>CM074287.1:11003745-12203745 GCA_037194245.1 Opsariichthys bidens | reverse complement strand
AAAAAGTAACTAAGTAACGCAATTAGTTACTTTTTTAGGGAATAACACAATATTTTGATGAATTCATTTTAATAAGCAACTTTCCTCAACACTGGATGTTGCTTTAGCCTTAAAAAAAACCCCAAAGAAAACGCCTTGCGTCACTTTCTAAATGATTTTCATTACAGTTAAATGAATCTCCAAGAGCCTTTAAGTTAGATGTGAATGGAGAAAACAGTTGAACACCATAATTGGCCATTATTTTAATTTATTTAAAAGATTAATAATGTAAGTTAACACATCCAGTTAGTTAGGCTGTGATGAATATCATTACAGCACACTTCTTTTTAATGAGGTGTGTGACCATGCATGTGTTTGGAAATTCATAGTCAGGGTAATTCATTTTCTGTGGGAATCATCTGATCCACCTTTACATCTGAGAACGTTTAAATACATCCGGCTACTTCATTACATACACATGGCTAGTACTGGGTTGGACAGATTTTGTTGAAAAGTCATTATTTTGGTTTTTTGGCGCTAAAAGTATTCTTGTCGCTTTATAGTATTATGGTTGAACCACTGTACTCACATAAACTGTTTTTAAAAGCATTCTGGGCATTGAAAGTGTTAATTGTGTTGCTGGTAATAGAAGCCTCACTGAGACATCAGATTTCATCAAAAATATCTTAATTTGTGTTCCGAAGATGAACGAAGGTCTTGCGGGTGGAGAACGACATGAGGGTGAGGAATTAATGACAGAATTGTCTTTTTTGGGTGAACTAACCCTTTAAGTCTTATAACTTAAGTACTTAGATATTTTACTGAGAAACTAAGATTAATGGACTACAGTGTTGCTTATTTGTAAACATATGTGAAATTAACTAGCAATTTCTGACTGAACATTGTCTCTACACTAATTTTATTTAGGGTACATATAAGGTGAATTCAGATAAAACTTTTTCCATCTGCCTCAGAAGACAAAAAATAAATGCAATTACCCATGTTTCTTTTTATCTGGGTTTGCTCATAGAGCGATTGATTTTGACAGGATTGATCCCAGCATTATGTTTCTCTCTCTCTCTCTCTCGCCCTCTTTCCCTCTTTCCTTTGAGAGCCGGCTGTCACTGTTGCCTTGATAGAGTGAGGCTCTTGTGAGGTTCTGATAGTTGTTGATTTGAAAAGACTCTGTAACCTTGTGCATCAGATTATATAAAGTCATTGACACACTAGACGTGATAAAAAAAAAAAAAAAACTCTAGTCAGGACATAGAAATGGCCACCTTTCATAATAAGGTTCTTAATATACAATCGAGATTGAACAGTCATGTAAGGAGCACGTAACAATGCATTTATGAAACGTCAGTTTTTGTGTGTATTTTTTCAATCTTATGTAAAGACTTCTTAATTGTCATTTTAAATTCAGAAATGCAATTGACAGATTATGATCAAATGCAAATCTCACCTCTAAATCAATTCAGTACCACCAGAGGAATTGTTTAAAAATCCATTTTAACTTGTGGACGCTGCAAGGGCCCGCATGAATGATTCATGATTCATTTGCGTAGGTCTGTGAATTAGATGTGTGCTATTATTGGTATTTGAGGGCAATTGCCGTCGCTGGTATTAATGAGACAGAGACAGTCCTGACAGAACTGATCATTGTATTATCAGAAAATTATGTTTGGCCTAGAACAGCATGTCCAAAACCACTGTACTGTTGAATTGTGGGTACTGGCATGGGGTACTGCACTGTGTCCCTTTCACAGCATTTTTGTTCCATAACTTTAAGACATTGCTGCCACTAATAGAGCAGTGAAAAGGCTCAAAAAGGTTTTTTTAAGCGATATAAGAACCATTTTTAGTTAATCAAAGAACCCTAAAGTGAAACATTTTATTCCTAGTGTTCCATATGAAGAACCTTTTGTACATTGAAAAGTGCCCATGGATGTTAAAGGTTCTTCATGGAACCAGAGATGCCCGTAAAGAACTTTTATTTTTAAGAGTATGTACATAATTTGGGCCTCAAAAGAGCTTGCTCTCTTTCTCTCTCTTTGTGTGATAACCAGCTAATGGCTAATTATCAGACAGCAACAGGCTCCTCTCTCTCATTGAGAGAGTCATGTGACCTGCCTAATGGCTGATCTCCTGCACCAGACAACCAGCTGCTCGCTCTCTCTCTCTCTCTCTCTCTCTCTCTCTCTCTCTCTCTCTCTCTCTCTCTGTCTCTCTGGCTCTCTCTCCCTGTTCATCGTAACTCTTTCCCTTACATTCTATCAAGCTTCCGTACAGCTGTTTACCCCCCATCTCTCCTGAAGGAACATATGTATCTCGGCTCCAGACAATTCCTCAGAGATCGAGAAAAGGGATTGAGGTGGTGGAAAAAAGGTTCAGCCATTCATCAAGTAACCCTAATATTTAGCGTTAATGTTTCTCATTGGCAAAAAAGGATCAATGAAGCCACAGAGGAGTTATAGTCGATACACAAAGCTCCCATTATTCACTCAAGTCATTAATCTTTACACTATTTTGTTTTGAGTCAATTATACACTTT
Source organism: Opsariichthys bidens (assembly GCA_037194245.1). NCBI lineage: Eukaryota > Metazoa > Chordata > Actinopteri > Cypriniformes > Xenocyprididae > Opsariichthys > Opsariichthys bidens. Next base: position 12,201,215 of record CM074287.1, on the reverse strand, counting down.
TATAAATAGTGGTTCCAACTAGAGGTTTTTGCAGCGACGCTATAGAAACCATCAATTGAACTGTTCTTAAAAGAACCCTTTGTTTTTTCTTAGCGTAATAATATGAAGAACATTTTTCCACTATAAAGATCCTTTTTGTGCAATCATTTTGTTCTTCATTGAAGATGCCAATGAGAACCAGTATTTTTAAGAGTGTAAGGGATATATTGCTTTACAACGCTGCTGATTTGTCAGGATTTATATCGACCAACTGACTGTACATTTTCCTGTATATTACACTGCTTCTTACCAAATTAATAAATAAATAGACACAAAATAATGATTTGATTGAAAAGGTCTTTATACAAAAATATTTGACCACAGAATCTTGTGGCTGACCAATCGGAATCAAGTGCTCTAGAGGGTTGTGTAATAACAGAAGTGAATTTATTTGTTTAGCTTGGGACCATTGTGCGAACCGCTGCTGAATGCTCAGCTTCACAACAGGAGAAGTTATGAATGTAAGCTTACGATCTATATTGAATGTGATGCAATGAAAAGCAAGCAAAATAATGCAGAGGAACATCTTTCCGTTGAGGTGTTCTCATGGGCAGAAAACATACATCGCAGCAAGTGTACATCAAATGATTTAATCCTTCACTATTTTCTTTCTAGTGAATCAAGAATGATGAGTTTAGTCTGATTCCTAAACGAATCACTCTTGTGAGCCAGTTCCTTTTAGTTGAGTTACAGGTTTTATCAGCCTGTTGATAAAACCTTCACTTAACTGAGTCAATATGTAATATAAAATTATCAGTCATGTGCTCACATCTTTGAATTCTTTGAATGGTGAGAAATGTGGCGCCTTGGACTGATTCATCAAATAGCTGCAGCATAAACAGCACACAGTCCTTCAGTGCATTAAGAAGCATTGCAAGGGAGGAGTCGTGTGTTTTTCTCTCTTTCACTCCATCCACATCTCCTGCGCATGAGTGCCGATCTGAGTGTGCCCTTTTCATGCTCACTGCTTTGCTCTCTGTTCTAGTTCACGTCAAGAGAGAATAAGGCAGTATGAGAGAGAGAAGGGATTGCAGAGGGCCTACAGGCCAAAGAGCTGAAAAACAAACCTACAGTTACATAACCAGAACACGTTCACGTTAATTAGAGCAGCAAACCAGGGTGCCTTTCTACTATCATTGCCTTCACATATACACACACTTTATCCGAATATGAATCCGCCTATACTGTAACATTTAGGGGAGTCAAATTTGTTAATAATTATACAGTTTAGTGTTCATTGTGCAAAAATATTTGACTCGCAGTGTAACGATTATGTTCAGTTTTGATTTAGTTTTCACTGTGTTCCTGTTTTGCCTGGTTTAGTTCTCTGTTTAGTTTCCCTGGTTGTTAATCATTTCCCACACCTGTTCCGTTGTATCCTTTACACTCCCCATATATTTAAGTCCTGCGTCAGCTCACGTGTGAGTTCGCCCCACACATACGTCATTATGCGACAGGAAGCTCACGTTGTTGACTGCCATGAACGCGTTCAGCACCGTTTGCTGAGGCTGTGGAGTGTGGAATAATGTTGTAAATAATGTTCAGTTTCTTGCACAGACCGATCGTTTCGCTTCATACGACCTCAGTGTGTCATCAGGAACCACAGGTATTAATTTTGTTTTGCTTGTTTATGTTTTTTTGACCCTCAAAGTGACGGCAGCCATTGACTTGCATTATACGAATCATACGAAGGATCACGGTTTCAGCAAAAAATCTTCTTTACTGTTCGACTGAAGATAAAAAGTCAGCAACATCTTGAATGGCCTGAGGGTGAGTAAATGACCTGCAAATTTTCTTTTTTGGGTGAACTATCCCTTTAAAGACTATTTTGGTTACTTAATAGAATAGTCTTATTAATCTGAGTTAAGGATTATTAGAATATTATATATAATGTTGAATTATAATGGGTATGGAAACATTGATGAAATGCTGTGGAAACATTTTCATATGCAATTATTATGACATCTATAAATTGAATTGGATTTTGTTGGGGGACCTCTCCAAAATTCTCTGTATTTCGCACCCTGCACGTCCATCTGAACACATGGGACATAAGAGGTACACAGCCCACTGTGGAGTGCAACAAGAGAGTACCATCTGTCTAACTGTCATTAGGTATCTGTCTGCCCTCTCTGACTCGCCACGGCAGGACAAGCGTGACACATCTGTGCCATCCGTGAGCGTCAAGATCGAATCTGGTGAGTAATTGCTTATGACAGCCTTCAGAAAACAAGAAAGAGGCAGAGAATTATTTTGTATGTGTGTGTGTATGCTTGCTTTTTTTTTTTTTTTTTTTTTTTTTGACAACAAAAAGCCAGACGGTGATTTTCAAAACAGCTGCATGAACAGTAACACACACACATAAAAACAGAATATGATATTCCTTGAGACACAGAGCATTTAAATTGATGTGTTAAGAAAAGACAACTCCACTGCCTGTGACAGCCAGTTATCTTTAGCTCACACATTTGAGGCTCTGACATCGTAAGCTGTGCACACAAGCTTCAGCTCTTCCCTGCTGTGCATGTGCACTCTCTAATCATAGGCACACACGTATAAACACGCATGCGTTCGTGCGCACGCACGCTCGCTTTCTGAAGGCTTCTTGGAGTGCGCGCTGGGAGTTTGGGTATGTGCCATCTAATCAGAGTAGTGGCTAGAGATGACAACGGGATGGTTATTATGGCAGATAGATAGAACCAGTACAATTTAATGACACAGAGGAAAAGGATATCACTAAATTAACAGGACATTACCTCTTGGATTTTTGTTGGCCTAATGATTGTTTGGCATTTCAGGTTGTGATAAACCTACATAGTGGGGACATTTTGGTGCCACTGAGACTTCGTAAAAGGACTTACGTGGAAGAAGGTGTCTGTAAGCATAAGATATTATAATTATCTTGCCATGAGATAAACTATTATGTGTGTGTCCACCAATATTTCTAGCTTCTGATGTTGATGACTAAAAATATGTGGTGACAATAGCTAGAGAGCTTAAGCTCTGAGAAATCTTGTGTGGAAATATGCAGCTCTGATTAATTCATGAGAGGATTAATTTGCGCACCGTTACGGAGATTTCAACTCCATAGCGACACAGATGCCAATAGAGGTCTTGCTTATGTAACTTCGACCAAACAAGTTTTCTTTTTTATTTTTGTTAAGAAAAACAGTACAAAAATAAGTATCTAGATAATAGTATTTATGATTAAATATTACAGTCATCAATCTCGATAAGTATGTGCATTACTAGTAGGCATTGTCAGTTTTAGCAGGTTACATCTTTATGCCGATAGATGGCGACAAGTGACCATCTTTATTCATTCCCAGTGTCCTAATATGCATACTTCTCTACTATATAGTATACGAAAAAAACAGTACATGAAAATAGTTTGTCCAAATGCTGTTCATCTTGCAGCAACCTTCCGGTCTCTCTCTTGAATCCAGCAGGGAAGTGACTTAAATTGAAATTCATTGACTGGCCACTAGAGACAGGCTCCAAAATGGAGTCAATCCCATAGACCTCCCATGTTAAAATGCACAACTTTACAGCAGAAAAAAAAAAAATGTTTACTGCCCCATACAAAAATTCGTTTTGGTCTATATAGCTAATTTTGACCTTCATGACAACTGTGAGGGGGTGAATTTTTTACATAATTCATTTAAATTATATTAAGCCTTACATTTCTGCATAATTAAGGGTGTGGCCATTTGAGTGACAGGTGGATTACCACTGCTATCACTACTAGCTGTTTGTCAGTTGTCCACGTCCCGCCTCTTTTTTTTGGTTATCTGGGAGAGACTCGTGGCGATGCGCTGCCAAGATGGCAACACAGCCATCTCTGCCCACTTTGGGCTTCAAAAATGCTCTTCAGAAACCTACAGGTGACAACACTACATCCATTGTTTATAGAGTCTATGGTATTAACAACATGACTTTCTGCAAGATTCTGAAGTTTGAACCCTGTAAACACTTTACTATCCCATGAGGCTTTGGAAGAGATGTTGTGAATGGCTCACTGACTCTTTTCAGTCAACTGATTCGTTCAAAAACAGTGATTCATTTAAGAAACAAGTGATATCCTTATGAATGAGTCATTGAATTATTCACCAAACTATTCATTTTGTTCAAATTTGAAACTGATTTATTCAGAAACAAAACATCACTGTGTTGCTCGGAAATGCGTGACGTTTGGCTTTCTTTGGAAATATTTTTGTTGGCATAGTAAAAATATAGAAAGTGGACATATTATTTAAAGTTTAAGTAAGTCAATATTGACTTCTTGCTTATTGAACTGTTGTGTAAAAGCAATACCATACTCACAATTGTGTTGTTGGTCTTAATATCAGCATGATTGTGATTCCCTACAGCTGAATCACATTCATGTAGGCACTCTTAGTTGTGTGACAATACTTTATTATAGATCTAATTACATATTTTATATTATATATTTTTTCGTTATTTTAAAATAAACATGTACACGTTTCTCAGGCAAGAACTACATTTTTGTCCCTAATCTCATAACATCCTCACAAATTAATCACTTAATTTAACGTGTTTTTCAAAGAGGTAGAGTAACGTATAGGAAGTATAATTATCTTGATTCAAGTACAGTGGAAGTCAGTGGGAGGTCCTCACCATGATACAAACCATGACATGTGTGTACGTGTGTAAAAGTGTGTGACTCTTATCTACCAGCATGGAGGGGAAGCTGAATATCGGATCGACTGATGTGTCAGAAACATTCAATGCCATGCCTGGAGCGCTAAATAATGCAGCATGTCAGCATTGTGTGACGGGATGCAAAAATTTTAAACTGCTTACTGATTTGCATAAATAAATATGTAATGCTGCGTGCATGAACCCATTCACATATTCACGCACAGTATTTACATAAGTAAATTCGTAACTGTCACAACCAATTTATGGAACAACATAAGAGCCACTCACCAAGTCTTTGGAGGTGCCCAACCTCTTCAGCCCATCCAGGGGCAGAAGATCCGCGGAGTCCTTGTGCGTGAACTGAGTGGCCTGTTTCAGTCTCCTCTGCTGGTGCATGATGGCTTTGTCCCTCATCTCTAACTCCTTCTTGCCCTCACTCATGGTTTTCGTGGATGAAGGCTAAATAAACAGAGCTACCCTCTAACACAGGCTCTATACTGAATCTTTTTGTGGCACTGCTCTGACGGGTAAGAGCCAGCAAGACCGTGACCCTGATACAAAGCGAGACAACCTCGTACGCGCTCCCCCTAAAGCATGCACATGTGAGCGCATGCAGGCGTAAATCAGTTGAGGGATCAAAAATGGCCAATTTTCCCTTGGATAACAACTTCTAACCAAACATAAGTTGGAATTACTCCGCTTAAGTCCCCTATTGTAGCTCGTAATCTCTTGTGGCAGGTGATCCTGATAATCTTCTCCTGTCGATTGACAGCTGTCAGTCCAGTGCAGTGATTTGCGTGGTTGTCATTGTGAAGAGTGTGTGATTGCTGAGAGCTTGGGTCCGTCTGTGTCCTAGCAATGTTCACTCTGTCCTTGCAGCGCTGCAGAGGCGAACTGTCCTCCCCTCTTTCCCTCTCGTTCTCTATCTCTCCTCCCCTCCTCTCTCTCTCTCTCTCCACCTCCCCTTTCTTTCTCCACCTACCTCTCTTTCACGCTCTCACTTCTCTCTCACACTCTGTGTCTCTTCATCTCGTTCTCCCCATATTGTCCTTTCAAAGTGACTTCTTTCAGTATGTAATATTAATTAGCTTGGAATGATGAAGGCTTCTTTGAAATACTGTGCTTGGCCTTCATCTTTGGTCTTTTTATTCTCACACACACACACATGCATGGCAAAACTGTAATAGACTTTCTTGTGTAGCTGAAAATCCGCCTAACCTCCAACAAAAGATTTATAAATAGTGTAGTAGACTTGTAGGCTATACACCAAGACTGCATTTATTTGATCAATTACACTGTTGTGTTAAAAAAAAAATGTTTTCTATTTTAACATATTTTTAAAATGTAATTTATTCCTGTGATGCAAAGCTGAATTTTCAGCATACTAAAATCTTCAGTGCCACATGATTCTACAGAAATCGTTCAAATATGCTGATTTGCTACTCAAGAAACATTTATTATTATTATCAATGCTGAAAACAGTTGTGCTGCTTAATATTTTTTTGTGAAAACTGTGATACATAATTTTCAGGATTCTTTGATGAATGGAAAGTTCCAAAGAACAACATTAACTTGATGTATATATATATATATATATATATATATATATGGGAATAGAAAATAAATAGTAAGTATCTAGGTGTGTAAAGTCCCGTTGAGGAGGGTTACTGCATTTGGAAAGAAGCTGTGCAGATATCTGTTCGTATTTTGGAAAAAACGGTGACATGAATGTAGGAATTGTCAGTTGCTTCACTGAAATGTAGAGGTCAACCAGAGATGAAGATTGCAGCCAGTTCATTTTTTCGAAATGCTATTATAGAATGATTCAGCCAGGACAGAGTATCAAGGCTTTACTTTCAATCTTTTATTTAAAAAAAAAAAAAATACAATGTCACCGTGATTCAGTGTTAAAATTAAGTGATTCATTTACTGACTGATTAATTGGTGTTTTCAAAACGGGTATGAAACTAAATTGTGAATTGTGGCTCAGCGTTAAAACAGAGCAGATGTGACTTGTTAAATCAGTCACTGAGGTAGAACAAGCTGTTTCTGCTGCATGTATTTCAGCTTGAGACCTGTGATCCATCAGAGAGTCAGCTCACTATAGCAGTGACACATTAAACGACCATGCAAGGCCTCATTTATTTCTACAGCTCTGATTTGCTGGAGATGTTATCATTTGGCCACATGGTGCTCCAGAGAAAATCAGTAAAAGACACACTCCCCTCATTCAACCCCCAATTCCCAACCAGTACAAATCATGCTGCTGGCTATTTGAAAAGAGGTCACTGTAATACAGAAGAATCACTGCATTTGCAACCTGTTCTTTATCTGGCTGCGTGATGTGTTTTTCACGTTTTAATGTGTTTTTATTGATATTTATGTTCCTAGTTGTTTTAATACTCTATTAAATATATACCAATATTCTATTAATTTGCATTATGTGCATTTGTAATGAATAATTGAGCTGTGTGTGTGTGGTGAAAATATATTTTATGAAATGAATTAAGTTGCAGCGCCACCAAGTGGCTATATTATTGCAACAAGGACATAAGGACAACTAGGACCAGGGACATCTCAGTAGAACAGATGATTTTTGATATTTTGCCTCCCGGTACCATAAACGGTAAATGCCATGATGCTTGTCAAAAAATACTTATAGAAAATTTAGTCCCGCCAATTCTTATTACTGTAATGGCTAATATAATATAATATAATATAATATAATCTTAATGATCCAAAAAATATTCTACATAATAATTATAATTACAATTTTGTATATGTTCAAATCAAATTCTTTGTTGTATGCCTGTAAAACATGGATGAAATGTTCTAATAAATCAGGTATGAATCTCTTCATTTAATTTCTGTTTTATTAAAAATTTTATCTATGGTAGTTATAGTTGTCATCATTTATATAATATATGTATCACATTTTTAAATGTCTGTCTATCTATATATAAACCTTAAATGAAATGAGTTTGTTTCACTCAATTAATAATGAAAGTTCATTGCACTTTATAGAAAAAAGTTGTGTGAACTCAAAATTTGATTGTAGTAAGCTGAACTTAATGTGATCGCAAAACCTTTAAGACCACATATACTGTATGTCATTTGATTATATACATGCAAGTATATAATAACAGTCTATAATAACATTTAACCAATGTTTATGTAATTAACATGATAAATGGGGCGAGGCTGAGAACTGTGGTGACGTGATTATTAATGAGAGACACCTGTGCGCCACACTGGCCTTGCTCCGCTCCCATGGCTCTCGGCCCCACCCTGCTTGTCACAAAAAAAGTTCCACTAACATAGTTTCCTCAAATGTAAGTTTTACAGCGTAAAATCATCTGAAATTTTCTAGGCACTTGCTTGAAAATTAATTTATTACTTTCTATCATGATGTTGATAAATTATTTCACACACATATTTATTTTTGCAACTGTTATCCAGATGTTTTGTAGGAGGCAAGGACATCTGCTCAAAATTAAGACCCAGTGACCTGAGTCATGCTTGGACATAGACACAGGATACATTCCACAGTGCAGATGCCAAGACAATGAATGCAAGACAAGAAGTGGACAACGATCAGATTCAAAGGCAATGAATTAATCCCATGCAGCAATGACACAGCTGATCTGATAGGACGCTGCAGGGTGTCTGACGGACAGCCGATTACAGTCTTCCTCTGTGAGGACAGACCGACAGAAGGTGACCTCACTAAGAAGGACGAGTGACAGTGTGACATCTGCCGAATGCAAACAGACACGGACAAAAAGAAACAAGCAATATAAAGCCTTTTATTTGCTTCCCTGAACATTTTATTTTTTAACTTACAACCTTTACATTTTCAAGGCAACTTGGGAATGTTCAACAAAACCATCATCCATTTTGGCTTGACATATGAAAAATAACCAAACTGTTAGAAAACGAAAAGTAAACGGAGCATAAGTATAAAGTACTTCACTCTTAAAAGAAAAGAAAAAAAGAAGGAAAAAAAGAATCTCCTTTTCTTTCAAGTTAATATCTCGTCAAGTCAAGTCATCTCACTCAAGTAAATGCAAAAATACATCACAGCGATTTAGGTCAGGCGGTTATGTATTTGTGCTTCATTTGTGCAGCACATTTTAAGACACTTCTCCAGGTATACAGTATTTGGAATAAAATAATTAAGACAATTAGTGTAATTAAGTCAAAAATCAAAAACTTTTCAGGCACAGACAGTCTATGACACTTTCAACAGTCACACTGGGTCTTAAAGGCTCAGTCCACCCAAGAATGAAATATCTGTTTACTCACCCTTTCTTCTACAAAACACAAAATAAGGTTTTTTGTACTGTTTTTGTCCATATAATGAAAGTCAATGGGGTCCAAAACAATATCGGAACCCATTGACATTTATCTTATGGAGGGGAAAAATAAGACATTCATACAGGTTTTGATGAAGTGACAGTGAGTAAATGATAGTGGGATTTTCACTTTTGGGTGAACTACCAATTTAATGTTCCATTCGGAGCCTTAATTACCCTTCACGCTTAATTGTTTAATTAGCATATGCAAGTTTAGTGCTTTAATTTAATCTGCAGGCTCTATAAATCTGAAGCCTTCACTTGTGCATTTGTATATTTGTAGTAATATATGTCATGTTTTATATCATTAAGATCCTGTACATGCATTTGAAATGGTAGATTCTGTGCAGGTTGAAAATGTTCGGCGTTCGCTCTCTTTGCCAAGATAAATAAAATTATACATTTATTGAATATATTAAAACTGCTTTTGAATACAAAGGCATCTTGACAGAACTTCTGATGGAGATATTAAATATGTAGTCTTTTTTACTCGATCAATGACCTTTATTTAGAAGTAGCTCTATTTTAGCTAAATAAAAATTTATAAATATTCTGTCATCATTTCCTCACCCTCATGTCTTTCCAAACTTTTTTTCTTCATCGGAACAACATGACAATAACGAAGAAAGTTCAAGCCACTCGTTTTTGGAACAACATGACGGTGAGGAAATGATGACCGAAACGTTCATTTTTGGCTAAACTAATCACTTTAATGTCTCCTGCAGGTTCTTTGTGCTGGCTGATCATTCTGATCTAGTAAACCGGTGTGGCGATCCTTGTCATTTCTGAAGTGGCTGGGCTCGCTACAATAAAATTAGTGTTTCCCAGCAGTCTTCTCCAGATTCCCGGAGCGTGAGCGATGCGGCTCAAAGGACATTGGGCAGGTAGAGTGAGCAAAGCAGCATGTTCTGTCCCAGAACACGTCTGAACGCCTCCCAAGCATCTGAGAAAATGTTGTATTTGAGGAAGACACGGTGCTCCAGGCTGGTCGGCAGGCTGACGTCTCTGCTCATGATGTAGATGCCGTCGTTGTGCAGGGTGCAGGTGAGGTTCAAGCCTGACTTTGATGTGTTTTCCTTAAGTTGCGACAGTTCTCCTGTCTGAACGTTGTAGGACTGTACCGTCAGCATGTCCTCCGTCTGGTTTAGCCTCCGCCGTCCCGTTTCTGCAGGTTCTAGCTCATGCGTGTAGCCGCCCACTAGGTAGATGGTCTCCTCCACTGAGAGCATCTGCTGCTTGCGCACATGAGCTGAACAGGAATGGAACACGGACCACGTGTCCGAGCTGGGGCAGTAGCGTAGTACACTGGTGTTCCTATCTGTCAGAGATCAGGAAGACGTCTCTGAGAAAACGAAATCTCGGGACATTTTAAGAGATCATTTTAATGGTAATTTAAAGTCAGTATGAAACGGAAACTGTAATAGTCTTTTCTTATATGAGTAAAATGGTATTTATGGAGTTAATTAAAAATTAAACATTTTTTCTAAATTAATTTAAAAGGCACAATATGTAAGATTTTTAGATTAAAATATCCAAAGACCACTAGAGCAATGTTGTAGTTTTTGTTGACTTGTGTATTTTTGTGTATATTTTAACCAAGACCCGGACCATGTCATTTCGTCGCCTGCCAATGACGTCACATCTACGTTATCCTTAATTTCCAGTGTTACTTTCGTAGAAACCATGGAAACATCGAGGACACTTTAAAGGCACAATATGTATTTTTTACGTCACTAAACTCTTCAAAACAATAACAAAGGTGTAGTTTGATGATGCAGTGAATGAATATGGAATCATGGAGCTTGTCTTCATGCCGATGGATCTAATCATATTTATGGGGAAATAATGTTTATGGATGAGTGAATGCATGTTTTTAACATGACTGTAGTGCGAAGCAGGATGTGGCTGAGCATCGCGGACGCTATTGCTAATGAGAGACAGGTATCAGTGTCCCGGGGGATATAAAGAAACGAGGACATTTCATTCTACGAGCTACTCATAAGTGCTGAAATACAACTCATACAGGTCAGTTTATTTGAAGAATTAAAACTGAGGTAACGCAGCGCTGATTCACTTGCTCTAACGTTTCACTGTCATACTAAACTGCATTTGAGTGTGTTGAAAGTTATAATGTTTAGTATTAGTTTGTTGTCTGTATGAGACTTAACAGTAAGATAGATCAACATTAGAATATCGTACTGATGACATTCTTACACTTCGTGGTGTTGAGCTGTATAACATTTATTAGTCTTATGTAGCCTACATGTGCTTAACTTGTCTAATAACGTGCAAGATTGCAGCAGTGCTGCTAGACATTACGCAGCGATCCGTGTCTGTTGCCGTGGTTACTGTGCAGTACAAGCGGAATCCAGGGATAATGCAGATATTATGTCACTGACTGGCGCAAGTGACGAGAGGGATGGGGCTCTATTTAAAATTGTGAATTTCTCTGAATTTACAAATCTTAATGCAAGTACGAACGAAATATATAACACTGTGCAAGTGGTTTTTGGATATTTTAACATAAAAATTTTACATATTGTACCTTTGATATAATATGTGTTTTATTAGACAGGTGAGGAACTGTTTGGATACATTTATCAACAGAAAACCAATCATTGTTATATAGCTCAACAGCTAGTTTTATTGTGTGAATCACCCGGTTTTTCCATAAAAAAAAAGTAAATGAAGTCCAATGACCGTTACGGTGTTGTGATTGTGAATGAACCCATCTCTCAGACAGTAAAACACACCTCTAGAGGTATAACCGCCCATGACGTAGATCATGCCCTGACACTCACAGGCAGAGAACTCAGCGAGAGGATCAGGCAGAGATGCCACACACGTCCACCAGTCCTGCTCGGGACTGTAGCACTCCACCGTCCCCAAACAATGACCTCCAACCGCATACAGCTTCCCACTCACGGCCAGGAGCTTGAAGTTTGATCTGGACACAAAAAGAGCACTTACTGATCCCTTGCACTGGACAAAACACAAATAATGAGGGAACTGTACCTCTTCTGGTTCAAAGATGCCACATGGTTCCACTCGTTCTTGCAGGGGTTGTAGCAGTGGGCCACTGAGATCTCCTGACTGGTCATTCTGTACCCACCAACAATAAACAAGTAGTTGTCCAGAACCGCAGATCCGTAACCTCTGACATTGATCATGTCTGGAGGAAGATTGTTGGCTAGAGGTTTCCAGCGTTGTTCTAGCTCATTGTACTTCAACATGGACCAGGGCTCGTCCTGATTTGCCAGATCCAGACAGGTGTCAGTAAAATCCCCTATTGCTACTAAAGTGGCCGTACCTTTCATGCGCATATCTCTGATCTGATCGCGCAAAGTTGCTGGCAACATCCTGAACTCCGGCCTGCGCAGCATGGGATGATAATAACAGCTCATGAATTTCAAACAAGCTTTCCTAAGATCATGCATCCCGTAGACTTCAGACAGCTTGGAGAGCTCGACACAATTCTCCTGCCTGATTTCCGCAAGCAGCAGTTTTAAGATGGAAGTGACTTGCAGAAAGGATGCGGTTTCGATCAGGTCCTCCAGAGTCTCGTCGGCCACCTGAACTTTGGAGGTGTTGATGAACTCCAGCACCAGCTCGAGCCCGGGCGTGCTCAGTCCCCGCAGCTGCACCGAATCCTCCGCGGACTCGCGCATCCCGGAGCTGTACAGCGCGCGGAAGTAATCGCTCTTCTCGATCAGTTTGCTTTTACTCACATTGTACGTTTTGTCATCCATCACGATCTCTATGATCTGTTCTGGGGATGTCATGTCTGCTGTTCTGGGATCAGCGGTTGTTATTCAGCTGCGATAACAGGCGCTTTTTCATCCTTCGATGCCAAAGCCTATATATGGAAATATTCGGCGCATAGATTCCGAGTCTGCTCATGTGCATGCATATATCACATAAACAATAGCCTCATTTGCAAACAAGCTCTGCATTGCAGATGCAAATAAACGGATGGTTTGCATATAAGGAGTAATGCTTTTATTCATCTGATTGTATAAATATGTTTAATTTGTCAGGTTTATACAGTCAGCTAATATGCATTTGTCGTCGATATATTGTCAGTTGTTTAAACGCACTTGTTCTACTCAGAAATCTCTGTTGTGGTATAAATAATATGGCAGTTTATTCTCTTTTATTACATTGTACACTTCGGGATTTCAAAAGTAAATCAGTTCCTGTTTTGGTCTTACGGTTGGTGTTGGGTCACTTTGTGTCCTGCTCGCCCCGGTTTTGCGCAGTGGTGTGTTGTTGTTGTTTTTTTTAAATCTACATCATAATGATATATTAACGCATAATAAAAGATATTTTAGGCTGTTTGATACTATAAATTTGTAAATATTTAATTTAACCGATATAATTAAACTATGAAATAATAATAATAGCTGGAGCGTATTGCGAATGATGTGCGCGTAGTTGACGCGTTTAGTACGCCTTTACCGTGTCACTGTTGTATTTCTTCCGGATAGAAACTTAAAGTGCGTTTAGGTTTGTAATTTATATTATCATGTTTACAAATTCTATAATTTATATACGGTATTTTCTATATTGTATGCAATAATCTATAGCACCAAAACCTTACCTTTTAAGATGCTTCGTGAATGAGCGGTCAAAATCATTTGGTTCCTGCAACGAGTCACGACAGGGTTTGTTTTGTCGACGCACACAATTTAACGCCAGTGCGCAGGCACAAGCGTCATTATTTTTAAGAAACATTTATATATTTTTCGGTATGGAAGACAAGCCTTTACGAGTGTAAGTTTTGCTCTTGGGTTAAAAAGCGTCATATGTGAATATTAGCTTGCTCGTTACCTATCTCAATATCTAATTTGCAGCACAGGCGGAGGGGTACATCTAACGTTAATAAACTTACGTGTTTTGTTTTCACGCGGATTTAATGTTTCATTCCCTCTCAGTCTCGCATGTGGTGACGTTGAAGGAAGAATAAATGCTTTGTTCAACCGGGTGAACGCTATTCAGAAAAAGAGCGGGCAATTTGATGTGAGTCTGCACGTGTCTCTCATTTTTAAATCGATAAACATAAGAGAGAGTTGTGGGTTTAACTTGACGTTTTTGTTTTTCAGTTGCTGCTGTGTGTTGGTGACTTTTTTGGAACCTCTCCAGAGGCTGAATCAGAATGGGAAACGTACAAATCTGGTGCAAAAAAGGGTTAGGCTTCCTTAAATGTCTTTAATGTGTATCGCTTTAATCACAATGTGCTGAATTAAACGGTGCTCTTTCTAAACCCCCAGCACCCATTCACACATACATTCTCGGCGCAGCCAGCCAAGAGACCGTGAAGTATTTCCCAAACTCTGATGGCTGCGAGTTGGCTGAAAACATCACATGTTTGGGTAAGATGGATCTACAACTCCTCATCTTTTGAGTTTTTTTAATCACTGTTCTGTACCACCGTATATGTATTGTTTAGCTCAGGGTTGTCAATTTGACTTAGACTATTACACTTTTTTTCCCCTCAGGTCGAAGGGGTATTTTCACGGGCGCATCAGGGCTTCAGATCGCCTATGTCAGTGGCAGAGAAGCTCAACAAGAGCCTGCTCCCTCACACTGCTTTACTCCTAAAGATATTGGTGCCCTGGTGGCCCCGCTGCTGTCCAACTCCAAATTTCGAGGAGTGGACATTCTCCTGTCCTCACAGTGGCCTCGAGGCGTGTGGCAGTACGGGAACAGTCCCGTCAGTGCTTTGTTGTGCTCGTTTAATACATTTCTCAGATATTTCCTGATCATTTGCTTAACTTTCTTGTCTTTCTGCAGGAAACTGATACAAAGTTTTGTGGGGTTTCGACTATTGCAAATCTCGCTGACAAGCTGAAGCCCCGCTATCATTTTGCAGGATTGGAAGGGGTCCATTATGAGAGGCTGCCCTACAGGTGTGACATATTACAGCCTCAGGATATGTTTTGCTCTTTTCAGATACTGTTTGTCTTACTAAATGTGAATTCATTTACAGGAATCATGTGGTCCTTCAAGAGAATGCGCAGCATGTCAGTAGATTCATTGCTCTGGCAACAGTCAACAATCCTGCCAAGAAGAAAGTGAGTCATGTTGTTCAGTGTGTATAAAATATTTTTGTTACTGATATGACCCGTTAATGTATTTTTAGCTTATCTTTTGCCGTCATCTAACACTGACTTAAAGTTGGTATAACTTTATCAGTAATAATTATATACAGTTATAGTATTTATTAATATTTTGAATTAGCTTTATTTTTGAGTTCAAGTAATTTTGTTATGCTTCAGCTTAAAATTTAAAGGTTGCTACGAAGTATGAATTTCTTTCTTCTGTTTTGAGAATTTCGGTAACCAAATAGTTGATGTGCTTCTTTTGTGTTCAGCAGAAGAAAGGCATTCATACAGGTTTGGAAGGTGAATGAATGATTTTTCATTTTTGGGTTACACATCCCTTTAACTGTACAGTTTATCTTTTCTCTCAGTACTTGTATGCATTCAACATTGTTCCGATGAAAACCATGGACCCTACAGAATTAGTCAAACAACCTCAGGATGTCACAGAAAATCCCTACAGGAAACCTTCGAAAGATGGGAAGAAAGAAAGAGCACTACCTGACACCGAGGTGTGTGTACGGTTTTTACTTTACTTACAAATACAATTAGTACAGATTGTATTATTTTTCCTCAAGTTTGGGGTCAGTTTTGATTTTTTTTTTTATGTAAAATATCTAGTAAAAACAGTAATATTGTGAAATATTACCATTTAAAATAAGTTTCTGGTTTTAATATTTCTTTTTTTAAATGTAATGATTTCTTGTGATGCAAAGCTAAATTTTCAGCATCATTACTTCAGTGTTACATGATTCTTCAGAAATCATTCTGATATGATGATTTGCTCCACACAAAAAAAATCTTCTTCTTCTTTATAATAATAATCAATGTTGAAAATAATTGTGCTGCTTAATATTTTGTGGAAACTGAGATACATTTTTTTCAGGATTCTTTGATAAATGTTTTTACTGTCACTTTTGATTAATTTAATTCATCCTTGCGGAATAAAATTTAGTGTACTGTAGTGTACATTGTCTTGATGAAAAGATGATTTGTACTTCTCATTTTTTGATCAGGAGGAACCAGCATCCCAGTTCTTTTTTGATCTTGGGGAGAAGAAACCACATCACCAGCAACGTCAACAAAACAGGAAGAGACAGTCGGACGGTGACAGACCCAATCAGCCCAAACAGCCCAGAAGACCCCGTGAGTCCATTCACCAGTACTCTTTCCACTCCTCAGAGGTGGTCCAATGGATCAAGCTGGACTATTTTTATTGGCTTCTTTAGAAACACTCAGCAGAACTTATTTCAAGATATTGAGTTGATTTTGGGGAGGATTTGAATTAAATTTTGCATGCTGCTCTTGACACAGTTCTTGATTTCTACTCTCGTAACAGCACAGCCCACTGGACCTTGTTGGTTCTGCCTTGCGAGTCCAGAAGTCGAGAAGCACTTGGTCATAAGCATCGGAACACACGTAAGTCCACAAAATATGTATTTAGCAGCTCAATGTCACTTTATAAAGCTTTAAATATAAAAATGTATCAACCAATACATAACCGTTTTCAGCTGTTGCTTTTTCATGTTGATCTAATGTCAGTATTCTGTTTCCAGTGTTACATGGCTCTCGCTAAAGGTGGTCTTACTCCTGACCATGTTCTCCTGCTGCCCATTGGACATTACCAGTCAGTGGTGGATTTGGCATCGGAGGTGGTTGAAGAGATGGAGAAATACAAGATCGCCGTCAAGAAGTTCTGTAAAAGCAGAGGCCAACGGTGCGTCTTGTTTGAGAGGAACTACCGCAGCCAGCACCTTCAACTACAGGTCCCTACAAATATTGTCATGTATAATGAGATTGTGGTGTCTGCCTGAACAGACTGACCTGTACAGAACCCAGATCAGTCTAAACAGCACCACATATATGAAAAAGAATGTCTGATAGATAAGCTCATAGCAGTGTGGGGAGTGTGAGAGATTCCCCACCTCCCACCAATCACAGACTCCAACATCATTTCATCAGTTTAAGTCTGAGTGGATAGACGGTCTGTCTCTGCTGACGAGTAACCATGTCTGAGGGGCGTGTTCCCAATGATGACCAAATACATGATTTCCTGAAGTCCTGCTTGTGAGAAAGCAGTTCATAATGGGTTTAACGGACAGAATCTTCATCATCCTCAGGTTGTGCCAGTGCCCATGGAAAAGTGCAGTACAGAAGACATCAAGGAGGCGTTCATGACACAAGCTGAAGAGCAGCAGATGGAACTGATGGAGATTCCTGCGCACACAGACCTCAAACAGGTACGAACCATCTGTGTCTCGCTCAGACTGAACACTTCAGTTAGTCAGAGCAGTGGTTTTGTGTGTGTGTTATTTTACTGGGACTTCCTGTTCATGTATGTATGTATGTTTATTTATTATACGTTCAATATACTTTTAATATAATAATGTATTACTTTATTACATTATAACATAATTTAAATTTTAAATTACGTATACTGTAATATAACTTATTGCTTTATCATCATTACCTTTATATAAATTATTTATTTACTTTAAATTATAATGTACTGTTAATTTAAACATGTAAATTGTATACTGTTATTATAATGTGTCTTATTAAATATATATATATATATATATATATATATATATATATATATATGAATGAACTCTGTCTAAACACTAATTTTCTCTCTCTCTTCCTTGTATAGTAAATTAGACAACATCTATATAGGGAGTGAGTGAGCAAGTCATAATGAGACTATGATATGTTTTGTGCAAAGTTGAACTGTGATTGAAAATAATATCCAAAATTGCAGATTGCTCCTCCAGGAACACCCTACTTTTATGTGGAGCTGGATACAGGCGAGAAGCTGTTTTATCGTATCAAGAAAAATTTCCCTTTGCAGTTTGGCAGGTAATTGTTACACTGGCACAGTCCATCAACAGGGAGCAGTGATACACTGGTTGTAAACATTATATGTGTATGACCTAAGGGTAAAAACATGCTTCAGAATAACCATTTGTAAATCTGGTGTGTGTTTGTGTTTGTGCTGCCATAGGGAGGTGTTAGCAAGCGAGGTGGTTTTGAACATCCCCATGCGTGCTGACTGGAGAGAGTGTAAATGCACAAAGGAAGAGGAGGAGGATCAGGCCAAACAAGTGCGCTCTGACTTTGAGCCCTTCGACTTCGCACTTGATGACTGAGCAGCTCTTCAGATACCTCTTCAACCCCTTCCATCATGTTCATGGGCTCCCTAAATGTGTCCACAACCATTTATTTTATCTTTTTATTCTTTTTAAATTTTGCACTGTAGGTGCTTTCCTCTTCCTTTCATTTGGCAACAAAAGATGTCTTTGTTTTGGTGGTGTGTCAGTCTGTTGGATGCCAATAAGTGGAATTTTGTTGTGTGACTCATTAAAGTTTTTCAAATTTGTAAAAACTGCATTTTTTTTCTATTGTAGAAACAGTGTGATGTTCCTCCTGCTGTTGTTGATGTCCTTTTCTTGGTCTATAGTGGATCTATTATGTAGCAACAATCAAACCCATATATGATTGAAGTTGTTTGTACCTGGTACACAAACAGTTCTGCTATCTGAATTGTATCCATATCATCTAAAGACACTGTGTAAATATGATTGACAATGTTTTAGTCTTAATTATAAATAGGTTATATATAATTGATTAATATCTATAATCACAATTACTAATAAAACTCAACATTGTCACGTTAAATCTTTTTAAATAGACTTTTTTTTTGTGAGCGGACTTTTATTATGATAACGTGGAAGTGTTGATGACTTTTTGAGTTAAATGCAAATATGTAAGAACAGTTTAAATATAAATATGTAGGAAAATGGTTATATTCAAAATATAACTTTTAAAATGAATTACTCTGCTATTTCTAACAAGTATTTTATTGTTTTTGAAGCGTTTGAGAGCTTTTATTATGTTCGCAACGCGGAAGTGCCGCAGTTGGCGCTGAAGTCACGTGAGGACTTGTTTTCACAACGATGCGTTTCTAGCGCAGTGCCAACTCGTTTGAGACTTTTAAAGCGTAAAAATCTGTGACAATTAAAACGCAACAGAATTGTTGAAATGGATGACGACGGATTACCCATTGTGGGATCAGGAATAGATCTTACAAAGGTGAGTGTTTTACATCAGCTGCTGCTCACATGATCGTCTGACACCTCTGCATTCTGTAACCGTGATCGTGTTTCTTTATTAAGGTTCCAGCGATTCAACAGAGGAAAATCGTGGCTTTCCTCAACCAGTTCATAGTCCACACCGTCAGATTCCTGAACCGGTTTTCCACAGTTTGTGAGGAGGTATGTTCACCTGTCAGCAATTGTAACTCAATTCATAAATGTCCTGAAAATGTCACTTACCTGATGGTAATTGTGTTTGAACAGAAGCTGGCAACAGTGTCACTCCGAATCCAGCAGATCGAGACCACACTAAGCATTTTGGAAGCAAAGGTAAACCAACGAAAGCAGGGTTTTTCAAACAGTGGTCCTCAATGTTTGAAGAAAAGGGTTTTAAAATAAATATTAATAAGAATATTGAAATAAAATAAATATTAGATTAATTTAAAAAAATGTCATAAATAATGTAATTAACATAAAAATATGATTACGAAATTAAAATAAATATTAGATTAGAACAACTGTAAATAAATCAATGCTAAAATTATCCCAATACTATTTTAGTTCCATTTAATATATACAATTTTTCACAGTATAAATGATTCAATTTCAGGATGGCATCTAAAGGATTCAAAACCTCAAAGAACATGCATGACTTCATGAATAACCCTCCATTTTAAGCTTATCTAAGTACTACGTTTTATAAATCTGCAGTTAGCCTCTATTCCTGGTTTGGAAGAAGTGACAGTGGATGGAGTGAGACAAACGTCTGCAGACACAAACGGCCCTGCAGTGGATGGCAGTCGTGTCACGGTTCCCCCTGTTGAGGTAACTCTTAATCCATTCATCCCACTGCATTCTGAGGGTGTTATAATCATAATGGCAATCATAGGAAGCCCTTCACTCTATTTTTTGTATTAATACAAAATCCTTTTCCATTCAGGCATCTCCGCAAGCACAAGTGGCCCCTCAGGAGCTGAAAGCAGAGGTCCCAGCAGAAAATATCATGACTGTAGCCAAGGACCCGCGATATGCCAGATACCTGAAAATGGTGCAAGTGGTAAATGAACCGATTTTCGTCGTTGATAAACCTGGCTAACGCCATGAAAAATGTGAATGCAAATGCCCAAATTTTGCTCTGCTTGTTCACAGGGTGTTCCAGTCATGGCCATTAAAAATAAGATGGTAATGGAGGGTTTGGACCCCAGTTTGCTTGAGTACGTGTTGATGACAGTTTTTAAAGAATGTTTATTATTTGATTCTGTCAATATTTATATGATTATGAGCTGTTTATGTCGTGGCTAACTTTTTTTTGTATGTTTTAGTACCCCTGACGCACCTGTTCCAGATGGTGCCAAAAAAGGGTTGGAAGATCGAGATGATGACAGCTCAGGCAGCGAATCATCCTTCAGCGATTGATTGGCTCCGCCCCCCACAGCTAATGAGCTGTGTGTTGGACTGGCCTGTCGTGAATCCTGCTCATCTTAAAGCAGGGCAAATGCACTTAAATGTCCTTACAAAGGACAGACATTTAGTGATGGCACTAAAACGGTCGTGCTACATCTTGGAGATGGCATACTTGACATCTGTACTGGTGGTTTCTGAGGGAAGTTGCTCACTAGGTGAGATCGCTGATGATTATAATTGATCCATTGACGTCTGTTTAAGTGCTACTCTCATGCGAATTGTCTTGAGTGTTTCATTTCTTGTCATGTACATGTTAAATGCCTTATATGTGCATCTAATAATACTAATAAAAAATGACAGTGTTTTTATGAAATAGACACAAGCAGTCTTGTATTTAAAAAATATAGCTGAGTGGGGGGGGGGGTATTTTTGTAAATTCATCTTTAGTTGCAACAATTTTGAATTGAGATCTAGTAATATCAACAACAAAGTACACATAGAGCTTTATTTAATTTAGTTTGATTTGTTAAGTTTCTAATAATACTAACCGTGTTACATTGCGATTAATGATTTGCTTTAATTTTCCAAAAGTAACTTATTAAAAGTTATTATATTTGAATTTGGTGCAAAGAAGTTTTTTAAACGCACCACTACTCAAAAGATTTTTTAAATGTTTTTAAAAAGACATCTCTTATGCTCACCAGAAATGCAGTAAAAAAAAGTGACATTGTTAAATATTATTAAAATGTAAATTGTTTCTGTTTTAATACATTTTGAAAGTAATTCATTCCTGTGGTGGTCCAACTGAATTTTCAGCATCTTTACTTCAGTCTTCAATGTCACATGATCCTTCAGAAATTATTCTAATGAGCTGCTCCTCAAGAAACATTTCATATTAATATCATCATGTTGAAAACAGTTGTGCTGCTTTATTTCTTTGTGGAAGATTGTTTGATGAAAGAAAAGGATTTTTTTTTTTTACATATGAAATGTCTTTACTGTCACTTTTGATCAGCACCCTTGCTGAATTAAAGTATAAATTTCTTTGAAAAATCCCCAACTTTTAAACAGTAGTGTATACTGTTTTTCCTATCATTAGAAACATTAAAGCAATCACTTCTCTTTAACCATGCACATCATCATCATCATCATCATCATTGTCATGTGTTTTTATTTCACAATTATAAAAACAGAAACACATTGTGCAATCAACGGACTTACACTCACATTTGCACTGCATAAAGAGCAAGAGTAGAAAACACCTGTGGCTCACTTTCAGCTGCACTGAAGTTTTGGAATGATCAAGGAGAAAAACAACAAAGTGAGACGTTATAACCGAAGCAAAGGATGATTAACAAAATTGAATGCAGATATGAATGTGCTCAACTATTTTGTCTTGGTTGATTATAAAATGAGAATCACTATGACGAAGCTGTATAAATTGTTTTTGGTCTGGTTAAGTGGTTTGAGTGTATTACATTTCAAGTACGTTTTATGCCTTTTGTTTCCCAAGACCAAAGTGCAAGTTATAAAAATATGCAAATGATTACACAGTACTGCAACAGATCTTTCAACGTGAAAAAAGGTAATAAGTTGTATAAAAAATACAATTATATTAATAAAAATGCATCAAAAACATAACTCGTCCAGTAACGGTATGATGTTACGGTCATTAATATTCTATTAAATTAACAGTCAGTTTCAGAGTGAATTGCTGTAAAAAGAAAGAAAAGAAAAGTTAATATCACGTTATTGATTTGAAATAATGTGAAAATCAGTGATGCCACATACACTACTGATCAAAAAGTTTGGGGTCGGGAAGATTTTTTTTACCAAGGCTCAAAAATACAGTATACATATTGTGAAATATTATGGTAATTTAAAATAACTATTTGGATATATTGTAAAAGGTAATTTAATCCTGTGGTGGCAAAGCAGAATTTTCAGCAGCCATTACTCCAGTCTTCAGTGTCCCATGATTCATTCATTATTAAATGGATAAGTTCACCTAGAAATTAAAATTCTGTCATTAATTACTCACCATGATTTCGTTCCAAACCCGTAAGACCTTCATTCATCTTCGGAACACAAATTAAGATATTTTTAATGAAATCCATTAGCTTTCTGATCTCCGATAGACACAATTGCCACTTTCAAGGCCAAAAAAGGTAGTAAAGACATCATTAAAGTAGTCCATGTGACTGCAGTGGTTCAACCATAATGTTATGAAGTGATGAGAATACATTTTGTGTGTGCCCAAAAGAAAGACTTTATTCAACAATTTCTTCAACATGTCATTCATTTATGTTGTAAACACAGTGCAGCGCTTCCAGGTTCAGAACGCTGACTCTGTATTGGCCGCCACTGTACACATGCACTGTGTTTACAATGTCAACAGTGTAGGAGACTGACATGGAGGACAATAAATTGTTGAATAAAGCTATGTTTTGCGCACAAAAAGTATTCTCGTCGCTTCATAAAATGAAGGTTGAAACACTGTAGTCACATGGACTATTTTGATGTCTTTACTACCTTTTTTCGACTTGAAAGTGATAGTTGTGTTTCAGTCTATGGGATGCCAGAAAGCTCACGTACTTCTTCAAAAATATCTTAATTTCTGTTCCAAAGATGAACGAAGCCCTTGCTGGTTTGGAGTGACACGAGGGTGAGTAATTAATGACAGAATATACATTTTACATTGTTGAAAAAAAAATTCCAGATTTTTTGATCAATAGGAAGTTTGAAAGCATTAATTTGAAATGGAACATTTTAAATGTCTTTACTACGTCTTTTGATCAGCTTAATGCATCCTTTCTGAATAAACATTAATTTCTTTTTAAATAAAATCTTGACACCAAACATTTGAGCTGTAGTGCAAGTCTCATCATGTTTTATGTACTCACCTGGAACTCTTTGATGTATGTTAAGAAGAAGAAAACAAAACTGAAGGCAGTGATCCATTCACACACAACACTCACTAGATGAAGTGTGTACTCCTTCAGAAGCAGGAAACAAGACGAGCAACTTAAACATTCAATAACACACAACTACAATCTGAAATGTCCAGTGAGTGACATGAATTGTACCTTATCATTGGTGTCCCAGTGAAGTTTGCTTGTTCCAACAGGAATTGCACAGAAAATTGCTGAAAGGAGGCGTTAAAGACTATCAGTTTGATCTGAAATGTAAACTTTGCATGTCTTCACATGGAAAACCAGCATGCTGGGATCACAACGCTGAATTTGGATGAATAGATTGTAAGCAGATGGATTATTCATGTGCATTTACACTGGCTAAACTATGTTCAATATGTCAAACAGCAGCACATGTTGGTAAGACTGAGAAAGGATACTGGGAAGAACAGCTAGACAGGCCACTGCAGCGAAGAATGCACGGAAAAGACACATGCACTTAGAAGATCCGTAAGGAAGACCGCGGTATGAGATCACGCTTTGAATGACAGCGTATGTAACCCCAAAGAGGAAGAATAGTAAAGCACCCAAATCATGGACTACCATCACTGTCGTCTCCTAGAACACAACAACATACATGAGTGCGACTAGTCAACATTTTATCACCCTTGTGTCATTCCAAACACAAGATTTTTTGAAGAACTGTTTTTATTCATACAGTGAAAGTCAATGGGGTCCAATATTGAACCCCACTGACTTTCATTATAAAGAAAAAAAAAACTCATTTCAAATGATCTTTTTTGTGTTCCACAAAAGAAAGAATGTCGTGCAGGTTTGGAATGACATGAAAGCGAGTACATTCTGACAGAATTTTTGTATGCAGTTAAACTAGACATACCTGAAACGTAGCAACCAAACACATGCCGACACAAGAGATGATGCCAACAGTAAAAGAAGCCTTGTTCAAACAAGGGGACACGGCACCGGTTCTCTCATGGACTCTTTCCACAAATTTATACTCAGCATACATAGTAGCAAAGGCTGGAAAACAAATTCCCTGCACTGAGTTTCATCAGTTTAAACATGCAATGCAAACTGCGATGGAAATTGCAATACAATATTCACAAAACAGAATAAATTCTCTGGATATTTTATGCAGAACAATGCAATGAATATAGTATTTATAATGGTTAAAAATGAGTTTGAGTTTCCATGGTTGTTTCCCTGCGATTTGGCATTTAGTTTCATTTCTGCAGTAGTTGTTTGAGGTTTTGTCTGCTGTATTGTAAAACACTGAACTCCAGCTGTGTGTCACGGATGGGAAAAATATTCTGTTTTCGTTTTCAACAGAAAGAGAAGTGAGACCAGAATGAGTGAGATTTCATTGTTACTAAAGAAGCGTATACTTGAGACATTCCCACTGCTTTCCTCTCACATGTCAAAACCAAGCAGTTGGCGGCTGACTTCAGGTTGCACAATTTCCAAAAGTTTGTGACACATAGAAAGCAGTAAGGAGTTTCCTGAAGCAGCTGCAGGGGGATTTACAGTTTTTCTGAAATATGAGCTGGAAATCAAATCAAACTGATATCAGAAACTGGACGATTATTATTCCTACCTGCAAATGCAGTGATTGCCGACATGAATCCAAACACACAGCTTTCAGGTGGAGTTGCCCCTGTATCACTGATAAAAGTAAAGGATTAATTTTCATTGACGTTTATACGAATAATAAGAAGAGCATTCATATTTGTGAAGCAATTCAGAAACATTATATACATGCAAAATGCACACAAAATTTCCAATTTACTGAATGACATTTAATAAAAGTGCAATCATGGCCTCACCATTACAATACATTAATGTGGCCTTGAAAATACTGATTATTACTTATTTATTTTTATGCATTTTATATTTATTTATGTATTTTAAATGTAAATATTAATTTATGTTATTATTATTAAATATTTATCTTAAATTAAATATTTTAGTGTGATTATTACAGAATATATTGGATAGATAGATAGATAGATAGATAGATAGATAGATAGATAGATAGATAGATAGATAGATAGATAGATAGATAGATAGATAGATAGATAGATAGATAGATAGATAGATAGATAGATAGATAGATGTGGTCAAATGATAGATAGATAGATAGATAGATAGATAGATAGATAGATAGATAGATAGATAGATAGATAGATAGATAGATAGATAGATAGATAGATAGATAGATAGATAGATAGATAGATAGATAGATGTGGTCAAATGATAGATAGATAGATAGATAGATAGATAGATAGATAGATAGATAGATAGATAGATAGATAGATAGATAGATAGATAGATAGATAGATAGATAGATAGATAGATGTGGTCAAATGATAGATAGATAGATGTGGTCAATAGATAGATAGATAGATAGATAGATAAATAGATAGATAGATAGATAGATAGATAGATAGATAGATAGATAGATAGATAGATAGATAGATAGATAGATGTGGTCAAATGATAGATAGATAGATAGATAGATAGATAGATAGATAGATAGATAGATAGATAGATAGATAGATAGATAGATAGATAGATAGATAGATAGATAGATAGATAGATAGATAGATGTGGTCAAATGATAGATAGATAGATAGATAGATAGATAGATAGATAGATAGATAGATAGATAGATAGATAGATAGATAGATAGATAGATAGATAGATAGATAGATGTGGTCAAATGATAGATAGATAGATAGATAGATAGATAGATAGATAGATAGATAGATAGATAGATAGATAGATAGATAGATAGATAGATAGATAGATAGATAGATAGATAGATAGATAGATAGATAGATAGATAGATAGATAGATGTGGTCAAATGATAGATAGATAGATGTGGTCAATAGATAGATAGATAGATAGATAGATAAATAGATAGATAGATAGATAGATAGATAGATAGATAGATAGATAGATAGATAGATAGATAGATAGATAGATAGATAGATAGATAGATAGATGTGGTCAAATGATAGATAGATAGATAGATAGATAGATAGATAGATAGATAGATAGATAGATAGATAGATAGATAGATAGATGGATAGATAGATAGATAGATAGATAGATAGATAGATAGATAGATAGATAGATAGATAGATAGATGTGGTCAAATGATAGATAGATAGATAGATAGATAGATAGATAGATAGATAGATAGATAGATAGATAGATAGATAGATAGATAGATAGATAGATGTGGTCAAATGATAGATAGATAGATAGATAGATAGATAGATAGATAGATAGATAGATAGATAGATAGATAGATAGATAGATATTACTTTAATATACACACAGTATTATATTATATTTTTAATGTAATTTTTAATGTAAATATTTAAATTATTATTAAATATTAAATTATACATTAAAATGATTCAGGACACGTACATATATTATATTATATTATATTAATCTTCTTTCAAGTTTGTCCTGCTCCCTTCACTAAATCTTGTTTTGAATTCAAGCCAACATTACTCCTCTCAGTAGAAAACGAAACTAAACGAGCAGTCTGCAAAAACTTTTTTCCCCCTATTTTCTCACAAATATAGCAGCATATATAGGCTATATATATATAAATACCCTCTTAAAACATGGTCTTGTTACTAATATTATAAGCTATTTCTGGTCTATTGTTGAGTTAAGAGTTCGCCCAATTCAGATGTGTATCTAAACTAAACTCAAGCACAATAAATATTACCTACCTGATATACGGAAGGACAACATCAACATCTCGTCGAAGCAATGCGATGATATAAGATATTATAAATGTGCTCGATGACCAGACGACCAGAAAAGTAGGTAAAAAGCACGTTCCTTCCAGAAACCAAACCATCTCGCCTGAGGGCTGAGAGTAATCGGTGCATCACCATTCACGAACACCGGCGCAACGTTAACAGCACCTATCCGATATTAAGACACTTACTGTACATGTGCTCAATAACTCGACGTTTATAACTGTATAGTGTCACGTGGGTCTCTATGTTTCTCTTCCTCATTGTTTTATAGATAGTGTTACCACCAGCACATGTGAACAACACTGTCTTTCTTTCTTTTTCTTTCTTTCTTTGTAATTTTAGAGTAACAGGCTGTATTTAGTGAGGTTCCGTTTGTTAACATAGGATAACTAGTTAGTCAACTAACGATGAAAAATATTTCTAAAACATTTATTAGTGTTAGTTAATGTTAAGTTCAACATTTTACTTATAAATTAGGCTTGTTGAAATTAAAATAATCTGTCAATATTACATTTTACATTTAATCATTTTTACAAGTGAGGAAAACGAACAAGCGATTCTTCACGAAGAGGCAGAATCTCTATACAAGTATGCTATTATTCAATGGATAACAGTTATGTAGGCCTTTTTTAAGTTTATGAAGATGAACAAATGTATTTCTCATTGTTAGTTAAAGTTAAAGACAACAATGGGACCTTATCGTGAAGAGTTACTGAAAAATCTTTCCACTTTGTTAACTAAATCAGTTTGTTATGGTGATGGTCAAAGTACTTGAACCTTTATTTCAGCTAATAGTTTAATAGCCAATGTACAGAAAATGTGAATCTGTTACTAATCTGTATTAATATGGTGTGAGGCTTTGCAAATATGAAGTACTTCCTTATAAGTATCATATATTTTTAAATGTCAATTGAGCATTAGACCTTTCTGTCTATAACAGATTGTTATGCTTATAATGTAACGGTTTGAATTAAAGCATTATAGGGATATTTAAATTAATAAAATGTTTTTGTGACCAAAAAGAAATGCATTTATCTTACAAGCTTGCATGAACCTCCTATTCACTAGATGGCAGCAGCGAGTCTGCCATGTACATCGATATACACGAATCGTCACCTGATCACTACCAATGAGGAACTACAGCGTTTGAGTGTTGAGCATGCTATCATGTGACAGTGTGTTTTAATGTAATGGAGCTTTTTTTTATTTCACCGCGGAAAATATGTGTCCGCATTAAGTGTTTATGGAGGAAGAGATGTTAATGGCCGGGGAGAGTCATGTTGATAATTAATTCGGTGCTTAAACTGCTGCAGCGGCAGACTTACACCTGCCTGTCTCATCGCTATGGACTGTACCTGTGTTTCGGAGGGCTAGTCCTCATGATAGTGTCTGCCTTTCAGTTTGGAGAGGTATGTACTCTAACTAGGGTGAAATACACTCGAAAGAAGTATATTAGCTTCATCAGACTGGCATTTAGGCCATGCATGTATCTTCTTATCTGTGCATTCTGTGTCAATCACTGATTACTGTTCAAAGCTGATTGAGCAATGTGACTCTGACCTGTTACATACTGCTGTGTTGTGTATTAACTGGCTGGTTTTGTTTCCAGGTTGTAGTAGAGTGGAGTCGAGATCAGTACCATGTTTTGTTTGATTCCTACAGAGATAATGTTGCAGGGAAGTCCTTTCAGACCAGGTGAGGAACAGATGAATGAATGCACATACAGTATTAAAGCCCTGTTATACACTTATAAGTGATTAAAAAACTAGACATGATTAGAAAATGCACTTTTTCATATGTTATGCTTCTGGATTCATGTGCCTTCCCATCTTCATATGCATGTGTTATTTCAGGCTTTGCCTACCGATGCCCATCGATGTGGTTTACACTTGGGTAAACGGCACGGACACGGGCCTGCTGAAGGATCTCCGTGCTGTGAGACAGAAGTTGGAAGAAGAACAGAAGGCGCTGAGGTACCCCACCCGTAAAGCACACACACTCTTAGTGTAGTATTTGTTTATTCCCACAAGGTTGGAAACATCCTGCACAGTTTGACTGTTAATTTAACCGTTTGATGACTGGAGTTTTGAATTGTAAAGGAAAAATCCATTTTAAAAATTGTAATCTTTTTACTGTATTATTATTATTATTATTATTATTACCTTTTAATATTAATACTATATAATCAGTATTTTGAATTACACATGGATTACATCATTCTGCGTGGAGTGGATTTGATATTATTCACCTGTTTGACTGATGGATTATTAAGTCATAAAAGTAAAAATCATAATGTTTCTTCTTACTTTGGAAAGTAATTATTACTACTACAATTATTACCTGTAGTATTCATTTTATTTTATTTTATTCTATTTTATTCAAAGCAATGAATTTTGAATTGCACACTTGTCCACTGCAATAAAACATTGTAAACAATCTACTTCACCTCTTTATATATATGTTCATATATACATATAATACACTCACACACAGTACTGTGCAAAAGTCTTAGGCATGATAAAATGTTTACACACAAACACAAAAAAATGGTTTTAAGTTGGTTA
This sequence comes from Opsariichthys bidens, assembly GCA_037194245.1. NCBI lineage: Eukaryota > Metazoa > Chordata > Actinopteri > Cypriniformes > Xenocyprididae > Opsariichthys > Opsariichthys bidens. The sequence goes on along the minus strand of CM074287.1, from coordinate 12,171,277 downwards.
TTTGTAATGGTTATAGGAAATGGCCAGTAGGAAATATCAGGAAAGTTTCCAAACATTCCTTTTGCCATTAATTGTAATAACCCAGTGAGATTTTTGTATGGGATTACATGAAGAAACTGAAAAAACTGAGGCAGACTAAATCCAGAAGAACTGTGGCAACATCTCCAAGATGCTTGAAGAAACCTTCCTGCGAAGCTACCTGAAAAACTGTGCAGGTGGAGTCGATGACTGGATTGGAAATGTAAACTGATATTCAGATCAGATCTCCATCTGGAGCATACCGGCTGTTGTCAGGCTTCTTCTGCATACAAAAATCTCACTGGATAATTACAATTACTTGCAAAAGGAATGTACGGAAACATAAGCGTTCCTGATATTTCCTACTGAGACACTATAGCAAAAGATATAAATAACTTAAAACCATTTTTTATGTGTAAAATACTAATGTGCTTAAGACTTTTGCGCAGTACTGCTTGTGGGTGTAGTGTAGGTATATATATATATATATATATATATATATATTACAGTCAGAAAGGTCAGTCAAAATTATGGTTGAAAATGTCTTTTTCAGGTTTATTCACTGTGTTGGATGTTATAATATTTGTTGGTGCAGTCTTATTAAGAGAATTTATTTTAGATTCTTATTTTAGTATGTACACAGTTTTATATCCTACAGAGGAACCATTGGTCATCGGTTGTGCTGACAATAGTGCTAACTATATGAGTGGCTTTAACACGTTCAAAAGTGTTTTAACTGCTTTTCTTTATTTAGGGAGCGTCTGGGGAAAAATGCATCGGAAATAACTGAAGCTCCTAAGGGAAGGTGAGTGTTTTAACTAAGTAGAAATTAGTCAAAATGGTTTTATTCTCATCCTATTCATGTGTCTGCAAGACGTTGAGCAGACGGAATATTGTGTGGTTTATACATTTCCTGTTTCACAGCGAGAGGAGCCTTTGTCATTGAGACATTGCCACCAGCGCTTTCCTGTGTCAAAAGCAAATACTGATCTGCAGAATGATTGTGGGTGGCTGTATCTCTCATAGAGATTAGATCTTGGTCAGAAGTTTAATTCAGTCTCTGTGCACCCATAGGCCAGAATGTCTGCTGTCCCACTGCATTATGGGCCCTGTGCTAGTGCTGGATCCAGCCCTTCCTGCCAACTTGACATTGAAGGAGTTGCCAACATTTTCAGCGGCGTTCTCCTCGACAAAACAACTCTTACAGGTGGCCAAACCCCTCCACCCCTCCACAAGCGTGTCTGTTCTTCTCTTCCACTCCCACAGTGAAGGTACAATTATAACCTACTTCTCACAGCACTCTCACATTTTTAAAGTATGAAGAGATACCGTCTCAGATTAACAGAAATTGTGAATAAACACATTTATAATTAATTATTTAAATGATATAAATTTTATATTTAGTACATATATAAAATATATGTTTATACATTCAACTTTAAAAAAAAAGAAGAAGATTAATCACACATTTTTTTTTACTCTTTTGTTCACATTTTATGTTGCTACCTTATGTTAAACTACTTTAAATTACTTTTTTCACATTAATCTACACTCCATACGCCATAATGACTGAGCAAAAAACATCTGTGGCAACTTTGCAAATTTGATTAAAAATGAAAAACTATATAAACTATAAATAATTACATTAGTGAGTATTCAAACCCTTTTCAAAAGGTCTAACTGGTGAAAATGTATATCAGAGCAAAAACCAAGCCAAAACTGTCTGTTGAGCTCAGAGACTGGATTGTATCAAGACACAGATCTGGGAAGACTACGAGAACAAAAAATCTGCTGTATTTGAAGGTTCACAGAAGCATGTAGCCTCCATAATCCTTAATGAATGAAGTTTGGAACAACCAGGACTCTTCTTGGCCAAACAGGATGGAGAGGGGCCTTGGTTAGAGTGGTGAGCAAGAAGCTGATGGTCACTCTACTTGAGCTCCATGATCATGTACAGAGATGGGAACCTCAGACTGGGCAGAAGATTCACCTTCCAACAGGACAATGTCCCTAAGCTCATAGCTAAGACCGTGCAAGAGCGCGTATGGCCCAGCCAGAGCCTGGGTTAGAACCCAATCGAACATCTCTGGAGAAACCTGAAAATGTCTGTCCATTGATGGTCCCCATCCAAGCTGAAAGAGCTTGAGGGGAACTGAGGGGAAGAATGGTAGAAAATCGGCAAATTCAGATGTGCAAAGCTTGTCACATCATACCCCAAAAGACTTGAGGCTGTAAAGGCGCTTTAACTAATTATTGAGTAAAGGGTTTGAATACTTATGCAATGTAATTATTTCAGTTTGAATACTTTGTATACTTTGAATTTTTTATATATATATATATATATATATATATATATATATATATATATATAACGTCTAACATTAGACTTCTATTTCCTGTTGCAGCTGAAAAGGCTCATACAGATGCTTTGAAGGACATCCTGACACACTCCATCAGCAGAGGTTACCTGGTGAGAAAACTAACTGCCATAGTAACTCTTCTCACATAATTCTGCTTCCTTGGAACGTTGGAATTTCCTGCTATTTGAAGTGTTACAGAACTGCATTTTAGCTTGGACATTTTCAATTCCAGCTTTTACAGTTATATTGTTGGGTATATGATGTAACCCAAACATGGAGCACCAGGGAGATGTACAGTGCATGATAAACACTCGTGCTTAAACGCAAGCATCAGGGGGCATATTACAGAAACTTTCTGTCTTGGGTCTTAACTTAAGATATAAGTTGATTTAGGAGTTTTTTAGACATTTGTATTACAGAAGCAAATGTTGTTTAGCAAACATTTGCTGAAAGTTGTGTGTAGAATATGGCATACAAGCCTCTCTTTTGATCAGTGTTGTTGTTAACTAAAACAACTAAAACTTATTTTAGTTTATTGAAATAAAGGTAAAATAAATTGCTAATATTAGATATTCAGATAAATATTAATATATGTTCAGATTTTTTTCACTGTTCACCTTTAAATCAAATGTTAGCATTGGAATTTTGTTGTGTCTTTGTAGCTCACCTTCCGAGCAGCTGGAAGCAGGAATATCCCACACCCAAATTTCAGTGAAACAGTATAAAAAAACTCATGCCTCATGCTGATTTGACGGATAATAGGCAAAGTCATTCAGAGAAAAGGGAACTGTGTTTACCGTGATTTCTCCTGTATGATGTCTACAGTTTAACCATCAAGAGGAACTATTTTACAATGTCTTTTCTTTGTTTTTTTTTTTAAAGAATGTTGTATTAACGTTCCTAATACTGCTCCTGGGAACCCACATCACTGCACTTTTTGACTGTGGCTCTTATCTGTCATGCACAGTCCATTACAATGTATTACATCATTGTGAAACGGAAAGTTTTTCGTTCTAAAACAAATGCTTGTGAAACTCCTGTAGTCAAAACATGTGTTTCTGTGGCAGACGACTGATAAAGAGGCTCCGGGGCTGGTCCGCATGCACACTATGGCCTACTTGAGCGGCTTCCCAGGGTCACTAAAGGAAACTGAGCAGCTCAGGGTCAAACTACCAGCTGTGGTCACTAGTAAAATCAAACAGGTAAAACGTCTCAATTCAATGTACACGTACAATGCGGTGTCCAAAATGACCACAAGGTGGCGCAAAAGATCGTAAAATTCATTAGAAATTCACAGCTGTCTGCGTAATCCCAGCACGAGTTCTGCTGAGAACTTTAAGGCTTTTATCCATCAACAACCCCAGTGTTACCGTTTTTGTCATATTGACCTACTACTGGCTATCGAACTGCATAATTGCTGAGCATCCATTGATCAATAAAATAATAATCAGTGTTCTGTGTGTTGTGGATCTCGGTGTTTATCTCATTTGTTAGGGCAATGCGTGGGCTCCGTCCTGCTGTCTGCAGTCATGTGATAAGAGCTCAGGGTATTACAGTGACACTTGAGCGGAGTGACAGGGGGGTTAACAGTACAACAACTGTTTGAAATGGCCCGGCGCCAGCCTGCGCTTGGAAAAGGCATCAGGGTTTAGGTGACCTTCTATCTCTACCTCTCCTCTGTCTCCCCACAGAGCTCTGTATATATCACAGTACTTGATTTGTTTGCTTGTTACTTTCTTTTTTCTTTCGTTGCTTTGTGTTTGCTTGCTTGCTTTTTTGTTCTTGTTTTTGCTTTTGTTTGTTCTTCTGATTTAATTGGCTCTTATTTTCTTGATTGCTTTTGTTTGTCTTTGATTTAGTTTGTTTTTTGTTTTCCTCTTTGCTCTCTTTCACTTATTCTTGATTACATTAGGTTGTTTTTGCTTGTTTCTTTTCTTGTCTGATCTTTGCATTTGCTTGATTTCATTCACTTTTGTTTGCTTTTGTTCATTCTTGTTTTTGTTTGTTCTTCTTTGATTATATTTGTTACTTGATTCATCCTTGCTTGCTTTCATTTAATTCTTGCTTGCATATTGTTCTTGTTTTCTCTTGATTTTTTTTTTTTTCCTTCTTGCTTGACTTTTTGCACACTTGCTTTCGCTTGCATACCCGCTGTAACTCTTTAATTTGTCTGTCTTGTTCCCTCCATCTGATAGAAAATCTCCACAAGCTCCATCAGTAATGCTCATCAGATCTTAATGCCGAAGGTTCTGCTTTCATAACCAAATTCTTGCCATGTTTTTTTATTCTTTATTATTAATAGCACTCACTCACGTGTCTTTCTCCTTTGTTTTCTGTACTGCAAATCTCTTGCTTTCCTGCCATTTCATGTTCTGCTCATTATTGTATTCCAGAAGGAGGTGTTCATAGTCCTCAAGGGTTTTTTTTTCTCTAGTATTGTAGGTCTATATTCCAAATGTGGGTCACATAAGGTAAGATAGCAAAGGGTGAAGCTGAGGAACAGATAAAGAAAGAGAGAGAGGTTGAGTGTTGAGAGATGGCCAGTATTTATAGTGTGTGTTAGCCTGTTCGCAATGTTGATGAAAGCTCTCCCTTGACCTCTGTCCAGTGCACACACTGTTATACTACAAGTACAGCCTGTGAGTGTGTGTTGGAGGTCTACTTTGTTATAGGTTGGGGACAAATTTGTCTCCAGAAGTAAGCTAAAACTGGTGAAACGTCCCTTTGGGAATATCCTCAATTGGAAATTTCATGTTTCAGTTATAAATCTGTAATTTATATAATTCAGTTATAAAACTTCTAGGGTCTGGGTTCAGGATAGGTTGTAGTAATTATTAACTAATTAAGCTTAGTGAAGCTTATTGTCTTTTGTCTGAATTGTACATAAAATATGCACCTTTTAAACATACAAATTCTCCCATTTTCCCCTTAGTTAGTCGGGTTCTGCAGATTATTTTTCTTAATGTGATGAAGGCCGCCAGATTCATTGCCTCAGTGAAAAGGCCTTCTTCATACATCAGCTTATGGTGGCGCTGGCATTTCTAGAAACACATTTTCTGTGTATGGGCTATTGATAGATATGCAACTGCAGTTCTCATTTGGCATTAACCGGAGGTACGGGAACGGTAACAATGAGGACCCTGTGCTTGTAAACAGCATTGTGACAAGTGATAAAACTTGTTTTGGGGGAAACCTGATCACACGGGCAAACTCAACACAGGAGCTTGGCTGCACTCTGACAGTCACATGGCTGTGGTATATCTCTCGAACCTTATCATAGAGGAAGTAAGATATAATGGGGAGATTACGTCATCCAAAAGAATATATGTAGGTCTGGTCTATGCGATGTACTTTGTGTGTGTGGGTGTATATTTATATTAGTCTTAGCAGTGGCAGAGGGACTATTTGAAAAACAAATAACTCTCATAAAATGGGTGGACAAAGTTGCTTTCACCAGTTCATCATTTTGCATAAATCCACACGCTCACACCTCCAGTACGGGGTATGAACGTTATTCCCCCTCACTCATAAGGTCATGCGGAAAGCCCTGTGGGAGTTCTGATGCTGCAGTTTCATCTACATTACTGTTCAGAATTTTGGGTTTGGTTATTTTTTGAAAGTTTTTGATCAATGATGAATACAGTAAAGAGTTAATCTCAATTTTGATATGTTTTAAAATATAATTTATTACTGCGATAACGGCTGAATTTTACTCCAGTCTTCAGTGTCACATGATCCTTCAGAAATCATTCTGATTTGGTGCTCAAGAAACATTTGTTGAAAACAATTGAGCCACTTAATATTTTTGTCGAAAAAAAAAAAATCACCCTTGCAAAATAAAACTTTTAATTTATTTTATAAAATGAACTGACCCCAAACTTTTGAATGATAATGTGTGCATATATGGCTTAATGTGTTTTCCCTCTAGTTTTAATTGGCTAAATGGCATATTGTGTCTGATATTGTAGGAAGTAGTCTACGCCTCTGAGTGATGGTTTGTGTATGTGCGTATATATCTCAGTTGCAGCTGTACTCAGAGGCCAGCATCGCTCTGCTTCACCTGAACACGGCTCAGGATTTCACCGACCTCACACAGCAGGCCAAGAAGAACTTGACGCTGGACGGAAAAGAGCTCACAGTCAGCCCTGCATACCTGTTCTGGGACCTGACCGCCATCTCACAGGTATACACATCAATGCAGTTCCACATGTGGACCTAACAGGGTAAAACTAAGTCAATGTATACTTGATAAATGATCAATTAACTAACAGAAATACTAATAAACAACTTTATAGTAAACCGTATTCCTCTCTTTCAGTCTAAGCAGGATGAGGATGTTTCTGCCAGTCGCTTTGAAGACAATGAGGAGCTGCGTTATTCGCTACGTTCCATCGAGAAACATGCTCCCTGGGTGCGCCACATCTTTGTCGTAACCAATGGACAGATACCGTCTTGGCTTAACCTGGATAACCCACGTGTTTCAGTAGTTACTCACCAGGTCTTGCAGTATATACTGTTATGCATTCTACTGCAAATATCGGGTGTATTTTTGTAAGACCTAATTGACAAAGTCTTTTATGTTGTTGTCGTTTGTGTTTGTCTCTCAGGACATTTTTCACAACCAGTCTCACCTTCCTACGTTCAGTTCCCCTGCCATAGAGACACATATCCACCGGATCCCAGGCCTTTCACAAAAGTTCATCTACCTCAATGATGATGTCATGTTCGGCAAGGACGTGTGGCCGGATGACTTCTACAGCCACTCCAAAGGTCAAAAGGTCAGAAAGACTGTCAATGTAGACTATTCTAAAATGAGTAATCTGTCCTGTACAACTCGTCTGTGCTTCACCTCAATCACCTTCTCTATGTTCACAGGTGTATCTCACCTGGCCTGTTCCAAATTGTGCCGAGGGCTGTCCAGGCTCCTGGATCAAAGACGGCTATTGCGACAAGGCCTGCAACAACTCTGCCTGCGATTGGGATGGAGGAGACTGTCAGGGTACTTTGACAATGTCATTTCACCCAAGAATAAAACTCTCGCTCATTTTTAATTTCGTGAATCAAAGTTATGTTTTTGATCTTAGCCTAATGTTTTTGTAGGTTCTTATTTTATTTCATTCATTTATTTTTTCCCGGCAGGCAGTGCAGGCAGCAGTCGTTTTGGAGGAGCGGGCGGTTCTGTGATCGGAGGCGGGCAGCCTTGGCAGTTTGCAGGTGGTCTCGGAGGACTGGGGGGCGTGTCCTTCTGTAACCAGGGCTGCGCTAACTCTTGGTTGGCCGATAAATTCTGTGACCAGGCATGCAACGTTCTGGCTTGTGGGTTCGATGTGGGCGACTGCGGACAAGGTGAGTCTTTGTTTTATTTTAGAATATCAGAGTTTAATTCCAACCCTGCTCTGACAAACATACTTGTAGTTTTCAAATAAGCCTGAAGGACTTGATTAGCTGGATCAGCTGCATTAAATTAAGGTTGAAGCTAAACTCTGCAGTGTGTATGTGGTCACTCTTTTGTTTAGGGCCCAGATCTCACTAATAACTATGACATTTATGCATTATGCATTAAATCGATCAAAAGTGACATTTTTAATGTTACAAATCAATTACAAATTGTTTTATTTCAGATAAATCCTTTTCTATTGAACTTTCTATTCATCAAAGAAGTAAAACAATTTTAATGTGTATATGCTATATTTTTGATCAAATAAATGCACCCTTGGTGTGCATGAGACTTTTTAAACATTACAAAAAAATTTATTAATCCCAATCTTTTAAATGGTAGTATATTGAATTATAATGTAAAATAATTAAATAATTTAATAGTAATTCATATTAAAATGAATATATTGGCATTGTATTAATATTATTTGTATTAACAATAATAACCTAAAAAATTTAAGCCATTCTGTGGCCCCCGTTGAGGTTTTCTGAGGACCCCTAATGGACCCCAGCCTCCTAGTTGAGGATTGCTTTTACCACTTTTTTTCTTTCTTTTTTTTCTTATATCCGTTAGTATTTGATTGGAATTAACTTATTTTGTGTTTGTTTGTTTGTGAATTTATTAGATAATTTCAACCAACTGCACCGTATTGTCCTCCGGAGGAACCAGACGCGTTACACCCTGCCTCAGGGAGAGCTCCGACCGTATTTTAGCTTCTCAGGTCTGGCTAACCGCGTGTCCGAGGCACAGGTCGCTGATAACCCAACAGTCCGCCATACTTCTGTCGCCAACAAATGGAAGACCATCCATCTGCTGCTGCTGCCTGGACACAATGCAACCCAGATCCACTACAACCTCACCTTTCAGGGTGCCGACAACCACGACTTCACCATGACTTTCTCTGTTGCCGTGGATACTCGAGAGCTCCCCAAATCAAACGTATCCAATCCAGTGCACGAGAAAGACGAGGAACCCAAACCCACCGTAGTGACTCCAGAACCAGAGGTCCTTTTTGAAAACGTTCCCAAAGAAAAACAAGGCCCTAGAGTTAGAGAAAAATCCCATGGTGATGTCGAGACTCTGCAAGTACCTGCGTTAAATGAATCTCTTTTGCCGGAGGAAGTGAAACTGGAGTTACAGAAGCTGAACGAGAAGCTAATACTGGGTGACATCACTATTAAAGGCTATAATTTGACCAAAGCAGTGCTGTTGGAGCCGTACAAAGACAAAGCTCAGCTTTCACTAAACGAGAACAAACAAGCAAAACACGCGAAGGAAGAGCAGAAACCTCTTTTAATCAGTCAATATCAGGCCGAGAGAGGAGCAAGGGTGAAAAGAGCCAATGAAGATGAGGAAAGAAGCGATAACTCTAAATTGGAACCAGGTATCCCTCCATCACTTATCCCAGTCCAGATTGATGGTGTTACACCTAAAACTCAACCACGACTGTTCGGCATGGAGAAACCTCACGCGTCTAAGCTTCTCAGCAACCTGATGGGGAACATGTCTAAGGAGAGAGATTCAGAAAACGAATCCCAAGACCGCGGGGGGCCAGTGGGTCGTAAACTCCAGTATTACACCTCCAGCTTGGACCGGGGTTTCCTTCCATGGGAGAAGAGGAAGTTCTTTCAGGATCTGCTGGAGGTGAGACGCTTTTATATGTTTATATATATATATATAAATAAACAGATAACTGGGAGACAGGAATTCTTGCTGCTACATTAAGTATTGCAGGTTCTCTCATTCAGTTATCTTTTTTTTTTTTTTTTTGTGCTTCACAGGTAGAGGAGCGTCTACAAAGAGAACTGCAGTATGCAGCTGACAGGACCGCCACTGGACGCAGGTTGCAGGATACATTTGCTGATTCACTCCGCTATGTAAACAGACTCTTGAATGCTCAGTTCGGCTTCACTTCCCGCAAAGTGCCTGCCCATATGCCTCACATGATCGATAGACTCATCATGCAGGAACTACAGGATACGTAAGAGTCACAACACGCACACCTAAACAAATAATTAATTAATGTTGAATTAGTTATTATAGAGAAGAAATGGACCAAAACTTTAGCCACGGAATTTTAGAAAGGCACGACTTTTTATCTTTATCTTGCTTCCTCAGCTTCCCTCAGGAGTTCGATAAGACGTCATCCCACCGTGTGCGTCACTCTGAGGACATGCAGTTTGCCTTCTCTTATTTCTATTTCTTGATGAGCGCATTGCAGCAGCTCAATATATCTGAGGTGTTTGACGAAATCGACACGGACCACTCCGGTGTGCTGTCCGACCGTGAGATCCGCACGTTGGCCACACGTATCCATGAACTCCCGTTAAGCCTTCAGGTACGCATCACCCCACCCTCTCAGCGGGGAGAGATTTTTTATTTCAAATTTAATTTAAAATGTAGTTTAATTTGTTCGTATTAATTTTAAAATGTAATTTAAATTTAAAATACAATTAAAGTTGTAATAAAAAATAATTGAAGATGATATTTTTAAAAAAAAAAATTTTTTTTAAATAATAAAGTAAATTTAAAAAAAATTTGTGCACAGAAAGTATGCTCGTCGCTTCATAAAATTAAGTTTGAACCACTGTATTCACATGGACTATTTTAACGATGTCTTTACTACCTTTCTGGGCCTTGAAATGTACAATGACGTTACTGCCTACATGTGGTTCAGAAACCTCGGATTTCATTAAAAAAATCTTAATTTGTGTTCCGAAGATGAACGAAGGTTGTACCTAATGTGAGAAATTTAATTTTGGGGTGATCTAACATTTTAAACTAAAAAATTAAATTAACTTAATTAAAATTTTTTAAATAAAATTTGATTTAATTAAATTTAAAAATAAATTTTATTAAAAAAATTACATATGATGTAGTTTAATTTAATTGAATTTAAAATGTAATTTATTCAAATTTGTATAGTAAAATTGTAAAATAAAATTTAATTTATTGCATTTAACATTTAAAATGAATTATTATAAAATTTTAAGTACTTTATTAAATTAACAAGTAAGTCAGTTTTTGATTTTGTGACATGCAACACAATACATGTATTACCTAGTTTATTGTCACCACGTGAATATCTGTCTTACACTTGTTGAGGAAATGCATGTTTGTTTATTTGACTGTAAACAGGATTTGACCAGTCTGGAACAGATGCTCATAAACTGCTCTAAGATTCTTCCGTCCAACCTCACGCAGCTCCATATTGTCAGCCCCACCCAGGAGGCCTATTATGACCCCAGCATGGTGAGAGCCACTGTTCACATTTACATTTACATTTAGTCATTTAGCAGACGCTTTTATCCAAAGCGACTTGCAAGTGAGGAAAACAAACAAGCGATTCTTCATGAATTGGCAAATAACACAGGAAGTGCTCACAATACAAGTTTCATACATTGCTCAGTACCATAAGCTAGAGTAGGAAAGGAAAAGGGAAGGAAAGGGTTTTTTTTTTTTTTTTTATGAGGGGATCAAGTGTTCACGGAAGAGATGAGTTTTCAGCTGTCTCTTGAATATTGCCAGGGATTCTGCGTTCCTGATGAAAGTAGTGTTCAAAGTGTTCAAAGTCGTAGTGTTCAAAGTCTTTCAACACAAGAAAATAGTTCATATTGGATATTAGAAGGATAGTTCACCCAAAAAGGAAAGTTGTGTCATCATTTACTCACCCTCATGTTGTTCCAAACCTGTATGAGTTTCTTTCTTCTGTTGAACACAAAGGAAGATATTTTAAAGAATTTTGGTAATCAAACAGTTGATGAATTGACTTCCAAAAAATACTATGGAAGGCAGTGGTTGCCGTCAACTGTTTGGTTACCAACATTATCTTTTTTTGTGTTCAACAGAAGAAAGAAACTCATACAGTTTTGGAACAACATGAGGGTTAGTAAATGATGAGACAACTTTCATTTTTGGGTGAACTATCCCTTTAAGTGATTAACACCTTGTTGCATGCATAGATTTTGGCTCTACACTTTAGAATTGTTGTATTTGGCAAATGTATCATCAGCTCTTCTATTAGTGTATTTGTTAGTGTTGATTAATAAAGTCTGTGTTTTGATGTGCCTGCAGCCACCCGTCACAAAAGGTTTAGTAATCCACTGCAAACCAATCACAGAGAGGATCCACAAAGCCTTCAGGGACCAGAATAAATACAAGTAGGCCTTTCATTACCTTTCCACAAACACAGCATCTCTTATGAGACCAGGTTAGTTATGCTGGCTCTTGCTCTTTTCAGGTTTGAAATTATGGGTGAGGAGGAGATCGCCTTTAAGATGATACGCACCAACGTCTCTCATGTTGTGGGGCAGCTTGATGACATCAGGAAGAACCCTAGGTACAGGGAGGGGCATCCTTCCTGTTTTGTGGTGCATAATGGGAAGCCTCGTCCACTTTAACCCCCTTTTTTTTTACCACAGGAAGTTTATCTGCCTGAATGACAACATTGACCACAGCCATAAGGACGCTAGCACGGTCAAAGCTGTTCTGAGGGACTTCTATGAGTCCATGTTCCCGCTGCCCTCTCAGTTTGAGCTGCCCAGAGAATACAGAAACCGTTTCCTTCACATGACAGAGCTGCAGGAGTGGTGAGAATTCGGCCGCAAACAGACACGCAGGCAATGCTGAAGCTGCACATACACATAGATGTGTGCGTAAAAACAGAAAATTAACTCAGCATTTAACAAACAAGTCAAACAGGTCTGTGTACATACCACAGGTTTAATTACCGAATCTAAAGTATGTACAGGTCAGATCTGACGGAGGTAGTTTAGTGAAACCCTCAACAGAGAGCGCTTTAACAGTTTGACATGAAACTGCACTGTAAGTGAAAAACTGTAGCCATAGCCCAGAAAATCATCAAATCACAAATTGTTCCAAACTTACAGTGGAACAAAGAAAGGATATTTTGAAGTTATTTACATAAACTAGAATTATTAAATTATATTAATTTACAATAAAACTGAAATAAAATAAGTCTTAGCAACTAAAATAAATCTGTGCAACTAATTTAAATAAAATCAGTTCAATACGTTGAACTACTAAAATTGCTCAAACGAAAACTGAAATAAATAACAAATTGAAAAATGACAAAAAACATAAAATTACAAAAACTAGAATGAAAAATTTAAAATGACAACTAATTCAAAATATTAATTAATACTATAATTGTTCATATGTAATGCTAAAATAACAAAGCCTCAATTTAGTGATTAAATTATAATTGTTTAAATTGCACACATAGATACTCAAAATGTACACATTAAACTTTGAAGCCTCAAGGATTGTGCAAAAGCACCTTAAAAGTAGTCCATATGATTTATGCACTATAATTCAGATGTCATGTGACACATTTTGGTGTTTAAGCTCCTTTTTGGAAGCTTGAAAGCCTCAGTCTTCACTTATAAGTGCATAAAAAAGAGCAATAGGCACATTGTTCAAAATGTCTCCTTTTGCGTTTCATGGAAAAAAGAAACAAATCCAGGTTTGGTGAGTAAATTGATTCAGTGAATCACTAATTGATTCAGTGAATCACTAATTGATTCAGTGAATCACTAATTGATTCATCAACCCTTTTCAAGAGGCGTTTCATGAGTATATCTACAGCATTTAAAACGGGTGAGGATAACATGTCTGCACCACTTTTCATTCACCCCTGAATATAACCATTAACCGTTATTGTTGTGATATATTTGGTTTTGTTATAATTTGAGTTTCACAAGTCTGTTTACATTTAGTTGTGTGTGATTTATAGCCTGTTTCTGTTGCTTTACTCCCGTGAATACCGGTAAACGTTCCTTCCTGTCATCACTGTGTGAAGTTGGGTGATAGCTGTCATCGCAGTGTGGAATTCTGGGAATGGGGTGGTGGTTGAAGAAGGGTTTGTGTGGCTGTCGCTCCTTTGCAGGGTTACAGGCTGGAAATTATGACTAGTACATTCACCATTCGTGCTCACTCAGCCAGAGTGGCTCTCTGTTACATCCAGATGCCCCATAAAGCCCCACCAGAGCCGCGTGACCTGCCTGGGCCGAGGGGCAGGGTGTTATTTTTGGTCCTGCCGGGCTCGACCAGCACCATTGGCTCTTTTTAAAAGCTTGGCCTCTGCAGATTGGCTTTGTCAGACACGAAGACGCTGGTGACAAAGGGGTAACAGACTGTGTTCCTCACAGGCGATGATTATGTCACCTTTTCACCTTGTCACCCTCTCACCTCAGACAGCCTGCTGGGTGACATCAGAACTTGAGTCACTGTGAACTGTTAATCACGGTCTTGATAAATATACCGTTCTGAATCTGGCAAGACTTAAGACAGCATTGCTGATCCCGCCCCTTGTGTGCTGACAGTAGTGAATATGAGCTCACCATCACTGTACGGGCCAGTTGTGGATTTAATCTTTTATTATTATTTTAAGATATATATATTATATATATATCTGTCATGTAGTACACTTAAAGCATACAGGAAATATAGCCCTGCATGTCTCATTTAACAATGATATTTATTAAATTTAAAAAAAGAATTCCATTAAAGTATGTATCACGATTTCCACAAAATAATAGTACGCAGCAAAGCTGTTTTCAACATAGATAATAAGACATTTTTCTTAATGTTTCTCACAATATTAATGAACAATTAAATACAGCCTTGATGAACATGAGACTTCTTTCAGAAGCATTTAAAAAATCTTATTGACAGTGTATTATATATTTATTTAATATATGATGTATTATATATTTGATATTGACCCCTTATATTTTTAAATGGCTTTGCATTTTTCTTCCCTTTTGGGGTTTAAGTTTTGTAATCTGAAAAATCTATTCGCCAACATTTCTGTTCACGCTGGAGAAGCAGTAAAATGATGTCATGATAACACTGATTGCGCTAAAATATTTACTTTGTCAGAATATGTAGCAGCTTGTCAATGAATAATGATGCTTGTTGGATCCAAACTGTGCAGCAGGGGCTAAATGAACCACGCTAACCGGTCTTGACCCCTTGTTTCACAGGCGAATATACAGGGACAAGCTGAAGTTCTGGACCCACTGTGTGCTGGTGACATTAGTCGTCTTCACTGTCATGTCTTTCTTTGCTGAGCAGGTCAGTACGGTTCGGCTTACATGTTCATTGTCCGCTATCTATCGTTGTTCATTTCACCTCTACACACACACACACACACACACCGAGTCCAGTCAGCTGAGGCTGGTTAGTCTCAATAACATTAGCAACTAACATATCAAATTTTACCCGGCAACTCTCTTGGGTTCCTTTATGGAAATGGTAAAGGCAAAAATATCGTGCTGATGATTGATCAACCAGGCAGCTTGCAGCAAATAGTCACACTATTAATTGCAGGGTCGTGTTTCTGTCTTTTGGAGAGGTTAATGGACACGGTGACCTTTTAAAAGACCAGTGTGTCTTCATCTGTCTTTAGTGACAGAACAGTAATGTGAACACTCACCAGAAGTACAAATACGGAGATGATGCATTATCAGTGGATGCTTCTCCTGCTACCGTACATGCGTGTAGTGGCATGTCATGATTAGCTGCATCATCACCTCTGCCAGACTGGCATAATTACAATCTTCAGAACAGATTTACAGCCACCCTTGTTAACTTCCTGTTTCTCTTGATGTAATTCCCACTTATATATAGCACTTATTATTTTCATTATTGTTTTATTTGAATGTATTTGTTAGGAGGGCTTGGTGTGCCAATTAAAAATGCAATGAAAACTATTATTAATGTTTAATTATTATGAAAACCGTTATATTCATTATATATTATGCATTTATAATCACTAATCGTTCAAATTGAATGGACGAATAAATAGAAATTCTTTATTTTTTTTTCTTTTTTTTTATATATTAGTTCGGGGTTATGGAGGGCTTGAAGTCCCACTAAAAATACAATGAAAACATATAAATATATATATAAAATCACTAAGGGTGCGTTCACACTTGTCATGTTTGGTGCGCACCTAACAAGCGGACCGAGACCGCTAAAAAGATGGGTCTCAGTCTGCATCCAAACGAACTCTGGTGCGGTTCGATTGATATATGAACGCAACACGCACCAAAGACATGTAAACGAACCAAAAAGAGGACGTGATGCCTCAAGATGCGACACTACAAGTCAGCTGATTTGACGACGCGGAAAGATGTATCTAAAATGAGTCGAGGGCAAACGTGGAGCAACGAGGAGGTGAAGTGCCTCATCAATGTTTGTTTCTGCATACAACGGAGGAAATCCTGGTGCTGTTTTGAATGTTTTGAACATTTTATGAGCTCTTCGTGAGTTCTGGTGCTGGTAAAAAATAAAGCATATGTACACGCGTAAAATGATGGCGTTTAATCCAGAACACAGCGTTGTTTTGAATGTTCGGTAAGCAAGCTCTGTTGCGAAATATACGTCATAAAACCCGACCAATCAGGTTGTGACCATTTCCCTCTGCCTTTGGTTCGGTAAATTAAGGGTCGGTGTTAAAAATGCCAGTGTGAACGCTAAGCGGACCAGGACTATATGTTTTGTTTTTGTTTTTTGGTCCGGTCCAAACGAACCAAACCAACCGAATTACAAGTGTGAACGCACCCTAAGTCACATCGAATAGACAAACTTGTTTAATTCATGTTTTAAAACAGTTAAATATAATTAGAAATAATAAAATAAAAATATTTAACATTTAAATAGCATTTTACATTTTTTTTTATTTTTTATTTAAATGATTTAACGATTTATTAATTGTTGGATCTAACTACCATTTTAAAGATGAATTATAATTTTAAATGTCTATTTGATTATTTTTCAATATTATTTTTATATATCATTAATCCTTTTAAATATGGATATATTCATATCAATTTGATAAGTTGAAACTTTGAGTTTTTCATTAGGGTTGGGTAGTCTATACACTGCATGTTTTTTTTAACAATTCCCAAACAATTTGCACAAACAGAATTCAGAAATTTTAATGAATTATTAACGATTCATTAGAATCGCATTGTGAGTGAATCTAAACTGAATCACATGCTAATCTTGTTTCTATACTGTATGTGTATCATGTGTCGGTCACGAGTTGACCCACAAAATTCAAAACAAGTTTGGTTGACACTCCTTCCTCTTCCTTTTCTTTCTATCCCTCAGCTGATCATGTTGAAACGACGGCTTTTCCCCAGACGCAGGGTCAGCAAGGATGTGAACCCAGAGCGTGTGTGAGGTTATTCCTCCCTCAGAGGGTGTGTCGTGAGAATAAGAAGTACCAGAGACGTACTTCTGTTAATGTCGTCAGATGAACTCGCCCATTTGTAGGTGACTGAATGAAGTTGGAGAAACTTCGAGGTACGGGCCTCCTCCTCAACAAAGGGGCATTGGTGAGACACACTGCAGCCCACGAGGCAAGCGACTTTGTCTTGTCCTGCGATCACACTCCAAGTGGCGTATTGAATGTGAACTGAACTCAATGGCCCTCAATATTGAGTGTGAGTTGCCATATGACCTTATGTGTTTGAGAAATGTAATAATCTGAAATAGGATTTTTAATTTATATGGGAACATCAAGGGTAAAGAACTACCCGCAAAGGGTCCTTGTTCTTTCTCTTGTTCTCTTTGTCTTGTCTTTCCTTCCTCATCCTTACAGTGCCTTTCTTTATCACATGAATGAAAGCGGTGGACTCTGACGCACGGCTGGAACTCTCTGCCTTGTGTTTGGCTTTTTGCATTTGTCTTAATCTGTCTTGCTCTCTCTTGCTTATTCCAAAGTGGTACAAAATCTCCGGGAGTATATTTAAAACCGAATGGCAATCCTGATACTTGTTTGTTAATTTGAGAAAGGATCATCAAAAAGGAGCCATTTCCTTCTCTTTCTCTTTTTAAATGCATGTCGTTTCTGCTTGAAGTCCTTCTCGTGCTTGTCTCTCAGTGGGACATTAAATACGGACTCTGTCTGAAATTCAGATGTCACTGCCTGTGGCCCTCATGTGTATTAACTCTTCATCTTCTCTTGACTTTAAAAGGGAACTGTTGTTTTTTTTGCTAGCTTACACAATACAACTACTGAACCCAAACCTCTGCAGGGCGTACGTGCCTGACAAAACAGGCTTGAGTTTATGAAACATGTTGAATAATAATGCTGTTCTGGAATGTATTTCCCTGTTGACCTTTATTTATTAGGTTATGAAGGACATTTTGGAAATTTATGTTGCTAAAAAATCGAAATACGTTTATATTAGGTTTTTAAATTATAGTGACTATTTACCACTTTTGTGTCGATTGTAAATTTAACCAGAAACGGTGCCTCTATTTCTTTCTTCTTTTTTTTTTTTCGTAATTGCTCAAGAAGAAAAAAAGAGTCTGATGAACAATCTGAGTGACATAATGTAATGAAACAGCCAAATCTGTAAATTAAAAGTCTTTTAAAGTCATGACTGCTTTGATATATGCCTTGTTGTTTTGAAATTTCATCAGTACCAAGACCCCAAAACACACAGGAACCACACTTTGGACGGGGTTCTATTCAAATCACACAAAATTTATTGTTTTTATTAGCCCTTTGGGAGGAGATGATTCTAAGCAGGCAGAGATAGTGCATCAAAAAACGGGCACAGAGGATCGACCCCCCCCCCAAATCCCTCTAAACCCCCTCTGGAAAAACTCTTGTCCCTGTTTTTAGTGCACAGCCACATTCCTTGACAATTAAGTTCTTTCAATTATTATTTTTGTTTTAAACAGGTTTGACTTAATTTAACACTAAATTCAGTCAGATTATTAAAATAAATACATACACTTTAATCACTGGACAATCACAAAACGTTTTCTTTTACTTCTTAAAGCTACAATGGCTGTTTGGGCAAAGTTTATTTCTGGATCTTAATTTTTATATAAATTCTTGCAAGATCTACAAATAGCTGCTTTTTTAATGACAGTAAAAATCCTAAACGGTTCATTGGCAGTTTTTCGACTATATGAGGTCTTAAAAACAATAACGAAATATGTAATACTTATTTCTTTTGTATTTTACCGAGATCAGAGGTATAAAAAGAAGTGTAAATAATATTACGGATATTATATGATGTAGAAAACGGGCTTAATTAAAAAAACAGAAAATTATTAATTGATTGCCCAAACTGCAGTTGTAGCTTCCCTTTTTTGTTTAAAATTGACAAACATGATCAAACCCAAAAAACAAAGTGCAAATCTATTCTGATGAATACTACAGTGGGACAAAAATGTTTCCTCCCATTAATTTTTTTTTTTTTTTTTGGACTATTTTTGGATTCTTTTCTCTTATGTTTTTCTTTGACCAAATGCTTTGGATGAAAGTTTTTTAGGATATTTCTCTTTTTGGCCAAATCAAATTTAGTCAATGGTTATTTGATTTCTCAACAATTTCCAATGAATCCTTTGAAATAATAATCTGTAGTTCATTCCCGAACAGAATGAACCATTTCAAGGCAACAGAAAACTTGAACATGGTTAAGCGACCCTCTGGCCCTGAGGCCGTGTTTTGTACATTTCCTTGTGTCTAAACTTTTTCTTTTCATCCAGTGAGTTATTCTAGTGTACATTAGAGTAGTTAAAAACAATATGAGCTGGTCTTACTCAAGATGGTCTGGTCAAACCTGGCAAAACGTTCAGTTCTGTTAGTCTGTGGTGGTCACACTGTCAAGGCCGTTGCGGTTTTGGTTGGTGGGGTTCTCCTGCTCTAGTTTGAGAAGCGGGACAACGTCTTCATTCTTTGATCCCGCTTCCTCCTCCCGCCGGGCAAATTGTCAGTCTCTGTGGGTGTGGCCCTGTGGGGTGATGCTGAAAACTCGGATTCGTAGGTGGGAGGCGATTTGCAGGCACACGCCTGTGCAGTAACGTACCAGGTCCACCAGGGACAGCACCTAAACAACGGTGATATAGATGAGACAGGTTTGTTTAGTTTTGACTCGTCTGCTTTTTGCTAGGAAAGCTTGTTTCTGCCATGGAATAATAAAAAAAAAAAAATACAATTCTGACTTTATCCAAAGACTCTGCACTCATATTATTATGAATGGGAGAAAGTCAAAGTCCCTTTCAAGGAAAGAGTGTTCACTCGGAGGCCATATTTGCAATGCCTCCGGGCAGCTATCTATTCGACAGTCCAATCTATTTGAATGAGGGAATCCTGAAATCTCAAAAACTTTTTTGGCGAACTCACAATTAAATAACATTTCAAATCAGCAACAAAATCTGACATTAACTATCCCATTAATGTTCAATGGTCATTAATATTAATTCTCAAATAGTGTTAAAAAAAGCGTATTTTTCATGCTAGACGAGCCAATGCGCATGTGCAATCCTAAGCACCGTAGCTTCTGACGCCAGCTTCAGTGACGCAATCACTTAATCAATCAGCGATTGGCTCTTTTACTTAGAAGGCGGGACCAATTCCACACATGCAATTTCTCCCATTCATAACTAATAGAAGCGAACCGTCTTTCTATATCTATAGTCTTTGAGAAAGTGCAACATGCAATATTGCGGAATAAATCCCACCTTCTAAATAAGAGCCAATCACCGATTGACCCTTCGCAAACAGTTTGATTGACAGGTGATCTAACCAATCATAACCCCGAATCCTCCATCTTATCCGATAAAGCAGTCAGGGGAGTTAGTAGATTAACGTAGGTGAACTTGAACTTGAAAAATTGTGCGTACTCGCGTCTTTCCGCTCTTGAAACGACATTCCTTCTGATGTTCATTCATGTTTATTTGATACTATAAATGAATTAGTATGAAGAGATGATCGGTTCACGAGCCGCTTGAAGGATCTACAGCGATCTGTCACGACACATTAAAGAGCCACTGTACGGTATTTATTGTTTAAACGTCTTAAAATATTACAATATTTTAAATATGAATATGTTTCATACGTTGTCAGCGTCCTCTTTGCTCCGCGATGTGCTTTTCACTCTGTGAGAACATGATGTGTGGCCTGAGAGTGCATGGGTTCCTATAGAAACAGTCAGACAATTTAACAATTTAACTGAAGAATGCTGAGTTTTTTCGTCACGATTTGAGCATTTAAAAATAATATTTATGAGACTTGTTGTCAGATTTCATTGTAGATTTCAAATATGAAATTTAATCGAACGCTTGGCAAACAGCTTTGGAGAATTGAATGTTTCCCCATTGAAAGAGTTAGGAGCTGCACTTGCCCGAGAGGCGTTTCAAAGATTGCCGTCAAGTGAAATGACTTGATTCTGTGGCAGAGAAAGCTTCCATAATTTGCACATAAAATGCATGGGTCAGAAACCATTTAGCTTTATAGTATGTTCGAAAACTTCAAAAATAAAGTGGAAAAAACACTGAAGCAGTTAAACTGAATTGCCACACTGGAGGTTTGACCCGCTAATGGTTCTGGCTCACCATGGCGATCCAAAGCACGATGTGTTCATCAACGAAGCTGTTAAAATACTGATTTAGGAAGAGGAGTCCAGGACCAATGAAGGCTGTGTCAGGAAGATGAAGCTCACTCTTTGTCATGTGGGCCACCTGCAGAGCAAAGCATATCTGAAAACACCTGATAGATGTTGGATAACTGTTTAAGGAAAAGATGCACATAATTACAAGCGCCAAATAATGATTTTGACTAGAATTTTCTCATGTACGCACCAGCTACATGAGAAACACTCACCACCAGCTTATTTGAGATCTTGGCGATCACCATGCCAAATGTAAGGACATAAAGGCAAGGATGGTGCTCAAAAAGCTCACTGGAGGACTTTTTAAAGATGATGAAGGCCACAGTGAGGATGAGGCCGATGTGTAGACCAGGAGATAACACACTGGTGTCCTGAGGAAGACACGCACTGTTAAAGTTACCCTATTGTTTTTTTTTTTTTCAAAGACCACTTTTCTTCACTTTTTTTAACTTTGCATTATGGTAAGCCATGTAATTGAGTTATCATATGAAGCGCTAAGCTAAAAAAAAGATGACTGCAATAGGAATCAGTGCTTTTAAAGAACAAAAACAACCACTTTGAAAACCTCAATGACCCATGCACTGCTGGAGTGCACTTACTGCGACAGTTGAGCCATTCTTGCCAACACCACCATTCAGGATGACGTAGAAGTAGTTATAGGTTGAATACAGGAACCCGCCAATGATGCCGAGAATTGGAAAGGTTTGCAAACTCACACCAAGAACAGGCAACTGGATGAAAGATATGAGAATATATAATATGAGAATAGCTCTTAGTTCATGTCTCATGTGAGCAGGGGTGCTGGGAAGGGGCGGCGCTGAAGCTCTGAGCATGCTTTACAGAATGGGGAGGTTAGAAAAGACTGCTGTGCGTGTTGACTTCATCTGCTGTTTTCTGCTTTTATTTGGCAAGATCATGTCTATGGGTGACTGGTAGCCATGGTAGCAGTTTTTACCTATATTTACCTTTTCACAGTCTGTTTGTCCTTAGACAGTAGGCAGAAAACAAAAGAACACACTCAGAAAGGGGGCTCTGTCATGATTCACAGTTTTGGAGGATTTGAAATTTTTTCTTTTTAGTAAATTGTCAATAAAATGTAATATATTATAGTCTGTTGAACCCTTTAAAGGAATTATCTGAAACGATGAACCACTGCAAGCACCCAGTTGCATGTCACATTGCATCGAGGTTATTTTGAATAACAATAAATTAGATTTACTTATATTAGTATTGTGAATAAATGTAAATAAAAACTATTCATAAATAGACATGATTTATTACATTTTATTATATTAACATAAATATTGATTAGGATGTTCGTGGGAATAAACATAAAAATAAATCAAAACTATTAATAAAAAGATATATTATATTTGCCTAAATGTATTATTTTTATTATAATATTAGTCTTGTAAGTAAACTTACTAAATAAACAAAAAACTATTAATAAAAAGATGTGATTTATATTATATTTACCAAAATGTATATTATTATTATTGATGTTAATATTGTGCACAAACATGTAAATAAACAAATAAATAGTATAAAATAAATGTATATTATATTATATAAATTTAGGTTAATATAAATCTATCTATATAAATTCGTTATTATTTATTTACATGTTTATTTGTTTATGCACAAAACTAACAATAATAATAATTAATATAATGGATAGATTTATATTATATATTATACCTCAATTTAATATATTGGTCCATTTATTATTATTATTATTGTTTTTTTTTTAGAATTTTCAATAATCTTGTAAATAATTTTTAAAAAATGAATGAGGAAAATATTTGCAATATATATTGATTAGATACAATCAGAAGTTACTTAAATATACATCAAATAAAATCGCAACCAATTCACACTAAATTTTATTAATTCAAACTGATGGGGAAAATAACTCTGCAACAAGTCAAAAATAGAAATAGAATCTGTTTTGGACTTTTGGAATGGACTTTTCCAGTGTAGATGGTTTGGGAGTGTTTATGAACATCATGAGAAAGACGCTTCAGAGGCTCCGTGTGATGCAAAACTCCGTTAAAGAAGGTGAACGACGTACCCTAGTCTCCCAAAGACCCACTCCTCCGAATGCTGTCATCATATACATGATTACAATAGCAATCTGGACCTCTGTCACGTCAACCCTGCAGAAACCGTTTGATAATAAAAGACAGTTTGAAAAAAAATCAGACAGACAGGTTCAATGATTTCAGTTGAATAAGCCGTGAACAGCTGCACTCACAATCCGAAGCGGAGTGTTCCAGACACGTACGTCTGCCAGTGTGCGCAGAAAAACATGAACATGCCCACAAAGCCACAAAAAAACATCCAGTTAGGGTAAGCGCCGATCCCACAGGATATACACGTTCCCACGGCAACAAACACTAAGAGAGCAATCCAATTAGAATGCTGTTAATATGTACAGTCATAAATACATAAATACACAACAAACAGCATAAATCTGCTAATCAGTGACCATATTACCGAATATTTCTTCCCCATTAGATTATAATTTTCTTTTGTTTATTTCATTCCCAAACTTTGTGTTATATCTCTGTAATTGGCCAGTTTCTTTTAACAAATAATCTTGCAATTCAAACAATCCATTGCATATGTGGTCCTCTTTATGTGACGGTCAAGAACGAGCTGGCCGTGACACTTTCCAATATTCTTACTGTAAACAATAATACATGAAAAATAGACTAAGTATAAAAAACACTCCCGAAAAAAGGTACAAAAGCTGTCACTTGGGCGGTACCTTTTTACAAGGTACACCTTTGTTCCTTTTTTTGGTACCAATATGTACACTTTAGGTACTAATATGCACAATTTAGCTACAAAAGTGTTCTTTGTGAAAAAGTACTGCACCAGTGACAGCTTGTGTACCTTTTTTGCTGAGAGTGAATAGTGACACTGATGGTTTCCTGAGAAAGTACTACTAAATATTATTCACAATTAAAGGACGAAAGGTTGTCTGGCAGGTTATACCTGTTGAAACAGCGTCACAGCCATGGTCAAAGAGCTCCCCAAGAGCTGAGCTGCTATTGGTCCGCCTGGCCTGCTTTCCATCAATGGCGTCCAGAGATTGGTAGATGAAGAGACCTAAGGCGCTGAGAATAAAGGCCCAACCTGGAGCCTAAAAAGGGTAGATAGGAAGGAAAAAAAATAAAGGCCGGGCAAACATTAATTGAACAAGTAAGCATATTGAAGACCCAGTTCTTCTTGTTTGACTGGGTTCAAAGCCAATGACGCGTAATAATTTTCCAAATGATATTAAATGCCCTTTCTTGAGATTTTTTTTGTTTTGTTCATTTACTTAGTTTCTTACCTTCAACCACTCAAGCTTTCAGATTTCTTATGCCAAAAGAGAAAACAAAACCTAAAACTAAACTTTGACCTCTAAACGTAGATATGGATAGTTCGTATTATTCTGTACAAGACTGAAAAGAAAGCTTATCAAGGTTAGCAAACAACGACACAAAGAAGCTTTTTTTAATCTTATTTCCTTTAATAGATACAGTTATCTTTGCCATGATTTCCTTTGCTGAGAGGCCATTCTGGAAAGAAGCACTTCAGCCATACATATTATTCAAAGGTAACTAAGCAGAGTCAGAATCGTCAAAAAATACAAAGAAAAAAAAAGTAGCAACAAATGACTTGAATCCAGAGAAGACTGGCGTAATTGTCTTCTCTGGATTATTACCTCATTTGCTTTAATGCTTATCTAGGCATAATTTTCTTTTTAATAATGTCAAACCTCTTAAATATTTAGATTAGATTGGAAATATAAGATTTAGCATATTAACTTTGGTGTAATATAGTAACAGGTGTAATAATAAGGATAAAGGATGAAAAAAATACTATATAAAGACCTTGAATAACCAATATGACATTGTGTAGTTCTTTGATAATCGCAGATGATGCAAAATGAGAAGACATAAAGGTGTGTGTGTGCACTTACATTTTGGCCGGTCCTCACATTCTGAGACCCCATTAAAAGCCTGTTTGAGGGTCAAGACTTGTTTTTTTTTAGAGATAAGGTTATAATTAGGTTAAGGGTAGGATTAGGGAAGAGTTCGAGTTAGGCACTCAGTTGTAATGGATAGGGTAAGAAGCTAGAGATTGCATTGTGTCAATGAATGTCCTCACAAAGAGACATGTACGTGTCTGTGTGTGTGTGTGTGTGTGTGTGTGTGTGTGTAATAGTCTGATATGGGCAAAAGTCCATGTGGCCTACTGGGTCGATTTCCTAGAAGGCCTACATGCAGGCCATTTGGTTTCACTGCAAATTCACAAAACAGAATAAAGCCCCTGCATGTTTCAGATCCGAAACTTTTCATTCATTCATTCATTCAAAAAAAAAAAAAACTCTTGAAGGCCACTAATGTATTAAATAATTCTCTCTGTTAAGTCTGTTAATGTGGATGTGATTCCTAAATCTGTGAAGTTGTTGTTAGGACAGCTCAATATCAGGCTTATGCAGTTACATGGTTAATGACATACATTACATAATTTATATTATATCGATTCTGATGCTAACTACAGATACTGATCATTTACATTATAATGTTGTAATTAGAGATGATGCACTGCAAATAGTTGTCAGATCTAAATATGTTGATAAAAATATAGATGTATGTATTCTCCTCATGCCTTTTGTTTTAAATTATGCAACAATTACACTACTGTTCGAAAGTTTGGGGCTGGTGTGATATTTTTTTTAAAATGTTTTTGAAAGAAGTCTCGTATGCTGACCAAGGCTGTGATTATTTCATCAAAAATAACAGTAATATTGTAAAACACTTGTCTGTTTGAGTATATTTTAGAAGTACTAGTTTATAGGGCTGCACGATAACAAGAAAAATGATAATCACGATTATTTTCCACACCATTTTAATCACGATTACTAATCACGATTATTCAGTTGGTTAATAACTTTTATTTCACTTCAGAACTTTTTTTTTTCAGTATTTTTATATATATAAAAAACATTATAAACAAACCATAAATTAATAAAAACAAAATACTAATTCAGATTTATTACTTATCATTAGCTTATGATACCTAATGTATTTTAATAACAAAGATGTTTACAAAGTATGTACACCTACATGAGACTATTTATCAGTAAACACTGCCTTTTTCTAAATTCTGCTGGGTGCACATATGTTCACATATAGTATTGTATGACCAGCCAAATATCGCTCGCTTTATCATAAACTTTTAAATCTCTGTTTGGCAGAATATGCTGAATATACTGTGTGACGCTAGGTGTTGCTGTAATATTGGACAAATGACCAAGTGCATGTTTATAATGGGCGGCGTAGTTACACTATATTAGGTAAAAATGTTAAAATAACACACCATTAGCTAAATGAGGTCTATGTCCAGAGCAATGTAGTCTCGTTCAGTTATTCAGAGATGCTGCCCTGATCATATTAGATGTGTTGTCTGTTATCATGCAGACGAGTCTTTCCTCAATCAAACCCCATGGAGAAATCGCTTCTTTGAGGCGCGTTGCAATAGATTCTGCTGCATGGTCTTGTGGGAACAATGAAGTTTGCAACAGCTTGATTTTTATTTCAAACTCGCTGTTAATAAAATGAATAGTAAAGCCCAGATATGGCTCCGTAGTTCTACTTGACCACAAGTCGGTTGTGGCCGCAAAATATTCAGCACTGTGAATTTCTCGTTCTATTTCTAGTCGGCATTTCTCATACAGCACAATGTTAGAAAAATAGTTGCGTGAGGATATGCTGTATCTTTTGTCAAGTGTGGCAGTCATTTTTTTAAACCCTTCATTGCTTGCAATGTTTATTGGACAATTATCCTTGGCTAAGTTGAAAAACGTTATTTCCGCGTGTCTTTGAGAGCAAGGCGAATATGGCATTGCGTTGAGCAATGTCCCCGTTATTGTTGTTGTCTGTGATATTGTATTTTATGGTGGCTTCTAAGGTGGTTGATGAGGTTTGTGTTACCCTGCGACAATTGTACGGCACAGTTTGCATAGGACTGTTACCTAATCAACATCACTTTCACTGAACCCGAAATACTTCCAAACAATGGAGTATGACCCTTTTTGGGAACTAATGAACGCACTTCCTCACCTTCCTCTTGTTGCTCTGCCACTATGAATGACTGTAAGCTTATCGCGTGACGGCAACTTCTGCTACGCCATGAAAGCGCGCTTGAAATGTAAACATGTGAGATAATGTGACGCAGTTTATCATCCGTACACTCTCAAACCATAAGATGAAATACTTGGTATTTACACATTGATATTGCGACGATTATGGTTAATTAATCATGGGAGACAGACATCGTTATCGCGATTAAAATACGATTAATCGTGCAGCCCTACTAGTTTATTCCAAAACTGAATTTTCAGCATCTTAAGAGTCACATGATCCTTTCATTTGGTGCTCAGTAAACATATCTTAATTTTATCCATGTTAAAAATGGTTGTGTTTCTTAATTTTGTGGAAACCAATATATATATTTTTCAGGATTCTTTGACAAATAGTTCCAAAGAACAGCATTTATTTCAAATATAAATATTTTGTAAAAATCATTATTTCACTTTTGCTGATAAAAACATTAATCACTTTAAAATTCTTACAGACCCCAAACTTATAAATTGCATGTTCACAAAAATGATAATAAAGTTAATTATTCGGCTTAGGAAAAATAATTTCCAGTAGTAATGAATATCAGCACAACTCTTTCTCATGCAGTATTTTTTTGTTATTATAACATTATGAGATTAATTATATTATTAATTTGGGTGACTTGACCGATTAGTTTGTCTCCGGGTCAAAGTTTGCTCTAAACTCCCTTTATCTGTACTCGATCCTGGCAACCGGTGGGTTAAAGTTGTGCATTCAGCAGCAATCTCCAGCAATAAACAGAGGAATCTGGACTTTGCCAGTGGACTATAGTCTGTGATTCTGGAAATATGACACGGGTACTGTGACATGTGGTCAACAGAGCTGCCTAGAATCAGATAGAGAGGGTCAACAGCTAAAATAGCAAGCAGTCAATAAATCTGATCGACTACTACAACGTCAGGTAACACGTTGCTACTTAATATAGTAGTAATAACAGTAAATTATGCATAATTACAAGTAACCCCAAACCAAGCCCTAATATTTAACCTACAGTAAGTGCATGTAGTTCATTGTTACATGCAGTTACTATAGTAATAACTATAACTTATGTATAATTACATGCAACTAACCCTAAACCAGACCAAATCCTAAACCTATAGTAAGTACATGTAATATTACTCAGTACTTAAGTGTAACAAAGACACCTTAAAATAAAGTGTAACCCTCAGTCCTTATTTGTGTAGTTACACTGTAACAACGTCAACAGCTTCATAAAACATCATTAAACGTGAATGGATCGGCCAATATGCCACAAGAGACAGCGACCAATGGACAAACATGAAGCCACGAAACGTTCCTCGTGTTTTTCGAGTCTTTGTTCAGCACCACCGACAGCAATGCGATCCGAAATGTGAGTGTTTATTTTTAAAACTGACGTGGCAGGGCATTTAAATAGAATGAAACACGTAACGCTGTCAGTCAAAGTTTCGCCTCACCTCCTCCGTGGCCGTTGGACTGTAATACACGAGAATGACCGTCGTTAATATGTTAATGAGGAGTCCAGTGATGGTCAGCGTGTTCGGCGCGACCCACGTCGGGATCTGCTGGACCAGCCAGTTCCAGTATATCTGGCAGGGCGGCTCGAAGAGAGAGCGACCGGCCGCGCTGTACTTGTGTTCCTCCAGGCGCTTGAGCTGGACCGCGGACAGCGGCCCCGGACACGCGCACTGAGACATTATCGCTCTTTTGGCAGCGTCAGTGCAATGTTTTGGTCCTAATCCTCAGGTGTCCACTTAGAAGACGACATTAGCTTGCGGTGGTTACGTGTGGAGAGTCATTTTGATGAGCGGAACCAACAGCCTCCTCTGTTCCTAATAGTTGAGAACAGATAAACGTAGAGGCGCAGGAAACTGCCGTCCGGAAGAGGACACGGCCGGGAAATTTGAACGGCTGCAGTACCGCGTCTGACCACCAGAGGCGCAGATGTTGTGATTTACATAGGAAGTCTTGTTATTGTCAGATCTATTCAAATCGTTTTGTCTCATTGAAATGAAGCTGAAATAAAATATAGATATTAGACGGGAAAAGGGCAATATTTAGGTTGAATGACTAAAACTTAAATATTTAAATAGTTTTTTATTTAAAATAATAATAAAATTGACGAAAGCACATACATTTACTAAAACCTAAAATTAAAATGGAAAATATAAAATTAAAAAGCTAATTAAAATATTAATGGCTACTATTGTATATAAATATTACTGAAATAACACTGATTTCTGGAGGTGAGGGGGTATTAACTCACACCTGTCATATTTCTGCAAATCATAGAGGCGATCTGACCCAAATTAAGTCCTGAGCCCTGCCAAAATAAGTCAAAACAAAAAAATTGAAGAGGATTTTTTTTTTTTTTTGTAGTAGTAGTAGTAATTTAATTAGAGTTTCAAGGGGGTAGCCACAAAATTTTGATTACAGTCATGGTGCATATTTTAACAAATAGGTGCTCATGAAGAGTCACGAATTGTTTTCCAACCATAGCAACAACACACTGCTTGAGCACTTTTCATTCATTTCGGATCATTATCGGATAGAACATTGACAAACCTTAAAAACTGTCCTTATTTATCACTGTTTTATAGATGTTTATTATGTTAAATCTCAAAAACATTTTAGGTGTGTCCAAATTTGTGTACTTATTCTATGCCATTTTGTGTCTTTGCACTGCATGTTGCAAAAAGATAAAATGCACTTTAAATACCTTTTAATTAACCGAAAAAACTAAATGTAGAATGTTGGCCACTACGATTAAGGGTCAAATATTTAGAAATGACTAGACTTGAATTTCCGAATGGTTTCCCAATGGTTACGGAAGAAAAGGGATGGATTTTAAAATAATTTAAAAAAATAATATAATGGGATGGATTTTAAAATAATTAAAAAAATTAAAATAATAGAGAGAGAGAGAGAGAGAGAGAGAGAGAGAGAAGCACTATAGATTTACGAATGAAACGGCCCAAAGAATAGTGTTGCCAACTTGCCAAATCTAGCAAAAGAAAGAAACAAACAAACCCCAAAAAAGCAAAAATAAGTAAAATCTAATTTGCAATTTTCCGTAATTGAGAGAGGAACATTTTGCAATCTGAATAAAAAGTAATATCTTTTGAAATGAGAAACTTTCTGAAACAAGAAATAAACACGTTTTTCATATAGAGACATTTATTCAACTGTCATGCTAAAAGGAACATTGTCATGTACTATCAAGAAACAAACACGTCTCTCTCTGACACCGTCAACTTATCTGTCTGATCTGCCAGTTGCACAGTATTGATATTGCTAATCTAAGTGGATTTCAGTAGATTCATTGGAGAATGATGGAAGGGGGTTGGAAAACTCAAGGGTAAAATCAAACAGGCAGAAAAAAAAGAAAGGAAAAGAAAGACAGAAACAGCAAAATCCAGACTTGTGCTTAGTTTGGACAACCCTGCTCTCCCAAACCCAGAAAACGTTACTGAACCGCATCACCCTACTGTATCTGTAACTGACTGCTCTATGTCTTTCACAATAAAATGTGCATTTGTGATCTATTTTGAAGCTACAATCCAGTTCACTAAAGGCATGCACGCGAGTTTCAGTGGCACTTCTTAAAACACAGCTTTACACGATTGCAGAGTGAAAGACACAGACGTTTCTAACTATAGATCCATGTCTGAAGAAAGCATACCATGCCAAAGACACAAGTGCCATTATTTGTAGTGACAGGATTTCTGGGTAATCATTGGGCGAATCAGCCTTCAGTTGGATCCTTTCTTCTCTGATTCTGACTTCTCAGATTCGTTCATGTACTTATCAATGAGGTGTAAGGGAACACCTCGCTTCATCAGCTCAAAGAACGTAAAACCTCCTGAAAAAGGGGAAGTATAGACAGAGTCAGAGAGATGACACTGAAAACAATGAAACAATGAGATGAATATTTGTTCTTCACAGCATACAGCAGCCACAAATGTATTTGGACACATAAGCCATGCTCAAAAGTGTCTGAAAGTCTTTGTATTATAAAAAAAATATCAAACCTAGTGCCATTTATTTGAAAGAAAAATAGCCCAAGCACACTTCTTAAGCAGAATGTTTGTAATTCAAATTATAACAAAATGGATGAATTGTTCAAAATGTGGACACCTGTGTGATCTGACAAAAAAAGCTCAGAAAAATGAAGTTAAAAGCCTGAACATAATTTTTTTGCAGGCACACATTTAAAAAGTACTTATTACAGAAATAATACACTTGAAAAGAATATACTTCAGCAATACAATGAAAACATATTATCATAGTATAAAAATGTGTATTAAATACAATTAGCTGAACTTCAGTGTTTTTTGACCCACTCAAACAGGACATACGTACATCTTTATTAGTAATTTCATAATTTTATTGTCTTTGAATTATGGTTAAAGTGTACTTCAGAATATACTAACAAGCAATTATGGTAAATTTAAATATGCATCTTTTTTTCATCAACTTGTATGCAGGTAAATATATTTGTCATTTGTAACAATGGAGTTCCAATTCATTACATCTGAAATGAACTTTTGAATCAAATAACACTACAGCTAAAATTATAGTCAATACATTTGCTTTAGTATGTTAGTCACATTAAAATAAGTGTACTTTTTTTAAAGAAGACATAAGATAAAAACATAATGATTTAAAGTTAAACTTTTAATTACAAATTGTACTGTTTAAATGTGTACTCAATTCTGTTAAGAAACAGTTATGAAAGTGTATAATTAAGTGGCCTTTTATATAAATATATATATATATATATATATATATATATATATATATATATATGTGTGTGTGTGTATATGTATGTGTATATATATATATATATATATATATATATATATATAAACTTTTAAGGTGTGAAGTACATTAAAGTGCACATTCAATACAATTAAGTGCATTTTTTCCACAAGGGTCAGTTTGATATTTGGTAATGCAATGCCATTCAGCCATTTTTAAGTGTGACTTAAGTGTCCAAAAATCTTTTGGTGTCACTGTATACAGAGAGAAGTAGAGACACACAAAGAAAAAAAGAAATGGAAAACCGTAAAATCAAGACAGGAATTTGTCAGTGTTCGGCAGGTGCAACACAAATGTTGAGGCAGTGAGTAAATCATATCTCTGCAAGCTTTTGCAGCTATTCAGGCGCACACATTTCATTATTGCATCTCTTATTTTTGCTTGCTGTAGCATGTTGAGCTGCATGGACAGTTGTTTGAATGCACTCTAAATTAAGCTGCATTATGCAGTATGACCACCATTATAAATATACAAAGCACATCTGCAGAAATAATACATCAGAATCGAGTTTTGCTTGGGGCAGGGATGCAGCTTTGACTTGGTTTTGAATCTGAGAGAAAGAGAAAGGGGTAACATCCCATTTTGTGGCAGTTCTAGTGTCTAAACTTGCTATGATTTACTTGCTATAAAGTAACTGTTACTTGTTACATTTATTTTTTCATGTAATTAATTCATATGACTTTTTTTTATATAAATATATAGTTGAAATCCCTTCTCTTAGCCATGTGTTGTGTAAGCATGATGGATATTGATCTAAGGAGTGTGTCATGCTTCATTGACGTACAAAGATCAACCCTTTTCCAACGCCACCAAGATTTAGGGTTTTAAAACTTCAAAATAGGGCTGGTAAATGAAAATATGTCACATTAAAAAATTATTTTGTGGTATAACCTATATGTCACTGCATGCAAACTATGTTGGGGGTGACAAACACTTAAAGTAGAACATCATAAAGTAGCATTTCCAGTGTAAAAAAACGCCTGCAAGCCAAGCATTGTGCTTCTATTCTGGAGGAGAACGAGTCTCAGTTAGGTGCTGTTGAGGAAAAAGTAACGCAAAAGTATTTTAACATGTTTTCATAATTAGTTACTTTTTTATAATGATTAGCACAAAATTCTTTGCTTTAAAAGGAACATTTTGACCATGTCAAAAGCATGCACAGTATAAATTCTGTAGAGGTTTTCCTGGTCACCATGAAGTAAGACTCATAAGTAACATAATTTGTTGATCCTGGAACAACATTCCTCTCTGAAAATTGAGCACTAACCCTATCCCTACCCCAAAACTTAATCCTTATCCCTAAAATCATGATAGGTGAATAACACTGATGTTTAAAAAACAAGCGCCTAACCCTGGTTGTAAGACTAAACTTGACATAAACGGTAAACTTGTCCCTCATATCTGATTGGTTGATTGATTGGAATGTTGTCCCAGGATGAATGAAATTATTGATCCGGTTGTACTTGGTGAAATCACATTGACCCAGTTAGAACCTTAAACTGGTTCTTGGAGTTCTTTGTAGAATCCTGTAAAACATTCTTGACCAGCAAAGAGCAAAGAGCAGCAAAGAACAAAAGCAGGATTATTGGCAACCAAGGGATGCAGAATGAATGAAAAAATAAGCTTCATATGCCCGAAACCATATGAAAGCTTACCTTGAATGAGAACAACACAGTAACTATTCCTGAGAGATGACTGGGGGAGAAAAGAAAATACGGATTAAACCCAAAGTTTACATGAGGGAGTTATATGTGCCTCAGGGTACATCGCTGACTTAGTCATTACAGATTTAACGTGAAGGAGTTAAAGGACATACCACAGTCTACCAACAGGGAAACACAGCAATATGGCAATGTATGACAGA
Organism: Opsariichthys bidens; assembly: GCA_037194245.1. Classification (NCBI taxonomy): domain Eukaryota; kingdom Metazoa; phylum Chordata; class Actinopteri; order Cypriniformes; family Xenocyprididae; genus Opsariichthys; species Opsariichthys bidens. Next base: position 12,137,174 of record CM074287.1, on the reverse strand, counting down.
GTATGAAAACATGTCAGCAGCACATGATAAAATATGCAAATATTGGTGTGTAATCAAGAGCTTTTTTTTATCAGGTCTAGGATTTTTCACAGACCTGCTAAACAATGTGCAATGAGTGTGGCCATGTGAATCTGCTTTCTACAGTGTGTTGCATTACTGGATGTGTGGCAGTGGTGAGATGAAATTTGGATTTGCTGCATGCTGTTGCAAACTCTCAATTTATGCCAGTTATGGCACAATGCAGGAACAAAATACTTAAATGGTCATAGCTTGTTGAGAGAGATCTTACAGAAAGTAATAAATGCACATACTGCACAAATGTGACAGGAGACAAATATACATTTTTATATATTTATATGTATATTTTACTTTTATAATAATATTATATTACATTTATTATTTATTTAAAAAAAATTGTATTATTTAAAAAATGTATTAACATATTTATTTGACAACTGGTTACATGTTTTATATATATGTTTGTTTTGTTTTTTGAGAGATACTTTATTTATTACATCGAACCCTGATGGTATGTTTAACGTCATCTTCTGCCTTAAAAAAAATTGTATTCTCTTTAAAGCTTTAAAATAACTAAATACATTAATGTGTTGAGATTAATGTGATATTTTAAATATTTTAATTGATTGCAAGCCCTTATAATAATGGTAATAATATTTGTTAATTTTATAACTTGAATATAAACTATTTATATTACTTCAAAACACACTATAAATGCACTATTGGTGTTCTTGGCTATTGCAGAAAAGAAAAGAACCTCAGCATAATAAAGGCTTTGTTTGTTGTTAAAAGAAAATAGAATGAAAAGCTACACTATTATTAACAAGTATGACCATGTAAGAGAGCATTGTGCCTTTTTATCATAATCTAACACTTACCCTTGAAATCCACGTAAGACATTGAGACATAGTTCATATTACCAGTTTAAAAGACAAAAACGGACATGTAACAATGATGGGCCAAAATGCTGTCATCTTGTGCACATTAATTGGTTGGTTAGGTGTAAAAACAAACCATCCCTTGTCAAGCTCTTCGTCTTTTGTTTTAGCTCTGTTGGTTACCTCATTGAAAATTGAGTTTTAAAAGCACATATATAGTACAGTGGAATCAAACAGGGTTGTATGCAACAGTAAAGGCCCGATATTCTCATGGCTAAGTTCTCGAAGTACTTTTCCTGCAATATTCTGTTAGTGAACATTCCGTCACCACAATGGATGGGAGCGGCATTTAGATGAATATATAAATATGTGCTGCGTACTTTCCTCTTAATAACAAAGTAAACACACAACAAAAATGAAAGTGTTGAACAAACAGTAGTGAAGAAACCATCTGATCATAGAGCTCTGAAATTCAGCACTTCAATCGTCTCATCACGTTTATTCATACCGCTTAATACAATATATTGCTTTAAAGCAATCAGCTTTACAGAATTAAACATGATAAGCAGTGTGTTGCTTTCAATTAGAACGTCAATTTCTTCTCTAAAGCAGCCTCTCCAGTCAACCTCTCCAATGTCTTCATGTTTTTTTTATTTTTTTATCATGGTCGTATGACCTTGACAGACTGAACAGAAATGAACCAAAGAAGATTTCTGTGTCAAAGAAGGTGGAGCCCAAGGGCCATGCCTTCATATGTAATACGTAGCCACCACAGACCAGTGGTAGTTTGAAGGCGTTTACTTTTCTGCAAAGTTCGCTATCGCAGGCTGTTTTGAACACCTGAAAAAAACTCCAAACGAAGTTCACTTTGCTATGATTTTGTTCAAAATGACCAGTTCATTCTTTGATTTCGCTTAAAGTATATCGGGGCCTTAAAGGGATAGTTCACCCAAAAATGAAGATTATCCCATGATTTACTCACCTTCAAGCCATCCTCTTTCAGACGAACATAATCAGAGTTATATTAATAAATATCCTTGCTCTTTCAATCTTTATAATAGTAGTGAATGTCGCTCCTGATTTTGCAGTCCAAAAAAGTGCATCCATCCATCATAAAATAAATCCATCCAGCAAATCCATACAGCTCCAGGGGTCCTTCTGAAGTGAAGCGATGGGTTTTTGTAAGGAAAATATCCATATCTAAAACTGTATAAACTAAAATAATTAGTTTCTTTTAATAAATAATTAAATTTTAGCTTATAAAAATTTAAATATGGATATTTTTCTAACAAAAATCCTTCAGAAGGCCTTTATAAACCCCCTGGAGCTGTGCAAATTACTTTTATGATGGATGGATACACTTTTTTGGACTTCAAAATCAGGAGCGACATTCACTATTATTATAAAGATTGAAAGAGCAAGGATATTTTTCAGTATAACTCTGATTGTGTTTGTCTGAAAGAAGATAATCACATACACTTAGGATGGCTTGAGGGTAAGTAAATCATGGGATAATTGTGATTTTAGGGTGAACTATGCCTTTAAAATTCTTCAATAAAAATCAGGTCTAATATTCCCTATTGAGTCACTTAATGACTGTAGCCATATATCCCCTTAAACGAGTGTTCTTAAGATGCTGTATCCATTTCTGAGGTAATAGATGATCATATTAATGCACAGACTGACCTTTAACCTCTAGTTTGCAGTCCACCTGAGCCTCTCCAAGGTCATTGACAGCCTTGCAGGTGTAAACACCCCCATCAAACGGGCTGGGCTTGCGGATCTCAAGCGTACACACTCCCTGGTTGCTGAACATGCGGTAACGGGGGTCGTCTATGATGGTAATCTTGTTTTTCATCCAGATCACCTTAGGCTGAGAGCAATAACAGAGTATAGTATGAATACACAGTTAACACAGATAACATCACTGGTGAAGAGGAACTAAAGCAGCATCAATCCATCAAACACGTGAAGTGTCACTGGAGGGAAAAATGCTGCTCTTTCTTCTCACATGTGTTAGTTACAGTAGAGTATTGAGTTATTGACAGTAAGACAATATGATCCTTTGAGTCTGTGCTCAAAGATTATAACTAGCAGGTGATGTTAAGCCCATTGGGACACTCGCAGGTCAGGCCACAAAGAGCTAACTACAGGTGTAAAGCCTGGAGCACATGGTTGGTGCCCAGCAGAATCACCCACAACCTTGTGTGGGTGAAGGGCCAATAAGTTTTCATAGGAGCATTTGAATTCATGCATTACCTTTTCAATGCATGTCTTTTTTACTCCTATTTTCTGCACTTCAGATCACTTATCAATTACTGAATTTCCTTTATCCTGTTTACACTTGGTATTAGCATCTGTTTAAGTGGACAGCACTAAATATAGATTTAAGCAAATGTGTGGTGATCAGATTACTTAAATTATATTCAGAGGCTGTCAGAAACTCATGTGACCACATTGCATTTGATAAAAAGACTCATTATGCTATATTCAGTAACACAGATCATTTTAATAAAAATGTCTGCTAAATAGATGTTGGGGTCATTTTTTTTTTTGACGATAATAATGGTTTTATTCAGCAAGGATGTATTAAAGGGATCAAAAGTGGCAGAAATCTTTTGTAAAATTTTTCTATTTTGTCAAATAAATTCTGTACATTTTGAATTCTAAAACAAGATGTATCACGATTTTCACAAAAAAATCAAGCAGCAGAACTGTTTTCAACATTTGTTAAAAAAATGTTTCAAATCAATATATCAGAATGATTTCTGAAGGATCATGTGACACTGAAGAATGGTATAATGATGCTGAGAATTCAGATATATTAAGATAGAAAACCTTTACTTTTGATAATATTCCCCACAACAAGCTGATTTTTCAGTGTTTTTTAAAAAAAAAATTTCTGTGCTTTATTAAATGGAGTTTTCAATGACATAGTAAGTGATTTCAAGTGTGAACGGCCAATTTCTAAATTGAAGTGTGCTTGAAAAATGTTTGAAAAATGGACTTACCTGTCTCGGGTGACAAAAAAACACTTTTTAAGGTGACATTTTTTCCCAGTCATCTCAATGGCAAAAAGTGTCTCATTTGATCTGAATTTACCCTACCTTTCTAGTAGAGTATCCTGCCAGTCACCTACCCTAGGGTTGGCACGCACACTGCAGTTCAGGGTGGCGTTGTACCCAGCTATGGCGAAGGTGTTGATAAGCGGCTGAGTGAAAGTGGGCGGCTCGGTGAAGTCACGGTCATTATACTCTGGGTTCTTGATATGCAGGCCTGATTGAGAGTGAGAGTGAGAGGGACAGCGAGAGGAAGAGGAGGAGGAGGAGGAGGAGTGAGAGGGGAAGGGAGAGTGGGACTTTGCATGATACAAGCCGAGAGCTGTATCATGGGGGAATTTCCCTTATGTGATGAGGAAGAAACAACATTTATCATCAGCATTGGCAAAACGTGACACGCAGAAACTGTTAAAGATGAAATCTGCACTTGGGAACACGCATGGTTACGGTCACCACAGTAATTTGTGGCTTGTAAACAAATCTTTGTGTTTGTAGCAAATAGTGAATGTGTATGTATCAAGGAGAATCATCAAATTGTGGAGCGACTATAAAGTGCAGAACATACCTTTAACATTCCAGGAAAGCCTTTAACGTTCCTTTGAGTAAAAACTCTCAAGATTTTACACCAGGGAAGTGCAATCCTGCTCAAACACCAAACCTTGAATAACAGGTTCAGGTAGTTCATGTTCTAAACTCTCCAATTTGCATATTATCCATTCTAACACAATATAATATTAGAATTAGTGCATCCTAAACAGTGACATATGAGTATCATTTATATACTATTATTGTTATTGCTATTTTGAATTTCATTTTAGTTTCGTTTTAGGGCTATAATATCAATATATTCTCTTACTGGCACACTCTAAATTCTCAAATGTAAATGTAATCAAACTGGGACACAGCCCTCATCTCCAAGAACAGGATTGAACAACCCTCCTTTACAACATGTTCAGGGATGTGCATTTAAATGAAAATCCTGACTAAATATATAAAGACAGACCAAGCAAGACGTTGATTAGTAATTTAGTGTTAATTTGGACACCTGCCCTCAGGTACCAAGACTGTAAACTCCTCTGTGATTTCTTAGATTATTAGAAAACATCATGCAGGAGCACATCAGCCAGGCCTAAATTATTACTATAAAGCACATTTTTTAGGCTTAAGAATTTTGATTAAAACTGCTGCAAGCAATTTCAATTTAATTTAATATTTTATATAATTTATTTAATATTTTATTATTTATTTATTTTATTGTTTGTTTATTTATTTATTTTTAAAGAGCAAGTTTTTTGATTGGCTAAAATGCACAGATTCTTCATTTGCGGTCATATTATGCCCCATTTCAAAGTATTGATTTTGTTTTTGGGTTCTACTAGAATAGGTTTGAATGTTCAAAAACAAATTTTTATTTTCACATATTTTACATTGTTGCTTCATCTCGGCTCCCAGTCTGTCAGTAACACCCTGCTCAGTTCTCTATGAAGCCCCTCCTTCTGAAAAGCGCAGTGTGCTCTGATTGGTCATCTGGACCAGTGTGCTATGATTGATCAAACGCTTTGAGTGTGTTTCGGAAACGTCACGCCCCTTACCATAACCACGAGTTTAAACACCCCTAACACAACGCAACCAGGCCTCAACATTTTTTTTTCTTATGCCTTGGGTGGGAGTTACTTAAAGATTGTGGATATTATTGGAATATTGTGACATGCACTTTCCTGGAATAAAACACAAGATTTCAATCAAGGGGTTTCAGGGAGTTCAGAAACAGTGCTTCCCAATATAGAGAATAACTCCCATTAGAGTGGCCTTTATGCTCACTGTTAAAAAATTACTGTAAATTTTACAGTATAATACTGGCAGCAGGGTTGCCAGCCAGTTACTGTAAAATTTACAGCAGTACTGTAATTTAATTTACAGAATTTCCCTCTATTCTCCGATTACAGTAAATAACTGTATTTTTTTAAATTATGAAAGGTCAATTTACAGCAATATTCTGTAAATTTGAGTCAAACCAACATGTGACCCCAGAATGCATTGGAGTTTACAGCAATATGCTGTATTATTAAAAAACAGTCAGCAGCTGTAAAATTGCAATTCATTACAGTGCTTTGTAACTTTGCAGATTTTTTTCATGCCCAAACAGCAGCATTACAAATTAAATAATGTTTAAAATGGTAAAAAAGCATAATAGGTATCGCATAATTATTTTCATAAGCGGTATTTAGATTCAAAAAATCACTTACTGCAGCTTTGAAAAGGATTTTCTCAAGCAGTTAATTTACAAATGGGTATGAATAGAGCGGAGCTGAGCCTTACCTTCCTTCACGATCAGAGCACTGTCTTTAGTGGCTGTGGCACTTTCGCTTAAGCCCACCATGTTCTCAGAGTAGATTCTGAAGAAATACTCGTTACCCACCACCAGATCTGAGATTGTGATGCAGGTACGATGGTAGTGCTCCACACATGTGTACCACTCCTGTGCCACACACACAAACACATGCTGATCAGTATTTTTGTATTCTAACCTTAAAATATTACAGAGATTTTAAACTCAGTATGTACTATTTGTGTATATAAATAATATAATAATAAAAAAAACCTTTTGTATGTTACATATTATTCCAGAAACTAAATAATAAAAGACATTATATTATATATTTTTGAGATCTGTGTTAAATATTAGTATCATAGAAGTACAGTGACAAGTCAAAGTTTTCTTCAGACCATTGTCTTTTTATCAGCTTTCTGGATGGTGTAGCCTATTATTTGTGCATTGCCGTTGTCCTTGGGTGGGTTCCAGTCCAGTGCTACATTAGTCCCCCAGACCTCGTCGATCTTTACAGCCTGTGGTGGGCCTGGAAGATCTAGAACAGGCAGCAAAAGAAAATGTTCAGCGGCGCTTCAGTGGAGAACTTCATACAGTGGATTATAAAAAGTCTACACAGCCCTGTTAACCAGCTGGTTGTGATGTTAAAAAATGAAGCAAAGTTAAATCATATCAGAACTTTTGCACCTCTAATGTAAAAATTAAAACCCATGCAAGGCCACTGAAATCTAAAGATATATATATATTTCTTAACTAACCGACTATCTGGATATCCAACATGGCTGTGTCGATATGATTCTCCACTTGTACGCTCAGTTCATATTTCCCAGAATGTTTGCGCTCAGCTTTGCGAATGAACATGATGCTGTCACAATCTGAATTACGAATGCTGATGGTTTGTTCAATCGGCTGACCCTCTTTCAACCAGGTGACTTTTGGCCTTGGCTTCCCCTGAAAGATAAAAAAGGTTTTGACATTTTCTGTTGTGATCAGGAGAGAAGGATTCAATAAGCCTGGAGTTTTGCTCTCATGATCTGTTGGCTCACCACAAATGGCACAACTAGGTTGACGACTTCGCCGACCTTTCGAATGTACGTCTGCTTCAAGTGTCGAGGTATGCGAATCTTAGGAGGCTCTGTGAGATATGTGTTATTAGTTTACATTAACTAATGCGTGTCAAATAGCAAAATGAAAGCAGCAGTCGGCCCTCACCGATGACCTCTTTCACCAGTATGGAGTGTTGGGTGGTGCGTGGTGCACTGGCTCCAGCAGCATTTATGGCCTTGACACGCACTAAGATCTTGGCCTCCACTGGCAGACCAGTTATAGTGTACCTTGTTTTTTCTGTCAGCTCCTTATTAGCAGGTATCCATTCGTCAGCTGTAAAATAAAGTATTGCATAAGGACAAGATGGCATAAGAACCCACCATCTGAAAACCACTTCTTCAAAACAGATATGTTTTTAGTCTTACTTCCTTCAATGCAGTATTCAATTTTGTACCCATCAAGTCCTGCGGCACCGATCGTGTCTGGTGGTCTCCACTTCATGGTCACTGTGGTATCTGTGACGTCATCCACCACAAGCATAGTGGGTTCACTGGTCACAGCTAGTGGGAGTTAATGAAGGTAGTGATTAGTGTTGCTTAGCATTTTCAGCAGATATTTTTGGATAATTTTTTTCTAAAACAACTAGTGTAACAATATATTTTTCAAATGCATCCTTGCATAATTGTCATGAACGGTGGCTGTAATAAACGCACAATGAATGAAGTACAACAAACTGAAAGTGTTCAATAATAATTCTGAAGGTTAACATGCAGGGGAATCACAAAGAGTAATAATATCAACAACCAAGTAAACTGAAACAAGAGCGGACGATAGAAAACAGGCTTAAAGGTTTTCATCACCCAAAAATGAAAATTCTGTCATTAATTACTCACCCTCATGTCGTTCCAAACGAAAAAGACTTAAATGGATCTTTGGTTCAACACAAATTAAGATATTTTGTATGAAATCTGAGCGCTTTCTGTCCCTCCAAAGACAGCTACGCAACTGAAACATTGAGGCTTGAAAAATTTCATAAAGAGATCATAAAACAAATCCATATGCACTGATTCAGTGCAAATTTTTTGAAGAGACTCGAACACTTTATATGATGAACAGATTGAATTTAGGCTTTTATTCACGTATAAACATTCATCAACTCACACATGTGGTCAGTGTTTGGGTTAACATGAGTTACGTAAAGTAACACATTACTTTTAAATTTACAACACAATATCTGAGTTACTTTTCAAATAAGTAACGCAAGATACTTTGCTTCCCAATTTATTGACTGACACCTCTCTGGTCCCAATGTTGAGAGAAATCGTGCTGTGTAAACATGATGGTTATAGTAAGTTCTAGGCTAAATCTGAGCATTTACTCATGTACTTCTTCTCCTCTGTCCTATTCTTCTGCATTTCAGAATGGCAGCACAGTTGAAAGGCTTGTTTGTTTGAACTGCCCCCTCTACTGTACAGGTGTGAATTTGCATTTCCTTCAGCCCGAGGCTTCATTTAACTTTTGGTGTGAAAGGACCTTTACATTTGCCAAAAATAGAACTTTTATGTTGTCATAAAAACAAACAGCCCAGATGAGAAAAAGTAAAGGAACAGTAATGTAACGCATTACTATCCATAAAAAGTAACTAAGTAATGCAATTAGTTACTTTTTTTTAGGGAGTAACGCAATATTGTAATGCATTACTTTTAAAAGTAACTTTCCCCAACACTGATTATGGTAAACAGAAGCTTAAACATGTTCGCTTGATGTGTGCAAGATCCAATGAGGTTCAACGCATGAGCGTTACGCAGCACGTTTGAGTTTCCGTAAGAGGTTTGTTCTTGCGTATCATTCAGTTTCGGACGAGCTTCAATTTATGGTTGTTGATGAATGTGAATAAAAGCCTAAATGAAATCTGTTCCTCATATAAAGCGATCAAGTCTCTCCAGGAAATTTGGACTAAACTGCTCAATTCATATGGATTTGTTTTAAGACAAATTTTCAATTGCGTAGCTGTCTATTGAGGGACAGAAATCTCTCGGATTCCATCAAAAGATCTTCTGCCTTCCGAAGATGAACGAAAGCCTTACGGGTTTAGAACGACAAGAGGGTGAGTAATTAATGACTTCATTTTAATGTTTGGGTGAACTATCCTTTTAAATACATAGGGGAGGATTAACTGAAACATAATAGGTGTTAACTAATTAAGAACCGTGGAAACTAACTCACAAATCAGGCAGGCAAAACGTATTTTTTGGGGAACACAAAAAATATAGTTTGAATCATTTGGATCACTATTCCTTTAATCCATGAAATGATGGCCACACGTGTGTACCTCCACACACAAACACATGTGAGAGGATCACCCTGGTATGTCACGAATTTCACGAGGGGTCTCATTTGTCTGGACTCTTCTATTCTTGCACAACTCATGTTTAAGCTGGGACTGAAGTAGAGACAGTATCTGATCTCATTACATAATAATCCGCAGATGATTTGGCAGCCATTATAAAGTCATACTCAGTATCTTCTAAATCTCAGGCCTCTCCTGTGGAGGTCACAGACTGAATGTTTTGGATTCTGGTGTGAGCACAGCAACACCTGTCACACAGGAGCCCAAAAGGGAACAGTCAGTCTTTTCTTCCTTAATGGCATTTGCTTAACTGATCATACTGCGTGTTATGTTGTATAATAGCTATGGTGCTCAAGACATAATTGATTCGAAGAGACACGAAATCCATTGTTAATACAGATGAGCCACTTGTGTACTCACCCAGAGGAATGAAAGGCTTGGAAGGTTCACTGGGTTTGGAGACACCGATAGTGTTAACCGCAAAGATGCGCACCTCATACGGCACACCTTCGATCATTTTTTTGGGCTCGAAGGTGGTCTCTTTGCAAAGGTCAAAGTTCAGCCTCATCCATCGAGAGCTCTGTTTCTTCTTTCGCTCAATGAAGTATCCTGTGATATATATATATAAAAAATGCTTTAAAGAGGATCTATTATGCTTTTTTACATTTCCAAATCATGCTCGAATTGGTTGATCAATTACAACACAATAATCAAGCCAACCAATCAGAGCACACTGAGCTTTTCTGAAGGAGGGGCTTCATGACAGACTGTGAAGAGTCATAATTTTTTAAAAATCATCCCCCCCCCGAGAGGTCTACTTATAATGCTAATAAAGTTCTGTAAAACAATGTTTAAAATGCAAGAGAAATGGAGGAAATGATTTACGTTTAATTTAACAATTAGTTTACATATGTTTTGTGTATTATACTAAAATAGGAAATGATTTAGTTACTTTAAATTGTAATAATATTTCACAATATTACTGTTTGTACTGTTTATTTTTTATCAAATATAGCCTTGGTGAACATGAGACATTAAAAATATAAGTAGTGTAATGAGATCCACATATCTCAAATGAACAGGCTTCTAAAATATAAATATAATGCAATTTTTATGCACAGGAAGTTGATTTACCAAGAATTGGGGAACCACCGTCATAGCGTGGAGGCTCCCATGTCATGGTGCACCAGTCTCCACCCACATCAGTAACCAGAGGAGCCTCAGGGGGATCTGGGATATCTAGATAAAACAAGATATGATAAGATTTACATCTTCTTAATGTCATCACTCAAACAAACATTGTTCTCTCACGGGAGAGTATCTTACCCACGACTTTGACCTTCACACTGGCCGTGTCCTCTCCAGCTTCGTTCTGAAGGACGATCTTGTAGTTTCCAGTATCTTCTCTTTCTGTGATATCAATGGTTAGGCAGGTGTGGTCTGCAAATGTCTCTGCACGAACTCGACTTCCTGTATCAAGGATGACCTGAAAAACCCATTAGCCTAGTTTAATCCTGAAAATGTATATTTATATTTATATACATATATTTTTATATTTTTAGCAGAAAAGGCTGGTCAATTCTAACCCTTTCTCCCTTCATCCACACCACTCTGGGTGCTGGTTCTCCACTGATAGGGATTTCCAGGCGCAGTTTGTTTCCGGCCACAATGGTCACCGTGTTGTCCTGGACATTCAGTGCCTCTAAATGCACCTTGGGGGGATCTGCAAAGTTGGTCCAAATGGGATTCTTTCAGAGAGCTAATTAGCATAAATACCATAAGAATCAGATGACTTCTGGATTGTTGCTGGTACCTATGACGTGCACTTTGGCAGACAGCGTCTGTGTGTATCCCTCAGGAACAAAGGTATAGTCGCCGGCATCATGAATGGAGGAGCTCTCAATGTCGAGGCTGTGATTCCTATAAGGTGAATATAAAGTACATGAAAATGAGAATATATATATATGTCATCCTTTACCCCACCTAGTGCATATTTGAACCACTTTTATAGACCATTTTGGACCTTCAACAACAGTTAGCACCTGGCCCTACCAACTTAAGGTGATCAGGATGGTTTTTGGACCATAGAGGCTGTTGAATTAGCTACTGACCAGCTTAGAGCAGTTCGAAACCTTATTCCAAAGCTATTAGCTTAAGCTTGCTTTTACCACAAGGGGTTTCAGTTGATACAGTTCTAGTTTTAAAAATGGTGGGAACATTTTATTCACATATTTAAAAAATATTTATGTGTGGTTTATGAGCTGATAAGCTGGTGTGATTGAGATCAATAAGTTGGCATACTTGGTTTTGTGCAAAATGTTGATACGGTCATTAGGCTGGATCAGCTGGCCGTTCTTGTACCAGCGGCCCGGGACATTTCCGGGGTAAATCTCACAGTTCAATTTAAGAGGTTGACCCAACAACACTGTCACACTCTGTAGATCCATTAAAATCTTCAGAGGCTTCACTGAATCATCATGTAACATGAAGGAAAACAAAGGGGAAAAACAACATTTAATGAATATGAGAGAAATGGTTGAATCAAAGATGCTTTGATGCCCTCAAAAAGCAATATTATCATACGGTCGACTTGAACGTGAGCCTGAGAGGTGCCCCCGGTGGCCATTAGGGAGTAGGTGCCAGTGTCATCCTTTGAGGCGTCGTCAATGATCAGCCAGTGTTTGGTCCCCTCGCTTTTCACACGATACCGTGATCGCACGCCTGTGGGAACCTCCACTCCATTCTTCATCCTTTACCCCGAGAGTCAGCAAAATAGGTCAAGCTTTCGTGCTCATTTTCAACACAAAAATCAGGTAAAACACCTTAAATCTCCATTACACATACCATTTAACTTTTGCTCCTTCCTCAGACACCTCACACTCCAGTTCAATCCTCTCGTTCACTGTGGTTTTTACGGGCTCCAGCTCTTTCACTATGTTCACAGGCAGTTCTAAAGGACGACCAAAGAGACCAGGATTACACTGTTCGGTAAAGTTGTTATAAACCAGTCATTATTGATCAATTCCATCACATTCAAGTATGAAATCATCTGTTAGGGTGGACGTACCTTTCACAAACAGTTCAGTAGTGCACTTCTCGTCTCCTGCCGTGACTGAGTAGGCAGCATCATCGTTCAGCTGACAGTTATTGATAACCATTATCCGTTGAGTGCCTTTGTGCTCAAAGATATACCTGCACAGTTAATTCATTAGTTAGTGAAAGTTAACATTTTAAAGGCTAACTTTACATAACTAGCCCCTTTTGTTCCCTAGACACGTAATAGTAACATTGTACGGAAGTAGAATATCATTTTATTGCATGATTTTATTTCAATTACATATTGACAGCAAGATTGTCAAGAAATATATTTAGGTGTTGGGTCAAAAGCTAAATGCTCTTAGAAATGAAACGTTATCTCTATCGATCAATCTAACGACCTATCGATCGATCTGTTGAATTCCAATATTGAATCTAAGATAGAGAAGAGAAAGCACAAATCATTTATATTATATATCAGTTAGTTCTGTTCCTTTAATTTGGTTGATCTAATTTGCTAATGGATACCCACAGTTATATCTTGTTTTGGCTTCTTTTGGAACTGTTTTGGTTGGCAGAGAAAAGAAGACAAAATAACTGGCCGTGTGGTGTCTAAATTGTGTTTGTGCTGATATTCAGTACAGCACAGCACTGGATATCAGCATATGTTGAATGGAATGACAATACGAAAACTACAAGTGGTAGCATTTGTAGTTGTGTTATTGTCATTCCATTCAACATATGCAATTTATTACATACAACTTGGCACTTAAACCATCAGAACAGATCCATACAGCAGAAATGAAGTCACTCCTTTGGTTCAGATATACAAGACAGTCCTGAGGACTGGCTGACTTACTTCCTATTACTTTATGGTGAACAGAGGAGCCAGAACAGCCGGAGCACAGGATGGAGTAGGTGGAAGTGGAAGTTATAGCAGACAGGTAGGATCACCATTGCATAACAGACAGAAAGGATAGATAGACATCATGCCTAGATCAAACAGGGCTAGAAGAGCTATTAGTGTTACAGTTACATAGAGGTAGAGAGAGAAAGAGAAAAGGTGGAAGAAGAAAAAGAGAGAGAGTCCCCTAAAAAGTAGGGTATCCTGGGATGAACATCATTGAAGATAAGCAACCAGAAAACTGCACGGACCACCCAAATGGCTTTAATTTAATTGCTTTTACAAAGAAAAGTGGGTTGAAATATATACGCTGCCTTAATTTTCAAATAAGTTTTGAAAAGATCAACAGAAAAATTACACAACAGCTTTTTACATCATTGTCCTTTACAATTATTAACAAATTAAGCTACAGCAATACCATTATATATATGAACTATACAATTGTGTTCATGTACTAAGAAAAAATGGACTAAAAAATATAATTATAAAGATAAAATCTTAAATAAGATCATACACTTTAATACACATTATTACAAACTAATATTCTTCTTGTGGAATATATACAAAAATGTATTATGCCACATCAGTGCAGTACTAAATAAATAATAAAAATCTGAAAAAATATATAAATATAATATGTATAATACGTATAAAATAAAATGATCTAATAGTTATAATAGATATAAATGCATGCATTTAATGTACAAAATTCAAGTAAGCTTTTGCAACTCTATTAAAGTCCTGTGAGGGTGGTGGTGCCTTTTTCCTGTTGTTAATTACTCATTGTACACTACATTTAAAACTTCAAATGTAGCTCAAGAGCTTCACATTGGCCTTCACTCACATAACGTCCTTTAAACATTTCTGGAGGTTATCTTAAGGCACAGATTAATGTTTTAAGAACGTTGTGTGTTTGCCGGGTATGAAATGCTGATGGTTCACTTGTGTGTGTGTGTAGCATGTTCGGAGGATGTGTTTCTGCGTCCCCTGTGACCAGCAAGCCAAAGAACACAATAAATGAAGGGTTTTTAAACAGGTTGGCGTTGGTTTTATATGAGCGTGCTTCTGGATATAGTTGTAAAAAAGAGCATGTAAGAATAGGAGGTGACATACTTTGGAGTAGGGCGGATCTCTTGTCCATTCTTGTACCATTTTAACTCCACAGTCGGATCAGCAAGATCCACAATTAAGCGGATCTTTCCTCCTTTGTCCACCTGATATGCAGGTTCCAGTCTCTTAGCAAATGCTGCAGTGGAAAATGAATGCAGATGAATAACAGTGCTTCAAAAGGAGAAATCAGAAGAAATGTGGCACTTTCAGAAGAAGAATGCCTGAAACTATCATTTAAAGGGTTAATTCACCCAAAAATGAAAATTCTGTCATCATTTACTCACCCTCATGCAGTTCCAAACCCATAAGCCTTTTGTTCATCTTCGGAACACATATGAAAATGTTATTAATGAAATCTGATAGCTTTCTGTCCCTCCATAGACTGTATACGCAACTGACACTTTGACTCTTCAAAAAGTTCATAAAGAGATGATATAAAAGCTTAAATGAATTCTGTTCATTGTATAAAGTGATCGTGTCTCTTCGGAAAATTTGGACTAAACCAAATTTTATGAACTTCTTCAAGGGTCAGTTGCATACCTGTCTATAGGGGGACAGAACTCTCTCAGATTTCATTCAAAATAACTTCATTTGTGTTCAGAAGATGAACTAACAATATATCTGAACTGAATACTGCACATTATTAATCTAATAGAGGTTAAATTAGCACCTTCGCTCTTTTTCTCCTCCTTTTTGGTTTTCTTCAGTCTTTTTAGCAGACCTCTGAGATCGGTGATGCCATACGTAAAAGCAATCTTTTCATATTCATCTGGTCGGGCATTTTTCAAAATCTCCCACACGTCCACCTCAGGAGTTTCCTCTTGCTTGTGCTCCCTGACATCACAGAGCAGTAAGACAAAATGAGGGCAGAGGTCATGGCTAGGGCTTTCTCAACATGTGTTGAGGAACCAGATCGCTACGTACTAGAGATGTTCATAGACTTTAATATGATGTTCCACTACTATCCTCCTTATTTCTAGTTCCTCAAGACATGTCACACAAAGAGATGGGCGAGGAAATCCCTGCTATGTCATTGGGACCTGTTAGAGCGAGAGATGTCTCACTAGTTTTTAGCTACACGGTGGATCACATGATCAAGGAAGGGATGGTACTGTGTTTATGATAGGGGAAACGAATTTAGTGAGGAGCTTCTACTTTTCAATTTCACTACGATTGGAAAGGATAAGTGAAAAAAAGTCAGTGAAAAGGGGATAACATTGGGTTATCATGTGGTTAACACATGATCGTGCTCATGATGGATGTACAAACCCAATCATTCTAATTTCTAATAATGTAACATTTGATTCAATGTATTATAATGCAAAGTATATTAGGAAGATTTATAATTAGAGCTGTCAATGTAAAATTAATTTAACTTGATATAGCATAAAGACCAGCAATGTAAATAGGCCAACAAAAACAATTTTGAACATTATTTCATAAATTGCATTTTTATTGTTGGTCTATTTGATTGATATATAAGTAAATAAACAAACTTTAAAAAGATGCAGAAAGAATATAATTATAGATAGATTGATTGATTGATTTTAATTAATTGACAGCCCTAATCATCATCCTTAATTCATTAATAGTAATTTGACTCTCTTTCCTGTTGTTTAAACTGTACCCATCTCTTTGTAAGAGTCCTATTTAAACACATCTGTCAATAGAGTTGTTTTCTTTTATATTACGGTTAGAAGTCAGGATTTATTAGGAGTGAGTGAACAATGTTGTTATACATGATCCCAGTCGTTAAACATGATCAGGGTGTGAGACAGTTAAATTAGTATTCATCAGCTTTTGTCATTCAGCCCTCTTCTTACACAGACATTTCCCTGAATGTCTGGAGGTAACATTATTATTTTCATGTTTTTAATGTGTGTTTTAACAAGTCTGTAGTTGCTCAGGCAAGTATTAAGAACACCGAAGGTTTGCAGTTGCAGTTGTGTCTTGTTTCTCGAGTATAAATCAAGATTACATTAACAAAAGTAGCGATAACACTATTTCACAGCTTCATGTAGAAGTACTCCATCAACAACTCAACAAATGAGTGAAAAACGTGCCCTTTTCATCAGGTTCTGAATTCTAAAGGGTCGTTTCCATCATTCCTGAGCGTTGCTGAATCTTTAATGAATGCTGTCTTTAAATAAAGTGTTACCAGACTACAGTAGGCCAACACTCTTGCTTATACAGTTCCTGTTCAGGTCATGCTTGGGAAGCTAAAGGATTATAATACTTACCAGTGATAACGTCTAACCGTTTAATAACCTACGATACTAACCTGCCGTGTCTGAATGTGTGGGGAAGAAAAAGAGACAAGCCAAGATAATTTTCTAACTTTTTCTCCATTATACAGGAGTTTAACTTCTGCTACTCAGCTATAACAACAAAATATTAAAGCAAAACCTCACAAAAAAAAGAGGCAAAACTCCAAAAATAAGTTTGTGTGAATGATGAGATTTTGTTTGCTTCCAGTGTTTCCTTTATGTCGGCAACAAAATACACTTGTACTTAATCATATGCCAAAATGTGTATTAATAATAACAATAATGGAACATAAATATTGTTTTCCACATTACAGGATTGTTAAGGGCAGAGTAGGTGCTTTGTCGCAGTGAATGGCATGAAGAAATAATTTATATTTTAAAGATATTGTTGGATTTTAACAACAGTGTAAAAGAAGGATTGAAGAAAAAGACATCCCTGTTAGGGCTTAAGGGGAAAAAAAGGTCCAAAAAAAAAAAAAAAACAAGAAAGAATTGGTCCCCTGTGGGGGCCAGACTGGAGTTCTCACCTATGTTTGAGAAGCCCACTAAAGTCAAGCTCGCCTGCATCGTCCTGGCCTTCACTGCTGTTGTTCACAAGAGATTAATGGAAATTGAATCAGAAAAGTCACAAACATCAGAATCAAACAATGCTAAAAGAACAACGCAAGAGCCTGCAATCTCTCCATTCAAACGAATGCAGGATTGAGGTGTACACAAGAACCTTTCGCTTTGCGGCCGAGTACCAAAGCACTGGCGTTGGGCGAACTGATTTGTGCACAAACTACCAAGGGTGGTCCTAGTGGTCTCATAACTTATTCTCCCATTGTTACTTTGGGAGAACAGTATGAGCTTGGATAGTTTGCGTTGCTTTCTGACACATTGTTGGGGTGGAAGTTCCCAGTGCAAGCGTTGGCCTTTGAACAAGTTCAACACATTGGTTTGGTTGGTTTGGTCGACGGGTTGATTTGGTGGTAAATATATTTGACAGAATGGTTAACTGAGAACTTTCTGGTAATCCAGCCCTTCATCAAACCATGTTTATACTTTATACATAGGTTTGTTGAGGCTTACTGGAACAGAAGTCCGTGTTTTAATTGATTAAACATTCACAGATCTTACACTTCTGGCACTGTAATGCGTCATTTATGCTGGAAAAGAATATTTTATGTTTTTAAAAGACAAGGTGGATTTACTTTACTTTTAATTCTGAATGATATTGTAAAAATATATATAATTGAACCTATATTATTATAACATTACAACAATAATTTAGAAATGTTATAATAACAAATTAACATTATTATAATTTTTTATTTTATAATGATTAATTATAATTCTTACTAAACAGAATTATTATTATTTCAGCAAGTTTGCTGAACATTTCTATGCATTTCTCTTAATAAAAATTATTTTGGGGGAGGATGGTCCCCCTTTACCTTCTTTTGAAAGCTGAGCGAATATCAATGCTCTGAGAACCCTCTGGGACTTCTGAGAAGAAAAAAGAAGAAAAGAAAATGAGGGATGAAATACGATAAAGGGATCAATGTACACTAAAAGTTTTAGGTCTGTAAGATTTTTTAAAGATTTCAGTTTTTGAAAGAAGTCTATAATGCTAACAAATGCAGCATTTATTTGATTAAAATAGAGTAAAAAAGTAATATTGTAATTATAAAAGTTATATTAAAAAAATAATATACTGATTTGCTACTGAAGAAACATTTATGTTAATCAATGTTGAAAATAGTCAATGTTGCTGAATATTTTTTTTCTGAAATCCTTGATATATTGTTTTCAGGATTCTTTGATGAATAGAAAATTCAAAAGAAAAAAAGTCTTTTGTAGCATTGTAGCAAAATCTTTTGTAGTATTTTACTTGTCTTTTATGTCACTTTTGACATAAAATGTTTGACAACAATCTTGATGTGTCCTTGCGGGATAAAAGTTTCTCTTTCAGAAAAGAAATCTTAAGGACCCAGACTTGGTAGTGCACGTGTCTTTATGTTTGCTGTGTTCAATCAGAAAACACACCTTTGACCTCCAGGTCAAAAGAGCAGCTATCAAATTTGTCTTTGTAGGTGACCTCACATCTGTAATTCCCTGCATAGTTTTCCTTTGCTTTAATGATGTGCATCTCAAAGGTGTGAATCTACAGCAGAGGGGAAACAACGGCAAAAATATCGCTTAAAGAATAGTAAAGTTATGCAAATGCCTCTTTACGTTGGTTGAGCGAGATCACCTTGGAAAAGCGATCAAAAGATTCTTTAAGCTGCAGGTGCTTCCCAGTCTTGCTAGCCAGATCCATCCACTTGCCCTTGAACCATTTAATGGTTGGTTTACGAAGCAAGTCTTTGGCCTCCACCTTAGCAACGAAGGTGATGTCTCCACCTTTCAAACAACAAAATAAAACATAACTGCATTGTGAGATCTTAAATATGTGCACAAGAGCTCAAAGTGCCTTTATTATGCTATTTTCAAGGTGCCTAATTTTGTTTAGCCGGTCTCCTACAACAGATTTGCATGCATCCAAGGTTAAAAACACTAAGTTTCTCATAATATGCATTGCACATTACCTAATTTCTCAAAGAGTCTGTAAACGGTTAGTTTGAAGATTCAACCCCTCCTTTCCGTGAGCCTCTGCTCTGATTGGTCAGACGGCACTATCTGTTGTCATTGGTCTACTGCTTACAGTGTGTGTCAGAAACGAAATGTCTATCACCACATCTGAATTTTAAGCTCCAGAGGCTTCCTCAGCACTTGTATACACAGTGAAACGAACAGTAACAATGGTTTTGGATTTACATTATCAATTCGGGACCAAGTCCTTTGGAAGTGCATGCAAAGTGGATTTGCTTTCGCAGCACAGAAAACAGCGTCTTCTCGACATTATGACAACATGAAACAAACTCTTCCTGGACAGCTTCAACTTGTGACACTAGACACTGTTTACTGACTGGAATTACTGACAACTTGTTTCAGGCAGTTCAGAATTGGTTCTTTCTTTTGGGAGAAAACCTGTTAGCCTGCGCCATCTAGAGTTTCATGACAGAACTTTGTATTTATCATGCACGTTGATCTTTGAAACTTTGCAGGCCTTTTACATTCACAAACAGCTATGCAACACATAACATGAAAGTTAATGTCTGAAAAAGCACAATAGGGGCACTTTAAGAATGAACAGGAACCGGAAGAAAGATGCATTTACTGACCTACAGTGATGGAGCCACTCTGGGGCTTTTCAATCAACAGAGTTGAGAGCGGCGGAGTGTCAATCTGTTTGTCAATGTCCTCGGGAGGCTGTCCATCCCCCAGAGACCACACTGATCAATTAGGAGAAAGAACACACTTATCCCACTCATACATTTTTGGTAGCTTTATAATAACTTTCATTTTCATTCATTTCAATAATACTTATTAGATAATTAGTGCAAATTAAATATATTAATATTAATGTTCAAATATATTCATATTTTTAAATGACTTAATGAAAGTTATTATAAAGTGCATTGAGTCCGTATATCTGGCAATCATCCATTAGCCTGAACTGACACACATAAGTACTCAACAAACACACAGTGACACATCGTCATCACACATTGCTGCCACAAAGCAACATGGAAAGCATAAAGACACTGAACAATGACCTTTAAGAGGGAAAAGAGAGAGTCAGTTATCATATGTAAATATACATTGTGCAAAATCATTTCGAAAAATATTCTGATTGCTCAATGAGATTTCACAGGTGTTTTAGTCAATGATCAATGAAGAGATTAAATCTTGTATAAATACTAATATAAACGGTGCCATTCATTTTCCCATGGAGTATGAAAAAGCAGATGATCTCCCCTCCAGTTTCTTTTAAAATGAGGTTTGGGGTTATTACACTGCTCTTGCCAAATGTATCCATTCACCTGGTTCCCATTTGGCTGTCCATTGTGGGAAAATGAGGCACTGAAAGCGTTTTATGATGCTTTGAATAGATCTATTTCGGCCTCTGTTACAATAGGGATCAGTTAAAGCATCTACTGTAGTTATAGATTTACCTGAGTCTTTTCTCCCCCTGGTTGACTCAGGGTCGCTATCATCTAAACAGAGACAGAGAGAAATTTACAGCATATTATAAGAAATAGTACTGTAAAGTCCATTGCGGCCAACACTCTGTAACACACAATCCCACATGACAAAACATGAACCGAAAGCAGGAACAGATTGTTAATGCCGTGCGTCTTTCTGTAAATGTCTTTTCAGGGATCATTGCTTTTAAAATATTTACATAATTTGCAATTGCAATTAATAATATGGTCAGTCTTTAATTTTATAATAAAATATGCTATTATGAAAAATATTATATTTTAGTAATGTTTTATGGTGACATAAAAGAGAGAATTTCAGAGGAATATCGATTTATGTTGCAATGGTGCACTGGAGGTAACTGTAAATTCACAGGGCAATGATCTCCATCTGCTATGAATAACCTCATTAATCCTGAACCTATTTGCTCAAATGAATAGATTCACATAATCTAAAAATAAACCTCTGGATCGAGAGCAATGAGGGCATTAATTAATAAAAGACTCTTACTAGGAAGGTCAATAGAAAGTTTCTTGGGTGTGCTGCCATTCTCTGCGAAAGAAAACAAAATATTATTCATTATAAGTATCCGTTTTGCCAAGGCAAAGGTTGTTTATCGGCCTAAACCAGAGAAATTCAATCTAATGAAATGTTGCATACTTTGACAGATTAAGCTTTTTCTAATTCATGTTTACTTTGACTTTCCTATACTTTTAAAACATCATTAAAATACTGTAATATATGCAAAAACTTTATGCATGTTTCAACAAGCATGATCAGATGTCTTCTGCAGCTCTTCCTTTATATAGATATGATTGTATATTATATAAAGGGTCTAAATGCTTGTAGGAGTCAGGCAAAAATCTCAAACATTAAGTGCATTTGTTTTTGCATACATGCAATCCTTTGCCAGTTTCAACTCTAGAGCTGCAAATATCAATTTTTAGCGCAACCTTTAGCTTGTTTTATAACTGAACTACACTGACATGTTCAAAGCAACAACATTAGTAAAGAACAACAGTGATTTGATGAGGATGGGTCATCATGGCTACCAACCTGCTGGAGGTGGAGGTGATGGGGTGCTGGCGGTGACATCATCATCTTTATCTGAAATAAAGGTGTGATTGACACATACACCCACCTATCACTGAACTCCATTTCCAGCCGTAGACCAAACACAGCCAAACATGCGTTTGCACAGTCAAACATGAACTTTAAATTCACCATGAACCCACTTATAAATAAAAGATGGAATGCTGGTGATGTTTGCACATGTTTTTAACAAGCGTGAGGTGAGTGGTATGTGACTATGCTGCAAGTGTGTACATGAAGCGCGACAAGTGTGTTTTTTTGCGAGATAGAAGCAATATGTATACACATGCTTATCTGATGGCCCACAAGGCCATGCAGCAACACACATGTGGATGGAAGGAAGTGAGAGGTTATATTTTGGCTTCGGTGAAACCCATGAGCATTATTTTGCAATACACAAAGAAAGCATTGCAGAAGATTCATTTTGTTGCTACAGGAACAGATTTAATCTTCAGCAACTTGTCTGTACTTAAATACTTGAAAAAAGCCACCTCATGAACGCTTCAGAAAACACAGCGATGCTCAAAAGCACATATTCACACATCTCCACACAAAACGCACAATGACTGACATACTTCTCTGTGTCTTCCATAATTGGCATACCTTTTAATGGGGTAACTATTGTCTTAGCAGACTTCTTCATTGAAGGTGCTGATCAGTATAAATTCAAATGTTAGAGGACACACAAATACAACTTAGAAACTAGAATACAACGTCTTAGTCTGGATTTTTCTTACTCATTTGGACTTGCTCTGGGATTTACATCACACACATGCGCGCTGAAGGACACATATCTTACAGGCAGAGCTTAAAAGACTACAGAAAGTGCAATTAAATGTAACATTTGCAACCTTTGTAATTTGTAAAAGTTGTAAAAAAATACATTTAAAAAAGGGTTCTTAGAAAAGAATTTGATGTGAAGGAATTTCCTGTACAGGTAAAGTGAGAGAAATCTTTGAGTCTTTGCATGCTAGTGAGAGATTTGGTCAGTATACAGATATACAGTCTCTAGGTCAAAACTTGTGATGCCGTTATAACATTACAGATTCCATTGTACATTAATCAGCATCCAGATAGATGAAAATGTACCCAAGTTAGCTAAAAGGCTCGTTTTTATTGGCTGTTCCTTTAGACAAGCTAAATATCCCTAAAGAGTTCAACAAAACAAAATATGATGGGAAATACTAATGAGCAGAGTTTAATGCTTGGATTGCTATCAGTGATTATGAAAGTTTAGCTTCAAAATCAACTCTATCAGCCCACAGGTACTTGACCTAGACTGTATTAATGTGTTGGGAAGAAAGTAATAAGTAATCATACTTGCTACAAACTTTTAATCTTTTAATCTAAACCTTTGTTACTTGTAACAGTAGCTCAGCTATTTTTACTCCTGCAAGAATTGATGTTGTGCAAGAAGAATTCTTTTTTCTCAAAAAAATGCCGCTGTGGCGACTTGAAGGGATTCCTTTCAAAACAATTTTTTTTAAAATCTTACTGACCCCAAAGTTTTTAATGGTAACATATATATATATACTTATAAAGGCTAAAAAAAAAAGCTGTTTTCTTCTATATGGAGCGCGGGTCATTATGTGGGGGGGCCAACCATGCCAATAATGGTTAGTATAAATCAAAAATATTGAAACACCGCTATGTTTTCAATCTATCTTTTTTTTTTTTTTTAGTTTAATGTTGTTATCAAAATGCAATCTGCATTGTTTTTGAGTACATTGTAGCTATGCAAACTACAGTCTCAAAATAGCTTCCCCATCAATGACATCTTGTTATTGGAGTTTTACTCTCAGTAATACTCACCAAGGACTTTTGAGGTACTGGGCTCCTCTTCTTTTACCTCAGTCACCTCGACACGCTTCTCAGGCCGTGTTGGCTCTGGCTCATTGTGCCCATTCTCTAGAGGCTCTGTCACTATTGGCCTTGTGTCTGTGACCTCACCCTCTACTGGCTCTAGTTCAGTCACCACAATTACTATGGGTTGTGGCTGTGGGGCCTCAGCAGCAGGTATGGGTACGGCTGCCTCTGGTTCTGTGACAGTCACTATGGCCTCTGTGTCTTTGGTTGCCACTTTAGCCTCTGTACAGCAAACACAGCCAGGCTAGAGCAGCAAGACTTCAGGAAGCCAACTTCAACCCAGCTGAGTGATTGCATGCACACTCTCACATAGATGTAGAGTAACTAAACTGGTCAAATAAGGGCATTACTAAAATGAGAAAAAATATGCATGTGGGTTTTAATATACATATTTTTATTTATGTGAAATTTTAGGCTAATCATATCGTTTAAAGCATTTTTCAGGTCCATTTAAATTTGGTCAGGTGACTAAAACAGATCTAGTCACTGTACATCTATGAAACTGAAACTGCAAAAGAAGCAAAGTACGTCCAGCTCTGCGGGCATCTGTATACTTGTGCAAAATTAAAATATTCTCATATACATATGTTTTAGGTATAGCATTTATTTAAACTATATAACTTAGTAATATAACATAATATATAGGCCTAAATATTATAATCTATATATATAAAACATTTTTAAATATCCATATGTTTGTACACAATGGCAGTCAATAATTAAAGTGAATTACTTTCCTGCACAAAAGGTTTAGGTATAGTGTGTATTTAGTTAAAATATATATGTCAATAAAAAACATCAAAAATAGTATAAAAATTGAAATGTTTAAATATCCATATATTTGTACACACTACACACTAATTCTTCATAACATGTGAATTTAGCATTTCTGATGCAGTCAGCTTTATTTTGAAACCACAATAAACAGATGTCTCTCTGTGGGCGTCCTTTGCTTCTTTTCATATACTATACCTTCACATCAAACTTCTCCATACAGATTCGCATTTACTGTCATCCATAAACCAGAACAGGCGTTAGTACTGACACAGGTGTGGGTTAAGGTGTGGACCGTCGTAGTGTTCGTTTGAGTTTGAGTGGGAACCTTTTGGGCCATGAGGTGTGTGTGTTTACTGTAGTTTGTTCTGTATGTGAGATGATTTACCTGAACAGCTGTGGTCACAAAGTGATAATTTGGTGGAAATCACAGTGGAGCAAACATAAACACTCTCACACACGTGAGGTAAGAGTGCCGTGGGTGAAACCAAGACGCGAAAGAAACCAAAGGGAGAGAAATGAAAGAAGGGGGGATGTGGTTTAACACCTACCTTTTGGGGTGATCTCAACCGAGTTCTCCGATGGGGCATCACCAGAGACTGGGGTAACATTCTCTGAGTATGTGACAGACATAGCGGAGGAATGCAAGTGCCTCTTTCAAAGCATGAAGCGTCAGCAACACAAACAGACACATACATATGCTGAAGGACAGGAGACGATACGATATACTCACTCACAGACACTTAAATACATTTATAGCCTATACAGATATAAATGTCTAACACACACACACACACACACACACACACACACACACACACAGTGGGCCTCAATTATAAAATACAAGCAAAAGAAACTTCTGCTTGTCTTTCATTTAGGAAGTCCACTGTCAGGACAGAGGAAAATGGAGAATTCCCCAAAACATTCCTGTTTTAGAGAGTAAAAGAAAATGAAATGATCTCTGAAGCATGAAATGGACATATTTAACAATGATAATTCATTTTTTTTAAGGAGAGGATTGTATATGTCAGTACACTGGTAACATGGGCCAGAAATGTCATCTGAATCAACAACCCATGATCATCTGGACAGAATACAGGAAGGGATTCTGAACACCTGGTTGATAATTGTGCAAGGAATAGCAGTGACTGCTCATCTGTTGAGCACTTGACACTAGCGCTGATGTAGCCACCATGTTTGCCAGTCCTGTGCACTTATGGCCTTATTGACTGTGTACTTTGATGCTTAAAGCACAAATGCCCAACTTATGTCATACAAAACCGGTCCAGATCAACTTACTTTCAGCCTTAGACACTCACAGAACTCTCAATCAAGATTTGTATTTGTCTGAAGAATAATACATACCAGACTAGCAAATTGGCGCCATTTTGCAACTCAAAAACTACTAAACTGAATAGTAAAAATACCATTGGATTAATTATTTATTAAATATATGCTAAGAATAATGGTGACGTCACGTTTACCGTATTTCGAAGAATTTTCGCGGGCAAAATCCAGTCATTTCTTTATTAATTCACGTGGTCCAGTATTTCTCAGCGGTTATTTACGCAGATTCGGCGCGGTGAGTAACTGAAAGCTGACTGATTTGTAAGAAACTTCCGTTTAAACTCATACATTGCTACGTTGATAATAAACAATGGACGTTTTTTGGACGTTCAGAAAATCACCAGAAGTCTTCTAATGTAAATATTTTGGCTGTTTCTTGTATTCGTTTTATTTCCAATACACAGTTAAGGTTAGAGAGCAGCGAATCGACACAATCTTTTGACTCGAGGCAACCACTAGTAATGCCCGTGGATTACTAAATTATTGATGATCTGATAAGAATAATTGTTTTGACAGACGACTAAAAGTCCAGTACCCACCATTTAAAGCAAACAAAATAAATCGAGCTGGATGAAAGAGAACTGTTACACTGTAGCTAAATATATTATTAAGTTTTTTCCCCTCCCAACCATTGATTCTCATTTAACATTATCCATTCACTCATTCAAAACCTATCCAGGATGAGGCAAACAAGGTTTTCGGGAAGAAATTCACCACTCACCTTCAGGTTGGCCATCATCTGTCAGGAAAAAAGAAAAACAGCTTCATGAAGTTTGCTTTAATTTAGGTTGGCTAATGAAGCTTTACGTGTTTCTGTTTCTTTAAATGTTTCTCAAAAAAAAAGCCACTTGGTTTACAATTCCTTTATCTGTTTACTTTTTGGACCACTGTGCTTTTGCAGAACTATATTTAAGCTTTGTCTTTAAAGCATTAAGGTTTAAACTTGGTGTCAGTGTGCAGTATTGTGTTAGTTGCAGTGCATATGTCTAGACATATCGCAAACAGTTTAAAGACATGCACATTTTGACACAGTATTACAGTAAAATCCAGTAGAGCATGAAGAAAGTGGTCTTACAGACCCTAATGTGATTAGAGGAGTTAAATAAAAGCTCAGTGAGTGCATACATCCCTCTGTATAATAGTACTAAAATAAACCAGCTGTTTTATTTATAGATTAGCATTGACACGTGAGGGGCACCTGACTCTTTTTAAAGAAGACAAAGCTGCGAATGATCTGAACTTATCTTTGAATTTTCTTGGATAGCAGCGATGCTAAAAGACAAACATGAGGTCATGCGATAGAAACCTCATTGTGAAGTGCTACAGGAATGCAAATTCACAAATCAGATCTCTTTAACATCTCAATGAGAGTATGGAGAGCAAATGGAGACTTTTGGAATCTCTTGCTTCTCAGATTTACACTGCCAAAGGTTTGGAATCAGTATGTAATGTTTTTTTTCTTCCAAATAAATGCTTTTCTTTTGAACTTTCTGAAATCCTGAAAAGAAATGAATCACTTGGTGAGCATAAGAGACTTCTTTCAAAAACATTACCATCATCTTTTGAATGGTAGTGTATGTCCTGAGTAAAACACCCCAGTAATCTTATATGTGACACCTTTAGAGTTTCAAATGAGATCTGAACTATGTCACAAACAAGTCAAGAGATCTCAAAATGATTTTTTTTTTTCCCCTCCAGGGAAGTTTAGAAGGAACGTGAGACCAAGTTGAACATGGAACATCTCCTGAACTCTTAAAGAGCCACCTCCGAGCAACAAAACCTTCATCTGGGTTATTATGTGATGTAAATGTCAGCAGCTTTGACTCAGCGACCCGCCCCTGTTCTCTTGGCATGGGCTGTTGTGAATTCTGTGAGAATGCCAGTCTAGCCTGATCACGGCACAAAAGGATCCCTTGTGAAGCACTTTGAGAACGACCGCTCCATTCCTGCCCCCTGCAGCCAATGTGAACACCTGTGCGTTTCGCTTCTCGACATTTTTGACATCTGTCAGCTTTCAGCTCCCTTGTTTTGTTTGCTGTCTCTGTCAGTCCATCTCTCCTTCACTGGGTATTTTCTTCTCTCAGTTTTGTGCACACTTCAGCATCATCATATCCTATATCACATAGTTTCCACAATCGTCATCAAATGGAGTAGCTAAAATTCCTAAAAGGTCTTGTCAAAATGCATAAAGTTAAATCAACCGTGAAATTGCTTGAATTCGTGAGACACAACACAATATCTGACCCTCAGAAATGCAAAGAGACATTTAGATAACTAATATCTGAGAGTAGGGATTTGATCACTTAAAAGATAATAGTAATAGTAATCATTGTTATTGTATTGATCCCCTACTATATAAAAGTAATTAATAATAATTATCATTATTATCTTCATAAATCTTGATGTTTTTGCATGTTAATTAGTTTTTTGAGACACTTAATTTTATTATAATTCTTTCTCTGAATTATTTTATCTCTTTTTTTGTCTTGTGTATGTCGTGATAAAAACATTACACAACATTTTTAAATTGAGATGCATGTCTTCTGAGACACCTATATCTGCTTTCACAGACATGGCTTAAGCTAGTCCCAGACTAAAATGCATGTTTGAGCTGTTTTAACTGAAAGCAACTTGCACTGACATTTCTTAAAATATATCAGAGACATTGTTTTGTCTCATGATGGACACCAGTAATTTTTTCTCTAAGGCACTATAAAAACTACTTAAATGTTCTAATTGTAATAATCCTGACTTAATATAAGCCCTGTCTGTGAAACCAGGCTTATTCAATCTTATTTTATCTCTCTATTTTTGTCTTGTGCTTATTGTGAGAAAAGCACTATATAAATGTAATAAAAACAATATTAAATCAAGATGTTTTTGCATGTGAGTTGGTCTTTTGAGATATCTAATCTTATTTTATGTCTCTCTCTCTCTCTCTCTCTCTCTTTTTGTCTTGTGCATGATGCCATCCTACAGGTCATGTCTTTTGGACACCTTAGCTCAGATCTGGCAATGACGTGGGTCCTTCCACCCATTAAAGAGCCATTTATGTCACCGTTAAGCTATCTGCTGTGGCATTCTGCCCGTTTCGAGATCCCCCCTGGCTCATCCAGCAATAACGACAATTCTGAAAGGTATTGTTTTACCCTCGCAGTGCAACACAACAGTATGCAGGTATGTTCAGCTGTCCCAACTGCTGCCGTGAGGACAGACAGGCTCATGTTGAACCCCCCATACACACAAACTCTTGTTACTAGTCCTCCAGTTTAATATAGATAGAATTCAGACTTCATTTATTAAACAAAATGTTCACTTACATGCTTTTTGATTGATAAACTATTTTTGTCAACCAACACAGACTGAAAAACCTCCATAATAAAAAGGTTAAGAGGGATAAGAGAGCAGATGACAGCTTGAATGTGTTGTTTCTCTTGGTGTTGATTTATAAGAGGATCTGACATGAAAGAATGACTCTTCGACTTCTTTGACTGAGAAAAAAGTGAAAGTGAGACATGCAGGGTCCAAAATTAACACTCGCTCAAGTAAAAGTTGCCAATTGGCTGGTAACTTTATAAGGAACCGTAACATAATACATAATAGTTAAAGTAATTGGTGCATACAGACCATCTACAAATAAAACATGTTTTTGTACGATGCCTAAAATGTTATCTTCTCCAGGACTTCATGGCGACAAAAAAAGTGGAATATTTCTCACATGAAAACAATATATGTATATTAAAAAAACAAATGACCAGGTTATGTATGATGTTGCGAGTGACACAATCTGTTTTCCTTAAATTTGCTCCATTCACCCATCATTAACTTGTAAAAAGTTAATTTTGGACCCTGGATATTCACCACCCCTCAAATGTCGGGTGGGTTTAACCGTATCTTTAAGTCATTAGTCAAAGGGCAGCAAATAACCCTGGTACGGCTCCGAAGATCAACTTTACTGATTTGAAACAGGTTACTCAAGTTTGTTGTGTTTCCTTCTATTGTTATTTTCCTGTGGGATGCTATTTGTGATGCTGTCATATGTGGAAATAGGTCATAACCTCCATCCTTTGATATTATTCATCACAGAGATCAAAGTTCAAACAAACAAGAGCTCAGGATTCTCAGCATGATTGAGGAATAAAGTCACTGGATGAAAGATAGGACTAACAGAGAGAAGAGAGAGAGCAATGGGGATTAAAAGTCTGCTCATTCTGAACTATTCCAGGGTCGTGGAATCCAGCTCCCTGGGGGTCCAGCCCTGTTCATCCCTCATCCAGCCTTTTAAAGCCCGGAGTCAACGCTTCATGGCAACCCCAACACACCCCCCCCCCCCCCCATCAGCTGTTCCCTCAATTTTATGAGAACAATCTCTATTTTTTTTCAAACAAACATGGTCACAAAGTGTAATACTCTCTCTCTCTCTCTCTCTCTCTCTCGAGGTTATTTTTGGAAGGTATCTACTGTAAATGAAATCCATCGTACTTATATCTTTCACAGTAACCATTTTGACGTCTCATTGTTTGTTATTTGAGAAAGGACCTTCTTCCACTGCAAAAAGCATGTTTCACATTTTTTTGTCTCGTTTTCCAGTAAAAATATTGAAACATCCTTAAAACAGGAACAATTTACTTGAGAAGCAAGTAACCGTTTTGATTGATTTTATTATCTTAATGCTTAAATCAAGTTTTTAAAAAAATTATTTAAGATATATTCTTATCCTATTTATCTTGTTTTAAATTCACCCCATAAATAAATTTTATCATCATATAATCACCTTTATGTCATTCCAAAATAGTTGAACAAAAATTAGATGCCTTGAAAAATGTCTCAATGATGGACAGATGGTTTTAATCACCATGTGCATCCTATCCAAAATCTTTTCATTTAAGACCTTACAAATCTGCACAATGGCATTTGCAATGGACGACGGGCACGTGTGCAAACCATTTACAGAAATGAATCACACCATCTCCCTGTTTATGACCATGTTTATAAGCATCATCAAAATAGCTGCCAGAACATTAGTCTCCCAGATCCCTCACATTCTGCTTCATAATCCCCATTGTCCATTGGTGGACAGATCCTATCCAGTGTGCATATGTTTAGAGAGAGATATTAAAATATGAGTCATCCTCAGACAAAAGCCAAAGCCTGACCAAAAATACAATTTAAATGTCAAAGGTGCTTGTCACGAATGATGAAATCTCATTGCATAAGAGCTGTTGTGCGCATGGGGATGCAGCTCCAAATGTCCAAATCTGCTTTTTTTATACTATCCAATAAATTAAAGGCAGTCCTTTCCATAATAATAATAAAAATACAATGAAACAATGATATACAAGAGCACACCCAATGCTGCATCTTCATATTTCTCCATCCATCCATTAGGCAGTGGAAGCTGATCTCTATATCGTCACCCCTGAAATATTTGTCCATCTGGAGGCGTAGCATCCCCACCGGGCCATAGCCATTGCATCATCCATCAGAGATGCCTCTGGCACCACAGTAAAGCTGGGCTCTAGGACTTGAATCTCAGCGCTGGGTAAGTCATCACCATTTCATACCCAAAGTCCTGTATAGCTGTGCCCACCTGATCACCTCGACTATGTACCATCCATCATAGCAACAGTCACGACAATAGTTGCCTTGTAGAAAGTTGTTTGGATCGCCTCATCATCCAGCACAATGTGAATTCCAAAGTCGCTACCAGAATTCCTGATCATCCCTGAGCTTTTTATGTCTGCTCGGGTCATTCTCATGACCGTGGGGGTGCAGAAAAGCCACACATACCAACCACCTTGATCTATACATTATACGCCATATTCTGTACACTTTATTTCATCTCACGCAACTCATAATAAACAATATTTTCTCTCTATAATGCAACATTGTATATGATGTATGCATGTCAAATGCATTTGGGCAAACTCACCAAGGTGACGTCCATGATAAACTTTAGATTAGAATTAAAACAGGTGAAGCAAATCAACAACACAGTGCTGCTAATTTGTTATTAGCGTGTTTGTTAGTAATGTTGAGGCGATATCTCTAATAAATGTTGTTGTATGATTTGGTTAAATAAGGAAAACAATGTTTTGCCATCCTAGAACATTTTTCTACCTTTTGCTGCATTTTTTCCGTCAGACTACAAGATCTGTGGCGGGATGACGGACAGAATTCGTTCTCACCTTTCTTTGTGGGCTCAGGCATGTTGAGCCGTTCTCCAGTGGACCAGGCACCAGTCGAAGGGGTTCAGAGGTGAGTCTGGGCTGCCCAATGTGTGTGGCAGGGGGTGTCCTTTAGCCACTGGGTGTTATGATGGAGAAACAGAGGTGAGGAAAGTTGCACCAGAGACTGGAAGCCAATGAGGATGAGAGCAGCACAGGAACGTGAAGGAGAAAGTAACAGATCTGGGGGTGATGAATAAATGGGGTTTATATAGCGCTCATCCTAGCCACTCCTCTCTCTTTGATAATGGAGCCCAAAAAGATCCTTAACACCTCCCTCCCCTTCTCTCCCAAAGTCCTGGGGATTAGATGTGGGTCGTTGTGGTGGTCTCCTCACCAGCTGGAGTCAGCGAGAGGGGCTTTTGGATAAAAAAGAAGTTAATTCTGTTGATAAGGTAGCATTGTTTTGAATATGGCATAATTGCTGTTATTTTTATACAGAATGCCTGACAGAAATCAAAATGATAATGTATAAAAATTGACAAAATTTGTTGTTTATAATCTAATGGATAATGTACATTTATAATTACATAATTTGCACAATTCTAATGAATAATTGTAAATAATTGTTATAAAAATATAATAATAAAATATATAATAAATCATATTTAACAAAATGTAATCAAATATAAAAATGTATAAAATAAAATGTGTAGAATTATATATTTTAAAATGTAAGTATAAAATATAATATAGATGTAAAAAACAATATATAAATTAAATAAATAAATAAAATTTGTAACAGTTTTTCATTTATATATTTTTATAATTTATAAAAATATAATATAATCGTATAATATATAATAAATAATCTCTCTCTCTCTCTCTCTCTCTCTCTCTCTCTCTCTCTATATATATATATATATATATATATATATATATATATATAATATGCAAACTGTGCTTTGACAATGCCTGGTTGCCAATTGGTATTATTGCCAATTTTATTGTTTGTAATGAAGAGACCACCCTGTCAATGGGTAGCTGATGTGACAATGTAACCTATTGTGTATGAAGGCCCATGTCAAGGGCATTGACTATAGGGTGAAGGAAATAGCTATTATTAGGTGATGCTGTCATCCAGGGTTTCCCAGTGTCTAAGCTCCACCCTTTCCCTTCAAGGCCTCGGAGTGATATTTAGGGCTTAGTGAGAAAAATAGGAAACATTCACTTCACTTTTCAGCCAAGTGCCAGAGATGATGTGGATGTAATGTGGACGATGGTGATCTGAACAAGCAGGACTATAAATTCTGCTAGGATGCCTGAGCAATGCTTTTAATGTCTATAATTAGAATCCCACCATGAACTCTGACTTTTGACATATCTAGCATGGAAAGATTGTGAGATTGTTGCCATTGTTGCCATTGTCAAGACTCTAATTATTCTGTTAACAGTTTAATTCTCACTATAAATCCGGCCCTGCTTCTTGCAGACGTGACTGCAGTTTACACGGTGAGTCCCCAAAGCTTTAATAGTTTAGCGAGCGATTCAATTTAATTTATGATTGATTTATTATTTCCAGAAACTTAAATGTATTTTAAATAAGAAAGAAAGATTTGAAATCCACCTGATTGAAAATTATTATAGAGGTCAATAACATAATGCTATTAATTTCAGAAAATACATTAATATTACAACATTAATACATTAATATATTTCATATTCAAAAAAAAAATCATACCGATATTTTTTGGTGTGTGTAATATAAAAAATGACAAAGTGATGTGTATATATATATATATATATATATATATATATATATATATATATATATATATATATATATATATATCTGTGTGCCAAGTATGTCTTTTAAAAAAATCTAATAATTTGACCTTTTTATGACATGACAAATTTATTTCAGGTTGTAAAATGTAAGATGTGGTGCTGCTTTTCATAACTGATATTTGTATAAAAGTTTTTCAAAACCTCTATGAACAAAACATTTCTAAGAATTTGGCACATTGTGAACTTCTAGTTGAAGTGCAGACATGAATGTGGCAAAGATTGAAAAACAATAACAACAACAAAATGTCATCTCAAATGGTCACATGAATGGCAGTACGTAATATAAGATGGATCTGCTGAGCCAGTAGCATATTACATATTAAGCCAGGAATCTTCTTTTGTAATTTCACGCTGTTCATGTTCTGAAAGACTTCTAGTCAGCGGTCATTCTATCCATAGCTACACTTGCCATTAAAGAAATCCTTGTTTAGAATGGAAATTTTTCACTAAAGCATATCACTCCAAAAGTATGCGGTCAAATTAACAAAATAAACCTGGAATCTCTTTCTGAACTGCCTGTGTGTGATATAAGGAGGTTATGAATGGTGTGCCATACTCTCAAACTATCCTGAATTTTTTTTGGCCTTTATTGGCAGCAGAGCCTCCAACGAGGGGCCCATTTATAACCTTGTGTGTACAGCTGTAAAGACAGGGTGCTGGGGAAGTATCATGTGGGCCTGCCACAAAGTTCACACAAAACCATTTGGACCAGACTGGTGGTTAAAGGTTCATGTCGCCCATGGGGATTTAGCTCTCACGGTCACCATAAAAAGCTCAGACGAGAGAGTCGCTGTGGCACCTGCCCGCACAGATGCACACACACATAGGAATCTAAACAACAACGAAGAGATATCACCTTAGATTTTCAGCATCTCATTAAGATTCAGTTTGCTCAATAGAATGGGGCTTGTCCCCGTGGAGCAGGAATTTCTTTAGATATACCGAGGGAGTAAAGCACGAATACTCGCTGCAGAAATAGCTTCCACTCCTCCCTGTGAATAAAACACTTTGGGACTATAAAGGGAGAGAAACACCATCTCTGAATGGCAAATTACCATGTGTGAGGAGCACCCTGTGGCCGTTCAGTCAGTCAGTCAGTCGCAGAGACCAAACCAAGAATCTGTCTTTTGCTGTCAACACCTCTGGGTCCAACTTCACCGATGCCAATGAAGAAAAAACAGCTGCTTACTAGTGGCTCCAAAAAGCATTTCAACACTTAAGCCCTGCTTAAACATTTATTGCAGTATGCAACAAAATTTCAAACCGAGTGCCTTTTATTGCATTTCCACTTTTTGCATTTCACAGTGTTTGACAAAAAAGGATTGTTTGGCTTCATAAATTCACTAAAAATGACCTATTAGCAAAAATGACTAAGAAAAATTAAGTTAGTTCTGAGAAAAGCATGATTTGTTTGCAGATGTCACTTGTTTCGAGATTTCAATGTATCATGTGATAATATAATATTCATACATTTTTTTTACCCGTGACCCAGATAAAAAGCTGTATTTGAGCCAGCGTTGTTATTAAGTAAATCTAAAAATAAAACGTTTAAAAATAATTTTTGTTAATTGAAATAAAGCTGAAATAAAATACAATTATTAGATGCATCACGTCAACTTCACAAAACAAAACGAAAATCAAATGAAAGTTACAAATGTTGTCTTGGCAACTAACTGTAATAAAATAAGTTGAAGTACTAAAAGATAAATATAAATTAAAGCTAAATAGAAATATAAAAATGACAAAAAGCACATAATTAAATTGATTCAAAAAACCCAGATTGATTCTATATGCAAATGTACACCAATACAATTTTATTTATATAATGTTTATAAAAGACACTTTTTAAATGCATCAAGATATGAAAAAGTTAAACTTAAAAAGAAAACTTGAAAATAGCAAATGTTGCCTTTCCAACTAATTGTAATAAAATAAGTTGAAGTACTGAGAATAACATCAATTAAAGCTAAATAGAAAAATAAAACAAAACAAAAGTTAATAGGATTGCTAAATTTTAAACTAAAATACAGCAATAATATACAAATAATACTTAAATAGCACTGAAGTGGACAAAAAATATATAGAAGAGTCAGTGATTTTTTTTTTTTCAGATTTGTAATGTAAAGCATCAATGACTTTTTTTGTCATTAAAGTGTTAATAATGACAAACAGAATGAAAAAGCACTGTAGAGAGTGACAATCAAAATAGAAGCAGTGTAGCAGCTTTGCCACCTACTGGGAACAAATGGGCAGTGCGTGAAGAAGGAGAACTTTAATCTGTTTCTATTTGTTTTGGTTCTTTTAACTGCCAGCTTAAAAGCTGATTAAAAATGGATAAATATCAAAAGAAAATTATAATAAAAAAAATACATTTTATAAAAGACATATTACTTATTACAATGTATATATATATATATATATATATATATATATATATATATATATATATATATATATAACTAGCCTAAATCATTTGGTTAAGAGTCTGTAAAACAAAACACTAGTTAAGCACCTTCTTACGAAACATAATTGAGCAAGAAAAAAATAGAAACTCATTTTTTTACCCTCCTCCTGTTACCAAGGCAATTAAGATATCATGAGAGTAATCAATCATTCAGCATTTCGATTGACATGGTGCTTTCTTTATACCATGCTGACTCTGTAAATTAGAGAGGGTAGCGACACTGAATTTGTAAGTCAGTTTCTTTTTCACTTTAATGATCTCCCCTGAGCGGGCGTAATTTCGTAGGGCACGGGACATTTTCTGATAGGTCATGGGCATTCTGTTGCCCTTCCTCTGACCCCATAGCTCTGCCACGCGCTCCTTGTGCCTGGCAGAAAAGCGGAAGACGCCCACTGAAGCCGGCACCCAGGACACGCAGTGGGCCATCCCCGGGTCCTCCAGCATCTCGAACAGGAAGTGGAAAAGGCGTAGCTTTTTCCCTGCAATCATAGAGATGTTTGCGGTCAAACAATCGTTCACGTGTGTGCATGAAGTGGTGTGCAAAGGCTTATGGAAACTATTTCCCATAAAAGCAGCCTTGTATTATGATAGGCGTAATTAAGATAAGCATCTCTAAAGCATCTATGGTGTACACAGGACCAGAGAAAACGAGGGTGAACTGAGATTCTATTTGGCAGTTATGGGTAGGACGAGCCGCTCCCGAGCTGCAGTTCCCCTAGGTTATTCCTCACCTTGGAGATAGCATCTAAATAAACCACAAAAGCAGAACTGACCTTTCTCTGCAGGTGTAATGCTGGGCAATGATTCGGCACACTTTTCAGGTGTTGTATTCAGAGTTAAAGGTCTCTCTGGTCCGTTTAGGGCGTTTAACTCTCGCTCGTCGGGGGAGTCGTGAAGGACCGAAGACTGGTCGACTGCAGTGGTGCCGTCGCAATTCATCCTGCAGTCAGATCCGTTTGCTTTGGCCAGAGATCCCATGACCTATTCATTCCACAATAGCTCTTGGTTTTAAATAGAAAAGAATGGGTGCAAGAATAACATACTGTATAGTTCACCTGCTCAGAAAAGTGCAGCTGGGACTTTTCTTGTTCTGACACATTGCTGAAATGATCCTCATCAGGTAGCTTCTCTCCAGAAGTGTTCACAACTTCACCAGTTGACATGGCACAGAGATCCCTCGCTGCCGTTGCATTACAAAAAGAGTTAGTGGAGACAGACCACTATACCACAAACTCTAACAGACGTGTTTTTTTGGTCCATGCAAGTCAGAGGGGCCCATTGTTACCTTATGAAAAAGAAGTACTTTTATAAAGAGTACTTATTAATAAGTATGTACTATGCATGTACAAATGAATACCCTTTATATATAAAGGAAATATTTAAGTATATATATATATATATAAAATCATGCAAAGAGTTAACAGTTTAATAATTTAGGCAATTTAATGTACAGTCACTGTTAGCAGATTAATTTAAGGTAGAAACAATGAGCTTGTGAAAGTAATGAATACATGTTAACAGTAATTAGGATGCATAGCAATATTTGGAATGTGCAAATAATAGTGCTTATAGTGCTTTGACCCAATTAGTCTTTATATTACTTCTATTAAAATATGGTTTCTTAAAAGTATACTACGGAATGTATACTGACAAACAGTCAGCTAAAACATAGTTACGGTTTTATGGTTAGCCTAAAACATACTTTAATCTCATTTCTATTCAAACTTGTATATCATGTGTTTAAATATGTTTGTAATTACACATTTGTAATGATCAAGTACTTGTTCTTTAGTATGTTGGTCAACATATCAGAATAAATGTACTTGTAAGCATGACAAAATGATTTAAAATGCACTTTAAAGTAAATCTTTGACAATTAGTGTATGTTATGTTTTATTTTAATTTTATAATAGTTGTATTAATACTTTGAAGTAACTTTTATTTTTATTTTTTATTTTTCATTTTATTTTTTCATAATATTTATATTAATTTTTAGTACTTTCATTATGTGCTTATGTCATTTTATTAGTGTTTTTTATATTTAGTTAATTTTAGTTTTATTTATTTACATTAAATAATTAATTTAAAATTTAAAATGAATAATTTTAGTGCTTCAACTTTATCTCAGTTTATTGTCAAGAACGAATTTCAAATTTTTGTTTAGTTTGTTTTTCAACTAATATTTATATTTTATTTTATTTCATTTCATAAATGTTTTTAATGCTTTTAATTTTAGTTGATGGTAATAAATTATTAGTTGAAAGTGCACATTTTAGCGTGTTAAGTATACAAGTATGCAAGTATACAAGTATATATACTTTTTAAATTTAAAGTACACTACACTAAGTACACATTCAAAACAATCAAGTGCTTTTTTACAAGGGTTGAGTTTCATTGCATTGAAGAAAACAAATGAAAACTTCAAAATATCTTGAAATATAATATATAAATATATATTCAAAATATAATTTGTGTTCTGCCAAAGAAAGAAAGTAATACAGGCTTGGAAAGACATGAGGGTGAGAAAATGATTCATTTTTGGGTGAACTCTGCTTCTTTCTTACTGTTCCATAGGGCTTTTCTTCGAGATTCCTGTCTGTAGTGCTCCTCAAGAAATTCCAGAATCACTTCCAAATCAGTTTGACATTCCTGTGCACTGTTCTGGTAAGACATATAGATTTTTATCTCATACACAACAGTGGGCCCCGAAAAAATATTTTTTTTTTTGGTTCGTTATTATAAACACTGATACGTTTAAAATTGTCCAAAAATGTTTTGTCCATTTTGTCTAAACTATATATAAGAAAATGTATCAATTCTTACCATGG
This sequence comes from Opsariichthys bidens, assembly GCA_037194245.1. NCBI lineage: Eukaryota > Metazoa > Chordata > Actinopteri > Cypriniformes > Xenocyprididae > Opsariichthys > Opsariichthys bidens. The sequence continues at coordinate 12,097,722 of CM074287.1, read as the reverse complement.
TAGTGTTACGGATGTGATCCTTATTGAATGTATTGCCGTTTCAAGTTTAGTTGTATTAATGAATAACCAATAAGTTAAAAAAGACAGATTTGCTAGTGTGCTTTACAAACAAAACTCTCTCTGAAATGGTGCAGACTCGTTTTTATCAGTAACAATGGGCTGGGGGAGTGAACAGGCCCTTCTGGAATGATCTACGACCGTACATAAATAACCAGCCATCTTTTGACCCAAAACCACAGTTTCTTTCGGCCCAAAAGCGCGCACACACACACACACACACACACACACCCTGATCTCAGTCTAACACACATCTCAAGCATCCACCTTTATGGAACCAGTAACCACATCCTCTTTACTCTTAGAGATAACAACCACAACCACCTAACAATGACACACAGGCTCCACTTAAAAAAACACGTTCGATTGTGCTGAAATGATCGAGAACTTTGAAATCATGAACACAATATGAAAGCAACATAGATGAGACAAATGCAATGGTTAAAACTTCAATCATAAACTCTGAAAGGGCACAATTGTTATGAGACAAGTGTTTATTGTCCTTTATGAAAATTATACAGCAGCACTACATTAGTGTTTGATTGTTATCTTACAAAGAGGAAGGTGATTTGAGATCGGTTTGTAATATGACACACAAAGCTGGCACAAACAATCTTCTCTCTGTGAAATTAGATAAGCTTGGCCCAAGCATTTGCAAAGAAATCAGCGCAGACGTTTATACAGCGGGCTGCAAGTGTACATCTTTTACAGTGGAGAGTTTAACAAACAAATTCATTGGGATTTTCAAGACAGAAAACTTTATTTGAGCACAAAAACAAAGGATCATATTTAAACAAGTTAGATATACTTTTATTGAAGTAGAACAGTAGATAAACAGAAGTATGTGGACACTTTTAGACACTTAATAATGTTATTTCATTGTATGCAAAATATCATAATATCTTTCTGAACCATTTCCGCTGTTACTTTTAGCCAACTGGTCCTAAGCTGATATTTATGGATTTATGAAGTTCACACAGGTGTCCTAACTCTAAGAATTTGACACATTTTTGTGTTTTGTTTGAAATGTGTGCTTGAGTGGTCAATCTTTGAAATAAATGTTATTTGGTTTGATATTTTTTACATAATGCAAAGACATGTATATACATTGCCAGTCACTTAAGTGTCCAAATACTTTTTTCTACATATACAGTATTGTTCAAAAAGTTTGGGATTTAAAAAAAAAAAAAATCTTTTTAAAAGAAGTCTCATGTGGTCACCAAGGCTTCATTTTTTTTTTAAATAAAAAAGTAATATTGTGAAATATTACATTATTACAAATAAGTGTTTTCTATTTGAATATATTTAAAAATATATATTTTATTCATGTGATGGCAAAGCTGTATTTTCAGCGGCCAGTCTTCAGTGTCACATGATACTTTAGAAATCAGTCTAATATGCTGATTTGGTGCTCATTTTCTTATTATTATGAATATTGAAAACAGCTGTGCTGTGTGGAAACAGCGATGCCTTTTTTCAGGTTTCCGATGAGTAAAGAGTTCAAAGGAGCAGCATTTACTTGAAATAGAAACTTTTTGTAACATTATAAGTACATGAGTAATTAATGACAGAATTTTCATTTAACCCTTTAACATTCTACACTTACAAGCATTTACTCTGTTCTAATGCACTGTAGGAGAAACAGCTTTATTCTTCTATACATTTTACCATGTCAAGGTTTATTTCAAAGCATCTCCAATCTTGTAAAAGACAGAGAGAGTAAAATTTGGATTTTATGGAACGCTAGGAATTGGCTCTTTTGAGAATCAAACGCCTATTTTGGGATCCTCATGCACTGTCAGTACAGTAGCAAGATCATACTCGCCCTGGTAAGAGTATTGGCCGTACCAGTAATGACAGTCCGGGAGAGGAGAGCTGTAGTACACGTGCTCAGAAGAGCCTTGCTGATGAAGGGCCATGTCTCTGGTCGAAGGGCCCGAGCTGTAGCCTGACAGTGAGCTCAGTCGCTGCAGTATAGCTGGATTAAACTGATAGGTGAGCTTGCGACGCACCTTCACAATCTCACCCGTGCGGCTGTAGTTGCGGAGAGCGCGTGCCATTTTCTGGTAGGTCATGGTCTTGCGGTTGCCCTTTCGTTGACCCCAGCACTCGGCCAGTTTCTCTTTATTTTTCGAGATGAAATGGAAGATGCCGCTACCTCGGTCCGTCCACTGGATAGAGTCGCCCATGTTGTCGTCATGAAGGGCCTCGTGCAGATATTCATACAACCGTAACTTCTTACGACCTAATGAGGAAGAGGAATGCACAATGCATTCAGCACTTCTGTATATAAAGAACTCAGCTTTGTTGAAAATTGCGAACCATTTAAATGTTGTACAAGATGTGCACAAGTGTATGTTTACTTTAGATAATTATTCCTGAAAACTTTCAGCTGAGTTTACGTGATTTTACTCATGCAGTACAGTTATTGCTATGCAGTTAGAGAGAAAAATCAAAAACATTTACACATCAGCACATACTTTGTCACATACTGAATTGTCACATTTTCAAACACACAGAAAACTTGTTGTACCTTTTCCGTGGCGCTGTGGTAAATTTGAGTAAAATACCGAAGGCTCAGCAGAACACAGCGGCCCCAGAGACACTTCTGGCACAATGTGAGACCATGTCTGCAGACACAGAAAGAAGCTTTTCTAGTCACAAAACATGGCTTAAAGAATCACAACCTATCAGCTGAAACAATGAAAGTGAAAAATTCAATAGGTTGTAAACCTACGGAGGATTCATTCCAGTCGTACGTCGATCCTGGAGGCTCAAAATGAGGGGTGAACTGATAGTATGAGATGGCATGTCTCACAGAAGACTGTTGACTTTCCAAATTCTCATAGTATTTGTTTTCTGAAAGAGCCAATGAGCAGAGAATGAATCATCATCATCATCCTAATAGTTTATACTTCATATTTCATACTTGATAATATTATATAATGTTTCTTTATATTATATTGTTTATGTACCTGTGTCATAGTGCCGTATCTGAGAGTGACGCTGAATTACATCAATGGCATCCTGAAAATCTTGATTGATGTCATTTTCAAGAGACCCCTGTAAGACAAAAAACAGGCATAATTCAGAATTGTTTGAGTTCTGTCTTCTCATCAAATATGTAAATTATACATATAATAAATCTTTATATATATATATATATATATTATAAGTATGAAATATACTATGGTATAAAATATACTATGGATCAACAAGTTTTAAATGATCAAGCATATAAATACTACGTAGCCTAAAACAATTTATAATTACATTGGTACACTCTTGAGTCAAAGAACTCACCATTCTGGCCTTGAAAAACCTAATACTGCATCAATGTGGAGCTTGACTGTATTCAACTGCAAATGCCCTCTATGTCTCAGCGATTGTAAGTGGACAGATATATTGTAGAATGACTACTGTTCGACTGTCCAACTAAGCAACGTGGCCTGTTATATACATGGGTCCATTTAAATGTGCCACGTCAACATAACATGGTGTAGTCAGTGATACTCTACTTCTCTTTTTGGAAATGAAGACCGCATAGGACTCAAAGTCTCTCTATTCTGTAATCTCCATATCTCCATCCATGAAAAAAGATAGAGAGCAAGAGAAAAAGAGAGAGAGAGAGAGAAAGAAAGAAAGAGGGACTAACCACTGGTTTATCCAGGATTCCTTCTCCTTTGTGAAAACATTTGCATTTCAGGTTAGATGTTGTCAACGGCACTTTAGTTTATTGGTCCTGTAAAAAAAAAAAAAAGTATTGAGAGGTACCAAACAATAACTGCTCTGATAATCACAGCAAGAGAAAAGCTCGGGAATGCAGGGAAATTGCACCTGAGGTGGATTCACTTCAAGATAACATGCGAGACAGAAATATGGATTTTTATGTTCTTTTCATGCATTTCTAAAAAAAAAAAAAAAAAGGCACCGATTCAACACTGTTTTATTTATTTTAGCCAGATTTTGTTGAGTCTGCATAAGTATTTGCAAAAACTTAATACTACACACACTCATATGAATGTGAATTGAATGGAAGAAGGAAATGATTGTCAACTAAACAGCCAGAGAAAGACTTGAAAGTTGACACTTCCAGTACATACTTTATCTGTGCCACAAACAGTCCCATTTTAATGTATTTAATTTTTTTGCCCTGTATTGTTCTGTGCTCATAAAACAACAGTCTCATAAAAGACCAGTTAATTCACTGCACATTCTCATAACACAAGTTTTAAATATCAACTGACTGGCTCCTGAAGTTCCCCTTTCAGGTGTGCGCAGAATGAAAGTAAAGAGGCTCGCTGATAAAAGACCTAGGTAAAGTTTATGAGACCTCAGCGCCTCAGTCGACTGAAATCATACCGCTGTGTTCTGCTGCATAATCAATACGCTAAAAAAGTTGAGTGGAAATTTACAGCCCCAAACTGTGTAAACAACTCACTGACAATAGTTAATCAGTTATACTGTAAATCACCTGGGAAAGGATTTCTGCTGTCATTTCCATAGGCTGTTATGTTTGTTGTGTCTGCACTCTTAACATTCATTGTTCTCAAGTCTAACATTTGAATACATAATTGGTGCACTACTCTAAGTGTATTGAAGTATGTGTGGTATGCTGAAAAAACCAGCCTAATGATGTTTTTGTTGTTGTTTTTAGTTGGTTTAGCTGGTCTCCATGCCTGTCCAGCTGACAAACCCCTCTTTTCAGTGCAGTGCATGCATGTGCACGTCAAAAATTAACATTTGTGAGTAAAAGATGTCCTTTGGCAAGTAGCTTTTGCTGATAAGTTTATTAGGAACTACGTCAATAAAGTATGAGTTAGTCAGAATGTCACTAATGTAGATCAGGTGAGCGATTCAAATCAAAGATATACATATCATCCAAAACATCACTAATTGCACGTCTTCTAACAGCCTTTACCATCAGAAGTAATATGCAAAGATAAAAATAACGTAATAAACTCAGTGACAGTAAACCCAATAATACTGTATATTATCATTAATAAGTTTGGGTTCTGTAAGATTTTTGAAAGAAGTCTCTAATGCGCACCAAGGCCACATGTATTTGATCAAAAATAAAGTAATATTGTGGAATATAATTACAATTTGTACTATTTTATTTTTTTAAATTTATTCCTGTGATAGCAAAGCTGAATTGCTCCAGTCTTCAGTGTCACATGATCCATCAGAAATCATTCTAATATGCTGATTTCCTGCTCATATTTATTATTAAAATCAGTGTTGAAAACAGTTGTGTTGCTTAATCTTTTATGTAAGCAACTGTGATACATTTGAATAGAAAGTTCAAAAGAACAGCATTTATTTGAAATAGAGGTTTTTTTGTATCATTATAAAAGTCTTTACTCTCACTTTTTTATCAATTTAATTAATCCTTAGTGAATAAAATCATTCATTTCTTATATAAATAAAATAAATAAACCTTACTGACCCAGACTTTTGAATGGCTGTGTTTGTGTGTGTGTGTGTGTGTTTGTGTGTGTGTGGGCGGGTATTCCCTACGTTATGGGGACCAATAAAATGCTAAATCTGGTATTACATTGTGGGTGGAAATAAATAAACTTGGACTTGGTGCTGGTAACATGAGAATAAAAATATGCGTGATTCAAATGCTCAAACACATATTTATATTGAATATGTTTGCACTCTGTCACTGACTAAATATTTAAATGTAGGCCACTTTTTACTGGTAACATAAGACAGTTGGTATTATCAGGGTGTCAACAAAAGAAAAAAATTCTGTTCTGGAACATCTGTGGTAAAGTGTGGAATTGTTTCCTGTCTGCTGTGGATGATAAAATGTCAGTGACTGTGCTTGAAGGAAAAGAAAACCTTTCCTCCACTGTGACTGACAAGGTAATTAAATTAGCAATTTAATCTTCGGCATTTTTGCATAGTGTTAGTTTGTCACTTCCCTATTTGTCATTTGAAATTACATTATTTGTAATGCAATACATTCGTTCATCAGTAAAATGTAAATGATGAACGAAGGAATGTGGTTATAACCTACTGCCCTTTAATTAAACCACGTTTTGGATCCTTCTCTCGCTCACTCTCTTTCTCTAAATGTTTGTGTGAATTTCTCCATTGGTTTATGAATTTATGTATGCGTTTCACGCCTGCCAAAGTATTTACATTTTCTGGCAAAGCAGTAGCGAGGGCTTTATCTTTTCAAACAAAGAGCTGCTTTCCTTCCCCTTCTCTTCAAACCCTATTCAAAAGGACCATTAATACCAAACCCAATGAGGGAAGGGCAGTATAACCACAACATGGGTCCTATTCAACTTCTTTATTTACTGGCACTCAATCAAAATAAGTTCCCAAAGTCAATGCACAGGTAAACAGATCAGTCAGGCCGTCTGATGAAGTTAACCCATAACGTGGCTTACCGATCCTGGGTAAGAAAACAATTCTGCTGTAATTGTTCTTATTAAGCCTGTCCTGTTTGCTTTGTATATTTAATGGCAGACTTATGTGGCAAACTTTAAGTATAAATATATAGTATAAAAGCAGGCCCAAACCTTAGTCGTGCTTTTATTTTCTTTGCTTGCTTTGAAAACAAATTAGTTGCATTCCTTTTAACCTTAAGATTTGTTGTTTGTTTGTTTGCTTTTTATTAGTTTGCTTCGATTATAAAAATCAAAGATGTTGTCTTTTTTCAACCTTAAGAGCAGCTAAAACATTTTTGATTTATTTTTTGTTTGTTTTGATCACAAAAGCAAATAAGCTTGCTTATTTATATATTTATTTCACCGTATTATATATATATAAAAAAATGAATACTCTACTTTAAAATGTTTGCACATGGTATTCTGATAAGCCTTTTCCATCAACTGCCACATTATTCCATTACTTGAACACACCCAATCATCTGACAATATTTTTTTCCTCTTGGGTTTTTTCCAGTTCCTGATTTTTTGGCTGAAACGTCATGACGATGAACGGCATTTCATTTCATACAGCCTGTCCGCCCATGTCCCTTAAACCGAACGGCATTGTGGGATGTAATAGTCAGCTAAGGGTACATCTATGCTAAACCATTTGGTAGATGCATCTTGTAAGCAAACATTGAGTTTGATGCCATCATATACTGTCTTTTTCAAGTTCACGACACATCCTCAATTGTACAGTGTTGAGAGGTCCCAAGTGTAGAATTGTACAAAGCTACAATCATCTGTGTTAACACAATCTGTTGGAGTTAGTAGATATGTTGTTGTGCATCTTGAGCCACACGTCAAGGACTGATGTGAGTGATTTATATCTGGTGATTAGATTCATTTGTTCATGTTTTCAATCCTCTGCTGATTGCAGACGTGTGTTTCTTGTTTTCCAAATTAGTGAATAAGTATCTCACCTGTTCTTTTGTCAATGGCATCTTTGAGAGTCTTGTCTTCTTGTTTAAGGTGATATCCCATCATACTTCAGTGAGACACAGCTGTTGGATTCACTACATTGTCTGCAGCATTATCTTTTGAAGGTACATTTTCTATATAAATTTTATAAAATGAAGGATACATTTTTCACATACTGAGCTATTTCTAGTTCACTAATGAAATAAGCACATTTGTGACGGTCAGATGTTCTTCCAATGAAGCTTCTTTTGGATCATTTCAAGTCATGTTGGAAATCATGATCATCTCAGGATTTTACACAAAATTGTGGAGCTCATGCTGCTAATATTAAAGAAACATACTGAGAAAAATATAAGCATTTTATCTAGATTTCCGGATTGTGTTGTATTAGCATTTGGAACACTGTCCTGCATACGCATATTTACTCTTATAGGTTCTCAATTGGCATCTATGGTTCGATTAAAAACCTTTAACATCCATGAAACCTTTCAGTTGGGCACAAGTTTCTTTATAGTGGAAAAATGTTATTCAGGTCATCAAAATGTTCTTGGAAATAAGAAAGAAACGGTTCTTTTAAGAACTATTCACTGGAAGGTTCATTGGTGAACCCAAAATGGTTATTCTATGGCATTGCTTTGAAAAGCCCCTGCCATTATTAGTATATAGAGTGCAACAGTTGGGTTCCAGAAGTAAAACCTCCCTTCATTTTCTCTATAAGGAAATAGATTTTTAATGATTGCTTATAAAACTTTTAAGACAGACCTACTGTGAGCTATGAGGTTGTTAATCCATTGTATTTGCTTCCGTTAAAGTCGTCAGTCCGCATTATTTCAGCGTATGTGCATATTTTGCAATAAACTTAAAATCTATAAACATATTGTTTATATATGTTTCACACACCAAACAAATGCAAAGTATAATCTCCACTGAACAAGATTTTTACTGAAGATTTGCACAAAAAGTGAAAACAAAAAATGAAAGTGCACCAAGTCAAGTCAAGTCACCTTTACTTATATAGCGCTTTTTACTATGCAAATTGTGGCAAAGCAGCTTTACAGTAAGAAAGAAAATGGTGTCATTGTCCAGCTTAACAAAAATATGACAGTGTTCACAAACACACAAAAAAGAAAAAACAAAAAGCTTTGCTTTTGTTTCCTTTTTGAGTCTATGCAACCAATAATATATTTACATTCATAAATTGGCACAGATTTTATTATTGTTTTTATTAGTTTGTTGTGCTGTTTGCAATGCTTCATGGGATTGTTGTTCTTTCCCTCACCAAGCTGTTACATACACACTTTGTCTTTTTGTCTGAGTTTCAAAAACTTTTTTGCTTCAAATCAATGTCTATAGTGTTGTGATTCACGTTGTAGCTGATTGGCTTTGTTTTTTCGTTTTAAACTCATTAAAACAGACTTTTTTTGTTAAATCCCCATGGGAAAATTTAATGGAAAAACTTCAAAATAACACTGCAGACATTCTTCTCACTATAAGTAACTTTGCAACTACATGTCAGTTAACTCTCATTAGAGTATTAGTAGACTGTAAGGTTTAGGTGTTAGGGTTCGAGTTAACATTCTACTAACTATAAGTACATTTGCAGCTACTTGTCAACTACCCGTATTTAGAGTTTTAGTAGACTGTCTGCTTAACATCTGCTAACACTTTATTGTGATGGTTCCCCAACAGACATTCTACTGACTATAAGTCACTTTGCACGTGCATGTCAAATAATTACCATTGAAAGTGGACCAACTCCACTGAAAAAAGAACAGTTGCACTCTATAATGGAATCAATGTATTTAAGCATGTGCTTGATTGTATTTAACATAACATGAATTTTACATTAAAACTCAGCAAAACAGTAGAAAAGCTGAGCATGGCAGTAAGCAGCACACCAGTCAAACACACTCTTTCCATAAAGAGGTATTGTGCTTGTCATTCTGACTGTCCACAAAGCTTGATGAGGTAATTGTTTATTGGCACAGAAATAAAAGTATTCAAATGATTGACAGAAGTGTAGATAAAATGTTTGGAGAGCCAAATATGTATATCCACATTTACGGAGCGACAGGGAGTGTACAAATTTTTTGACTAGTTATTTATATGAAAATGAATGTTTGTACATGTCTTTTAGTACAAATGCCCCAGGTAATTGCTTAAAACCTTCCCATTCACATGGAAATTTAACATGATACCAAACATTAACCGTTTTTTAGCACGGCATTTCATTTCATCGTATATAGCTGCTGTCTTTCTTTCAGGAAAGCCCTACAGCCAACAGTATCTCCCACCAGCAAGATTTGAATAATTATTGCACATGTAAGGGAATTCCCCTTCAAAAGAGCCACTTGCTCTGGTGTCATGTTAGATGAGATGGAAGATATACAAATTGTGTACCATGCTTGCTAAGGTAAACAAAAATAAAAATTGAAATGAGTTTGTCTTTTTCGACATTGTGCAACATCAAGCAAACATAACATTTACACACTTCCAGCCCTTCTTAACTTTAAACCACTATGAATGTTTTCTAGTGATCACATACATGTCTCAAAAAGGTTCTAGGATCTTCCAAAATAAGCTAAAACAAATAACAAATAAGCCATGCAGCGGCACTTCACGGTAAACATAATTGTGATTTTTAAAGGCCTTGGAAGTAAATAAAGCCCTTAAATAAATAAAAAAGCCCTTTACCCTGAAAGCTAAACATGCTTTAAGGCCCTTAAATCTTGACCAAATTTTGGACCCTATATCTTGACTTGACAAAAGACAGTAAAGTTAGTTTATAAATGCCAAAATGTACTTCAATGGGCAAGAAAATCTCATTTTAAAATGCATCTCAAGTAAATACTAAATGTTTGTCTATCTATCTAAAATAAATGATGAAATACTTAACTAAAACATATGGAAAATATGTTCATGTAAATATTTAAAAAAAAAAAAAAAAAAAAAAAAAAAACTACATTTTTATTGATATTTAAAAATTCATTTGGGCCACGTTGTTATGTTCACAGTGAACAACATTATTACGTTGTGAATGGTGAATTTTGTCTAAAGTCAGATTTAGGATCCCTGAACTGAGGATGTTTTGTTCTGTGACGTGTGATTCTCGCAGAAGACTTTTATAGAGGTCATCAGTACCGATCCAAAACACACACACACACAAAAAAAAAAAAAAAGGCAAAACGACATTCATTTAAGTTTCAATCAAGACAACTGGAAGACAGTTCCATGTGCGCTTTAACTCAGGAGCAATCGGTGAATGTTGTAACCATGTTTCCCCTTCGCTGTGTGACAGTCCTACAGTGCTGCCTGCTGGAACTCTGGAACCTGCTTTGAGTCTGGTGTCCATTAAAAGAGAACATCCTTTCCATATCCTCAAACATATCATCAAACATGCCACCACCGAAAGAGTTCTGGAAGTTCCTCCTGTGCTTGCTTTGCGCTTCATCATGCGCCTGAAAGTGGCTCTCAAAATGTCTTTTATTACGCATGTGAGGATTGTGTCCGAACGTGTCAGAGTCTCTGAATATATCGTCGAAATTGAAGCTAAAGTGTTGCCCGAAGCGGTCACCACCTCCTCTCGGGCCCTCTCTGGAGAACGGACTGCTCCTCGTCTGATCGTACTCCTTCCTCCGGTTGTCATCTGATAATGTTTCATATGCTGGGAACGGAAAAATATAAGCTTTAGCGACTGATCAACACATATAAAGTTCAGAAAGGTGTGTCCCGAGTCAATTTGAATGGGGGTGTTGACTCACCCTCAGCAATCTCTCTGAACTTTGCCTCTGCGTCAGGGCTTTTGTTTTTATCAGGGTGATACCGCATGGCTAATTTATGGAAGGCTTTTTTGATCTGTCGATCAGATGCGTCTTTGGGTACACCCAGGATCTCGTAGTAATCTTTCTCGGCCAGAATCAGCTCTGCGATGAGCAGAATGCCCACGGCCATGGTGAACACTGACTGAGCGCTTGCCATGCCTGCGGTCAGAACTGTTCACAGGAAACAAGAGGCGAGATCACGGTTCATTTTTTGTCATGAGACAGTTCACAGCAGTACATCAGTGTCTATCTAATACTGTCTCTAATAATCTTGTTAGTAAATACATTTTTTTGTATAATGATATGACCACATTTTATGATATGCAAACTCATTTCTCTCCAGAAATTCTAATTCATTTATATTTTAGGGGGTTTTTGTAATGATTTCTAAACCATACTATATTTTTGTTTGCATAAATTAAAGACAATAAGCATCTTACATATATATATAAACACACACTTTTTATTACTTGATAGATTAATTTCTTTTGTTTTATGACCTGTAGTCTACATGTTCTTGGCAGATTGAAACCGGGTTACATGTACATTATTCTTAGAGAGACACTTGCAATAGGACAGAAGTATTCGTTAACATATCTGAACTGCTTTATGAATAAGATATATATTAAGAATATCAACGCTGGTTTTAACTTACCCGATGCTCTCTGCCCCAAAGTTACATGAACCACAGCACAGCTGATCGCTTTTCTGAAGTTACTGAACCACGATTCGCAACGCGATTGGCCGTTTCCCGGGATGAGTGACTACGAGCGTTTTGATTGGTCCACATCGCGGACGCTTGTATGAGCGTCACTTCCTGTTTCTTTTATCGGCATTTGCAGTTAAATGTGCTACTTATCAAATTGTGTTTTATTAAGGTCTACCCCTATCCCAACCCTAAGCCTACCCTTACAATACTGCGAATACAGTTGGTAAATTAAATAAATAAATATTAAATTACGCAATATTGATGTGCGCATGCTCAGTGGCCGTAGCTGTGTATCTCTTCTAGTCTTTACCGTGTGGCGGCGATACTGGAAGAATAGAAGACCACCTTCAAAAGACAATAAAAGTTTTTGTCCGGGAGGCCTCAATACACCTATTTTTAAAAGTTTATTTGTTAACCAATTTTGTGCTCCTCCTTAAGTATAAGAGTTTAAAAAAAATAAGTAAGATGTTGTATGCTCATTTAGGTTAATTAATTGTGTCTTGTTAGTTTAAAGAAATGGCCTAAAGACAGCTTTAGTTCTTGTGGAGTAATTATTTTACAGAGGACTTTCCATTCGATGGGGAACATAATGATGGCTTATGCCACTGCTATTCCAACTATATTCCCATATATCTGGCCCGATATCTTTATAACAGTATCTAAACCTTGGTTTAGTTTTACTTTTGTTCTCTCTTTTGTGATTATGAGATCTTAAACGACCTGCAGAGCGATCACAGCTCCACAGGACATCTCCAATCCAGAAATTGATACATAAAAAACTTGTGGGACCCTTTAAAACTGACTGAGCCTGCAAAATAGGCACAAGAAAGTCCCAATTTCTTAATTAACTTAATTTGCTGTCTGTGACTATACAATTTCAAAACTGAAAGCATCCCAGATGCTCCTGTTATTGAGGTTGCGTAGTCTTCTTGCGTTATAACAGTCCATGCCAATATAATGGAATGGAAAAGACAATATGAATACACTATGACCAAAATTATGTCTTGAATTTAAGGAAAAGTCATTATTATATTATCATTATAATAATTTTTAATTATTATTATTTGAATTGTTTAAAAAAAAAACATAAAGTGTATAAATTAAAAGTTTATTTTATTTAAAAGTGAATAATCTCATGACCATGTAAGCACTCGAAGGAAATCAAAGTAATAGTTTGGTTACATTTACATTGATTGATTCTGAGTAGACCTTTTTTAAAGGTTTGTATACCTTGAATGCAATGCATGTCGCTTTACAATGGATCAAAACAACTGCCGAATACATGAATGTAAAATGTAAATATTGTATATTTTATTATGTGATAAATATATTCAAAAATCTTATAAAAAGAATCCTTGTCCTATCAGCAGCAACCCAAGCCCCAGCTGGTTCTCGAGACAAACTGCAAGTTTGCTAAATGAGATTTGGTACTTGCTTGTCAGAATTATTCCTCAATTCACTTTGTCCTAAAGGCTAAATAAAGGGTATTTTGGTGCCTGTAAATAAGATCTGCCTTTGTTTTTATGCATGTGTGGCCACATGGTGTCAGTGTGGCAAATGTCATGTCACTCTTATAGAAATGATGTTCATTCGGGTAGCTCAAGAATAGTTATTCATTCACTATAGCTGTGACATACACACAAAATAATTGCATAATTGAGTCTTGAGGGAGAATTATTAATGGAGCAAAAGGTTGGAGCTTTTGTCATTAGATGCTTTAAAAAAGGTCTGTTTACTCGAAGTCACCATGACATCAAAATTACTAACAATTGCCAAATGAGACTACAGATGTTTTTGGAGACATTAACCCTTTAGTTTAATTGAAAGAGTTGTCGGATGCTTGGTGATTGGTCCGACGTTGAGATGTAGTTCTTTTATAGCCCGGTTAGCTTTTTATTTGTGGCGATTAAATTTAGGCTTCAAAATTGATAACGGTTGTGTTTATTTCTGAAAATGATCTTGATGGACAAAACATGTAAATATTATAAACTTTTGTTGATCAGAAAACGTATTTTTCTGATAATTAATTTTTTCCTCGAAGGAACCAATGTGCTGCTGGTCTCAGCCCCAGACGTCACACCCACGGACCGTTGACTGAACGTCTGACGCATATGGCATACTTAACTGGAAACACTTCAGGATTTTCGAAGTCATCATCTGATTGGTTGAATTCTACTGGATGTCCGGGAGATGTGTCACCTTCTTGGTCCGTGTGGAAACAAATGCAGATGCCAAACCCCCTCATGGAAAAAGAACGCCGTCGTTTTACCAGGATCAACTAAACACTGGATTTTCAAAAGTATGTGAAGTTCACTGCTTCATTGTTGTAGTAAACTTGCAAAACGAATATGAATAATTTATTAGATGCTGTCTGTTATTGTTTGGACATCAACTTTACATTTTCATGCCCCTAAACGTGGCGTGGAACAAAACAAACGATGATAGGTTGCATTACATGTCAGTCAAACGTCCTCTTCAGTGGTCCTTAGCCAATGAAAGGTGGGATAGAGTCCATACCTCCTGCCATCAGTCTGAAGGTCTGGCTACGCAAGAATAGTGTGTCATCACTGCAGCAAAATCAATTCCTGCCCTACATTTTTTTTTATTGTTCGAGTAGTTTACGTTTACACGACAACAGTATACTAAAAAATGAAAGATTTTTATTTTGTACAGATGACAATGTCATTAAAAAGATCCCCGTTTACGCGGATCTGCTAAAACATCTAAAGTATTTTCTAAAGTATTACAGACTAACATTGTATTATGCGTGCCAAGCCAGCAGTCTGCGCGCCTGAGCATTCTTTTGCGGCAATTCCGCACGTGTATACTAAACGTAGGCTTATACACATCCATGCTGTCACCGTTTTCACAGATACAAGTTTTTGTAGTTTACACAGAGATGATATCGTTTTCAAAAATGTGCACTTTGAAACCCATTTTCAAAAGTTTGCGTTTCTTCAGTATTGTACTAGTATTACTCAAGATCGCATTTATTTCATTCTTGATATCTACGAATTTGTATTTTGATTACCTTCATGATATTGTGTATGTGATATGTTGATACCTATGCAGTGTATCAGTATTACAAGAATCTTCAATAGTTTCTACATCAGCACCCAACACACAGCTATATATGCAAATGAGTCAGCTTCCAAACAAAGGAAGTTTTCCCTTTAGAAATTTGCATCTTCCTATTCGTCAAGCCAAAACTTGGGAGGTGTGATTTCTCTGTAATTTAAAAGCTAAGCTCACAGGGACCTCCCTGTTCTTCTTCTGCTGCTTCTTCTGGTTGATGTGCCTGTGGGACCCCACCGGGGCCCTTGGGTGCCGACAGGCCTTGACCAACGCCTGCTATTTCTTCACTCTCCACCCGGGAGAGAGAACTCTCCCAATAGAGTCAGACTGTAATTTCTTCATTCCAACTCGGAATAAAAATTGCAACTTCACCATCATTGAATGGCGAACCATCAGACCTTCTCTCCTGAGACCGCATCCAGACTCTCGTTCAGCAGCCAAGGCAAATGCAAGTGTCGTACCCTTCACTAGACTATCGCACACTTTGCTTTGAACTCAGAGACTGATGGTCTCTGAGTTCAATTATTGCATACAAAATACACTTTTTGAAACCTTGTTAAACTCTAACATTTTATAGATCAATGTAACTCTTGAGCCACATAAGCATTGAGAAATTTAGTATCTACGGTACAAGTGCAACATTTTTCAAACGTAGCAGGACATTATCTAATTTAAAGGGTTAGTTCACCCAAAAATGAAATTTCTGTCATTAATTTCTCACCTTCATTTTCTTCCAAACCCCTTGGTTCATCTTCGGAACACAAATTAAGATATTTTTTGATGAAACCCAAGAGATTTTTTTTTTTATCCTCAATAGAAAGCAACGAAATTACCAAATTCAAGATCCAGAAAAGTAGTGAAGTCATCGTTAAAATAGTCACAGTGACTACAGTGGTTCAACCTTATGGCACACATAAAATACTTTTTGTGCACAAAAACAAAGCAAAAATAATGGCGTTATTCAACAAATTCGTCTCTCCCCGGTCAGACTCGTACACAGTTGACAAAGTGAGCACAATTCAGCGCTGCTCCGTATTCTATGTCTGAATACCGACTCATTACTGGCCTGCTCTTGCTCTTCATGAACAGTGTCAGCCAATACCGACACGCCGTTCTGACGTCCTGAAGCGCTGCAACGAAAATAGTGTAGGAGAATGACACTGAAGAGATGCATTTGTTGAATAAAGTCGTTATTTTTGTTTTGTTTTTGCACACTAATAGAATTCTTGTCGCTTCATAACATTAAGGTTGAACCACCTTGACAGTTTTACCACTTCTCTGGACCTTGAATGTGGTAATTCTTTCTACTGAAGATAAAAAAAAAAAAAGAACTTCTTGGATTTTATAAAAAATATCTGTGATAATGAAAGTCTTACGGATGTGGAATGATATGAGGGTGAGTACTAAATGACAGAAATTAAATTTTTGGGTGCACTATCCCTTTAGGAGACCGTATCTGTCAGGTGTGGTTGTAATGAAGCGCATGACAAAGGAACAGATAACAAAAACAATCTTTAATAAATCCAACACGGTACACTCAGGAGATCACTAAAGATGACACTGAACAATGAACTGAGGAAACTAAGGGCTTAAATACACACAGAGTAATCAAGGGAATTAAGTACAAGTGTGAAAATAATGAGTAACTATGGAAATAAACAAACACTAGGAACACAGGTAAACAGGAACAGAAAAAAAACAAGCTAAAACACGAATGAACAAACAGAATTACACATAACTCTCACTGTATCATAGCCTCTTCTTTGTGTACTATGATGCTGGTCTATTCAATTTGAAAATAAACATGCTGTTTCTCCATCTGATCTAATTATGTTATTACTCATATTCTTCAGATGGCAAATCCTAAATGTCATCATTTACACCGCATTGTATTTGATGAGGGGCATCAAATGCCTTATTGCCACTTCTGCCTCCTCTTCCACCGTTCGGTTACAATGATCTCCACCATTTTTTATCAGCCTCTATGTATGCTCTAATTCAATTTACCAAGAGCTACCTTGGATACAGATGCCTTAGGCTTTCATTTTGCCTTTAAATCCAAAGGGTGTTTGTGCAGTGAAACAGCTAACTGATTTTGTTGTGTCATTCGGCAGTTCCATAAAGCTTAGATGCTTTTTAGCATGTTTTTACAACCATAATTTTAACGCATTATCGTTAAGACATTTTCATTAGTTAATAAATCTTTTTTCATATAAAAAGTAAGTGCACAAATGAATTAAAATATGAAATATCCGCAAATAAATATTTTTAGAATAATTAAACTCATTAGAGATTCCTCATCCAAAAGATGGCCCAAATATGTGAGGAACTATATCAGGTGCATTAAATATTCAATATTGCTCTATTATTAATGGGATCAGAGGGGAATAGAAGCAATAAATTCCTGGAGGGAAATCTTATCATGAAACTGATCACTGAAAAAACTTTGAACGTTGTTTGTATGGATCCGGGGCTCTGAATGCAAAGGAACATTCCCATTTCATTTTGTATTGTTTAAGGATTCAAATGGATCTCAAAATGTGTGAAGTGACTTTCACAGAAAAGGCTTTGCAGTACAAAGAAATTTGTGTGCGTGAAAATATGCGATCATCACAGTGACTATGGAAAACGTCACACGTAATTTAATCCTATAGAATTTTTTATACTCAAGCTCATTTGCATTTTTGTTTAAATGAGGAATGGAAAATGACCAAAGGCCATTCTCTAATTTACATAGGTCAGGTAAAATCATACAGTGTTTCAAAAATGAAACAAAAGATGTGAAAAACATGACCAGCTCTATACAAGCAAAGATAATGACAATCACCTATGCAGCTCACTTGTCTGCATAATCACACAAATGAAGGTATGGGCTAAATATATATCAGTACATACTGGCAAATAATTGTACACTAATTATACCTTGATTATTCTTTAAATATGAGCCATTTTTTCTAGATACAAGACCTTATGATGTGAATGAGTCACTTAGTGCAGAATGGCTGGTGCATTACATTCACAAGCAATATTATTAGAGCACAAAGAAGAGGTGCCATTATTCACATCAACTGTCGGAAAACTCATTCTATGAATATATATACGGTTACTTACACTTACTTACATTTTACAGCTTAGAGAGAACAGAATTCCTTCATTTTTTATAGCAGTAAAAATGGTATTTTTAATTGGAACAAATGACCATGCCGAATTGTGCCATGACCATGTTGATGCACTCTTCAGCAGCAAGAACTTGTTGTCCGGAGGTTCTAGCTGTAGTACAGGTAGATCCATGGGTTTGTGCAGCTGTTAAGACTGGCGAGGAGCATGATAGTGACAAACACTGGCCCTGCAGACATGAGACATGACACTGTAAATAAAGAATCTGATCAGGTCCTTTGTGAGCTTCTAATGAATGATTTTACTAATGCCAGTCTTATAGGTCTGCAGCTGTGAGGAAATAGCAACTGAAATTGGTTGTGAGTAATCATGTGCACATATATGATGGTTTATATTAATGGTCCTATAGTCACATTTAGACATCACACTGTATGTGGTTATATTCCAGTATATTGTGAAATACATTTTTCTTTTTATCATTAGTATTTGATTCATTATATATATATATATATATATAATGAATCAAATACTAAATATATTCTAAATATATTCATTATATATACTATATAATGAACATATATACAACATGTGTATAGATTTATAGATGTAACTAAACTATATAATTTTCATAAAAAAGCATATTTAAATTTCTCCACTTTTTCTACAGGTACACTCTAAAAAATGTTGGGTTCAAAATGGACAGACCCAGCGGTTGGGTTAAATGTTTGCCAAACTTGCTGGGAAATTTTAGTTAACCCAACTATCGTTTAAAAATTACTATATAGCTGGTTTAAAATGGACCAAAAATAGGTTGGAAATGAAAAATCAGACAAATTATTTCAGAGGCAAAATAATCAAAAGGTGAACATTATAATAAGCAATTTAATAACTGTTTATTGTTTATTTAATCATTTACAACATGTTTTGCGTTCATTTTAAGCAAGAAACGCAGTGATTTTAACAACGGATGAGTTAAATAAAACTACCCAGCAGTCTGGGCAAACATTTAACCCAACCGCTGGGTAAAAACAACCCATTTGTTAGGTTTGTCCATTTTCAACCATGGATCATATGAACTCCACAGACGGTCAGATCTTCCTTTGACAACTTTACATACATTGTTTTGCTAATAAAAGCCTTTGTATCGTAAAATGTTGTATTGGGTCATAAAAATGCCAAACAGAAACGACTTTTGGACAGCTTTACCTTGCGTGGGTGCACTGCTTGGACTCCAAGCTGACCAGAGCTGCACCACGAAGAACGGGCTCCAGCAGAGGGTGTACACCAGGATGATAATAAAAGTCATTTTGACAGTCTTCAGCATCGCGCTTGATATCCCTTTAGTGCTGGAGCGTCCATCACCTGTGCTGCCCTGCAAGGCTTTCCTCTTCATGTTGAAATAGATCCCTGCGCATATCTTTATCTGACAATACATCAAGATTACGGCTGGCAGAACAAACACGGATAAAGTGATCCACGTTATGTAAATTTTGCCTCCCCAGGGCTCAATAAATGATGCCCAGCAGTCGAAAACGTTCTTTTCAACTTCTTGGAGAGAGAAGATGAAGATCTGCGGAGCGCTGAACGCCAGTGAGATGAGCCAGGCGGCGCTTATGGCGACATACCTGCGGAAAGACCCCCTGAAGAACGACACCATGGGTTTGCAGACCGCGTGATAGCGATCTATAGTCATGGCCACTATCATATACGTGGACGCAAACATCCCGACCACTTGAAGATACTTAACTGATCTGCACACCAGATCGGAGCCTTTGAACCGGTGCGTAATCTCCATGGAAAACTGCGGCAGGACTTGGAAGAAAGCGACAACCAGGTCAGCCAGGCACAGGTGCAGAAGAAACAGCTGAGTCCGAGTATGTCTTTTCCGTCTTTTCCAGAGGGCATGGAGGAGGAATAAATTGCTAAATGTTGCCAACAGGAAAATGGTCCCCAGAACTGCAGCTTTCACGAGCGCAAAGTGTCCATCGGATACGCCAAACGCCTCGTGCGCACTGGAGCAGTTGTCGCTGCTGCGATTTAGGTTATTAGACATTGTTAATTGAATCCTACCTTAGTAACCGACTATTTCATTTGTCATGTTAAGGGCGTTTGGCTCCTGGAGTTGTTGAGCGCTGACGCACACGGCGCGGCGCGCGCTATGGCACAAATTGGTCAAGACTCCAACGCGACTTTACCTATTCACACACGTCAGGCATTCAGTCATACATTAAATCACGCGATGAACAAACACTTGGCACATTTTTCTGCTCTTGTGCTTCTGAGGTCAGGATGATATTCTTCCCAGAATGCCCATTTGTGCAGCGCGTGCCAATAAGATGAAAAAGAATTATTATTATTATTATTTTTTTTAAAAAAGGGTATTTGACATGAAAAGTGAATGTAGTGTGATACATTTTCTATATAAAAAGACTTACATAACATCGTTTTTTTTTACATTTACACGACTATTAAAGGAAACTGCAAAAATGCATGAATCTGCAACATGAAATCATTCATACTCGAAAAATATTACTTATTTTAATTGCATTTAAATTTTTCATCCATTTGGATTACACAGTTTTACCAATGAACTTAATGTGATTAATATTTGTCAGTCACACATAAATGAAGCTATGATTTCTGTAATAGTAAAACTGAATGTGTTTTAAATTCACAATTTAAGGTTTATCTTCAGTAAAGCTGTCGTTCTCATAATTGCATATTGCCATGTTATTCCTTTTAATTGAACTGAATGATTAATTTTTTTCACATTGAACAGATAGCTTATACTGAGTCTAAATCATCTTTAAATGATGAATTATTTAAATAAAATCAAATATATGCAAATAGTTAATAATAAACTATGTTTTTTATACCAGTTTCATTTACTGACAAATATGCATCACATTAGTTGCATTAGTTTGTGCATGTTGAAACTGTGCAATCTAAATGAAATTCAAATACTTAGAGAAAGAGAGAGAGAGAGAGAGAGAGAGAGAGAGAGAGAGAGAGAGAGAGAGAGAGATTCCCACATAACCAAAACCGCATTTAACAATAAAGTTCATATTGAAACTGCATATTCTAATACATTCTTGAGTATTTCAGTCCACTAAGCAGAACATTTTGAGGTCACTGAAGTAAAGTAAGCCTTTTGATCACCTCTTTTATGTAACTTCAAAACATTGATAAAGCAATGAACTGACTTTGATATTTGATGAGCACTTTGACTAAAGAGGCTTGCCGCTAATAAGCTGCTATATGAGATTTTTTTCTAGATGTATTTTTCTATTGACCCTGCAGTAGACTTATGTATTTCAATGCTGATAATCATTAAGGATATGGGCTGCTGCACAAAGTTTGCATCAACATCTATAAATCTTTTGGCTCTGATCTTTCTCCTGTGGAATAAATTTTACACTTGTTGACAACTTCATGAACCCCACAACAGATTGCCTCTATCTTTTTGCATCACATGACCACCAGCAGCAAAAACTCATAATATGGCCAATTTTGCATACCTCAAATAAGAAAGTAATGTTTTGTACTTTTATTTTATTGCCAAAATATGTTTAGAACACACAGGCATAAAAAATTTTCAAAATCTCCCGCAGACATCACATGTGTATCTTGAAATAATGGACCAATTTAGGCTATAATGAAAAACTCTAAAAATTGAATAAATAAAAACAAAATAATGAGCAATATTAACAATTATACCAATTAAAATACGAAGCTAAAAGATGGGCTAATGATGCAAATTTAAGTAGCCTACAAGGAATGATAAAAATAACTAAATGGATAATAAAAAGCTTGTCAGTTTAATTACAATTAGTCAGTTTAAAAGACTAAATTATGAAATGCTAAGGGGAAAAAAACCCCGATGTTCAATGTTAATTCATAAGTGGCTGCCATGTGTTTGTCTGCCTAGTTACAGTCATATCAAACTCTGCATTACCTCAGTGTGTCACGTGACTTCACAGCGTTTCGCTATTGGTCACGGCGCACCGGGGAAGTTGTTTGTGTGAAAAAGCAGGAAGCGCAAATTTTTAAGGGTGGATAATTGGAATGTTTTTTTAAACTGTATTTCTTTGGAAAGTCTCACTGAACGTCACTCTTCTCAGTCTAGCAGGAAATATTCTCTCGTGTCACCATAATTCATCGTGAAGCACAATATCAGTAAGTATATGCATGTCTTTTAAAATTAATTTACATTTGTTCACCTTGTATGAACTAACTGATCAGAAGTCAGTTAATAAGCACTGATGAGCCACACCGGGTCTATAAATTAAACACGTCGAACACAATTCGTTCTCACTGAGCGTCCTCAACATGTTTACGTTTTCCAGACGCGTGCCTTTGTTGGCATGAAGTGTTCCCAACATTTATTATTTATCATTTTATTGATTTATTTATTTAATATTTAGTATTGTGAGACGTTTTCGCCTTTTATTCAGTGACATGCCTGTAAGTTCAAGTATTACCTTTTATTTTGTCTCGTTATATTAACAAAGTCTTATTTTTGCTGTTGAGAACTTGATTAGCATATGCCGCTTATGTTGGTTATGTTTTGACCTGTTATGATTCATAAGTTTGATAAGGCCTGTCATGCACTACCAGGAAAAAAAAAAGGAAAAAAAAAAAGGTTTGGACACACTTCACTGAGTTTGTTTGTGGTTTAAAGGCGGTTGTTGGGGGCTAAGCAGCGTAGCATATTACAGCATGATCATAAGTTCCATATTTTGTATAAATCAAAAAATATTAAGGGCAGTTTGTGTTCTTAATAAACGTCAGTTTAATCAAACTTATTCACATGACATCCTTCTGGCAGATAGAAGATATAATGATGGCGTCATTCAATGTAGCTTTACGGAAATTAGCGTTCACCGGCTCGGTTAATGGTTGTGATTCAGCTGTTAACGTTACTCCTAGTATTTAAATATTAATTAACAGCTATTAATAATAATAATAATAATAGTAATAATAATAAAATATTAATAAATAATAATAAAAAAATAAATGGCAGCAAATGTATCCTTGCGCCGTTCTTCCGCTAGAAAAAATAGTGCTTGGCTTGTTTGAACGTAACGTTAGCTAATTAGCGAGCAAAGCAGTTAGCCTGTGTTTCAGCTGATATTAAGTATATTAAATAGTAAGTCACTGAAGTAATATTGGTAATATTAGTAATAATAATATTAAAAATAATAACTTATTATATTATTATTATTATAATTAAAAAGGTGGCATCTGTCGATAGAAGAGCTCCTGACTTAATTAAATATGATATGCTGTTACTATTTATTAGTGGACTTTATTAGAACTATTCGCCTTAGTTTAAAAATCTATAGGGAGTGGGAGGTTTTTTCCTTAAGTGTCCATTTCCAAATGGACCTAGGTGGATATGACCTTTGCCGCTACATTCTAAAGGCCTGTTCACACTAGGAACGATATAACTATAAAGAGAACAGTATTGATAAATATATTATTGCACACATACTGTTTGTTCTGTTCTGCCACTTAAATTCTTTTGAAAATCCCGTTCCTTGAGACAGTGTATTATCATTATACACTCACCGGCCACTTTATTGGGTAAAACGGTTTAAATGCTTGTTAATGCAAATATCAAATCGGCCAATCCCATGACCGCAATTATACATTTAGGTATGTAGACCTGATTTATGTGACTTAGAACGTAGCATGGCTGTTGGTGCCAGACGGGCTGGTCTGAGTATTTCAGAAACTGCTGAACTTCTGTGATTTTCATGCAGAACCATCTCTAGGGTTTACAGAGAATGGTCCGAAAAAGAGAAACTGTCCAGTTAACGGGAGTTCTGTGTGTGTGAAAATGCCTCGTTGATGTCAGGAGAATGACCGGGAACTGAAGGCACTTTGCACAGGCTCACCAAGACTGGGAAATGTTAGCCTGGTCGATTTCTGCTGTGACATTCGGATTCAGATTTTTGGCATAAAAAACATGAAAGCACGGCGCCATCCTGCCTTGAATCAATGGTTCAGGCTGGTGTTGGTGGTGTAACTGTGTGGGGGAGACTTTCTTGAGACACTTTATACACCTTAGTACTAACTGAGCATTTATTAAATGCCAAAGTATTGTATTTTTGCTGACCATGTCCATCCCTTCATTATCACTGCGTCCCGTCTTCGGATGGCTACTTCCAGCAAGGTAACGCTCCATATCACGAAGCTCAAATCATGTCAAACTGGTTTCTTGAACTTGAAGATGAGTTGACTATACTCATGGCCTTCAGTCACCAAATCAAAATAACCACGCACCAATAGGATGTGGCGACACGAGAGACTCACATCATAGATATGCAGCTGACATCTGCAGCAACAACGTGATGCGATCATGTCAATATGGACCGAAATCTGTTAAACGTTTCCTGCACCTTGTTGTATCTATGCCATGAAGAATCAAGGTGCTTCTGAAGACAAAAGGGGGTTCGACTCTGTACTAGCAAGGTGTACCTAAGTAAATGGCTGTTGAGTGTAGTCCTGGTGTGGACTTTTCTATTGATACAATGGTTATTAACTTTGTAGTTCTAGTTATCGTCCTTGGTGTGAACAGGCCTTTAAATTATGATCTGAAAAATGCAGTTTAAAAATTCTAACAGATCACCATTGTTTGCTTAACGCGTAGAAGATGGGATTCTGATTGTCTGTAATATGGCTCCTGTTTGAGTAAATAAAATGCCTAATTTGTATGCTCTCTCCCACTTAGTTTGACGTGTTCTGCCCTGTTGCACTAAGTACCACTCGATCAACTGCAGTGTTCCTCAGAAGAGCGCTGCCGCTTATGTGGAGATGGAGGAACGTGCTCGCAGCTGTCTGCTGCGGTCCAAAGCCACTCTGGAGCAGGACATCAAAGCCTCCTACCTGATGGACCATATGGTCAGCGACGGCGTCTTGACGAATGACGAAGAAGTGACTGTGCGCAACAAGGTCCGTTGTGGTGTTCAAACGTGCTCTGTTTTAATTCTCTAAGAAAGGAATGGAAGTCAAGTTTCCCAATTTCTGCCTCTCCAGGCCACTAGAAGAGAGCAAGCCGCAGCCCTGCTCGAGGTGCTGTTGAGGAAAGACAACAGGGCGTACATCTCTTTCTACAACGCACTGGTCAGAGAGAGTTACGGAGATCTAGCCAACCTCCTTCATAGTGACCTGCCTCTGCTCAGCCCTGAGGGAGAGAGGAGCTTTGCTGATGGAATGTCTCCCTCTGGTAACCACTTTAACCACTTGGACATGTATGAACTTGTCTTTTGAAGTAGGCAAGTATGTGATACTAGTTTATTTTATTTATTTTTTTTTTCTAGTCCAGGCTATTTTGAGTGAAGGTGGAGTGCCTCAGAGACCCGTGGTGTTTGTGAGCCGACCCGGTCTGCTGAACCTGATCCGGCAGATGCTGTACCACCTGCGGAACACACCGGGCTGGGTTACTGTTTTTGGCATGGCGGGCTCAGGGAAGTCTGTGATTGCTGCGGAGGCTGTTCGGGACCATGCCCTCCTTAAGGGTTAGTGTTTGTGATTTGTTTGAAAATGAGTGACAAGAGGGACACACTATTCAGAGTGAAAGTGGGGTTTTTTTTGTTTGTTTTTTTTTTAGCTAAAAGTGCCCATATTATGTAGTTTTCTCTCTTCTTCAGAGTGTTTTCCTGGAGGTGTTCACTGGCTTTCTGTTGGCCAATGTGAGCGGGCAGACCTGCTGGTAAAGATGCAGTCTCTATGTTTCCGTTTGGAGCAGGGTCAAAGTTCAGAAGCCAGTCAGCGGCCACCCTGCTCTGTGGAGGAGGCCAAAGAGCGCCTGCGGTTTCTAATACTCCGCAGGTTCCCCAGGTGAGTTATGGAAGGAGGTGGTCTAGTGCTGCCCTCTAATAGTTGCCTGGTTGGTCAAGTTTAGTGTCCCCCCCCCATGTAGTAGAACTTTACAGTGCTGCTTGCTTTAGACTTTAACTTAGAAAAATACAGGCTATTCACGTGTTTGTGCTGAGTTTGTAAGCTGAACAGTAGCATGTTTACTACACGACAGCTGACATGGAGGCACTGGTGCACTTATGCTTAAAATACTCCATTTGATCATGCAGACGAGAGTAATGCATCTTTTGAATCTGAATATTCTTTGTATGTGCTCACAATAACAAACTTTGCTTTTGTAAAATAATGAAAGCAAACGATGTGCTTTCTGCCATATCTTTGTGAACTTCAGGGTGCCAAAAAAAGAACAAACTCAATGAGAACTTGCCTTACGCAGACATGAGAAATATATCCATAGAAAGCAAAATGTGTACTTTTAAAAGAACCCCTATTTATATGGTCCGTTTGAAGTGCGCATACACTAGTGCAGCATTCATTACTTCTGCCGGGGCAAGCTTTATGAGTGTGCTTGAACCCTGATTAGGCTATGTAGGCATTAAAGGCTGTTTATGATTTACATGCATTTGGTTTATTAATAAATGTGCGATTCGTCGACTAGACCAGAAAAATCTTTAATCGTGGGCAGCCCTAATGTGGTCTTTATAACCCTCCAAAACAAAATATAATTTATTTATTTTTTTAAAAGTTGCTTTTCACTTGATATGAGCTGTTATCCCTCATGTACATCGTCAGGTCCCTGCTGATTCTGGACGATGTCTGGGACAGCTATGCTCTCAGGTCCTTTGACATTCAGTGCCGCGTTCTTCTGACCACTCGCAACCGAAGTCTGGCTGACTCCGTAAGTGGTGAGTAGTTCATTTTAGTGTCCAGTTTGCATTGTTGATTTGAGACGGAGAGGTTATTCATGAAGTCTAGTTTAGTAAGTGAATAGGTGGATCTTGTGCCTGCTTGCGACTGAGTTTTGAATTAAATCCAAGGCAAATCCTGCACTAAATGAAATTACTGATAACGGAGAGCAGCTGGTCTTGGAGATAAGCTATTTTCAGCTGAGGTTATGAGAAAAATATTGTCTTTATTGTTGCAGTTATCTTGCAAAATTCATTTAACATTTAATTTTATTAAAAGGTAAGGGTTCATCCGCTTTCTATGTGCTTTGTATTTGTGAAGGTACAAGGTTTGAAGTGCCCGTTGAAAGCGGTCTAGAGGAGGAGAAAGCCCTGGAAATTCTTGCTTTATATGTCAATGGGAAACCACAGGCACTTCCAGAACAGGCCCGCAGCATTGTGAGCGAATGTAAAGGTACAACTGACCCTTTTTATTCAAACCACATCATAAGATCTTGCTCGTTACTACACGACTGGTTCTGTCTTTAATAAATTTAAGTGCAAATTTAATGACATTGTAAATCATGCCCATATGTCTCGTCTCCTTTTGCATAACCCCTGACTGTTAATGTTTCCCCTTCTGTTAGGTTCTCCTTTGGTGGTTTCTCTGATTGGAGCTCTGTTGAGGGAGTTCCCTGACCGCTGGAGCTACTACCTTCGGCAGCTGCAGAAGAAGCAATTCAAGCGGATCCGTAAGTCATCCTCCTATGACTATGACGCTCTGGACCAGGCCATGGACGCCAGCCTGCAGGTTCTGGAGCCTGAACACAGAGATCTATACAGAGACCTGAGCATCATGCAGAAAGACATCAAAGTGCCTGCTAAGGTCTGACACGATCTCATGTCTGTCATTTTATTTATTTTTTCATGATTATGGTCATCATACTTGTGAGTATTACAGCATTAGAACTGAGAATTTAATAACTTTTTTTTTTGTTTTGTCATGCAGGTTCTGTCGGTGCTATGGGGTCTTGAGTTGGAGGAGGTGGAGGATGTCCTACAGGAATTTGTGAATAAATCCCTGCTGTTTCGGGACTGTAACCAGCGACCATATCTCTATTACCTTCATGATCTGCAGCTGGACTTTCTCACTGAACTGAATCGTGATCAAATTGCTGTGAGTTATAAACTTTTTTTTTTTTTTTTTTTTGAGAGGCCATCAAAGAACAGGGTCTGAAGTCATTTCTCCTGTAGGAACTACATGAAAAGATGGTCCGTCAATACCAGAAGTTCTACAATAAAAGCCCACCCCGCTCTGGAGATAAAGAATGTTCGTATTGGTACCACTTCCTCCCGTACCACATGGCTAAAGCGGGACTGTCTAAGGTAATGATCTACGCTAACATTTCCACTCCTCTGGAGTTTATGTAGGATCTTATGATTACTCTTCCATTAAGAACGTTAAATTCTCCTTTCTTTTTTAGGAGCTTTATTCACTGATGTTTTCCTTGGACTGGGTCAAAGAAAAAGCTCAAATTATGGGATCTGCCCATCTTATCAACGATTATGTAGAATATGGTGATATACTAGACAAAGAGGTATTATACTTTTTTAATACTTTTTTTTTTTTTTTTTTTTTTTTTTTTTTTTTTTTGTGTGTGTGTTGATGTTCCTCAATTTGTTCATCCTGATCAGAAAAATTGCCACAGAAAACAATTTGTATGAAAAGGTCTGTGTATAAAACCAAATACTTTGTTTTTAGCTCTTTATAGTCCTAATTATGTTCATGATCTTACCCAGAATAACCGCTTCCTTCTGTTCCTTCTGTGGTTTAATAAATGATGCATGAGAGATTTTCTATTAATATTACTTCTTATTCTTCCCCCACACAGAATAGTGAGGTGAGACTGCAGTTTCAGGAGTTCCTCTCTCTGAACGGACATCAGCTGGAGCAGAGACCGTTTCCTGACGTAGTGCAGTTGGCTCTGTCTCAACCCGCGTGCTCCGAGGTTTACAGGCAGGCCTTGATGCAAGCGCAGAAAAGGGCCAGCAGAGGGCAGCTCTATCTGGATTGGATGTATGTATCCCTCTCGTTCACTGCCTCATACAATGACCTTTTGTATAGTAAATGAGATTTTGAGTGGAAGTGTGATTTGACTCTTTAGGAACAAAAACAGTCAGGACAGTTTGTCCCGACTGGTCATACATCCTCACCAGGGTTCCGTCTACTACGCCTGCTTTTCCAAAGATGGGAGTAAAATTGCCTCCTGTGGGGCGAGCAAGAAGTTGCGGGTAAATATCCATTTGTGTCCTTGCTCCTGACACTGCAGTATTTTATGTGACTGGCAAATATTTGCCCATCTGTCCTCATTAGGTGTTTAAAACGACCTCAGGAGAGAAACTTCTGGAGCTTCAGGCTCACGACGAAGATATTCTATGCTGCGCCTTCTCCCCCGATGACCGTTACATAGCAACCTGCTCCAGTGACAGGAAGGTTAAGGTCAGTGTTTGTATTCGTGCCAATTTTATTTGTAGTATCGGTATAAAAATATTCATGTTTTTCCAAACCTGCAAACAGTTTATAATACAAAGTGCTGCGTTGTTCAAAATGAGTCGGGAGAATGAGAAGTGTTTTGTGTCGTAGTTGTGGAATGTTGAGCGAGGAATTCTTATGAAAGAGTTTGCGGAGGAGCATGAGGAGCAGATAAACCACTGCCAGTTCACCAACACGGGCCGACGTGTCCTCCTGGCCACCTGCTCAAACGACAAATTCACCAACACCAAGGTCAGATGGTTTAAGAGTTCTTGACTACAGTTTCTAATTTAGCTTTTAATTTTTAGAAGTTTAGAAATTGACTTCAACAATTTATGTAGAATAATTTACTTTGTACATTTTATATATTTTCCTGCTTTTTAGAATTGTATTAGTATCTCATTTATTACTAAACTTGATCCTCTTGTGTATATATATATTTTTTTTATTCAGCCAGTAATTATCTTAATGAACCACAAGCACTTCTAACACTAATCTTTCTGACATGATTGGTTCAGTGAGTTAATTCAGTAACCACTCCAGTGACTCCACTTCAACAATAATTCTGACTCATTAGCTCATGAGTCTTTTTGAGACATTAAAAAAAATCGCCTCAAAACACTGTTGCGTAGCGGGGGAAACGGATGTGTGGTGGTGCGCCAAAGAGTTTGATAATTAAATCTCATCTTAATCTTTTTTTTTTTTTTTTTTCGCACCCTCCATTTCCTCTCCACATTGAGGCAGATTTGGTGAGCGGAAGTAATGAGAATGACAGCTGGTAGGATGCTCACTCAAAACCGCAGAGGAGGGGAACGGGGTAGCCGTGTAATTCTTACAGCTTGTGAAATTTTCAGAGAATTGTGGGAAATCTGTAGGAGTGTGACAGCAGGAGTCTGCAGTTTAGCTGTATTCATTTGAGGGTGCGAAAACAGTGAGTACAAGGGTGTCAAAAACGTAATGAGAGCACCCCCCCCCCCCCCCCCCCCCCCCCCCCCCCCCCCCCAGTGGAGGCGTGAACACACACAAAAGGGGCATTTCGTGGAATATCTCTGCTTGAGGAGCGAAACGCCCTGAAATGCAGGGACTAAATAGGTTTTCATATATTGGCTCTCCTGTTAAATAAACCCTGGCAGAGTGATCAAGACACCTACACCAAGCATACAATATCCCTTTCTTCCTGAATCCGTGTGTCCTACCTTTTACCCTTTCTGGGTCCTTCTTTGCTGCAGCTATGGAACCCCAACAAGCCGACTTCTCAAAACACTATGTTTGGACACATGGAACCCGTCAATCACTGCTGCTTCTCCCCTAACGACGCCTACCTCGCCACTTCATCCAGTGACGGCACCTTGAAGGTGAGGTCATTTCAAAACTGTTTTGCCTGATGCTTTTACTTGCTGTTATTTGGTTGCTTTGATTTATTATTTGCTTATTTACCTGTTGTATATTATGCATGTATACTTTATAGATGTATAATTAAAAAATATACATTTACTTTTTAATACTTTTTTTACATTATGTATTTTAAAGGCAATGACTTTTTTTCTGTATATATTGAAATTCACCTTTATTTGGCTCAGACTGGTCTATCGTTGTCAGTCAATAATACAGGTGCCTTTTTGTATCTGGCAGCTGTTTGAGGTGTCGTCTGCAAACGAGTGGAAATCGATCGATGTCAATAGTTTTTTCCCAGAGAGTGACGATGAAATAAAAGCCATAGTGAAATGCAGCACTTGGTCAGCTGACGGCTCACGGATCATTTGTGCTGCCAGGAACACCGTGTTTGTAAGTGATTTTGCGAGTGTTGTTGTGAGATGAGTTGGCACTGCCACTCAATATTTTTGATTTGGTGCCTGTAACAGCTTTATTTTTTGAAGTCTGGTTCACACCAATCCCACAAACTAATTAAAATGATCATAGAAAAATCCTATGATGACTCTCTTTAATGCACAAATGAAAGGTAAAGCATTTGTAAAACATTATCAATTTGGGCTGTCAGAAAGGATGAACATACTGTGGGGTTGTTTGTGTGTCTCTGCTTCTCCCATGCCAATGGTTTAACTGTTTGTGTTGTTTGCATGTAGGTGTTTGACGTACAGACGTCAGACATGCTGCTGGAAATGAAGACGAGTCGTCTGAGCACCATTCAGTATTGCCACGCGTGTCCCAACAGCAGCCTTCTGGCCGTCGCGCTCTCTCATTATGCCGTAGAGGTACGAACAATGTGTGCCGTTCCTCGTTATTCTTTAGCCGTTTCCAAACCTATAGTCTCTTCACACTAACTCTTAAGGTTTGTGTGATCAACAGACCAAAATGTCAATGTTTTCTTAAACGTTGCTCCTGAAAGTAATGCCGTTTTAGCTTTGTCTGAGGGAAGTACTAAGTTTCATTTTATCTTTACAATACACTGTTCAAAAGTTTGGGTCTCTTATGGTTACAAAGCTTGCATTTATTTGCTCAAAATACAGTAAAAATGGTACTAGTTGTCAAATTATTAAATTGGCTTTTTCCCTATTTTTACCAAACCTTCAAATGTAACCTTTCTGTGCAAAACCGAATTTTCAGTTGCCAATATTCCAACCTTAAGTGTCACATGATCCTTCAGAAATCATTCTAATATGCTAATTTGGTGACATTTAAAATGGCATTTCAAATGGAGATCTTCTCAAACATCTTTATTGCCTTTTTTTGGAAAAACGCTAAATAAAAGCATAACT
The DNA here is from genome assembly GCA_037194245.1 of Opsariichthys bidens. Taxonomy (NCBI): domain Eukaryota; kingdom Metazoa; phylum Chordata; class Actinopteri; order Cypriniformes; family Xenocyprididae; genus Opsariichthys; species Opsariichthys bidens. Next base: position 12,065,615 of record CM074287.1, on the reverse strand, counting down.
TTAACTTACCAAAAACTAGATTCACACGAAGTTCACAGGACAAGCAGTTAAGGGGTTACACCATGTGCAAATTCTAACCAAGGGTTAGTATCTGAAAACTGGGTTATTCAGAATTATTAAATGAGGATGAACAACGTAAAGCATGGTGTAAGTTAATCCTTAATTCTGGCTAATGTTGCAATATTAAGGACTGATGTTTTTCAGCTGTGGAACCTTGAGACCAGTAAAAAGAAAGCGGAATGCAACGGTCACCTGAGCTGGGTTCATTGTGTCCAGTTTTCACCCGACGGCTCACTGCTGCTGTCCTCTTCTGATGATCAGACCATCAGAGTAAGCTAGCTTTGGTGCCTCTCAGTTTTTGCAGTTATTCTCTGAACAAGTCAGTGTTGTTATCACAACAATTGTTAACGCTCGTCTAGCTGTGGGAGACGGATCGGGTTCACACCTCCTCTGCTGTGGCTCTGAAGAGGGACACTGACGTTCTCTTCTCCCAGAGCGACGTTACAATAGTGGCACCCGACAGCAGAAACCGAATACAGGTACTGTGCACCAGAGCGCCTAGATAATGTTAGCTTACTGCTATTTGTTTTCTTAATTGCATTTCACGACACGTCACGTTACGTTTCATTGCCAATCTTCAGGTACGGACTGGAGCCGAAGGTGCCATTCTGTACGAGAGCGAAGAGTTGCCGTCCAGGATTCGCTGTACTTGTATCAGCAGAAATGCTGCTTTTGTGTCCCTGGGAAGTGTGGACGGAACTGTACAGGTACTGCAGCTCACCTGTGGGGTATTGTCATCACCAGCTGTGTCATCCTAATGTACATATTTTGAATGAGTCTCTGGGTAAAAATAGCCTTCAGGATGCTTGTGGGTGTTTTGACTCGTCTCCGGCAATGGGATTTACCATGGCTGTCAACGGCACTCAGCCCTCTGATCTCTCGCCCTTCCTTTCCCGAACCCTTCCCTTCTCTGCCGAATGTCGTCGCGCTGGAGGCGAGCGTTGTCGTACGGTGTGTGCTGTAGTGTAATAGATGTGACTGATCTGTTGGGGACAATGGGGAAACCTAGAGGTCACAGCTGACTGACGGAATGAAGGCATGTTTTTCATCTTCTTGCATTTATTACACCCCTTTACTGCCACAATTTATTGGTTTAACTGAGGAAGACACAAATTTAGACGTACAGTTAAAGGAGTGTAAAACTTAAGCGTTCCAGGTTCAATTCAAAGGAAGCTGTTGACTGCAGCTGTGACGTGGCCTATTGGTGTGGGAGTCTGGCTTGTAGCCTGAATGTTGTGGCTCGATTCCCACACCGGCAGGAATTGAAGGTAGGGATTGGGAATGAACGGCACTCTCTCCACCTTTTGATACCTTGACTAAGGTTCCCTTGAGCAAGGCCTAACCCCTAATTGCTCTCCTTGTAAGTCGCTTTGGATAAAAGCATCTGCCAAATGAATAAATGTAAATGTTATATAAACAAACTGAGGTTACTTTGTGGCCATTGTAATCTTGATGGTTTGGGCCTTTTGAACTGAATTGGTGTAAAAAATTGTAACATTTAGGAAGTTGGAATTGCAGCCTCTAATTGCAAGGCTTTGCTCATCTGCAGTATTGCTGGCGCCATTATGAAACACCAGAGGGCGCCAGATGGTTACTGAGCAGAACATGGCAAGCATGCTAAATGGCTCCCCACTAAAGCAATTGTAGTGTTGTGAATCCAGTTAGACTGTAATGGTGCATTTCTTGCATGGTTTTTTCCCCCCCAAGGAGAGTCTGGCATCAATCAAATGACAGAAATTGAATTGTACGAGAGATGAGGACTGTTTATGTGTGTGCGCAGACAGGAAGAGTGAAAGTTAGACAGTTTCTGAAGAACGTTGGATGGAGAACCTTGCAGCTGCTGAACTTACAGCATGATTTTGTGCTGGCGCTAGGGCTAGAGACGGGTACAGTGCAGGTATGTGAGTGGAAGTCTGTGTGTGAATGTATTATGGGCTGTTCACATCGACAACGATCATTTCAAAGAAATCGTGAATATTTAAATTTCTACCAAATATTCAGCACAACAGTTTTATCATTTGACGCGAACACTACTCTTAACATTGAAGTGTTTTCTTGAGGTCCAAATTAGGATATTAGAAAGAATTCTTTTTTTTTTTTGAAGGTTCATGTGACTTCAATGCTAACCTCGTTGTGTTCCGTACACATTTAACCATGACTTTTGAATCTGCTTTTTTGCAGCATTTGATCTTAGAGTGACTCGCAAGACCAGAACACCAGCCTGCAAACACATACCTCTTATTTTCTTTCCAAAAACACATGTGCTTCCATGTCCCCAGGCAGCTTTAAGTTTGCATTTTGAAGTTTTGGATGCAAAAGCATCTTCAAGTGTGCAACATGATACATCCATATTCCTCCATGTAAAAGATCAAAGAAGTTTACAGGACCTAAGTTTGAGATTATAACTTTATTTTTCATTAGTTTTGTTTAAATGGTATCTTGGTCAATGCAGGGTGCAACTTTTGTAGTCTTTTACGTAAAGCATTCTTACCAAAAAACTCTTAATTCTCTGATTTTAATTTCTTTCTTTTTTTTGTCCTGTACCCTTTAGCTTTTTTTTATCTAATGCATAAGCACTTTTCCCCTCCTGAATTTGTCATTTATCACTTTTATTTTTTTCAAATGTCAATTTTGAACCACACATAACCTTACACAAACAAGTAATCATATGCAGTTGCAACTTAAGTTTTTTTTTTTTTTTTGCACTAATTTCGTTTGCCTTACATTCTTTGAAGGTGTTGGAGGTTCCACCTGGAAAAACATCTGTGACGCTCTCAGGTCACACTAGGACTGTTCACCACTGTCAGTTCACTGATGACGGCGAAACCCTCATCACATCCTCAGAAGATGCTACTGTCCGGGTAATTGACTTGTAGCTGTTTCTTATAATTGAGATGGGAGTTTTTTTAATGTCTTAAGCATATTCAAACACCTGCTTCTCAGACATCCAGTGTTGACAGAGATATTGCCTTTTTTTTTTTTTTTTTTGGGTGTCTGTGTTTGGTTTGTTGCTATTTTCTTGCACTTTTGTATAACTTTTTATTTGCATTATTTTCTGGCTGTGGGGACAGTAGAATGACAAGTCTAGTGATTTTGCAGGTGCAATTCTGTAATTACGCCACATGCTCACAAACTTTGGCTACAGCTGTTCTGTTAGTTTGAGAAGTTTTAGGCGACGGGTCATTACAGGGCTCATTGATTCATTGTTGATGACAAGCAGAGGAAATTTGCAGAAGACTTCTTAGTAATTGATGGTTGTGAACAGCTGCATGCCCATTAAACTTCTGTAGGACTGGATAGTGACAACCATTAAGACCTTTAGGACATTTGTAGTGTGATAAAAGTTTAGTAGTTTAACTAAGTCAATACTAGATTGTTTGCAAAATCATTTCAAAAGACCATTAAATGTCAACGTTTAACATTTGAGAGGATGAACTTTTGCCTGTCTGCAGGTGTGGAAGTGGAGGACCGGCGAGTGTCTGGTGCTGGAGGGTCATAAGGAGCCAGTCAGGAAGTTTGTCCTTTTAAACTCTTCCCCTCCTCATCTATTCTCATGGTCGTTTGATGGCACCGTTAAGGTAATTGCAACCTCCGTCTTCTGTTCTGCATTCTATTAATTCTGCCTTTGGCTTGCTTAGTTGGTGACACTTGCTTGATATTCAGCCGCGTTTTTGATATGCCTGCATTGGCGCCGTTGTACGCAAACTGAGCTGAGCAAGACGATTACATCACTGTTTTCTCCAGTGCTGATATACATAAATGAACTAGACTACTAACTATTGATCTTTGCAACGGAATGAATCAATACAAATATTTAGGATAAGCTGGACAATGACATCACTTTCTTTGGGAGCTGCTGTGCAGCAAAAAAATTATTTGCCAATTATTACAGTAAAACTGCTTTTCCACAATTTGCATTGTAAACAACACTAGACAAGTAAAGGTGACTTGACTAAATGGGCACCGAACGCTTAAGCTCGTGCAGAGTGTGAAGGATGACGCAAAGACTTCATTTAGCCCTCTTCTATTGACTGTTGCTTTTAGTACAAACCATTGTTATCAAGCCCAAATTGTGGACCGAAAGCAGTCAACCGTGATAATTGGGTGATTCATGCGGTTAAATGCTTTTACGGTTCTCCCCATTTGTAGTCCTGGGGTTCTGTGGAAAATATTGTTTACATGGTCCACAACTTCCTGGCACTTCATAAATGGGGTATAAAATTGGATCTGTAACGCTTAAAGTGGGTATTAAACGAAAGTTGTGTTCTTTTCTATTGTGATGTGAATGAAATGGCTTTTTTTATTATTATTATTATTATTTATTTTTTTTTTTAAATGAATGTTGGACAAAGTCAGAAAGATGTTGCCAATGGGAGTGAAGGCTATTTTGACTAAAGATTGTTACATGAATTTTAAATGGGATTAATTTTTATAATACACCATAGAGTATTCCATGAAAAATAATTGTCATTTGATTTCATGGAGACTTTTAAATGACGTTGTGTTTGGTTTTTATTTTTTTGGCAGTTTTACGAAAAGATGAAAGCCTTGATTGTAAATGTTAGGTCAAAGTAAATTGAGCTTTTCTGTTCCTTTTAGTTTGTTTTAATGGTTTAAATCACATCATGGTTCACGGAAGTGTATTATATTCATAGAAAGTACCTCTTGCCATTTTCAGCTAAAGTGGTCTTTCTTTCTGTTGCAGGTTTGGGATTTGAACAGAGGGCAGATGCTGAGAGACCTTACGTGTCATAAGGGTGCTGTCCTGTCATGTGATGTGTCTTCTGACGGACGGCTCTTTGCCACAGCCTCGGCCGATAGGACCGCTAAGGTCAGGGCACAAATTCCTACATCGGATCAATGTCACAGGACAAGATATTCTTTACATTAAATTCTCAGAGTTTCGTCTGCCTCTGTCTGCAGTTCCTGGGCTCTGACCGTGCGCACACCTGCTCCCGTTACGCCGCTAGTTTGTTTACTGTAGATGCGAGCCTGCGTCGGGGTCGGTGTGCTATCTGGAGTATCTTTACTGAGCCCAGGGCGCTCGCATTAATGATGCCGCTTACGGCAAAATACTGGCTAATTAACTCTGCGTGAGCGCGGTACAAAGGCGCACTGATGCGCGTGTAGCGCCCTCTGCTTGTGGTGTCGGAGGTCAGAGTTCGGCGTGCTCTACTCGGAGCGTGATGAGATGAAGTTGTTTGTCGATCTGTGTGACCCCATCTCTACCAGAAGAGCTTTCTAACGAGACGCCACGTTCACGTCTGTCTGCCAGAACGACCAGAGAGAGGGTGGCGACATGAATTGAGCGCTGATCAGAAAAACTGAACATGCCAAATGGACCCACCTCAGTGACGGACTAAAATTAGAGAAGGGAAAACAAATTTCATGCAGCAGTTTAGCTAAAAATGAGAATTTTTTGCTCTCCCTTGTCGCATTCCCATCCCATATTAGATTGAAGTTTTTCACAAAGAGCTTACTCCATTGAGATTAGATCTCTTCAAACGTTTGCACGACACAATGGCACTGTAGCACACTGTTCAGTTTATGCAGTAAAATGGCTTATACTTGCTGATTTTTGTTCCCTAAGGTGTGGAGCGGCGCCTCGTGGGACATGACGTTTTTGCTGAAGGGACACAAGGACTGCGTCCGTAGCTGCCGATTTTCTTGGGACAACAAGCGACTTGCAACGGGCGACGACAACGGAGAAATAAGGGTGAATAAAATCTTAAACTTTTAAGAAGAATTAAATAAATGCATATGAGTTACTTGACTAAACCAGTTAACTGGATTTCTTTCTTTTTTTTTTTTTGGTTAAAACATTTCAAATTAAAGATGCGTTATCTCTGATCTTCAAACTCAGTCTGTGTTCCTGATAGCTGTGCTCCCCTGCCGCTTCTCATTTCCGTCATGAAAGTAAACCTGCTTGGTATGAAGGTAATAAGAGGTGCATCCATAAGGGACCGTAGTTTACTCTAATTGAAGAATGACCCAAATGTGGCTAAGAAGCTGTCATGGCAAAGGTTGCCATTTATGGTGAATTTTGAAACCGTGAACATGTGGACATTATGCTGACAATAAGAGCAAGTGAATGTGTGGACGTGGCCACGTTAAGAGCAAGCGGAGACGTTTGAAATGAGATAAGCGACATATGGACAAATGCATTTCGACTGGCACAATTCTCAAAACTCCGAATCCCCTGCTTGTCACTTCTGCCAAACTCTCGGTCTCTGAGTTTCTCGTGCTGGGAAAGGGGCCCCAGTGCTCAGAAGTGTCAAGAAATTCTACCTCATCAATTAAAGATGCTGCTCGCAGAGAAAGAGGAAAATGGGGAAACTGAGGGAACCAAAAACAGAGAAATGCTGTGATGATATAATTCATGGCCTGTGGTGCTGTTTTTCAAAGCTCACGTCTGTATTATTTAATACTGTTTACCGCCACTGAGAAACACCAAGTGCAAAACGTGCACTTGTAAATAGTGTAATATTGTCTGTAAATCAGGCTTTAGGATGGTCTTATTTGCATTTGGCAGGTTTTGTTTTGTTTTTTGTTGTTTTTTTTTCCCCCTGATTTCACGAGAAACATGGATGCATTATAAATAAACACTTTGTGGATCTCTTTTGTATTGTGCAGTGTAAAATGTACTTTGATCATTCATTTCTTTTGTGGAGCATTAATGCTGTATTGTCTTTAAGCTGTGGAGCATTCTGAACGGAGCTCTCCTGAAGATCTTTTCCCGGGACACTAAGGACTCGATGGACTCTTTCCACGGTGGATGGGTGACAGACCTGCACTTCTCCCCAGATAACAAAGTACTAGTCTCTACCGGCGGCTACATCAAGGTACACTTGTGATATAGATGAAATTTGGGGTTCAGAGTTTTTTTTTTGTTTTTTGATTGGCTTCATTCTGAGCTGCATGTGGGGGTTGTTGTGTAAAAATGTAGTTTCTCATATAAAAAGAAAAAAATATATAAACATAATTTTTTTTTTTTCATTGAAACCGCATAACCCGCTTCCTAAAAGAAATGCCTTGTGAGTTTGAGGTAAACATTTGAAACTTATGAAGACTGCTATGTTGAATTAAATCTTGATCAGCCTTTACCCAAAAATTTAATTTGTCTTTAATTACTTACGGGTATGGAATGAAATGACACTGTTCATCGTTGGAATGCAAATTGTAGAACAAAGCTATTTCTCTTGTTTTTGCTCAAGGTATTCACAAAGTTCCGGGACGCCATGATGGCGAGTAATGACAAATTAAATTTGGGTGATCTAACCCTTTAATTCAGACATCATTACAAAAGTAATGCTCGACCACCCTGCTTGTTTTTGTGACGTCGTCACCATTTCCTCTGTTATTGGGCAGATACTGGTCCAATCGCTCATGTCACACAGGCACATTATCATGTCAGGAACCGAGCGAGACTTGACTTCCCTCAACGTCGTCACCCATTATCCATCACGCATTGAGACTTCTTTATTAATATACTCTGAGCCGTCTGTACATTGTGTGTCACTGGCGTAACGACACTTCATCACGCATCAATCTGTCAGTTTATCAAACGCCTCTGCATCAGGCTCGAGCGCGTGAGAGACGGGTCCTTCGGAGACCCGACAATTGATCACCGGCTGTCCTCTCGCTCAGGATCTCGTCGTCTGTAATATCAAATGATAAATTAATCATCGCACATGTCGGTTCCACATCACCAGCCAAACCTCTTCATCAGCCAGAACCAAACCCGCTGTAAATCCGTTACGACCACACAAAGGAGGTGTGCGAGATGAGAAGGGTCACGCTGCGCTTCCTGTTGGAAATTTACTTGTTCCGATTTGAGAATTTACGTCACCTGCAGGATCTGGTAGTATATTTGGAGCAGATGTTGCACGAGGTGTACTCGTTTCCTGTAAGGGATCACTGGGCTTATTTCCTTTTCCATATTTTATGATAGTCTTTTATTTCAGATGTGGCAAAATTATGGTCTGCGCCACAGCCTAGCAGTTACCATGTTGAGTCGTGGCGCTCGCCCGGTGGTGCGAGTTCAAATCCAGCCTGCAATCTCATTCTCTCAACCATCTCCTCGGTCACCAAATAAAATATAAATAAAATGTGACCTAAAGAAAAACAAAAAAAAAAATTTTTTTAAACGATTGTAATGTAATGACATGAAGCTGAAGCCTTGTTTTGCTCTGTTAAACTCCTGGTTTAAATTGTCATTCAGGCAGCAGGATGAGTCTCGTCGACGTGGCCATGCCCGAGCTTGTTCAGCATGGCAGCTCTCTGCATTCACTTTGAGGCGATGTGCCTCTCGGCCTCATCCATGTCTTTTGACACTTGCCTTCGGTGGTTTGTCGCTGACATGTTTGTATTTGGGCCATCAGCAACACTCGTTTTGACACGTTTTCAGTTCAGTCCATCAGAGTACGACATTGTTTTGGATGGAAGCCGGCCCGTTCCTACTCGCAGCACGTAAAATGCATAGAGGGTCAAGTATGTTAACGGTGGTTCATTTAGAGATGGGCAAGAAGTGAGTGTGTCTGCAGTAATGGCATTAGTATATGCTCACAGATTAAATGATTTCACAAATGCTAGCTTTTTTTTTTCCCTGATGCAGTGTAGCAAAACTGCCTGAAGGACAGCAATGACCTATTAATGCTATTTGAAAGCAATTTAAATGTGCCTTTTCTGATGTGTCTGTGATTGACACCTAGGGCTGTCACTATCAGAATTTCAAAATACAACTGGTAAATTACCCCATTTGACTGGTATTTAAATGTGGTGCAACATTTTAAACACAGCAGAAACTTTTTCATCGATTTTGCTTCATATAAAGTATGTAAACACTGCAAACTTCACCACGGGAAGGTGAAAACGTCCGCGTGCGTGACCAAGTTGCATCCAGCTAATTGCATGGGTACTGTTAAAACGATCAATTGGAATTTTTTTTTTTTTTTAAATATCACGGTTATCGTCAGTAACGATATATTGCGACACTCCTAACTGAAACGGCATGAATTGTTAAACACGTAATCTGTCCTTCATCTGTCCTCATTGAGACTCATCCCGTCTCCTGTCCAAGCCACTTATCCACCAAGGACAAATCGGCAGGGCATCTGTCGTCGTCTTTTGCCTAGTCCGTTTTCTCCTTTCATCCTGGTTATCGGTCTGATTCATCAGGATATCTGTCGTTGGCTTTAGTTTGTTTCTGTGCGTCTTGCCGACAGATTGTTGGACGACGCGTAGCATCACTCTCGGTGCGTGTTTCCTGCTCGTGTGAGTCTGGATAACTCATTTTGCCCTTCACTCTGAGAGGTAAATGTTTGCCGTGTGTGTGCTTGAGTGATTTATAAGGGCCTCTTTTCATGTAGCTTTCACTCATAAAAGACAAACGGTTATTGTAGCTGCGGGTGTGTGTGACTTTGCACGAGACAGAAATATTTCCTGGAGGACAGGACAACGGATGAGGAGGTCGGCCAGGATATTACACCTTTACTGAGGGAAGAGGCTCAAACGCATTAAATCACAGTGCCCCCCCAACACCCACGTATAGTGTTCTCTGGAGGATTTGGCTGCTGTTTGGAGACTCCTAGTAATTCACACAGCAGCTCTAGGGCATCCAGACCTTCACCCCTACCAGACGGAACGCTTGTATCATCGCAGTTTATTGCACCGAGTCCCACAACAGCATTCACCTGCAAATAAGACTCTTTATTTCCTTTGTCTGTCTGTACTGTGGAACAAAGGTGAGAAAAGCTATTTGTTTTGTAGCGGTAGCAACACTTGGGGCCTTTGGGTGTGGATGTGTAACAAAGCCAGGGAGACGGACTTATTCTCGTCACGCCGTCGGGACCGTCGTTTCTGTGCCGCATTCACACCCATCCAGACCGTCATTAGGTAGTGAGTGATAAAACCTGAGGAAGATTTGATTTGCCACCGACAAAGAGTTGGCTGGTGTTTAGTTCTCTTTTAAAGGGTTAGTTGACCCAAAAATTAAAGATTTGTCATTAATTTGTTGCCCTCATGTCGTTCCACACCCGTAAGACCTTAATTTGGTGCTTAAATTGCAGTCTATGGGGGATTACAATTCTTCTTTAGTACCTTTCTGGACCTTGAAAGTATTCATTTGTGTTCCAAAGATATCACAAAATGAAGGCTCGACCACCGCAGTCACGTTGACCATTTTAACGAACCGATGAGAATACGTTGTGCAAAAACCAACAATTTTATTGAATAATATCCTCCGTGTCATCGTCTTGCGCGGTTTACATTCAGAGCTTCCAGGTTTTACGTCAGGACGCCCCCCTCGTTATCGGCTGATAACCACTGCTGTCACGTGGACCGTTTTGATGTTTTTAGTAGCTTTGTGGACTTTGAAAGTGGCTGTTAAATTGCTGTCTATTAAGGAGTCCGATACCTCTCGGATTGGAACAATGTTAATCTGTTTTGCGAAGATGAGCAAAGGTCTTACGGGTGTGGAAGGTGAGCGATTGACAGATTTGATTTTTGGTTGAACTAACCCTAGAAGTGAATTTGGAGTTTAGAGTCATTATATATCCCTTATACATAGTTTATGACCTTTTATATATGACCATATATATAGAAATGATTTAAAATTAGAAGCTGCTGTTACTAAATTGAAATCCCCGGTCAAACCATTTAAGTCAGGGTTTTTGGTGAATTGAATTAGATTTAAGTTTATGGGAAAGTAGTTGAGGAAAAAGAGGCCTGTAAAGGTAGGCTTATTTTTATGAAGTTAATCATTGGCCTTTTTGATCCAAATTAATCAGACTTTTTTTTGTTTTTAATTGGTAAAATAATGAAAATCGGGCGTGGCGTTGGGAACTGCTGCTTTCCCAACTATTTTATAAAACACACAATTTGTACAGAATGGATGCATAACTGAACTGTTTCATTAAACTGGTGACTTGTAAAGTACATTTCAAAGCCTTTGAAACCATACGATAGGTTGTGTGAGAGGAACTGACCAAAATGGAATTTTAAATGGTCTTCTAGACATTGGGGTGATTTTTATTTACCCCAAATGTAGAAAGATAAATATTGGAGGGTAGATGCTATGATAATTGCATAGAAACATATGATTCCTACGTGGTGTTAGGAAAAATGATTAACTGTAATGGCAATATAAGGTTTATGTTTGTAACATTGTACTTAACCCTTATGCGCTGTTCTATTTCTGTGTACAGCGGGTCAAATTGACCCTAATTGGCTTCAATACAATTCCTCAAATCATACTATTTACAGATTCAGGTCCAAACTGCAAACTTTTAATATCAACATTTGTCAAATATTCCCAAAAATATATATCTGAAGATATGATTTAATGAAAATGTTTAACCATTTTTTTTAAAAACTGTTTTGTTTTTACAATTTGAAAATAAACAGTACATTTTTAAATGCAATAAATACTTTTTTAACTTTTTATTTTTATTTTAGAACTGAACAATTAAATGTAGCTCTATAATGAAAATATTTACTTTTCCCAAGTTGGCTGTTTTGTAAACTCATTTCATAAAGAAGTTACTTGTGACATGAGTACAGCAAGTGTGTGCTTTCTGCATATGAACTTCACACACATGCTGGTGGTTAAAACATTTTTCTGTATTGAAATAAGTGTGTAAAACTAACAGTTTAGTAAAATAACAAAATATAACCAAAAAATGTTATTTTGGGTCAGTACAGTTGCCTTGGAGTGTTAAAATATGCGGGTGAAATTGACCTGGTGAACATACAAACAAAATTACTGTTACGTTCTTGATATGTCAGACACCAGCATGTTGAAACTTTGCATGCATGTTCATGATGATAAATGAGAAAGTCACAAAATATCAAGAAAAAAAACATGGGTTAACCAGTATTTCCAACAACTAGAAAATCTAAACGGGTGAAATTGCCCCGGAACATAACACAAGGGTTAAAAATGAGAATGGTTCCCTGGGAGTGAAATATCCTGGAAGTGTTTCACTTCATGGTAAATTTTTTATTTTTTATTTTTTTTGATTAGTGAAATGTAGGTGTTTGGTCACTGCAGATGATCTCTCTAGCCCAGTCTCGTCAGCCGTCTGTAACCCTGAACATGAAAGGGAGGAGAGCAAACCAGTAGCACGAGGGTTGCTGTAGCCACTTCCTCTATACCCTTGGGTGCGTCAGTCAACTTCACAGCACTTCTGGGGTCAGAAGATGACGGCTGACCTTTCATCTTTAGACCTCAACAGTCCTTGTCAGCTTGTGTGAGCGGACATGTAATTTCTCAGGAGATTTGCAGGTCATGACCGATTTCAATCACAAGTGTCTTTGTTTTTTTATTTTTATTCTGCTATTCCCGCAACACAGTGTTCGAAGCAACCACGAGTCCGCTATGGTGCCAGACCAACGGTGATGTCCCCTCTCTGGCAGATGTTTTTAAAGAAACTTAATCCACTTAGTCTGCCTCAACTACACGTAAATGATTGTGCCACATGAGAACCCGGGGACACGGTGAGTTTCGTCAGGCGGCTTGCATTTTAAGGTGCACAGTCACGCATTTGGAGGAGAGTAGATAGAGCTGCATTATTTGTCTCACGGTCTGTACTGTAGTACAGTGTAGAGACGCACACCTGACCTTGCTCTGCTCCAAGAACGGAACAATGAAACGAGAGGCGGGAAGAGTACGAGGCTTGTCCTGGTGAATAATTAAATCACCAGGAAAGGAACCACATAGGCTTCAATTTTTTTTCCCTACAGGTTGGGTAAGGAGAGTTGTTGGCACGTGGGGTGCGAAAGAGCTCATAATCCCCAATTTGAATAGGAGCCGTATCCCGTACCTGCATGCGGCGCTTTACGTTTGGTACGCCGGGCAAAACCAGTGTGAACCGAACGAGCCTCTTAAAAGCAAACGAGAGCCATTAATTGACAAGCCTTACGATTAACGAGTCCGTCGGGTGGCGTGTTTGCACCTGCGGTTCGAATCGTCTGTCATAGTCGCCGACGGTTGGCCAGTAGCTGCTCGGTGGCCTCATTTTGTGAGCGTGCGGAAGCGACAACTGTACCGCTTGGGCACTGTAGCCTGCTGGCGTTCAGCGATGTAACACGTGTATAACCGTTTTTGGCTTTCTGCTTTTGCTCCCTACGGCCACGTTTAAACGTGCTCTTCTGGTCCAAAGACCCTGCGGCGTGTGTTGGGTCGTGTGACATTTTCAATGTTGTGCTGGAAGTTATGCCACAGACTTTGACCCCAGGAAATGTTGCTGATTGTACGTTTTTGTTGTTGCAGTGGTGGAGCATGGAGACGGGAGAGGCCCTGCAGACATTCTACACGATGGGAGCCAATCTGAAGAAGATTCATGTGTCGCCTGATTTCAGCACCTTTTTGACCGTGGACAGCATTGGAATCCTTTACATTTTAAAGAAAGTGGAGAGAGGAGGTTTGTAGATGGACTTAAAGTTAATTCAGTTGTAATTTTTTTGTTTCATAAGGTTTGAGGGATTTGTCCTTTTACTATGACAATCCGTGTGGAAGCGCAAGTACTGTGAACGGCATTGGCGCGTATGCAGCCCAGCGTGGGATGTCCTCATTTGGTTTGTACCGACGCCTTAATGTGTAAAAATGTGAAAAGTATTAAATTTGTGTAAAATTGAAGTAGTTTTTTTGAAAAGCTCAGGTTTGAATTGCGTCGTTACACGTAAGGGCTTTAAAGGGGCTCCCCAATGAAATGAGGGCGTCTTGAGCTTAACGAGTCCCAATTTTATAGTAATATATGTGGAGAGGCTGATGTGCATGTGATGTAGCACAGTATGTTGGGTGGGTTTCAGTAAATGTTTAAACCAATCTTTTTTCAGATTTGTTTTTTTTTTCCACACTATGCTGTAATGTCATTCCTCATTGTAATTATGGTGCTTAAAAGTAAAAAAATGTGTAATCATGTAAAGTGCTGTAACAGAATGCAGACTAATGCAGGTACACCATTGGGTGAATGTGTAATTGATTGGCAATTCTGTACGTCTTAATGTGAATATAAATTGAATGAACATAAAGGCAAGCGTTTGTTTGATACTGATTAGAATGATCTCCCCCAGTGCATGAAGGTAGATGTACGTGGAGTCCCAGGTGTGAAATGTTGACGGCTGATGTTATTGAACGTGCGCTTTTGAGAGCGAGAGGGAAGAGGACAGGGTCACGCTCCATCTGTTTGTGACTGTTCCTGTTGGCAGCTGGCTGATGAGAACAGACAGCACGCCGTCATGTCCGAATGTCATTGTCGAGCAGAAAGTTGTTAGGATGTAAAAGAAACTGTTTGGGCCAGAGTTGGCTAGTGAGACTGCGTTTGGGCCGGACATGTGAGAGACAAAAGGCAGGTGAGTTGAGGCAGATGCATTTGGAGGAAGTGTAAGAAGTGTGTTCCAGGTGAAGAATGAGCAGTGTGGAGAAAATGGCTACATGTTGATGGGTGTATTGGAAGAAATGTAGCAATTGAGTTGAAATTAGGACAGGCCTTGGAAGAGGGTGAAATGTTGATGTGCCTGAGCAGCCAGAATGGAAAAAGGTGTGTGAATTGGAAGTAGTGTAATGTTAGAATTAGAAAAGGCTTGGTATGTTAAGTGCTAGTTCCCTGTAGGCCCAGTTAGTAGTGGGATATTTTTTTTTTGGTAGCTAGTTAATACTTATAATATTAAAAAGGAAAGAGGGCAGGACAAGTATAAATGCTTAGTAACTCCTTTTTTTGGTTCTTTGAGGAACAGTACATTTGTTCTGCACACTGTGGTTCACTATGCTGGTGAGCAGCAAAAAGAAGCTAACCCACTGGTTCATGTTTACATTTAGCATATGCTTTTTATCCAAAGCCACTTACACTTAAGTGCAGTAATTAGGGGTTAGGTTTCTTGTTCAAGGGCACCTTAGTCATGGTATCGAAGGTGGACAAACTTTAAATTCCTACCGATGTGGGAATTGAACTGGCAACCTTCAGATTCAAAGCCTGACTCCCTCACCATTAGGCCACAACTACCCATAGGTACATAAAATACATTGTTAATGTGCTGGCCTGTGGAATCGCATTTAACTTTTTTTTTTTTTATAGCATTGTTCCATTTTGCTGTATTTGGTTGAGCTGTTGTTTGGGGTGGCTCACCAATGGATTAGATTTCTCCAATACATAAATTAAGCTTCACCACAGTTCTTGAGGGGAGAAGAATTCATTGAAGACAGTAGTGTAGCACAGTTCTTTAACAATTGTCAGCATGTCGGCCTTCAAAATAGCTTTACCCAAAGTTCTATCTGTGGGACAGAACTTTATAGATGAAGACAAAAGGCCTACAAACAATAGAAAACTGTTAGGACTTCCTTCAGGAGGTTAATCTAACAAAGAAACAGCATTGCCTGGGGTATTCACTTTCTGTGGGCCATTTGCTTCACACCTTTACAGACACAGACTATTGATTGCATGTGAGGCACAGTCACAATGTAAATGCATCTAACATCTTTCAGTTGCTTCTTACTTTATTCACCACACTGTACACTTTCGTCACGATCTGGCAGGCCCTTGATCAGCAGGAATAACCTTCCTTCTACCACCAGGCGTGAGCAGCCCCTTTACCGCACACGCTGTACTCAATCGGCCACAAACGTTCGTTGGATGAAAAGGGGACTGCCTGATCATGTTCCAGGATATCCACCTTCCTGAGCCAACCCTCAAGCAGCTAATAAAAAATTGTCTGAAAAAGAACATTTCTTACAAAGAGGTGTTTGAATAAAATTAAACTTAACTGCAGCACACTACATCGAAAAGGCTCTGTTCTTAATCATTTCCCATGGGCCTCTGAAGGATCCAGATTATTTTCTCACTTTATATCACCCAAACCACCTCTTCCACAGAACCAAATACATTTTCCTCTCATTCCATTCTCAGCTCTTATGTTCTGCTGAAATACTGCTGGAGGTCAAGTGAAAACGCACACATACATATTTCTCAAACATTACATAACCCATCACAACATCCTCCAGCCCAGTCAATGCAACTACAAACAGAGTGTACTTTTTCTGTTTTGGCTTTTACACACATAACCGACATTTGGAATAGGTCAGGTGATGTTCTCTTCTATTCCCACAACATATTAAAGTACACATCATTTTTCCTCCTTCACTACTACACACCTCTCAAATCACATTTAAAACATTGTTTCTTTCCATTTTACTCAATTGTTCTTTTTGGCCAGAAAACCTGCTCAACACAATATGAATGCCTGCACAAAATCTACACATTCATGTTCTGCAATGATTCACCTTGAAAGTCTGTGGAACGCATTTCAATATGATCAAATACATTTACACCAGGGAGATCCCATCCTGCTCCCAGAGGGCCACTGTTCAGCAGAGTTTAGCTCCATTCCCAAATAAACACACCTGAATCCGCCAATCCAGGTCTTTCTAGGCATACTACAAACTTCCAGTCAGGTGCACCAAGTCAACTTTCACCTAAACTCTGCCGGCCATTAGTTCGTGTGAAAATGACACCGACCGACGGAAGGCATGGCAGTTGCTCCAAAAATTACCTTCTATATTACGAAAGGCTCTTTTCAACAAGCGCCACACTTCCTACATCGGTACATTGTAAATGTAACTTTCCAAGTGAAGCTTCAAAACTCAACTCAAACCCTTTGACCCATGTCCAAAGCGCACCATCGGTACCCGCCGTTGTAGTTGGATTTTTGTGAGGCTTCGTGCGTGCGTACCCTGCCTCAGCTACCTGAACCTTGGCCTGAGAATGCCTCCCATTAGCCGCTCTCTGCGTCTTTATAAAGAGGCTACTTTATACTCCGCTCTTGTCGGGTCGGGTGGAGCAGGCCGACTGTGCATATGAATAAAAAGCCAAGAACGACGGAGCAGATGCCAAAGCCATGCCCGCAGAGGTTTGGACCAAATCCTGCCCCCGAACCTGTGAGAGCAAACCGTGCCGCGTTCTTTCTTCCGAGGAACGTGGGAAAGCTTTACGGCGGGCCTGGCCGACTAAATCTAACCCAAAAGCCTGGAATCCTGATGACCTCCAATAGGTTGATTAACGGTCACTAAATAACTCTGGCACTGTATACTTATACTATACTTTTGGCCTTTAAAACCCAATTGTGTCGAGTCAGGAGCGCGAGACGGTCTGACGGATAAAGTTTCACGACTTGGCCTAAATATGTCTCCTTATTTGCTCTTGAAGCGAATCTGGCCTCGTTGACGGATAAACGCAGAAAGTGAAGCCCTAAATGGGCTCATGGCCAGCGTTGCCATGGCTGGGCGTCCTCCCAAAATGCCCTTTCGTCTCGCCTCCGACGCCACGGCAGGGGTACCCTGCAAAAATAACACTTATCGTCGCGTCTGAACTTCCGCTGCACGTTTTCAAAGGTGATTGCGGGTCAACGGAACTGTGGGATCGCGGTCGAAATATACGACTGGTGTCTAAAACTATGTTTGCGCACGCAAATGCACCGTGTAACGTTTGGAATTTTAAGATGCACGCTTTTACAGAGGCCGCGAACTCCGCGGCAAACTTTCACCAAACGGTCAAAGCTGTTATACGCCGACAAAGCTTGGACTCGGAGGAAGATCACGAGGGCTTGCGGGGGGCGCCGGGTACGATCGTGCCCGAATACGGCCCGAATACGGACCGTGGCAAACTCGGCCGTTGTCAAAGCCCCCTAAAAGCAAAGTGGAAATGCACCAGGTTTCACGTGTGGCCCACGTGCTGTGGTATGTTTACTCGCTCTTGCATCTTTAGTTTTTTACACCTACCTGCTTTGCGCAAAAGCCTACCTGTGTGATGAAATCGACATGAAATCAAACAAGTCAAATTTTCAAATCGGTAATTCAAATTATAGCCTACTTTTTAAATACACATTACTGCTTGTATTGTGATTGCTGATTCTGCAGGGAGGGGAAAAAGACACACACACCGTATTTTCAAGCCTCTGACTACACAAAGTAATTGTCTAACACAATTAGGACAGCTGTTGCAATATTTAAGCTAAAGCGACTTTAGCTACAAACTTGCATTCAAAAAGACAGATACTTTTCAAAATTCACTTTCACGCCATGTTGTGATTACAGTAAATAAAACTCTGTACGCTTTTTAATCCCTCACGCGGTACTCTGACGTAGGGCTGCGTGATTACGTCGATTACGTAAATCGATCGAACGCCTCGATTAGTTGCGCAGTTTTTATTTTTCCAATGATGGCTCCCGGCCATGCTGAAAATCAACCGTTTCAAAAATGTTTACAAAAATATCTGGCTCCATCTAAAGCAAAATGGCGCTCACGCTCTATAAAACCGATACGGCGCGGGTTTACCGCGGCAGCGCAACTTCTGCGCAGGAGCGTCTGAAAAGAAAGAAATCGTCCCGGGCCTCTCTTGCTTCAAAAGAGACGACGCCGTAAGTATTTGAACTGTTACAGCCAAGTTTTACACGGCAATACAATACCGTTGTCGGTCTTGTGTTTTATGCGTAATAGCGTTCGTTTTACACGAGCTGCTGTGGGTGCGCGTGGCTCAAATGCACTCTCTGGTTACAAAGCGTTAAAATCATCCTAATGGATAAATTCGCGCCAAGATTGGACTCGTTTTTTAATTACGTTCTGTCGCTATGGTTACCGCTGAATGGCATCTGTTTGATCGTACGGCTGAATTGACGTATTCAAGCAGCTACTTTAATGTCCAGAATAAATTAAACATTTCAGGATTCGAACTTGTAAACGGTTGCTGCTAAATCCCAAAAAAAGTGACTGCGTGCAGCTCTCGACCTTATTCGCCGCAGCGCCGTCTTTGTTTTTTAACGCCGCGAGGGGCCTCTTCCGTGGCTTGTTTCTTCGTGTGTTTTTGGATTGTTCTCCTGCAATATCTTTCAGACAAATTTAAGCTCACAAAAAATGCGGTGTGGCCAGCGGCCGCATGGTACAAGTCGTTTACACGTTGTAATTGCGGATTTTGCAAGCGCGTGAAGGCTATTTACAGTTCGGGCTCGTCATGGCGTGAATGCACCCTTTCGCTAACCGTTTTGATCATTATTTTTTAATTATCCACCACGGACCTCATTTGACATGCAAACAGAACACGTGGCCACTAAAAGCCCACCAGAAGTCCCAGAGGGAATCCACGACATCTTCTAGGATTACCTACTTCAAAATGACAAAAGTCAAATGGCCTTGTAAATGGCCGTTTCACTTTTTCTAGACACTTTTCTAGTCCCGTTTCATCATCGACTAAACCTTTTTATCGATAACGGCCACAAATTCAGTCGTCCATAGCCTATAGGTTATCTTTCATCTGGAATGATCTTAATCTTCAATATTTGCTTACAATGTTAGGTAAGCGCTGTTTGTTCTTTTTACAAATGCTAGGTGAGGGCCGTTTCTGCTCCCTACGGTTTGATTTTGTGTTCCTAAAGCTCTGGCCCAGTTTTTGCTTCACTCTTTGTTCTTTTTATATCAACGTGACTGAACTAGTTGAACGATCGTAAAGCCTACTTTATTTTGATATCGCAGCAGAAATCTATTTGGCGCATTCTGGAAGTGTTAATTAATTGATTTGTAAGATAATTACATAAATGCTTATCCCCTGACGCTTAATTTAGTCAAAGGCTTCGGGATACGCACCATCTGGGACGTAAGACTGCAGTTATCTCATTATCTCTCTCCTTCCATCTTCACTACGTGATGAAATGGAAAGTGAAGGGTATTTGATAAAGGTTGTGTCGGTCGGATCGTTTCACTTGACGAACGTATATCTCTCCGATGTAAACGGCTCTTGAAATGCCATCTGATTTATGAAGATGCAGTAAACGCTTTACAGATGGAGGATAAAACGCGCCGCAAGTGAAATGGAGGCTGTAAACGTCTGTTAGATGTACATCTCGCACGAACGCTTTATGAACTTCTCTATTGTTTATTTAAACTTTATACAAACCATTAAGTTCCAACAACTAAGAAATCTATCAACGTAACCATCGGTGTGATTTGACTTGTGGGCTACAACGGTCCAAGTGGATCGTCTTCCTCTGGCTGCGTGCTTTCAGATCTGTTACTGTGCTGTTAAACAGGCGATGTGGAGAAAGACACCAGCACCATGGAAACAGAGTGCACGAGATGTGAACCGTATGTCATCCCGCCTGAGGGAGATATACTGAAACTCACACTCAAGTCCTTATCAGAACACATCTTTTTACACGCTCCGTCTTTACTGAATTGTAATTTGTGGCAGCTCCCCATGGGCCTCTGGGAAGTACATAAACAAATAAATAATACAATCATTACATATTGACAAAGTGACAGAAAGATGATGGAAGGATGGATGGAAAGACAACAAAATGGGTAGAATGTTGGATGGGTACACATACACTATTGATGGGTAGGTGGTACACTGATGGAACTATGAGGCATTTTTGTAGGCCGAAACACGGAAGCGAGTTAGCGTTTTTTAGTACATCCGGTTCCATCGTCCCAATGTCAGTGGGTTTTTTGGTAAATTTGGTCAACTTTTACCTTTTATGGTAACGCTCTACTTGAAGGGGTGTGCATAAGACTGACATGACGCCTTCATAATCGTGACACGACACACGTCATGAATATGAAGGAGGATTTATGACAACTGACATGAAGTGTCATTCACTTTATTATGTAATTTTTAATGCAAAGATGACATTGTTTGAGATGTCTTTCTTATGACAACTTGACAAACCAAAACATCACAACCGGTCATACATTTGTCATAAACATGACATAACAGATTCATTCTAAAACTTAAGAAACTACTTTTGGGTTTTTTACTTTTATGGGTTAACGTCATTGGTTTTGACTGTTATAACAGCATTATGAATATTTTTCGGACCACTTTTTTTTTTTTTCCAAATGTCACTAAGTGTTAATACTCTGTCAAATAATTTGATTACGGCTGCATGAATTTTTTTCTTAACCAACTAATTGAATTTGTCATTAAAGTGTTCATACTTGGTCAAATTATTTTATAACAGTGTCATGAATATTTTCTTCTTTTTTTAAATACCACTGTAGATTAGGTCAAAAAAAATATTCATGACGCAGTCATGTGTCTCGGTAATGTCAAGTTGTCATGACATAGATACTGACAGGTTATGATGTATTGGTTTATGTCAAGTCATAACCAAGACATCTCAAACAATGTCATCTTTGCATTAAAAATGACATAATTGAGCGAATGACACTTCATATTCATGACGTGTCGTGTCACGATTATGAAGGCGTAATGTCAGTCTTATGCACACCCCTTCAAGTAAAGTGTTACCCATTTTATTCTACAACAAAATACATCAGTAATTACCTACCTGTGATTTTTTTTAAGCTGTTTGCGTGTCTTGAAAGTGACTAACGAGGGGCTAAATCGGACTGCAGAGGCTGACGGTGACTTTAAACGGTTTTACTGCCTATAATGGCACTCTTACAAACTATTCTAATTCAAACTTTCTGGGGAAAATGGTTTTGGATAAAGACTGAAAGACTTGTCAGAAGCTTAGACGTGGTGTGGTCCGTTTAGCTTTTTCGCTGTGGTGTGGCTTCGGAATTCATAAAAGTGAAAATTATCGAAATTATCGTGATGGACAAAACGTGAAAGTATCGTAAACTTTTGTTGATCACAGAGGGGTTTTTGTCGAGGGAACCGGCGTAACGCGATTGGCCTACAAAGTGACGTCACGGTTCCATCGCTCTACGTGTAAGATAAGACAATAGAGTGGTGCGGAGATGACGTCAAAAGATGCTTTTTTTCGCCGCTGAAAATTTTCAAATGGGGTTTTTGAATTTATGACTAAAATAAAGTCCTGCGGTAAACGTGACTTGATATATTGACGTTTTGTTCTACGGCCTAAATTACGCACGCCCGTATCCAAAGCGCTAATTTTGAAGCGGTTGTTTACTTTTGAAAACGTTCGTTTCTGATAATTAACTACATGAGACGGTTTGGGGTGTGAGTGTGTCCAGTTTACGTTGAAGGACAAAATGTCAAAGTGTCAACAGGTCACAATTACAGCAGGAACCAATGGCCAGTTAGTGGTTTTGAGGTCATCCCCGCACAGCTCTATATGGACAGATAAAACAAGAAAGAAAGAAAGAAAGAAACACAGGCCACAGAAAGGACAACGGTTCTACAATCTGGATTTATTCCGTGTGCTTTGCAAGAATATAAATAAAGACCAAACTTACAAAATCTGTGCGCTGGAAGCCCAAGCCCATCTACACAGGTTAGTCCGCAATGATGTCACAAATCCACCGGTTGCTCGTACCTTACGTCATCGTGTGTTGCACTTTGACCTGCTTGTGAAATTTGGTACCTTCTTTACCAATGTCATTTATTGGACTTTTTTTTTTTTTTTTTTTGAATTGTCATTCTTTGTACATTTTTTTTTTTCTTGTTTTTTTTAATAACATATATGAACAATGAGTCAACAAAATATTTATTTACACAACTGTGGCAAAATTCTACATTGACAATGAGTGAAAATAAGATCTGTTTTTATATTTTCATCTGAAATGCAAGTGGAGCCATCCACACATTCGGTTTCTCTGTAGTACTACAATATTTGTGTTTTTTGTTGTTTTTTCAGATGGCTGCGTATTCAAGCTCGACGCGTCATATAAAAATAATGTAACGTTAAGACAACATCAGACGAGAATTGCACAATAAGAATAATTAATTAGAATAATTGTAAATATTACAGTAATGGTAATATAGTTCTCTATTAAACAGTATATATCAATAATAATCTGCGTGGCTCCGCCAATGAAGTCAACAACCTTTTTGTAGTGATTTTGGCACGAGACGCGTCCATTTCATGGTCGTCCGGTGCAACGAGTCCATTCACATTGTGCATATTCATATTTTTAGATCATTAACCACAAACAACCAAAATAAAGAGAGAAAGAAATAAACAAAGAAAACAGAAAAGAAAAAATACAGCAATTCATGTAAAAGTCCGTTTTCATCCCAGTCCAGACATGCCATGGTATTTTGGACTAGACATTTATAGTGAAAAGTCAATGTAGTGTGACCGAGTCGCCGTCTCCGCGGTGACTCGCCTTTCCCCAGTCCGTCTGTCGCGAGACAAAGTCACGTGACGGCCACCGTCCGTTGGAACTCGACTCAAATCGCTGCCTCTTGAAAAGTGTACATTCAAATTCCACAGTCTCCTCCTACTGTTTTTTTTATGCAGTGTGTGTGTGCGCGTGCATGCGAGGGTTTCGTTAAAAGGCCACGGGTCCACGTCGGCGGTCCTTGTACGCGTACGGCAAGTCCCAGTCGAAAAAGTCCTCGTGCGAATCCTTACACATGCGTTACAAGAGGCTCCGGTGACGCTTTTAGGTTCCGTTTTTGCGGTCCTTATTTGCAATGCATGTGAGACTGAGGGTCCATGTTAGGGGCAGGCTACATTCTCTGAATTCCACTGTAATAGACATGGGCGTCCGCCATTGCCCTGTGAATGAAATCACATCACTTATCCAAAGTGTCCATCAAAAAAAGCCCCCCCTTCTCCAGTTCACATGGACTGCATGCTTTCCATCAACTACACTGCATGTCTCGGGACTGGCTCTGTTTTCTCAGGTTTTCATTCATTGGCAACAGCAAAAAAAAAAAAAAAAAAAAAAAAAAAAAAAGGATAGAAAGAAAACACAACAGGGAAAAAAAAATCGTAAAGGAAGGAAAACGCGCGATTCGAGAGACAATTTTTTGCAGATGTCTCGCTGTAAAATAAGCCTTTAAATGCAATCTGACAAATTTCTGCTTCCACAAATAAGCTTTACGTTTTGACTGACTAAAACAAGCTCTTAACGCTTGTGCCGTTTAAGAAAAAACAAAAAAATCTCCCCCGAGTAAAGGCATTTCAATAAGTTTTTTTCTCTCTCCCATAAGCGCTGGTACTAAAAATGCAAACTTCGCTACGAGACGAAACAAATAACACAAGCAAAATGTCCTTTGGGTGAAGTCCAATCTCCGCTTCTATGCCAGCCATTTAGGATGCCCCGCCTCACAAAAATCTCTCGCTTTCCCTCCCGTGAGCGTTCGCTTCGCTGACCTTATGCTGTCTAATCGGAAGGAAGGAAGGAAAGAAAGAAAGGAAGAAAGAAAGAAAGCAAATTCCGACTCTAAAAACAACATTTGCGTTTATAAGGCTTGTAGCAGCATTACGGTTTTAAGTTGTCATTCAAGCAGTCGAGGGGGGGCGTGGGGGAAGGCCGAAGAGGCGTTTCCCGGAGAAGCCGAGGAAAGAAAAGCGAGGAACGGAGGGAGGGAGAAATCAAGAGAGGTGATAGGGAAAAATTGAATGAAAAAGAACCGCTTGCAACACTTTTTGTGTGTTTTGGAGGAGGATCGGCAGAGTGGCGGCCCGGAGGGCCCGAGCGGGACCTTCCCTTATCGTGCTGCGGCCAGAGAGGTGAGGGGGGGGCGAGAGAGATCAAGAGATATAGACAGAAAGAGCGGGGCAATAGATCGAAGGAGAGAATAGACAGCGGCAGCGTCATCATGCAGAAGCCACGGTAAACGGGCGGGCTTGGCCGGGCGGAGAGACGCGGGCTTGTCACAGGTCACTGGGCCCGTGGCTCCGTGGGGGGCCTCTAGAGGGCGCTCTCTGTAAGGCACACACACAGGAGTGGACAGTATTTTGGGTGTATATTAGAAAATAGTGGTCTCATACTTGGTGTTGGCTCCTCTTTTGGCTTCCTGTCCTGGCTCGACTATCCAAGGGACGTTGGCGTGGCCCTTTTGATCCATTGAGGGCTGTTCCATCTGAGGTGCGCACAGGAGAAAGAGACAGCGTGTCAGTAGGTGCTACTAATTTAGAGGGTCAAGGGCGGTCGCACTAGATGTTTCAAAGACCCAAGTGTAAAGAGGGTTTGCTTCTTTTCGCTTAAAACGGGATATAAACTTCACAAATTGACCTGCTTTTCGTCCAAACATAGACGAAACTCTCATTTGGTCTGTTATCGCTAGTGCAGTGACACGTTCCAACAATGTTCGGTTGCTTAACATTACTTTACTTTAACAATGATCATTATCCTTAAATGCGCAAATGCCTCCCCAACCGTTATTACTTTTTCGGGTCTTTAGCGACCCGGAGCTATATCTATTTTTCAGCTATATGTTCTCCAGTACAAAACTTTGGCTTTCAATGTCTCAAATCAAATATTTTGATCATTGAAAGCTTCTCCGCTAGATGCAGACAAAAGTATACTTACACTATTACATACTTTGGGTCGCCAGCGACCCTATATACTTTATACAAACATTTAATAAAGAAAAAGACATTCTTTTATATTTTTATTCTTGTTATATTGCTTATAATGAATAGATTGAGGAATACCAAGAAGGTTGATTAGGTAGTGAATGACGTCTCCGGTCGATAAAGACCGAGATGTCCGTTTTAGGGTTAATAAAATACTTTCTTTTTTCTCATTCATCTTCATTCATAATACATCGACTAATTTAAACGTAGAAATGATCATGAATCTACATTAAAAATGCTGAAAAAGTAGGGTTGCTGGTCAATGAATGCTAATACAAACTAATGTTTGTAAATGTACATATATATATATATATATATATATATATCATCTTTTTTTTTTAAAATAATAATAATAATAATAATAATGTAGTAACAACAACAATTATTTTTATTATTGCTAATTTGATCATTTATTCATGAAAACCAGAAACCCAGGTGTATGAAATCGTGTTCTGCTTCTCATACATGGAATAAGAAGTCATTTGCCAGCTTAAGTCTAGTGTGACCGCCTCTTAAGTGAAAGAAAGAGAGACAGAGAGAGGAGTGATGTGGTTAACCACATGACAATCTGACTGTCACACCAACACAAAAACTGAATTAACTCCACATTACATAATTCTTATTTTTAAACCTGTAACCTCAAACCAATTCATCTGTTATATTAAGTATCACCGACATAAAATCCATCTCGCACATCTGCTGTGGTCAAAACTACCCTACAACTAGTACATCTTTATCAACCAATCAAAACACTGTTCCTTGTTGCCACGGCAGCTCAGCCTTGCTCCACATAAAGCTGAGCTATACGTGGCTCGGAAACGTGAATCTCTACAGTAACGAACACGCGCGCGCACGATCGCAGTCGTTTACGTCTGCTGTTGGTTTGTCTCGAGTTCTTTATCTGGTTTTTCCATATGCAGCCGCATGAATATTAAATAACATAATCCTCGCTTTTCCTGGCTACCTCTGACTGCTCTGAAACGCACACGCACACTCCCACACCAACTTCATTCTTCTTCACACTTAAATGCTTTAAAAAAAGAAACAGTCACTAATCTTACGCAATAAACCTCTAGCATGAGGCATCGACCTGAAAAGGAGCTTCGTGGTTTGATAACGCTCTCAGGGAACGGTGAGTTGGTGTCTTGGATAAGACATGCTGAAATATTTCTATCCTTGTTTAGTCAGCTGATGTTCTGGATGGACAGACTGTCAGAGGACGACAGGAAAGGAGGATTCAGATGAAGAAGAGATGAAACAAACAAACAAACAAAGCAAACTGAACAAACAAAACAAAGTTAAATAATAAAATGAAATGAGTTTAAAGGAACATTTCTGGGTTAGAGAGATCACCAGCATCTGCAACATGGTGTCAATGATCACAGAAAATAATTTCTCTCGTCGCCGTTTGTTCAAAAAAACAATTACGCATTTATTGTGGGGCAAGTTTAAGGCTGTTGCACCACAGGCTTCCATTGTGTGGAAGTGTATTAATGCTTTCCTTTTTGTCATTGATGTTTTAAGGATGTTAAAATTATTTTCTGTGACTTCCTTTAACCTGGCAGCCCTCTACTCGCACACTGAAGCTCGAGTCGCCGTTGGCCGGTCAATGTTTTACTTTGCTCGCTTGACTTTTTCATGGAATGCGAGGACGACGCAAGTGAAAAACTTCTACGTAAATATAAAATATACATTTTAAAGTCAAGTAAAAAGTCTGTAAAATAAGGCCAAATAATCAATATAATAAGTAACAGCACAAATAAACAATCAAAAAGATGCCAATTAAATAAACGGCATTTTTCAGGTAAATCTAACGGTAGTTAGATGTAGATTAGGTACAGAAATTGAATCAAATAGTAATCAAATGTAGAACGGCACTGTGAAGTCTTCACTGAATAATTAAATATAGATGAATTCTTATTAAAGATACAAAAGTTGATCGTTCAAGAGCAGAGTGATTTTTTTTTACAGCGAATCTGTTTGATTAATATTAAAAACACACAGCAGCAGGAATATTAGGCTGCTGTCACTTTATCACCAATGCGTTGCACTGATCTAATACACGGTTACGCACGCGTTTACTTTCTCGACTTTTTACTTTCTCGACTGTTTAGATTCGCTTAAGACCGACTATGTATACTAGGATACTCGCCAAGATTTGAAAGAAAGTTCAATTCAGTATTTGCGTTTCGTCAGGCTTTCTTCGGCGAGTTATCTTTAGCGTCCAGTGATCGGGTCAGTGGCGGTTCCGTCGACGAGCCCTGCACGTGCTCTCTCTCCCTCTCCGTCTCTCACGGTGAATGCTCGTGTGTGAGAGAAAGCAACGGTGTGTAAAGCTCAGCAGGCAATGAAATTGTGTCTGCGCCAAATGAATTTTTTTACCTCTGTACAATTACAGTGGCCTGAAATTGGGTTAATGTACTAGCCATTGGCTAATAAAAGACATTTTTAGTTGAAATTACATTTGGTCGCGTATGTACGTCTATTCGCGATGTAGAGGGTTGCCTGGAATTTTCCTTTCATAAATGAAACGAAAAAGAAAAACTTCAAGAAAAATGACAAAACAAACAAACAAAAAAAATGGGGCTATCAATTTAACATTAATTTAGTGTGACTAATTCAATTACACAAATAAATTAAGTCATTGACAGCCCAACAAATAAAAAGGGAAAAAGAAATAAAGCAAAGGAAAATGTAAGAAGACCTGAAATTGAAGTTTGTGTGGATGATGGAGGAGTCGTGAGGTAGGAGGAAGAGGAGAAGGATGAAGAGGAGGACGCTGCGGGGTGAAAATATGCCCCGAGGACCAGCGGCTAGAGGGGGATATGACCTAGAGGCGGAACAAAGAGGTCACAGAGGTCACAAGGTCAAAGCTTGGGAAGGTTAACACACACACACACACACACACACGGACGGACATATGGTTGATTCTTTAATTAGAGGAACTTTTTCTTCTCTCTAAGACGGCTTTAAAGAAAACAATAGATCTACATTTAAATGACAGATCACGGAAGCTTACTCTCTTTAATCTCTTTGCTTACTTTTCCAATTTTATAAGTGTTGAAATCTAACATTTGCAAAAATCAAACTATTTTGAGTTTGTTCTTTAGCCCAGATTTTTAGACTAGACTACCTTAAGAACCAGCAGTTCACCAGTTTTGAATAAATAAATACAGCTATTGTTCACTGCCCTTTCTCAATAATACTCAGGTGTACGTGACTTGTACAGTTATATAAATTAATGTGGTTATTTTTGTTGTATTTAGTGTTATCCCTTCAAGTTGAATAGATTTTGCAATTCGATTGGATATCTTTATATCTAAAAGTATCTTGGCTCTTTAGTGTAACTCACTACTTTTTCCAAATTAGCTGCCCCAACACTGTGAAACTTAGTTTGAAGAGGTTTAATTTTTCAAGATTTCAAGTAATCAAAAACACCCCTAATTGCAGAATCAGCCATATACCGCACATTCAACCGACTGTGGAGTGGACACATGGGGATGAACAGAAGAGAGAAGGATTCCGTTCTAATGGAGCAACACGGCGTATCGGGTCCGTATGGAGAAGAGGTACCGCGACGTAATGAACAATTTCTCCTACACAAGGGAAAATCAATATCCGAATACACCACACATGGCCACAGGATGATGTCAGTGTTCAGGATAACGGCGCAAACATACGCACACAGAGACATGCGCAGACAATGGGCCTTATTCACGAAAAACGAGCAGAACAAATGTGTGCAAATCATGTGAGCATTCTTATGTAAATGATTACATATGCACTATTCCGATGGGATTAGTTGACTTATTGACACTGGGATTTCATGTACTGAATTAGAATTGGGATCTTTGTAGTTCATTCATGTTACTAAGCTTGGAGTGTATATTGTCCAAATGTGGGCGTTAGAGGTCGTGTGCTCCGCACGAGTACATGTGATCAATTAATACATTGTTGCCCGGTTTCAGAGACGAGGCTTTTAAAAGCCTAGTCCCAGATTAAAATGCATGTTTGACCCGTCTTAACTCAAAGCAATTTTCACTTGGATTTCTTAAAATGCCTCAGTGCCGTTGTTTTGTCTCGAGAGGCACAGCGGTAATGCTTTTCTTTTTGTTACTTTTTCTTTCTCACCCAGAAAAGCGCAAAATCCGGTGAAGGTGAATCGGCCGGTGCAATGATACATTTAAATAACAAAATAATGTAAAGTTTAGAGAAAAAAAACGACTGCTTTCAAAGATTTTCTTAACCTGGACTGGATTTCTCAGAGGATGCCCGAGTAAGCAAAAACTTATTCCAACGGGAAGAAATGGGGCATGAGAGAAGACGAACGGGATCAGGAAATGTTGAATCTACAAAGTCCATTTGAGCACCATACAGAGCGTGCCTGGTATCTGCTACGCCACAGCTCCGTATAAAGTGGCATACTGGCCCAGTATTTATACGGTAATATCACATTTTATGTGGACAGTAATCTGGCCTCTAAAACATATTGAGAAGTGAGGCTTCTCATTAAAGAAGGGTTATTTCTGCAGGCTGGACTCCAAATGCAACTGTTTATTTATTTTCAACCAGACATCCGTCGTTTCTGTCCTGCGTGTAATCCAAGTCCAACGGGCAGGGTGTGTTTTATTTTTATGACAAGCTCCCACCTATTCTGGGCCTCTTCCAGAGAGTGGTAATATCCCTGTTGGTGGCAGGGGGAGAGAGAGGCACCGTGCCTGCTCTTGGGGCACTGGGACGAGGGCAGATGGAGAGGAAGGCTGCCCCGGAGGAAGCGACTTGCTGGAGCTCTGTGCAAACAGCCCTCATCAATCTCTTTCATCCTTAAACGCACTGAAGGGAGAGGAGATGGAGTGTGCCGTTTACAGATCAAACGCTCACCTCTCCGTCCCTCAGGACAGGCTGCGACACGCACGCACACGCTGGTGTGCGTACAAACAAACTTTCGCAGAGGGGAAGATTTCTGTTCCAATACTGTCAAACGCATTTCACAATACTGGTTTCAGAAATCTGCACATGCTCCGAAACAGACAATCGTGCAAAAAATGAAATCAGTTTACTGATGACTAATAAGGTTATGTTAGTCTGTGCTGTTTTTCATTATCAATCTCATTTTAGGTTGAGGGCTGGATTGGATTGCAAATATTTCTAATTTGATTCACCAGAGGTGTTTAAAATTGGCATAAATATCAAATTACTGCTTAGGAAATATGAATCAAATGACAACATTGACACGAAAAATGCTCATTGCTCAAAACAGCAATTCAAAGCCAAAAAAATAGGAATACATACAATTAATTTAAATGACAGATTGTACCGTATTACGATGCGAGCTGTAATGTGCAACACAACAATTCAAAATATTTATTAGTCGTGTTGTAGCTAAAATTAGAATATAAAGATTATATCATAGCGATATTATAAACGAATACATGGTAAACAAACATGAATGTTTTGGTATAATTTAAATATACACTATATTAAGTTTGGGGTCTTTCTAGCAAAGAATCTGGAAAAAAAAAAATTATTAAAGGTTCCACAAAAATATCGAGCAGCACAACTGTTTTCAACATCGATAGTAACAATTAGAAGCATATTAGAAGCATTTTGTTGGTAATAAAGTGTTAAATAAAAAGCATTGCAACGTTTGACACTCAGCCAATCGACAATATTCCAAATTCAAATTTCTGGTCACACATTCTAGCAGCTTTGTTTCCCATGATGCATCGCTCAGCTTGAGCAGTGAGTGCACGGATATGGGTTCAAGATGTGCAGGCCGAAGTGTGGGCGTACATATGTACAGATAGATGAGGTGAGACAGGCTGCTGTGTTAGAAGCAACACAACACAAGTGAGTGTGTGTGTGTGTGTGTTAGAGCTGAAAGGGAAAAGTCACTCACAGACTTGCGTATGTTGACGCGAGGTTTAGGGACAGGTTTGGAGGGTTTGCTGTCGAAGCTCTCGGGCAGAGTAGATGAACCGTGGCCGCTCTTTCTGGCCTGCAGAGCCAACTGATACGCCACCTCAAACGCTTGGCCCAACGTCAGGATAATCTCATAGGCCAGATTCTGTTTGAAAAAACAGACACGAAATGATGATGAGAGACGCGCTTTCAAAAATCAACTCGCAAATCACACTTGTGGGGATCTACGCTGTTACGAATCAGCTGAGAAAACGTGGAAAAAGCCTTCAAGATTGGAGTTCAATTTAGTGCTACTACATTTGGCAGCATTTTAACACTTTTTTTCCATAATTTCAAAGCTTAGTGATTTTTAAATGATTAAAAACATGCTTTAAGCATGTTATAAATTATTCATGTGTTGCGACTAGCTGACGCACAGACAGCTCTGTGGTGTTACTGTGACAGACGGTAACTCGGAAGACATCAGATTACTAGACTGGCAATTAAAAAAAAAAAAAAAAAAACCCACCATAGCCATTTAAGCCAACAAAAAGTAAAGTTTCTACTTAAAAACCTCTATAAAGCCAGCAAGCCTGACCAGGTCGAGAGACCACCTGAGGCTGCAGGGGCATAAATCACACGCAACCGAGGATGATGGAGATGATCTGCAGTGATGTGACATTTAAGTTTACTTTCTGTTTTGAGCCTTTTTTGACATTAATTAATTGCATACCATCAAATAAGTCGTCACCAATATTTTATGAAATAAAATCCTAAAACGTAGTTTGCAACACTTAAACATTTGTAGGTGAGCTTTAATGGATGTTTCAATTTTTGTTTATGCTTGTATCAGACACGGGTTCGTTTATCATGTGCTACTAACCACGTCGAAGGCTGTAAACACGTGGCAGTAATGATGGCTGGATTTCAGGTCCTTGGTGATGTACGCAAACGTGGACAGATCTTCGGGGTCCTGCGCGGCACACGAGATGTTCCTGATCTCGTGCTCGGCTATGATGTTCTAAACATGGGCAAAAGGGAGAGAAATAAGAGGGAAAGAATCAGATTTAAATGCATCTTTGTTTAACAACGACATCTTTCTATTCTTCATTTCTACCAAGACTATCAATTTAATGTGCTCGTGTGATCGTGATTCAAAAACTAATAAATTGGCTTAAAGTGGCACTATTTGTAAAACCTATTCAGTGCTTTGTCAGAATAATGTAATGCTCTTCATTTCTTTAAAGACATGCAATTTATTGTGACTGATTATTCAATTACGTTTTAATTGACTGACAGCCCTAATTTCTACCTTATTAAGGGAGATGAAAGTTACAATTATAATCCGTGTAAATTCAGACTTGATACAGGTAACGGAGGATGATTACCTTGTTAGTGGCATCGATAAACTTCACGCCCTTATAGGACACCGACAGTACTATGGTGGGAATCTTCTTCATCTGTTCTGTAGACTTCTTACGGAGAGGATGAGAGGAGGAGAGATCAGCAGACAGTCTTACAGTCTCCAACATTAACATTCATGAGGCCCCACTGACTGAGATCTGCTTAATGCAAACTCAAACACACGCTAAATTATTTACACGTAATGCCCTTCAGTCCCATGCAATAACCCAGATAGTGTGCCATCTCATGAGACAAATAAAAAAGGGCCAAAATAACATTGTGCACTGTTCAAAACGTGGCCTTCTCGGGTTTCAACGCTGATGACGATATGTACCGCATATAGTGCAGCTGGGGGGGAAAAAAAGGGGGTTTAGCTGGTCTCCCGGTCTGGTCAAGGTGGTCAGCCAGCGGGAGACAAGCTGCCTAGTGCCCAAAACCTGACCAGGTTGAGAGACCACCCGAGGCTGCAGGGGCATAAATCGCACGCAACCGAGGATGACTGTGATGAACTGCAGTGAATCAGAATTCATTTTCATATATTCCTAAGCTGTCATATCAGCTGTCAGTGGAATATATATTCATCTGGACCTCATTTCCCCTCTCGCTCTCACCGTCAGCGATTTCCTGTGCATCAGCGGCTCTCTACCGCTCTGTACCTGTCAAAATATTCTGCTTAAAACAAAGAGCGAGATGGAGGGCCTAAATTTACACCCTCTGAATGTATTAATGTGTTTGTGAAGAATCAAGGGGCGGCAGGTCTCAAACTCTCTCGGCCTCGACGAAATGTGCGGCGGGGAGCAGACAAGAGAGAGATGGAGAACAGATGGTGTTTTACATGCATACAAAAACAGAGCAGGCGAACTGTCCTGCCGCGTTAAATAATCTCATGAGAACGGGGGCCCGGGGGCCGTTGAGGTAAGAGATGGTATTTCGAGGTAAAACGATGTTAGTGCACTCATACAATGTGGGAATTAGGACTGCACGGTTATGAGATCCAAAGTACGCCGTGTGCTCTCGTAGTCCTCAAAGAATGAGACATTTCCTGTTTTCTCAATTACTGTGTGTCATAGTGACTTGAGGGCAGCAGGAGCATAACTAGACGCATTGTTTAGCGGTTGCCATGGTGATACAACTCTTACCCTCATTTTTGCGCAGGCGTCGTGCGTGGACTCTGTGCCGCGTAACTCCTTCACCAACATAGACCCCAGATACTGCAGAAGAAACATAATCAGAAACTGAGAAACACATTCATTTTTATTGATTTTCAATTTTTTTTTTTTAAGTAGATAAAAAGCGTAAAAATAGTAATTAAACAAGATCTTCACCAAAAATGTATGCATCTCTTGATGGAAATAAATGTTGTGATGTTATATCCATCGAGAGGTGCATCAATTTTTGGTCACGATTGACAATGCAAGAGGTGAGCACTCTTTAAAGTCTCCTCCAGCACATCCCAAACATAATTTAAGGTCCGGACTCCAATTCGTGTGTGAAAATAATTCATAATCCTTCACAATTTGAGCCTGATGAATCTTGACATTGTCCTCCTGGAATATGGCCATGATGTGTTTTCCTACAAGAAATGAAAATCTACAGGCTCCATATGTGTCTCTGTGAGTACAACTGTCAGATAAATCAATAACTGAAAGGAAATGTGGCCGTGTACAATGAAATGTGTGGGAAGAGATCGGTCGGAAAGAGCTTAGTTGCGCTGTGATCTGGTGAAGTGTTACGCTGCGCTGCTGGGTATCAGACAAGGACAACCTTGAGAGCCAGCGGGCTGTGTTTCACATGAAAGCAATCTGGCATCTACCATCAGGATGTGTGACAGTGTTTTGTAAAGCTTTCATTTAATGTAAAACCCAGTCATCTTAAGACTAAATGAGACCGTAATGTTGACAGGCAAGAGAGGTGGATGCTACTGTCAGAGCTTCTGCTCGCCTGTACGACTCGTACAACTTATTTCCAGATCCACTCCGGACCATACTTTTACATTTGCATTAATCACAGCTAAATTATATAAATCAATCTCTTTTTGCATGCATAGTTTAATTTATAATTTTATTTTATTATAAATTATTTTATATTATTATTATTTTAAATACCCTCTGTATTTTTAATTCTTCATTATTTTTTTTTTGTAATATTCTAAATCATTTTCATTTCTTTTTATTTTAACATTTAATTGTATTAAAATAGTTCATTTATTTATATTTAATTTAATTTATTTTTTATATATTTTAATTACTTTTATTTTAATATATTTTTATTATTTTATTATTTTATTTTTATTTATAAAAGTCTGTACTTATATATATATATATATATATAAACTGTATATAATTATACAGTGTTTGTGTTCACATTTGTCACGGAAGCGTCTCATTACGGAGTTCATTTTTGGACAACGTGAGAGTCAGGACCACCATTGTTTAAGTTTAATATCAGTTTGTTGTTGTTGTTGTTATTTTGTTTAAACATATGTTACTACTAGTTGGATAAGCATTGATGCACAGATTCCTGTGAGAGTTCAACACTGGGAAGAAACTCTTGACCTTTGGCCTCTGTGGTTCAGTCACACTTACACTCATGGATTGCATTCATAAACTCCATCAGTGTTTTTTGGCACAGGAGAATAAGCCAATCAAATTTACATGGCTGTTGCTAGGAAACAGAGTGGGTTTATGTAAGCTAATACTAGAGATGCTCTGGCCCAGAGAGAGCTGAAAAAGCTGTATTGATTGAAGGTTAAAACACCATTATTCACCGCTGAATAACTAAAGGACTCGTAGATAGCTTTCACGTTCGCTTTTCTCCGCATCCACATCTAAATTCTTCGTACGCTCACATTTCAAGTGGTTTTTTTGGTTCCCGTAGGGTTTTTGCAAGAACATCTGAGAAACATTCATAATTTATCACCTTTAACGCCCACACTTACATATGCTTCGTAGTCACATGACTGAAATATAAGCTTCTCAGGATGGTGCTGCCAGTACTGCACCGGCGTAGATGACGTCGCCTCGTTTGGAGGCCGTAACGTGATTGGCTCACACCATTCCCCTTGCTGAAAAAGAGGAAGTGGAAAAAATAATATTATTATATCAAGATCCAGCGTTTAGGTTGCCATCACATAAGTGGATTTATATATATATATATACACACTACCGTTCAAAATTTTGGGATCGGAAAGTTCCATCTGCTCACCAAGGCTGGATTTATTTAATTAAATGTTCTTTTCAACTTTCCATTCATCAAAGAATCTTGAAAAAAAAATATCGGACACATTAAATGTTTCTTGAGCAGCAAATCGGCATATTAGAATGATTTCTGAAGGATCATGTGACTAAAGACTGGAGTAATGATGCTGAAAATTCAGCTTTGCGTCACAGGAATAAATTACTATCTAAAATATATTCAAATATAAAATAGTTATTTTGAATAATATTTCACAATATTACTGTTTTACTGTATTTTTAATTAAATAAATCCAGCCAGCAGACAAAACTTCTTTTAAAAACATTAAAAATCTTACCCATCCCAAACTTGAGCGGTAGTGTATATATCTGCTCACATGATGTGTGTGTGTGTGTGTGTATATATATATATATACATATATATATATATATATATATATATATATATATATATATATATATATATATATATATATATATATATATATATATATATATATATATATATATATACAATACACATAACACACACAACACACACACACACACACACACACACATATATACACACACACACACACAAAATGTAAATTAAAATAAAATATATATTTCTGACCTTTTCTTGCTCTTTCACTACTTTTTTCTTAGTCTCCCTCTCCCTCTGTGATGATATGTGGATTAATAATAATAATAATAATAAATAAGATGTTTTCATAAACTTTAAAAAAAATATGATTTAATTCAGCGCTAAATAAATTAATTTATTTCCATAAACATTAATAGAAATGTAACTTGCTCCAGCAAATTATTTAATTGACATTTTATCACTTAACCGAGTACATCTATAATAGTCATAGATTTCTGGCTGAATAGCTGCCAATCATTTTTAATCGAAAGCCTTTTTGTCACTCTTGATATTTTTCTTTTTCTCTCCCTCTGTGAAGATGTATGGAGCCACAGGGCAGGGAAAAACTGATAAAGGCTAAAAGAGGAAGAGCACATAAGGGTTTTTCGCAACCTTTTGTCATTATGTTCAGTACCGTAACTCATTCTATTCACAATCACTGCAAAACACACATGCACACAAATCACTGATAATATCACAACGAGAGATCTCAACCACAACACATTCACAATCGCAAACGCACGCACCCGTTTACACACCGTGGCACTGATATATTGAGATTCTATAAGGACATAAAGGTGCACAAAGCACAATTGATCACACCAACACACGCAGAGGGGAGTAGTGCACTTGACGCAAGTGCACTAACTCACCATACTGACTTGTGCCATCTGTCTTTCTAGTTTGGAGCGCGGCACGTCCTCAAAGTAGTTGTCGTTGCGTCTGCGTCTGGCGTCGGCCTGCATGATGAGATGCTGGACGTCCAGAGAGCCGGCGTTGGGGTAGGCCTGACTCAGAGACGGGGACAGCTGAGGGGGAGTGTGGTTTCCGGTGGGCTCCTGCGGGAGGGCGACAGAGAAATGTTTTATTGGTGGTTAGTAGGGTGGGTAGTGGAGAAACTGCCATGAGATCAATGGGAATGCAAACGGATAGCTTTCTTCTCGTTCGAGGTCTAGCTGTGCATCTTCTTTTGGTTCATGTATGTGTTTGAATTCATTTTTTAGTCATATGACCCACTGTTTCTGCATCAGACAGCCCTCGTCTTTTGATTAAGGAGGAATCTAAGCTGTGGCCCAAAGGAACTCTGACGGGAGTCCTGGAAAAGAGGCTGAGGAGGCCTCGCTGTGTTTGAGAGCAGCTGTCTGATCCAGCCTGGAAGATCAAGTTAAATCCCTGGAGCGGCTCAGGCCGCAAGAATGCCATCGCTCTCAGGATAAGCGCAAATCACACGGAAAGTGAGGTTTTCTGTTTTCTTAAAACTATTTCTCACTATAAACATTTTCAAGAATAAGATACAAAACAACACAACGCACGCAAACATAAAACATACGTTATGGGTGACATTTAGTTGTAGTGACGGAAAACGTAACAGACAAAGTGTGAGGGGAGTTTCTGATGTCTACTCGCCCTTAGAGAGATGGCCCGTGGTGGTTTCTGTGGAGGGTCTTCGTGCAGTCGATCTCCAAGTGACGCGAGTATTCTTTTCCTGTGGCCGATCAAATTAATCTTAAGAACCTAAAAGAGAAACGGAGACAAAGAAAAGTGAGCGCTGAGCACTTTGGGGCAAATTCACTACAGATGTGTCACTATTGCTGCACAAAAATCTTGTTTTTTTCTTTTTTCGCCGCAAATTTCAAGCTAACGAGAAATCAAAAATTGACTTCCTTCCTGGTTTATTTCATCTGTCCATGGTATTCATTCATAAATAAATAAAGTTAAATAATGAATAAACAAATAACGTTTTCATAAACTTTCATAAAAATGTTTAACTTGCAACAGCAAATTTCCTTTCCCATTGATGTCACTTGGACCACAAAACATTTCATGCGCAATAAATCGTGACCAGAAATTCTTGCTGACTTTACTCATGTGCTAAAATAGTCCTGTACCATATTTCAATCAAGTAATTATATTTTGTTCAGTACAAACAGTGCCTTCTTTCCATAATTTCTTCAGTGAATTGGGTGTAAAATTACACAGACAGCATGTGCAAATGAATTATGCTGCGTCTTTATGTTCTCTTCCTGTCTATTTAATGCAACTAGAACTATTTTATGTTTGTCTACAGGAGCTTTTGTGTTGTCTTGTCTGTAATAATAGTAAAAAGATGGTCACTTAAAAAGCCTGGTCAATCTGATGAAACCCCAAGAACACACAAAGATCAATAATGTCTCTTTCTTTGGCAAACTGCCCCATTTCTTTCTCTCTCAACACACACACGCACAACCTCGATGAACAGGTAACTACTCCACCCAATTAATGAGCTTACATAAAGACTGTTCTGTCACTCATTTGATCTATTCGCATAAACCAGGTTGCACAGAAGCATCAAAAGCATGTAAAGAACCCGCTTTAGTCACAACACACATGGTGGCTTCTCATTGGCTCCCTCATTTCTGTCCCTATAGCAACAATCTTCTCTAGCTTCATTTATAATGATTGCCACTATTTTACCATAGAAAATTGAATCAATGGGAGGATATTTCCTTTCAGCACAAATCATGGTTTTCAATTACGACCTAGTGTCCGGAATAGAGAGTCGGATGACCTGAATGATGAAGAGCAAACCTCTCACACGTCTTCACTAATGAAAAAATTATCCTGACACTAGTATTACACTCTTATTTGCAAATGAATTAATTGAATGAATTCAAGCTGATGTGTTTTTGAATGATTCACTGAAAAAACAACAACTATTTACTCAAAATTCAGACATCTTTTGATAAAATTTTACTTTCCACATGAGCAATATATCTAGCTGATTAAATATATTAGAGCAGATCAGCTAGAAAAATATATGAATTTCTATTATTTATTTAATTCACATAAGACTATTACAATTCACTAAAATTGACAGGTTTTTCATAATTGTGATATTATGGACTGAACAAACATGTAATAGTTACAGTATTTATACCGGTCTGAATATGTAACAGACAATTTAACAAATTTTACTGATTGTTTGGAGACACCATTATAAAAAGTAGGTCAGAAAGCTCTTGTATTTCATCAAAAAAATCTTTACTTTTTTCATCTGAGGGTGACTGAAATTTCATTTTGTGTGAACTAACCCTTTAAAGTTCCAAATCCTTTTCTGAGTGTGTATATATATATATATATATATATATATATATATATATATTTTTTTTTTTTTTTTTTCTCAACTGTGTACTCCCTCACTTCCTCCCAGTACCAAATCCACAACAAGGAAAAGCAAAATGTTTGGCTACACAGTTGTTCATACTGGAAAGAATACCTCCATCTTCATGGGCAGAACTACTTACAGGAGCCACGCATTTTGACGCTCCGTGTTAATGATCCCCTGTGTTTCTTTTCAAAGCCTCTCATGTCTAAAATCCATTTGAGTACGGAGGTTTAGGACTGTTGGCACCAGAGGCTCATTAACCCTGTTTAAACCCTCTGGAGATGACACAAACAAGCCAATCTGAAGCAGCCGGCAGCCAGTCTCCCTCAGGCCCACGCTGGCCAGATTACAGGTGGTTAGGGCAACAGAGACGGGAAGTGGAAGGAAAACCCTTCAGGACTACAGCGGGATATGTGCTCACTAGCCAGTTTACTTAGATAATTTGCCATTTTGGGAGTTTAAGCCACACGAAATGTGATTTCAACATGCCTGGAGCATTCACATAAGAAATAAAGTGCACAAACACAAAGAACACAGCCATGCCTGTCTGACATATTCAGACTTGTGTTTTTGACTATTGACACAAAGTCTGGTCCACTTTGCATGTTATTCTGGCCAAGAAATATTCCTGCTCAGTTTAATTATTTATTTAAAATAAACACTCTGAAGAGATTTTAATCTGAAATACCGTTAAACTACAAATGCACAATATAAGCAGTTGTCACTCAATACGTTTTACTGTATAGGCTGAGATATTTAATTGTGCAAGTTCATTTCCTCTATTTTTATCATTTTACATCTCTTGTGCCGTCATCTAACATTTTTCATACTATATATTATATGCCTAAAATGACTTCTAGCATTTAATTTGAGCATTTATAGGCTATATTTATTTATAAATGTGTATTTATTTACACAAAATGGTGCAGAATTTTAATAAATCGACCATAACATCCAAATAATTATTTATTTTAAAATTATTTAAATGATGACATAAGTGTGTCTACAAAAGTTTGTTCAGACCTTTGATCCTTGCCGGCATTTTGACTAGAAAAATTCCTTGCACGCAATAATTAGTAGTAAACTTCTGCAGTAAAGTCAGCCAATCAGATCAAAGCTTGCGATCCATGCCATTCTTGTTGCCAGTATGCATCAGTAGATGTTTGAATCTGAGGTACAGTCCACAGATACGCAGAAGTTAATACAAGCTATTTATATTCTCGCACGCATGCGATTGCAGCAGGAAACGGACAAACAAAAGGAGAGTAAACAGGAGGAAATGAACAAAGAGAGTATGCTGAGTGCAAGGTTCGGTACTGCCTTACTGCATGACAGTAAAAAGCAGAGAAGATTGAATTTAATTTAAATGCAAATGTGTAGAGCAGGCTGCAGTGGAGATGCAACGTGGGATAGAGGAACACTGTACGGACCGGACGACAGCGCAAACGGCTCCATCGCACGAGAGGCGCTCAGATGATATGCATAAGCTTCGCATTACACATGCAGCAGGGGTGATAAAGAGAAGCAGCCATGTGTTTTAATCACTGCGACTGCTCGTGAACATAACCGCACCACCGGGTACAGTATGCTGACTGCAGTCCTGTATCTCAAAGCTACTGAGAGCTGCATCCTAATTTACATGCTAACTGTACTATATATAAGAGCAAGATTCGTAGTGCACTGAAAATAGTATGCTAAAAGTGCCTGGGTGGCATTTTTCGTAGATTTTCATGTATCTGTGTATCTTTGTTTCTCTTACACAATTCAATTTACATATATATTTGTTAACTTCACATTTTATGATCAAGGTATTGAATTCAAAGGTAATGCTTTAGCTAGATGTTTACCCCATACAAACGCAAAAGGTATACATCAAAGACGTCTGTTAAAAATAGTTTTTCGACTTCAGCAAAGATTCTGGACAGTGCGTTAGATGGACACTTCATATTCCCATCAGGCCACAGAAGAGGATTTATGAATGGCAGTGAAGCAATGCAGCTGACGCTGGTAGGTCACATGACAGTTTAAACATGGCATGTGTAGAATTTCCGAATTTCATTCATACCATCCATATGCCTATACTATACAGAACATACTTTTTAAATGGTCGCATTGATCAAATGAAGGTCCTACTCAGACAGTAGGCTATGCAATTCCAGACGCACCATGTGATTCTGCTGTGAAAGAGACATTAAAGCAGAAAGAAAGGAAAATGTTAGTGTGTAAACTCTGACTGAGAAACACCAGATTGCTTTCCAGGACAATAAAGCGCAGCTGCCGTTATCCAACAGCACACTGCCGACCTTTCAAATGTGAAATCTTAAATTGCGACAAATTAATGCAGCCAAATTAGAGTGTTTATCTGCCAGCCAGTTAGGCCTATTTGACACATAATCAGGCAGATCCTCATTGTGCATTCACTGGACAAAGAAAATCAGGGAGTGTGTGAAAGATTTGCCCGCTCTGTAAAAAGAGAACAGCACACACCAGAGAGACCATTGACATTTGTACACAATAACTGAAGTACTGTTAAAACATTCATCTGTTTCATGCGTGATGGAGTCTTGTGCGGTCTCTTCCTTTCTGTGGGAGTAATTGCTGCAGTGTTGGATGTAAAATGACAGTTAATCCCATTAGATTAGAGAAAGTGAGCAGGAAGCAGGGTTGAAGAGGGATTAACCTCTGCGGTCCAGCGACAGGAGTGTAATCTCCATACCAGACGCACACAAACTTGTGAGTCTGAAACATGTTGACATAAACATCCTTTAAGGGGCTCAAACACACACACACACACAAACACAGTTTCTTCTATACCAGTTTAATACGCAGCTATTATAGCACCACAGTATGTACAGTTGATTCTCCCCAAACATTTCTCATTTCCACAACTATCTTGACAGCAACCAATGGGAGATAGGGGGTAGGAGATAACACTGCAGTGTTAAAAAAGTTCTTTCGCCTCTCAAATGATTTTCTTGTTTGACTGACGTTAACTAGGTCAGTGACCACCCTGGTGAAAAACACATCTTAAACTGGCATAAACTGTTTTGCTCATCTAAAGTAGCTCTACACAGCTTGGTCAGGCTGGTCTGAGAACTGGTTTTAGAGCGGTTTTGGACACTTTTCAGTAGATCAGGCCAGAAGACCAGCTGGCCACTCAGATAACCCCACTAAACACTAGCTTGGACAGGCTGGGAGACCATCTTAAACTAACTAAACCCATCTTAAACATGGTAAGACATACAAATCAGATTATAATGGTTTCCAGCAGGCTAAAGAAATTGAATATCAAAAGGCATAGTTTAGGCATAGTTGTAGACCAAAAGCCTTTCTAAAATCGTTAACAAAGCAATTTAAAGGCATGAATGTAAATGCAATAACGGCAAATAATGACTTTTTTAACCACAACAATTGGTTTCTGTATGTCAAGATGCTGTCAAAGATGACGTTGATTCCATTTTCAAAAATAATCACAATCCAATCAATTCTTGATGGATCAAGTCCTGCCTTACAATCGTCTTGTTGACCATCCAAATTCACTCGCAAATACGTCATATGCGTAATATGAGCTGCAAATGCTGTTTGAAGACTGCAAAGTGAAAGGTTAAAACTCCATATGTAAAATGTCTCTATAAAGATCAAGCTCTTCTTTAAAGGTCAGGCCAGGCCAAAGCAATACTCCACAGCCACATAACTCTCTATGATCTCATGCTTGAGGCACCAGCAGACATAAGTAATAGAGCTCAGAATGAGTTGTGGTATGGATGAGCAGTTTCTCCTAATTGAGGGAGCTGAGGCGCAAAGGCTTGTCTGATGGGGAGGATGTGAATACAGTACTGTTCGTGCTTACAGCAGCATTCGTGCATTGGATTTTAATGAACTGGGAAACACAAGTCCCTCTTTTATTTGCCCCTCACTTAGTTTTCCACCTCCATCCCACAATCCAATGCTTCACAACCCAACAATCATCTTGCCAGTAATCAAGATCCTCATCTGACTATGTGATTAGAGATGCAACTTCTTGGTGAAGGTTTTACCATGCTGATGGCTAACATCTAACATTTTTTTGTTTTAGTTGTAATATTTTTAGAGCCACTGCTTTAAATGCTACAGTGTATTCCCAACCAATACCAACCACAGCCTGTGATGTCGACTAGTTTATTTTTCCCATATTTTTTTTTAGTTTATAATATTAATATTTTTACCATCACTGCTTTAAAGAGGAAAAATTAAGAGACACAATTTCTCTGAGAGGGATTTAGCATGCTAACTGCTAACATGAGCACTTCTAAGGCTGTTGGCTGAATGTCTGATGCGTATGGCACACAAAATGGGTTTTCAAAGTCATCATCTGATTGGTTGAATTCTACAGGATTTCCTGGAGATGGGCGCGTCACGTTCTTTAATGGTCAAACCGGAAACATGAAGCCATCATGAAGCCAAACCCCCTCATGGAAGAGGAAAGCCTGTTTACAGCTGTCAATTACTGCTTACCATGATCAACTAAACGCTGGATTTTCAAAAGTACGTGAAGTTCGTGGTGTCACTGTTGCAGTAAACTTGCACAACGTTCTTGAATGAATCATTTGTTAGACGCAAGCTGGTCTGTTATAGGGACGTCGACTTTACTTTTTCATGCCCCTAAGTAATACGTGGATCAAAACAAACGGTGATTGGTTGCTTTACCTGTCAGTCTGACGTTGTCTTGAGTGGTGCTTGGACAACGAAAGATATGAATGAGTCCAGACCTTATGTCGTCAGTCTGAAGGTCTGGTTACGCGAGAATTGGGGGGGGGGGGGGCAGGTAAGAACTTACTTTATTTTTTAAAACGTAAACTGCTACATTCAGTATCATTCGGTTCCTTCCTTCCTTCCTTAAGAATGACCGGTCGACTAAACGTTCAAACAACCCACTGACTAGTTTTGACATCGCTATCACCCCTAATTCTTCCATTGTTTTTCTCTCTCTGATGGGCAACATGTGAAGCACATCGATTGGCTAATGAACTATAAAACTCACATGATTGGTCGAATGACCTTTGAGTCCACGAGAACCAGCCGTGAGCACTTTGGTTTCTTCTGCTTGACGTCACCCTTCCGTATCAATCTCTCAGTACCTCAATATTTTTTCATATGGCATAATATCTTTCCCTTGAAATGCGAAATACCATGTGGCATGTCTGCCTTGCTACAGCGGACTGAATGTAGAGAGCCAATCACAGCAGTCATAACAGGTTTTTATTGCCAGGATTACTAGCCAACACAACCCACACAGTGAACGTAATGAGGTCTAGTGTACGTGTGCGTACAATGTGTCCACAA
Organism: Opsariichthys bidens; assembly: GCA_037194245.1. Taxonomy (NCBI): domain Eukaryota; kingdom Metazoa; phylum Chordata; class Actinopteri; order Cypriniformes; family Xenocyprididae; genus Opsariichthys; species Opsariichthys bidens. Next base: position 12,020,682 of record CM074287.1, on the reverse strand, counting down.
ATCTTCCTGATCTCCTGCGTTCTGGGGCTACTTTAGCGGTCTACGCGGATTTGCTTGGAACAGCACTAATTTGTTTGGTTTTCATCACTAGCATTGGTGGGTTTTAGGCCACTGAAGGACGTTGGTCCAGTTGAAGTCGCTGATGCTGCTTGGTGTCCAGTCACAACTAGCCTCCTCAGGAGCCAAATCCAGTACCAACCACTGCAGGTATGATTCAAACAAGCCCGAGGCCACCATCGTCACGGCAACTCGCCGTTATCCGTCTCAGATCCATTTATAACCAGCACCTCCCAACCAGGGGACAACTGGAAAGGAACCAGAGCCTGCCAGTTACCTAGCAACTATGGAGCGAGTGCTGGTGCTATGCGTAAAAATCCAGCAGGCCTCTGAGGCAACGTAAAGGATGTACAGCAGTGCGCTGGACCAAAGCTGTGAGGTTTGATTGTGAGTGAGGATGTGATGGGCCAATGAGGGGACGTGTCACATTTCTGCCTTTACCAATGATAATAAGGAAATGCAGTGGTGTGAATCCTGCTCTATGCAGGGATCAAAAGGAATCAAGAGAAAAAGTCAGCCTCCAACACAAAGACGAGAAGAAAAAAAAGACGTCATGACAGTTTCTCTCGTTTCTCTCTCACTTTCTACACACATTCTCACTCTCTCTCTCTCTCTCTCTCACACACTCCTACTCATTCTTGCACACGAACCCACAGACATGCCAGACCAAGAATAAAACTGAGGAACATGCAGAAAAAACAAGCAGTACAGAACATAAGTGAGAACAATGCGATTTCACTTAATAGTAAAGACGTGCAAAATTACACGTTGTCAAAAATGACTAGTTGGTGGGTGGCTTGAATATCTAGTCGACTAATCAGCCTTTAGAAAACAAATAGTTGAGCCGATTAGATAGATTTCTTACATAAGACACATTCTTATGTTAAAAGCAAATGGTTTTCGTGCAGATTCTTTAAAGGGAATGAATTTAAAAAAATGAAAACTATATAATTTTTTTTCAGTTCCAAGGTGGCATTCATTGGATTCAAAAAAATACAGTAAAAACAGTAATATTGTGAAATATTATTGTAATTAAAATAACCATTTTAATTATTATTTTATGTATTTTAAAATGTACTTTATTCCTGTGATGGCAGAGCTGTCACTCTAATATGCTGATTTGTTGTTGTTCAAGAAACATTTCTTTGATTCTTCGATGATTAGAAAGCTCAAAAGAAAAGCATTTTTTAAATCGAATCGTCAGCAATATTATAAATGTCTTTACGGTTGCTTTTGATCTATTTTATACATGCTTGCTGAATAAAAGTATAAATTATTTTCCAAACTGTCACTGTTAATACATTTGATATATATTTTTGGACAACCATTAAGACGCATCTGTACTAAATAGGCCACTAGACCATGTCTACATAAACCAATAAGAAACGCAATGTCCTAATCCAATATAAATCAAATCAGTAAAGCAATCACGCAACACATAGTACATCAAATCCGTTCATCTGAAACAGGCTTGCTTGTGGTGTTAAGAATCTAGTTTTAGTCTGCGCTCGCCGCTGTCGACAGCGACATAAGGACCAACAGCAGGCAGATCAACAGCATTAGACCGGCAGCCCTGTCACATCCTGCACAGCACCAGGCCGCTGATTGGATCCAAGCTTCAAAACACCACAGGATAAACCAGCAGAGGGCCCGGAAGTGTCCTCGCATGACGCCTGCTCCCTACACGGAACGATAGATATCGCTTTTATGTAAGGGGAACCCTTAATTGCGCAAATTCTTATTCTTGAGTGGCTCAAAATGCCAACGCGCGTGACGAGGAATAGAATGCTGCAAGTCAGACGTGACTATTGGATCCTGTTAATATGGTGTAAAATCACTAGCTAAGAAGGCAGGAGGAGATTTACGCTCAACTGACTCATGTCAGGTCTGATATGACTGTAGTGATGATGGATCTGATCTGTGCAGACGCTGCAGTCAAGTACAGCATGTGTAAAGCATTCCTTCAAAGCCAATATGAAGCGGCATTCGAAACCCATTTTATTTACGTAACATGGGACGCAGAGTTGCTTTCAAATTCTTTTTTATTCTTAAAAATGAATTCAATTCCAAATAAAGTAATTTTAGATTTAATCCACTGCAGAGAAATATTAACTCCAAACCAAAACCTGTAGGACAACTTGGACTGGCCAGAGAAGAAGATTCTGGGAAGTAGCTTAGTGTATGATCAATTATTTTAAGAAAGAACTGTGTGCTCTCCCTTCTGAACTCCAGTTTTGATCCTTCAGATTCAATGAAAATCAGTGGATTGCTTTAAGACAGTGAAACAACTTGCTCTGTGGCTGGACAAGACTGAAGCCATGCTGAATAATTGATCAAAAGATAAATGCAATATAGGCTGCTGTGAGTATTAACAACACACACACACACACACACAGGCAAAAATGGACGTTTAGCAAGGAATATAAGTTCTGGACTTTAAACTACTAATCAGTTTGTACAAAAAGCATTAAACTTAACTTTGTTTTCCTCCTTATTTTGACTATGACATCAAAGCGCAGGAGAGTAGATAGTAAAAGTCTTGAGACTTCTATGTTCTTGTAGGGCCTTCAGCCAATCAGCTCAAATCATGATGTCCTAACGTAATTTATATGCAGCTCAGGTGTTTGGCTCAAAAAAAAAAAAACCATCAAAAATGAGCAAAGATGGCAGATTTCAAATCACACAGGCTTGTTGAGCAACTAATATTACAGATCTGATTGTGAGTGACTTGGTTTATATTCAATGGTTGTAGCAAGTGTAAAATTACCAGTTAAAGCAGTTTAGCTGAATCCATAAGTGTTTCCATTTCAGTCCAACACTGCAGTGCTGTACCTTCAGACTCGTTAATGCCAAGGTGTGAGAAACTAGAGCATCTGCGTACAACTTCATTCCTCTGACGGGCAAACCATCTGGAACTGTAGTGAACTACATAAAAGCCCCACCCCGGTAAATAAACCACCCCAAAAAAATTCCAAAAATCTAGCCTCCGGCAAAGTTAAAAGGAAAGAAAAGCTCTGTGAGAACATTTTGGAGCACCCTCAGAGACTTCAAAGCTTATTGGCAGCTTTATTTGTGTTATGAGGAAGCTTACACCTCAAGCCCCATCCACATGTGGATGGCGTAGCTGTGAGATTACGTTTAATACACCAGGGCTGATCCATAGCACAGCAGGTCCCACTTTCATTATGCAACACCGCCTCAATGCCGTTCCGTTCTGATCCTTCGTGACTCTTTCACTGTTGACTGCAGAACTGAATTAACGCAACCTAAAGAAGACGTCTGCCTGCCCTTTCATCCCAAGGCACAGGCATCCTTGCCGCTGTGCCATCTACAGATTACGTGGGCCATGAGGTTAACGCTTCGGCTTTGGAAAGTCCAGGAGGCAAGTGTATACACGCACACAACAATGAAGGAATGCACATGGGTGGTTGAGGCATTCTGTGTGATTTTAGGACAAAATTATATGAACGTATAACAGAATGTGTATATTGTAAGTCCCGTAAGGTGACCACTTCTGTTTTTCATAATTCTTTGCACTATATTACGTATATAGAACTATATAAATGAATAAAATGTTTCAAATAAAGAAAATATAAAATAAAAATATTATTTCTAAAATAAATAAACAAAATAAAAAAATATATATAAAATCATTAAAAATAACGAAAACATAGGAATGAAAATGTATATGTATAGATATAGATCACCCCTGAAAACTAAAATGTACTCTATGAAAGAGTTTTGCTAAAGATTTAAATTATTAGTCTTTTATAAAGAATGTTAGATGACAGCAAAAGTAATCTAAATGTAAAAATATGGGAAATGAGCAGCATTCACTATAAACAAAGTCTAATTTTGGCCGATAACCGATACGTTACCGATATATTGTGCATCTCTATTTTTTTTTTTTTTTTTTTAACCATTTTAAATTGAAATAAAGCTGCATGCATGATAACTATAAAACAATTGACGTCCTACAGTATGACATGCAGTTCTCCATGAAAAACTAGTTTAAATGCACACGAACATCACATTCTGAAAACTGAGCAGCGTATCATCGAGTGTGATGCGTAAAATCACCAAAGTAATAAAGAAACTACAGTACAGTGCAAAGTAGCTTGGGATGACAAGTCACTCACTGACATATGAGAGAAACAGCGAATGTTTAGCAATAAAAGCAGGTGAAAACGCAGGAAACAGTGGCTGGTACTGCAGCGAGTGGAGAACAAAAGCTTTAACAGTGCATTAATCTAAAAAAACAACTAGAGGCAGCACAATCCCTTATAATCCACCTTCTGCTTCACTCTTGCTCTAGTGCCAGTGACTTACCCAGAGTTTCGGCGCTCATTCGCACAGTCAAGTCCTCCGTCCCCAAACGTCCGAGAGCCCTTCCGAGTGTCCTGACCTGCCTGACAAGCCGCCTCAACTCTCTGACTCTCTTATAAAGCGCTGTGGTGTATCACCTTAAAGCTCCTACGAGCGTGCATATTTATATATTCTCCAGTCTCCTCACGCTATCAAACTGCAGAGGTTTGTACTCCAGCAACAACAATCTCTCTCTGAACACGTCACCCCTTTCTCCTCCTTCTGCCTTCTCTTGCTTCTCATTCACGCTCTCCGCCTGTTACTATGGATACCCTGCTCCCATCCAGCGAGGAGCCGCTGTGTTCGCGTGCCGTAGCGGGAGTGCAGCGCAGGTGACCGTTTCCTCGGCTCGAGAAGCAGTGTGAGACGGGAGACTGAACGTCCTTAACTCACTCTCTGCTTTCTCCGCCTCACTCTCCCATATCCGTTTCCCCTCCCTCCCTCTCTCTCTCTCTCTCTCTCTCTCTCTCGCTCTCTCTCTCTGAAGCTTCATTGTTTAATGCGAGTTCCAGCGCTCTGGTACAGCACACTGCAGTAAGATTGCGATACATTCATCCTGGTCTCATCATCTTAAGTCTGGTTGACAACATTTCCGAGTTGGCTGTTGGGAAACATGACTGTCATGTTCACACCCATACAACAAACACCAAGAGGATTAACACATTGATCCAATGAAACCCAACAAGCTGTTTGTTGGGGCAGCCTGAAATGGCCTTAATCCATCACCTGTCCTACTCCTTAAGGTTAGCACACAAACATCTCAACATTTTAATGGGTGAGAGATATCCCTACATACAGGTTCAAAATGTGTGAAGCATTGTATATCTCTACCATACTGGTTATCGGCCGATACGAGAGTTATTTTTGTGATTATAATTACTGCTTTTATATAAAACTCTCTGCTCAATTCCACTATTTTCCATTTAGATTACCTTTGCATCTTCTAGAACTCACTTAATGTTAATCTTTAAAAGCACTAGAAATTGATTAACACTGGTAAATGTAATCTTTAGCCAATTTTAAATGAATATACATTTTTCTTACTGTATTCTTTTTCTTACTGTAATTATAATGTAAATTGTATATATACATTTACAATTTATAAATTGTCATGTAATGTAAATACTATAAATTGTGATCCAGAAATACACTTGCAGCATTTAAATGGTGTTTATCTTTTTATTTTTTAGACAAAACAGTATAGAATTTTATTACTGGACATATATTGGTTATTGGTCGCAACTTGAAAATAATTATATAATGTATCAACCTTAAAGGCACAGTATGTAACGCATCCCACTTTATATATCCCTTAACCTACCCGACTTCACCCCCTGGATCTGGATCCTGGATGTTGTCTTCTGCAGTGAGCTGCGGGAAATTGAGGGTATCACGGATATGATGTTACTGACAGGCGACACGGGACGTTACACTGGTTAAAATAGCGAATTTTCTGGACATTAAACATTGTTGGAAATATTTGGGACATTGCAAGTCAACAAAATGTCTAACGTTCTAGTGGTTTTTGGACATTTTAATCCAAAAATCTTACATATTGTGCCTTTAAGCATGCTGAATTTTTACCCAAGACTGAGTCTGTCCATTTTAGTTTTGTTTTACCCCAGGCTGTGAGTGTGTAAGAACAAATTACATACATACGCATGAGTGACAAATATGTACAGTACTGATTTTTAAAGAAATGAATTAAAAGTGACAGTAAATAGATTTAAAACTTATTATTTCAAATAAATGCTGCTCTTAAGAACTTTTTATTCATCAAAAAATTAAGAAAACTGTTTTTAAGCATTAATAATAATAATAATAATAAATGTTTCTTGAAGATGATTTCCAAAGAATTATGTGACACTGAAGACTGGAGTGCAGCTGAAAATTCAGCTTTTTACTGTATTTTTGATAAAATAACAGAAATCTTTAAATAAATAAATAAATAAATAACATACCAACGATGGTGTAATGTGTAGTCAGCCGGTAGTTATCGCAAGATATGTCCAAACAGTTTTCTGTGTGTTATGATGCAAAACAGGCACCCATATTATCCTTATTACATATTTGACATTAAATATTGTAGGAATTGAATAGCATTTTTGACAGCACAATGATACCTAAAACCAGGTCAGCAATTTCAAAAACAAAAAAACAAAAATGACTGCCTGAGACGACATTCAGTTATACAGTTCAACGATTATTACACAATAATATTTGACTCCGCAAATACCAATCAGAATCCAGTATTCCACTGAGCCGTGTAATAAATACATTTTACTGTTTGAAACCCAAGCCTCCTCCATGAACGTCATGCTTAATCTATTTTTATGAGGGCGCTTGGTGACCGTCCTTAAGAAACAGCCATCTCGCGGGCCGCTGGGGCGTGAGGGGCCACTGGATCATCTCGATACCCATCAGCAGGATCTGTACTAGGGGAATAATCTCAGCTCACCCCCACCCCGAGAACAACAACACTCGCATGGTCATGTGCCAAAAATGTGTGTCAGTATGCGTCAATTCAACACATGAACCCACAGGCCTACCCACCCACGCCTGTACATATACAGTACAGCACACACACACACACTTACATACACAGAACAGTCCTCAATGTGTCTTTTGGTTTTAAAGCAAATGTTTTGTCATCGTTAAGGTGTGAGGGAGTGTAATATGGGTGCCAAAAGCAAAGAACAGATAGACAGGGAAAAAAATGGGGAGACTGTGTGTGTGTTTGATGGGCCTGCTGTGTTAACGAAGGCAGTAGCCATCTGCTAGTGTAAGAAAAGACAATTTGCAATCTGTGCATTTGGAAAGGTGACAGGAAGTAATGAAAACAGGAATGCAACACAAAGGACATGGAAACTCATTATAACACACACACAGTCTGTGAATCGTAAGTGTTGGACCACGCACACTTAAAGGATACATGCCCTTACACACTTACTCACACACAAACACGTCAGTTTTGAATCATCCGTACTTCACGCAAGCTGTCTCTATGGTAACTACCGCTAGCAGTCATGGCAACTGGCTAACAGTTGTCAAAAAAAAAAACAAGCTAAACTATTATTACGAGCTAAATGACTTCTGACCGCCTACCAACGCGACCCGAGCACGGCTAACATAAGCCAGAAAACCAGCAGCTGCCGGGAAACACAACTTGGCACAACATGTGGCGTGAAAGTGCTATTTACATACATTATGCTCAATCGTAACAATCAGAACTGTGCTAAAAATACATACCCTTACAAAATGTCTATACATTTCTGTTTACTGCTGGAGGCTGAACTTATTCACCTTCCAACAGAAAACTACCACAAACTAGACATTTTTTTGGATAAAAAAAAATAATAATAACAAAAATAGCTTTAGTGGACAATTTAAAAGCCACAGACTTGCAGCCGCTCGGCCATGAGTGTCCAAATACAACATTTGGCTTTTATACTTTGGTTTGGATGCATTTTGTTTAGGGATTAAGATCATGATGTTCGAACTACGACTAGGAGATGACAAAAATCAATAATTATAATAAATAATGACTTTAGTCAGTCATTATCATGACAAGACACATAAAAAAGTAGTGTTAAGTATATTGTTTGTATGTGTGTGTGTGTGTGTGTGTGTGTGAGAGAGAGCAATCACAGAGCTTCTGGGGAATGCAGACATGTTGCGCCCTGTTATGAATATTATCAGATGAATGCCTGTGGTAACCCTGAGGCCGGACACACACGCGCAAATCTACCACTCTCTAATAGGGTGATCACACACACACACACACAGGCTCTTACACGCATGGAATGACGCATTTGAGACATACAAGAAACATACAAACACGAAGGCTTTGCTGTTTGACATCAGCAGCTTTTGTTCAATGAGGCTGTTTGCTTTGCGTGAGTGTCTCGGCTCGTTCAAATGGAATTACTCTGCTTTTCCTTTGGGAGGCAAAAAGTGTGCGTGTCAAAACCGTTCAAAATCAAAACATAATTGTAATTTTGACATTTCTTAATATTAACAACAAAACTGGCCCAACTCACAACAGCAACGGTCTGTTTTTGACACGTAAAATGATCCCTTCTGCAAGCTAAAAGCACATATAGTTCTTGTATTGTTCATGTGAAATAAATGTGTGATTGGAAAAAGAAAAAAAAAGACTGAAAGCTGGGCTTAATATTATGTAATGTGTGTCTCATAACACTTGTAAATCACCAAACATAGATACTTCTATCGTTTCCATGTATTTATATAATCTTTTGTACAAAGTATATTTGGATTTAACATTATCAATATTTTGGCAATGCAGACCTTCTTTATCATACCAATAAATAATTCACTAGCCAAAAAGAGAGTGATGGAGCCATCTAGTGAACAGAAAGTGTGTTACAGCTTGGGAAACGGCTGCAAACATTCACCACATTGATAAAGTTTTATAAAGAATAGGCAGGGAAGTGGGATTTTGGAATGATGGAATGATCTCAGGCAATACTAGAGCAAGATCAACTGCCTTGGTTTAAATGATACGGTCATTGAATCTCCGAAATATGTGTGTGTGTGTGTGTGTGTGTGTGTGTGCGCGCGCTAGAACTCAAATTTGTTTTTGTTTTTACTCAGTTTTTTTTTTAAATGAATACTTTTATTCATCAAATTTATCAAGTAATGTATTTTACATTGTTGCGAAAGATTTCCATTTTAAATAAATGCTTTTAAAATATCTAAAAAACATATATATCACAGTTGCCACAAAAATAATAGGCTGGACAGCTGTTCTCAACATTGATGACAACAATAAATCTAACTTGAGCACCAAGACTGGTGTAATGGCTGCCCCACACTTTTCACCTATAACATACCTTCACAATTTGATATAAAATGAACTTTGACCTTATAACACCACAGTGTGGCTCTGTAATTGTGTTTGTGAACAGCAATAAAACACACATCTTGTCACTGTCTTGTCCAGTAGCCTCGGCATCTGTTGCCCTGAGTGTTTATGAGCTGATTTAATCTGGACCACGCAGCAGATGCTATTTCTCTCTCCCGTTGCCCTCTTTCACTCTTCTGCCCTGCCTCTCTTCATACTATCGCTCCTCAATCTCTGAACCAAACTGGTACTGCTGTGCGGTCACCATGTTTCATTTTAAGGGTGACATTTAAGGAAACACAAAAACAAGGCAGCATTCTGTCCTGTTTCCCTCAGTCACTTTCTCTCCCATCCTCTTCTTGGCATCAGACGAGGCCAGTGCCATGTTCTACACTGCATAAAGTGTCTTCTCTTTCCCTCTGAGAGTCTCTCTCAGTCTCATTTACAGCAGAGAGTTCAGGACAGCGACCCTGGAGACAGAGGCGTTCTGTGATCTGTCTGAATCGAGGCTCATTAGAGAAAGTTCAGAATGTCCCATTGTGTGAAGACATGCACACATATACATATATATATATATATATATAAATTCAAAGAAGATTGTTCTCTCCACATCTACCAGCTTTTTTGTTCTACCTCTGATTTTTCCAACAGTCCAATCTTGTGTTAAAGGGATGGTTCATCCAAAAAGGAAAGTTTTGTCATCATTTACTGACCCTCATGTCGTTCCAAACACTTGACTTTCTTTCAAAGACATCTTGTAGAATGTGCTTCCATTGAAATGAATAGGATTTCAGGCTATTTAAAAGTATCTGAAAAGTAGTCCATATGATTTGTGCGCTATACCAAGTTTTCTGAAAATAGCTATAATTCTTAAGAATTATTTCGGTCTAAATATTGCCTTCCACTGTCTACTTTCATTCATAGATTTGACATCAATATGACATGACCAATTACATGCAGAACAGTGTTATAATCTTATTACTATTATTTACATTTTGAGTTAGCTTTTATTTTTATTTTTATGTTTTCTTTTTCATTTTAGTTTTTTTTTTCGTAATTTCATCCGCATTTGTCAATTTTATGAGTTTTTAAAAATATTTCTAGTAAGCTCCAATTTATTTTAATTTGAGTAATTTTAGTACTTCAACAAACATTTCAGTTAGTAATTTTTGTTTAAGTTTATTTCTAATTATATTTTATATTTTATCTTTATACCAATTAACAAACATCTTTAAAAATTAACAAAAATAAATTTTTGTTAACAATAACAAATTCTGGAAAAAAAAGATATCGTAGCTACAGCGGGGGAAGATTATTAGTGATTTTTTATTTGAGTTTATCATTACACAATCCTATCACATGGAATATAGTGTACAATTCATATGGATTACTTCTTTGAAAATGTTATGGATATTTAATGTACATTTTTGATCTTGACAGCTGCATTCCCCATCCACGTCCATTATATGCAAGAGGGGAGAGTGAACATTCTTCTAAACTTCTCCTTTGTGTTCCAGAGAAGAAAGAAATAGGATTTGAACAACATGAGGGTGAGAAAATTATTTTTGATAGAGTTTTTTGACATATATTTGCCATACAACAATCATAACATGTGTAAAGCTTCCTATATGCAGTGTTGATTTTAAAGCAAGCATTCCGCCTATCAGTGTTAATAAAGCTTTTGTGTATTAATGTTAACAAAACACACACATACTATACTACGGTAGCGCGTTTTACCACAGACGCATGGTCACCACACACATTTGCGAAAACAAACAATCGGATCACCTACAACAACAATCTTTTGCTACATTTACTCATTCAAAAGTATAAAAACACAAATTTTCCTTACTCTGGCTCCCTCTTGTGGATATATCATATGTTTATTACCACTGCAGCATAGTTACTTTCCACAGCAAGTGTGTGTGTGTATTTTCAAGAACTGAAGAAATCACATCCCACATTATTATATAATCTGCTCCCTCCTCTCTGTTTCTCTTTTTCTCTGCTGAAAATTGAGTGAAATTAGCATACGTGAGGCTGTAATTAGAGTCATTTAACACCAAATCTGTTAAATCAACATGTCACGTGATCTCACTGTCATCAAACAAGCCATTTAGTCTTTATCGAAAAAAAAAAAAAAAAAAAAATCACAATTTCCATTTTACACACGTGGGCTGCAGGAATAATAGAAGTGTAGGTAAAAAACAAAAAATGCCTTCATTTTGGCAGACTTGAGCGCTCAAACTGTTGCATTAATATGACAATATAGTGCGGATATTTAAGGTTCTCCTGTAGAAATATTTCCCAAACGTGCAGACTACACTAAAATTTCACAAGCAGATCCAGTTATACTGAAATTTCTACTGTTCAGTGTCATACCGGAGACGCTACCATTATAGCTGCGGTTTCGCTGCAGTTTAAAGCAAGACAGATCGGACAAGATTATTTATCAAACAAATACAATTACAGGCAACATTCAGAGCCAACCGAAACTCTATTACGACAAATCGGCCAATAGGACGTCAGAATGATTCAGTATGATGTCTCACAACCTCTGGTTGTCATTTCAAAGGTCCTTCAGCAAATCTTTATTCCAAAAGCACTCACACAATAACAAATATAACAATATTATACTATATTACATTATATTTAAGATTTATTTACAATTTCCATTACTTTTCCAGGTCTGGAAATCTCTTTCTTTTTCCCTATCTTTCCAGGTTTTCCTTGACAATGGGGACCTTGCACAGGGTCCAAGAGCCACAGACAAAGAAATGATTGTGGTCAGAACTTAGCAACAGACAGGAAGTGAGGAAAGCTGGACTTACGTTGATGAGCTCGATCTCCCAGATCTTCTTGACCAGCTCCATGGAGGTGTAGCCATTGATGAGGAAGGATTTGGTGTAGTCTCCCAACTCCAGAGACTCCAGCCATTCGGCCACTGAGGTGGGGTTATTTCCATCGTAACCAATAGGCCGCACCTTAAACGCGGGAAAAAAAACAAGAGGCTAGACACAGTTTGGATCACGAATAAAGAAGTCCAATAACAGGAAATGTTGTTATTCTGTGCTGGAAACACCTGCTTGGAGCACTAATGTGAATTTCTATTCTGGTCCACATTGGTTTGGTGCTGGTCTAGCAGATAAAATGAGCGAGAGACGAGCTAACAAAACAAAAAATTGTCTTTTATTCCCAGGGAATTATTCCCATATTTACTGATAAAAGATGATGTATTGAAAACACGGAAAAAGGCTTTGGATAAAAGCATCTGCCAAATGCATGAATGTAAATGCACAGAAGCTATCAGCTAACGCAGAGTTTGAAAGCGCTGACTGCAGATGAAAAGTTTTTCTCTTTTCACAGTGAGCTCTCATATCTCTCTCTTTCACACACATACCATTTCCTGTCCTTAATCTTACTTTTTTTTTTTTTTTAAACTTCTTTTTAAAGGAATAATTTTCATTTTGAACCCAAAAATTAAAGTTCTGCCATCCTTAACTTTTCCATATAATTGAACTTAATGTGGATTCGGTCCGTTGAGCTCCAAAATAACAAAAGAAGCACCATAAAAATGCCGGTATTAGTGGAAAATTATAGCAAATAGCGACTTAAACTGGGTCTTTTCTTCATACAAAGCTTTCAGAAGATGTATTGTATATAGTGTACAAGTCGTATAGAACAATTTCATAGTGTTTTTGTAGCCTCTATTTTGCAGCATTTACTTTTCTTATATTGAATTGAGCAGCCAGAACATTATTTAAAATGTCTTCTTTTGTGTTCTACTGAGTAAATAAAGTTATACAGGTTTGAAACAGCATGATGAGTAAACAAGGACAGAATTATAATTTTTGAGTGAACTATCCCTTTAAACTGTGCTCATCTGATTGAACAAAAGCCGCTTTGCCCATTAGTGCGTGTGCACGTACATGCGTGTCCGTTCTATCTTATCAGAACACACAGCCATTCCCCTCTGCGATGTCCTTTCAGAGATTGTGAAGGAGAAAGAGAGGGCAAGGTTGTTTGGGACATGAGTGAGATTTATTTGATGTCGAGTCCCCTGCACATACACGCACACTCTTATATGGCAATACCAGAGGCTTTGCTGGATTACTCTAGGGGGGATCTTAAATTGAGTACTCTTGGGGGGCGGGTGCACTCTGGGATGTGTATGTGTGATAAATGTGGATACCATGAAACCTCATTTAGTAATGAAATCCATGACACACACATTCATCACATATAGAATTTCAATGGTCAATGTGTTTCAAACAGCTACACTCTTAAAAATAAAGGTTTTTTTATTGGCATATGTGGTTCCATGAAGAATCTTTAACATCCATGGAACCTTTCCACTGCACAAAAGTTTCTTTATAGTGGGAAAAGGTTCTTTAGATATTCTTCACACCAAAAAAATTTGAACATTTTTGGAACCTTTATTTTTAAGAGTGAAATCATTACAATGTTCTCCAGTTCAGTGTCTTTGTGGAAGTCACTGAACTCAGTGATCCTCCCATCAGGATTGCCTGACCGCAACATTTTACAAGTGACCCATTACATTTGCAATAACAGAGTGAAGTCCGAGTATATCATTTTTGGAGCTTTACAGCCACTGGTCACTATTTGCTGTCATTGTATATTAAAGGCTTAATTCACCCAAAAATTAATTACTCTGCAAGACCCGCAAGACCTTCATCTTCGGAACAAAAAAGATATTTTTGATAAAATCCGAGAGGTTTATTTATCTGTGCTAAAGCAACAAATCTACCACATTCAAGGTCCAGAGACGTAGTGACATTGATTATATTAACAGTGTCTTTACTATTTCTCTGGACCTTGAATGTGGTAGTTTTGTTGCTTTATAGGGGAGATAAAAAAAAAAAAACTTCTCAGATTTCATCAAAAACATCTTAATTTGCGTTTCGAAGATGAATGAAGGTCTTGCCGGTTTGAAACGCAATTTTTGCGTGATCTAACCCTTTAAAAAGCAGTATGAACATTGCTTAAAATTTTAAATTATTTTTCACACAAGAAAGAAAATCCTACAGGTTTGGATCAAAGTGTGGAGCACCCTGTGAGAGCCCAAGAAATCCCTGATGTCTGTACTCACCCTGGGCAGCAGGCGAATAGCCTGAAGAAGTCTCTGTCTGTGGGCAGAGTTTAAGATCCCGATCTCCAGCAGGTCCTGATCCTCCACAACATTACTGCCCTGCAGTACAAAAGAAAATTAAAATTTAATTAATTTATATTACTATAAGGTTCAATGCAACATGTGTTGAGGTAGTAACAAACCAAATGTAAGTATGTGTATATATATATATATATATATAATATATATATATATATTTAATAATAATTGTTAATATTTTTTATATTATTTATAATATTACACATTAAGTAAGAAGAAAACAAACAACCAAGCAGAAAAAAAAACAATCAATTATAAAAATCAAATAATTGTACTACTATAAAGGCTCACTGCAACATGTTGTAGTAGTAATGAACCAAACAAACAAACATATATAATAATAATTGATAGTATTATCACTAATACTAAAAACATTGCAGAAAACAAACAAACAAATAATAATAATAATAATAATTTGAAATATGATAAAGGTTCACTGCAACATGTGTCGAAGTAGTAACAAACCAAACAAACATAATAAGAGAATTGTTAATATATTAATATTATTAATAATAAAAATACTTTACATTACTACACAGTAGAAAAAAATCTTTTGTTTTACTATAAAGGTGCATTGCAACAATAACTTGAATTGTTGAAATGCTTAAGTGAACAAAAAAAATAAACAAAAATATTATAAAACCTATTACTATTATTATCATTATTACAAAACATTACTTAAAATAAATCTAATTGTTTTTATTACTATAAATGTGCACTGAAATAATAATGTGTTTAAGTAGCAACAAAAACAAATAAACAAAGAAAATAAACAAATAAATACTAATATTAATAATAATAATTAATTGAAAATAGTATTAGAGTTATTTTATTATTATTATTATTATTATTATTATGATAAATAACATATTTTTATTATTCCTAGGCAGATTACTTTTAGTTTACATGGACACATAAATAAGGCATAAGCTGCAATTTTCTCTAATTAAAAAAATTGCCCTCTTCAGATTGCATGAACCATCCAATCAGGAGATCCATAAGGCCATCAAACAGTATTCAAATCAACAATCCCCAACTTGATGTGCACAGGTGCAAGAAACACATGCTAGCACACGCGCACGCACACACACACACACACACACACACACACACACACACACACACACACACACACACACCACACACACACACACACACACACACACACACACACACAGAGCGCTATTAAGCAACTGCTGTTTCATGCTGAGTTTCACCTTTAATGACCTTTCACTAACTCCAATCAGACCAATCAACCTCCTATCCAACAGGGACAGAGATCTGAAAGTACACACTATTCCTAACACACAAACAAACACACGTACACCGCTTCCCTATTATAGAATTAATAATATCTCAATTCCCCCATGTGATTCACCCATCTTCCTAAACAGGAAACACACACACAAAGACATACATGGAGATACAAGGTGTATGAAAACATGCAGACAGACAGTGCAGGCTATGATGTATCTGAATCACTCCACAAAGCTGGATAACCTTGGTGATCCAACTCAAGTATAATTTATAGCTGATGAAATCACCTCTGAGCTCCAGCATCTGCTCCATTCATAGCAATACAACCCAGGCCAGAGCAATGGCATGCCGAGCAGATTTATATTGATTGCAGGTGTCCCAAGACATTGCTAATCAATCACAGCACAGACCTGCTGAAAGCTCACTGCTTACAGCATAATGTATATTGCCTGCTATTTTATAAATAGTACAGTATGCTTTATGCAAAGATAAATGTGTGTTAGTGTATTATCCTTTATTTCTGTCATATTAAACTGCATGTTTAATTCAGTGGGTGACATTAAGTTATCATCTTGGAAAGTAATACATGTTTAATCCAAGCTTGTGTAAAAAATATCTTAACTCTTAGCAGTTTGATCAAATAATGGGACAAGAGAATTGTGTAAAAGTACACTTGATAAGTCCAGTTCATTTGCAATACAAATGTCTAGTTGAGTCCATAGTATTTTGGGAAACAGTATTTCATACAGTGTGCTCTACAGATTTTGGCAAATGTAATATAGGGCATCTGAGTATTCAATGCATAATGCCAATTTGGAAACTGCACAAAAATACATAATGCATACTGCAGAAATATGAGTAGTGTGGAACAGTGAACAATAACAATCGTAAGTATCTATAAAACAATACATTCATTCAGCTATCTCACTGTGTTGTGTGTGTGTTTTTTTTACGTTTTAGAAAAGCACTTCTCTTGCCGCAGTCTTTAATTAATTAATGAATGAACGCACAACAGGTATCAAATAAGATCAATGAGTGAAAAACAACATTAATGAGTAGATCACCAGTGCACTCCTTTGGATTAGTAGGTAAATGTACAATATTTTAAGTAATATTCAGGAAACTACACTTGGAAATAAATAAATAAATATATATATATATATACACACACACACACAAACCTTTTTAACAGGAATTCAAAATCAAGAGAAAAAATGATTGTTTTAATCAACTTGCAGCACTACAGCACTAAAAACTAGAAATTATCTCAGTTCTCACGAGTAACGCAGATGTGCTCAAGTTGCTACAAGAAATGCCCGAATGACACTGAACACAGAACAGTTGTGCAAGTAATCCGTCACCCAATAAGGGATAGTTCACCCAAAAATACTGTCAACATTTACTCACCCTCATTACTCAAACTACTGTATACAATGTTCATTTTTCTATGCAACACAAAAGGAGATGTTATGAAGAAATGTTTTTGTCCATATAATGAAAGTGAATGATATTCATTGTATGAACAATTCGTCCTCCGCATATAAGCTTAATAAAGCCGGAACCTCGTCGTCGGTCCATCGGTCGTATTTTTTAAACTCTAATGTTGATTCGAATAGCAGACAACTCTTACTGCACGCACCGCAACAGACTTTTAAAAATGTTGGTGAAATAAAACGGTGCAGGAGCTCAACCAATCAGCATGTTCAGCGCCCCTTGTCCCACCCCCAAAAGTTCCTGAACTTTGAAAAGGGGGGAATTTCTGAGGGGGGAATTTTTATTCACACAGTCATAGAGGTTGGGAACAACATGACGATACAATTTTCCTTTTTGGATGAACTACTCCTTTAAATGAGTGTAAAACAGAAAATTAAAAACTAAAATGATAACTTCAATTTTCTCAAAATAAACATTTGTGATAAACTGCCACACCCTTCTCGATGACTCGCCATCCACCAAATATCCTCCAAAAAATGTCATTTACAACAAAACAAATTCTTCCTAAGGGTTGGTCTGTAATATCAAAATATATATTATTACAAAATAATAATGTCAGCCTGCGAATGTTCTAGCATCCAACCGGTGTGACTGATACAACAACACACACCATCTCAAACCCTCAAAGTTCAGAGTAAGATAAATGACCAGCACAATGATGCTAAATTGTTCATCTCAAAACTCCCAGAAGTCCTGAAGAGAGCACTTAATTCTCTCTCTCTCAGGAAATGCAGTTGCCTATCTCTTTCAGACTGAGTGCTCAGTTTAGATTTTTACTTTTAAAATGACACACTGGTTCCGACTAAATGTTTCAGGCCAGAGCTGTATTCACGCTCTTCCAAATACCGAGGGGACACGGCGACTACGCACTGCAGTTTGTCTTTTATATCAACTTTATTTGAAGAAAAAGAAAAGCAATAACATTCAGAGAAACTTTACAAGTCTAGCACATCAGAGAGAAGCGGCAGACCTCCATCTAATATTAATTGTATCTGAAGGCCTTTCAGAAGCTCCGTCCTACAGAGACCAGAGTGTGTCTTTGTGGTTCATCCAGATGTCCCATTCATCCGGAGGAGATGCTTTAGCTAGAGGAATAAAATTACATAGTAATGAACTGCTGACTGGACTAAAACACTTCAAGGTGATGGATGTATTTTTTTTTATGTTAAATCATTTATCTCAGTTTAATGTGTAGAGACAACACTGACTCAACCAATGATGGGAGCTTTGGGTGGGACTATCTGTTTGACTGACTAATGGCCCTGTCCCAAATGGCACACTTCATATGTACTTGTGGTCTTGTGGGCAGTAGGGTGTCCTGTTTGTCATTTCATTTCCCCTTTTGCTGAAAGGGGTTTCTAGAGGAACAGTTTCCACATGATCACCAGGTCAATACAATTTTTGAATGTTTTTAATTTAACTCAAGAAAAGCAATGCATACACTACCTTTCAAAAGTTTGAGGTTGATAAGATTTTGTAATGTCTTTGAAAAAAGTAGTCTTAAACTCACCTAAGCTGCATTTTCTTTTTCAAATAAATGGTTAAAAGCAGCAATATGGGGAAATACTATTACAATTTAAAAAAAAGCTGAATTTTGGTTGTGGCTAGAAGGGATACAGCTTTGGCTGAAGAGACGCAAGCCTTTCAAAATCTTGCTGCGAATTCTAAACAATTCTTGGAGTAATGGCAACCGGTTATTGTGAATGATTCCCCTCAAAGGGGAGTTATGACCGTATACTTAGGGGTTTTGAGGAGGACACCAATGACAAAGTTTGTCGTTTGGACAAAAGACAAGGTCTTTGGTGTGGACGGTGAGATTTAAATCAGTTTTTTTGCAGTATTGCAGTACAAACAAACTTTGTAGCTAGATGTTGCGCTGAGAACACCGATTTACTATAGTTAACTTACTTTTACAGACCCCAAACCAGGATCCAAAAAAACATATGTGAGAACTCTAATATGTTCCTTTTGACGGGATAATAAAATTAGATACCTCAAACCCCTCAGCATGATCCCCTAAAAACATTCATCCAAACATTTGACCGTCATGCTGAAGCATTGAAAGCAAGCTTCAACTTTTAAATGCAGATGTAATGTAGTTTTTTTTGCTTGTAGCATTGGGTTAAATATTTGCATGACTTTCTTTAGAGTTTGTTATTGTTCCTTGGGTTAATTACTATTATCATTTCTACTATGGTTTGCATTGTGTCTGTGTGTTTGTTTGTGTGTATGCATGAGTGTTTGACTAAAAAAAATGTGTTGCCAACAAATGTAATTTTTCTCTATTTTCCTACTGTGTGTAGATACTGTTAATTGTAAGTCTAGTCGGCAATAACAATCTATGCAGCCTACTTTTAAATCTTAAGACATTTTGGTTGGGTAGTGGAAGGGTGTTAGGCATGAGGGTTTGACATGTACTCTCATACAAACACATTTTAAAGGTTTAGTTCACCCAAAAGTGAAAATTCTATCATTAATTACTCTCCCTCATGTCGTTCCACACCTGTAAGCATTCGTTTATCTTTGGAACACAAATTAAAATATTTTTGACAAGATCCAATGGCTCAGTGAGACATCCATTGACAGCAAGACAACTTTCAAAGCACTTTCAACGCACAGAAAGATTTAAAACAGTTCATGTGAGTACAGTGGTTCAACCTTAATGTTATGAAGCTTTATAATACTTTGTGTGCGCCAAAAAAACAAAATAACGACTTTATTCAACAATATCTAGTGATGGACAATTTCAAAACACTGCTTTGTGAAGCTTTACGAATCGTTTGTTTCGAATCAGTGATTCAGAGCGCGTATCAAACTGCCAAAGTCACGTGAACAAAAGATTCGTAAAGCTTCATGAAGTTATATAAAAGTGGTGCACAGAAATGATTATTTGTTGCTTTATAACATTAACTTTATAACTTTATAACTTTCTGGGTGTCTGAAAGTGTCAATTATCTTGCTGTCAACAGAGGCCTCACTGAGCCATCAGATTTTTATCAAAAATATCTTAATTTGTGTTCCGAAGATGAACGAAGGTCTTACGTATGCGGAACGACTTCAGGGTGAATGATCAATTGCATAATTTTCATTCTTGGGTGAACTAACCCTTTAACAGTTTTATTAATGACCACAAAATAATAATTATAAAACGGGTTGTTCAGATTACAGACGCTGATTGCCTGAGACCTCGTTCTCCTCGGCATCATGGAGAGAGTTATGATGACAGACTTGCCACAATGTAGGCTGATTAGTTTGTTAGCTGTCTTCTTCATTATCCGTTTCATTTTTTCCCCCCCCCCATCCGGCAAGATTTTAACAGATTTTGGTTCAAAGGACTAGCTGTCTTCTTGACTGTCCATTAAATTTTCTCTTTCACTTTCTTCCTGTCCATCCAGCGATATTTTATGTCATTTTCGGCCGTAGCCTTCTAGCCACAACCATCCATTTCCAGCAGCCACTACTCCAGTCTTCAGTGTCATCTGATCCTTCTAATATGCTGATTTGGTGCTCAAGAAACATTTTCTATTATTATCAATGTTGAAAACAGTTGTCCTTTGATCAATTAAATTAATCCTTGCTAAATAAACGCATCTATTGTATCTTAGACTATGAAGTCAATTAAACATCCTTTTCATGAGAGTGTGGCATTTTCTCTCAATTTTTGCACCTGTACAAGTGAGGTTGTGCAGAAATCCCTTATATGGAAATGGGTGGGTGTGTATTATGCTAATTATTTGCTAGAGGGACACACACTGCTTCATTCTTATAACTGGGACCTATCCATATTACATAGAGAGCAATTTAATACTATGCACCTGTTGTGAATCCGACGGAACTTTTGCAGGAAAACGCAATTATTAATTAATGAGAACCACTGTGGGCATGTTTATAAATGGAGTTTTGATTGTTTTACCTCTTGGATAAGGTCATGTTCAGTATTGCTAGCAGGTAAATCTGTCAATGCTGGCATTATGATGGGTGCTGACAAATCACCACTGGCTTCGGGAGATTTTTAACACCCTATTAAAAATGCTCTGCAGGGAAACCACGTAATCCATTTCCTTGACAACAGTTGGGAAGGAAATGCACATTTCTAAAAAAAAATTCTATAGCTAAAATACTCTATTCCTTTCCTTTCTTTCTGTTGCCTCGGCAACCACAGGAATGGATGCAGGTCAGAACAGGGGGAGGGAAATCAGCATGAGCAACTAAACACTTGCAAAACGATTCATTACACACAAACATATGTACAAGCATCCGATTCAGGCACACAATGTATAGGATTTACTCACAGCTCCATTATACATCAGTTTAGTGCAGTTTATGCCTGCATGTGGACTACAGTTCCCATGAGTCTGTGGCTCACCTGTGAACGCCACCTGTTTTAGTAACAATCTCACTGCTATCTGCACTATGACAGCCATTTAGAATGGAGACATTCTTCTGAAAAGCAACAGATCCTTTGGGCAAAGCAGGAGTTGTGACATTGTTTCCTTATAGAGCCACAGTCTGCAACAAATAAATTAGAAGTCTTAAAGTGTAGAGCCATACACAACGCAACAGAACAAAACAGATTACGGTGACTCACTGCATCTGCCCAAAGACATTGTTCTAGAAACATGCAAGGTGAAATAAGTGATCTTAAAACTATTTAAATAATATGAAGTTTGCATGTGTCAGAAAAAAATCATTCCCTTATTCAGAATTTGTATTTTGTTTTCCAGTCTTAGACTTATTGTAGATATAGTCTCTGACAGTTTTCTTTTTCCCCCCAGGCAAAAAGTTTTTTTTTTTTTTTTTTTTTTTTTTTCATTTATGCTTGGAACAAGGAAAACAATTTGCCAATGAATAAAATATGAAAAATCAGACTATATTATCTGAAAACAAGCCTTAATATCAATCATAAATAATGCAAGTTTGATTCTCAAGTAAATTTGTTGTTTTAAGCGTATTTACACACTTATATTGTAAAACAAGACAAAAATATACTGATTAAGAATATGATTTTAGCAGTGTAGTGTTTGATTTACACCAACCACTGTGTGTTCATAAGAAACATATTAATTAAGTGTTAGAAAATTAGTTAATGGGTCACTTTTGTTGTTTTTAGTGCTCTTTCAGTTATTTCAAATCAGAATTACTGATTACAATCCATTAACAACATGGATTGTGGTGTGCTGGTCAACCCACAAAGCTTCTTTACTATCTTAACTGGCAAGATTTCCCAGCTTGGTCAATAAAAAAATCATAACAGTCGACCTGCTTAAGCAGTTAAACAGAACAGAACCAACAAGTAACCATAATAGTTTATATATAGTTTAAGCCTCCATGATTTTTGCAAGTGGACCATTCTGCCCTCTGTGCTACATTTAAACCAAAAGTGTCTCTTTCTGCAGAAGAATTTACTGGTAATCATAAATGTGGAGCAGGCAGTATTGATCGACTCTTCCTGGAAACAACATCTTCCAACTTGCCCCTTCATCTCTACAGGTGCTCCTAAAAAAACATGATTGCTTTGGTAGTTGAAGACGGATTTCTCTAACACTTTCTCCTCCAAACACATACCAGGCAAACACATTCATGCATTTGAACACGCCCACGGTGGACATGTTTTCTGCATTGTCAGAGGAGTGACGTTGACCACGTGTTGGAATGCAATGTATCAATGAGCACCTATGTAGTGTACATCAATATAAACAACATAAGGTATTATGTGAATTTTACCATTTCTAATAATATTTTTTCTATCATATATTCCTTTTCAATAATATATTTTTGCTCATTTTTTATGTATAATTTATATTTTCCTATAATATGGCTTTTTATTAAACACCTACTACAAAAACTTCCACAATCTTCTAAACTAAACATAAATACTAAAAATTTAAAACTAAATCCTTTTGCTTTCCGAAGTTTTCCAAAGTCCTGATATGAGAGTACAGACAAGAAAAATACAGGTCAGGCAATAAATTCACATGTTAAATGTCACAAAATCCAAGGAAAAATACAGCCTTCATAACCTTTAAGGTCTACAGAATCAATGCAGAGCATTTTTTCACAAGTAACAGGAGATCAACAAATTAAGACACTGTGGACCAAAGTACAGAACATCTCACATAATCACAAAGCAGCTTACCTGAGAACACACAGGGAACAACAAACATTCAAGTACACATGCAAACCCACACCACCCACAAGAAGCAACTGATGACTAATGAAAAAAATAATATGCTCAGAAAACTGCCTGTAGGGAAAGACAGAGATGGAAGTGTGAAGGAGACACTCACCATAAACTGAACGTTGTCGAAGCCATTAGACAGCAGGTGGTTTTCATACTGCACCAGACCGATGTTGTCCAACCACTGTCCCACGGACTGGACGGGGCAACGGGGGCCTATCAAGGGGTGCAGAGGGAGGCGTTTGAGAAGTGAGTAGCCATCCACCCGGTAGCAGCGACAGTCCGGCTGTGAGAGCTGACACTGCCACATCATATTCCGCGCAAAGTGACTGTCAAACGAACCCGCCATGCTCAACAAGCGACAGAGACCGCGGGAGAGACAGAAAGAGCGAGAAAAAGGAGGCAGAAAAGTGATTTCAAGGAATCGTAGAAAGTAATGCTTAGAAAACAGCTGAGAAAGGGAAGAAAACAGAAAGAGAGAGCAAAGTAGAAGAGGGTCCTCTCAGGAGGGTGAGCGTTAGGGTCCGTGCTGGTGGAGAAGTACGCCGACTGTAGAGGTAGACATGCTGAAGGCTCCAAATTACATCCACAAGCAAGGCGAGAGATGCGCGATCACCAACCACCGCTTCAGCCGCTGTGCTGCTCAACCTGTGTCTCAATGTGTGGAGAGTGCAGGCATGTGCATGTGTGCGTTTGCGCGTGCGGGAGGGAGCGAGCGTGTGTGTGTGTGAAAGAGGATAGGAATGACAGCGTGCAGCTTGCTTGGTAGAATTCTGTTTCTCCAGCACTCCCACACTCATTTGTATGCCTCTGCATCCTGTGCCACTGTGAGTTCTCTCTCTCTCTCTCTCTCTCTCTCTCTCTCTCCCTCCCTCTTGGTCTCTCTTTCTCCCTCCCTTCTTTTCACTAGCTGTACCTCACATTGCCGATAATAGCCATCAGATCAACCCCAGCCTCTTTGTCTGAGTGCAGAAGCTGCTGTTGCTCCCTCCCACACATACACACACATATACACACACACTCTGTGGGCGTCTATGAGCACTGGTGGAATGGCAACACAAACGGGCTTTCTGTGAACAGAAAAACGAGGGACCACTGCAGAGGGGAGGCGAGGCAAAAGTATAGGAGAGGCAAGGAGAGGAGACGAGACAAGAGGAGATGACAAAAGAGGTGAAAGTAGAGGAGATGAGAGGAGAAAACAGGAGTTGAGAGGAGAATAAAGGAGAAGATGCTAGACGAAAGACAACAATAGAGGTGGCAAAAAGGGAGCAGGAGAAAGAAGGGACGAGAGGAGAAGTAAAGTGGAGGCTTGGAAAGAAAAGGTGAGGAGACAAGAGGAAGGGTTAAAGTTAAGGTGGGATGACAGGCAAATAGCAGAGGAGGTGAAAGAAGAAGTGGAGGAGAGAGGAGAGGTGAGGGGATGAAAGGAGAGAAGGTGAAAGGAAAGGAGGCAAGAGGACAAAAAAAGTGAGAGAGGCAAAATCAGATGATGCAAAATGAGGGAGAGAATGCGGGAGGCGAGAGTACGGGTTAACAGAGAGAAAGGGATAGGAAAAGAGAAAAGAGTGAAACGAGAGGAGAGAATTAGAGGACAGGAGAGGTTAAAGGAGTGGGGACAGGGGTGCAGACAAGAGGAGGGGCAAAACGAGAAGGGAGAGGAGGTGGGAGAAGAGGCAGAAGGAAAGGAGGCAAAAAGAAGAGGAGGTGAGACAAGAGAATGAGAAGAGGCAACAGGAGGCAAGGAGAGGCAAAAAGAGGAGGAGATAGGAGAGGAGAGAAAGACAGGAAAGAAGACGCAAAACAAGAGGGGATAGGTGGAGAGACTAGAAGTGAAAGGAGGCAAAAGGTGAGAGAAGAGAATGAGAGGAGGAAAAAGGCAAGAGCAGAACCAAAAGGAGAGGAATGAGGAAACGAGGTGAGAGAAGAGAGGAGCAGACAAAGGGAACGGATACAAAAGAAGAGGAGTTGAGACAAGAGAATGAGAAGGTGAGAGGAGAAGAGAGGATGGCAAAAGGATAGGCATAAAGAGAGGACAGAAGATGAATGGAGAGGCAAAGGAGATGAGGAAACGAGGAGAGGAGAGAGGAGAGAATAAGAGGAGGCAACAGCAAACAAATGGGGAGGAGAGGAAAGGAAGTGAGAGGAGAAGAAAGGAAGAGGAGAGGACAAAAGGTAAAAGGGGGTCGATAGAAAGGAGGGGATATGGGAGAGAAGAGAAGGGCAAAAAGAGAGGATGAGATGAAAGAATGAAAAGAGGAGAAAAGATTAAAGGGATAGTTCACGCAAAAGTGAAAATTCTGTTATTTACTCTTCCTCAAGTAGTTCCAAAACTGTACGGATGAACAAAACAGATCTCGCCCCCCATTGACTACCATAGTAGAAAAAATAAATACTATGGTAGTCAATGGAAGATCTGTTTGGTTACTGACATTCTTCCAAATATCTTCCTTTGTGTACAGCAGAACAAAGAAATTCATACAGGTTTGGAACTACCTGAGGAGGAGTAAATGACAGACCTCATTTTTGGATGACCTATCCCTTTAAGTAAGAGGACAGGCAAGGAGAGAATATTAATTTCCTCATTATTAGCTTTAATGGGTTTCACTATCATTTCTGTGAGAAACTCAGGACAGTGATCTCCAGTCAATGAGATTATCTTTTCCCTCTCAGTGTGAACAACAAAACTGTCCCAAGATCAGTGCTTAGAGGTCTAAACTGTCCATCCACTTCTTGTCCCCCTGCTCTCATTATGAGTACAGGAAGAGCACCGAGACGAGAGGAGAGCGCACAGTAACCATGGTTACATCTCAAAAAGCTCCCTGTCTATGAGCGGGTCTTTGACACTACTGAAGGAAACCCTCCTGTCTCACAGCGCTGCACACTTCACAGCCGTTAGTTGATATTCTTATCAAGCAATGAGCTCCCTATAGTTATGGATATATGTTAAAGGTGGCGCATCAACACCACACACATACATAGACACACAAACCTGAGTGATTCTCCGTAATCCCCTCCAACTCTGTGCCAATTCCAGCACCTATGGAGCTCATAATCTTGTCAATCTGTGGAGAGGAAGAGAGAGAGAGAGAGAGAGAGATAAATTGTGTGTTTGCATAACGGAAGGCTCTCATCTCTATTTTTATATCCTTATTCCATGGCATTTCCCCACAGACGTCTCCTCATTGCTCCTTTCCCACAAGCTCGCGTTCAGTTTTTCTTAAATGCCAGTAATTGTGCTCCAAAACCACTTTATTGTTGGCTAAAAGCTGGGGGAGAAATGAAAATTTTGGGAAGGCAATTTATCACAATCAGCTCCGTTTAAGAATATGTCAGTTGGGAGAGAGCAGGGAGAGTGTTTTTTGATGAATGTCTCCTCATTAAAATGACAGTGATGTTCGGAGCGAAGAAAGTGTCGTTTCACATCCTTAAAGCCGAACACCTGCCTTCAAAGAACAGCCCTCGCTGTCTCCCAGCGGACCTTGTTTTTACTCCAAAGAAAAAGCCGCTCGGAAGCCCCGGATGAACGGATGCAGAACTCTCCCCTCTCCCCTTTGATCAGTTATTTCTAATATATGTTCTCCTTTGAAGACCTGACAGCCGGGTGAGGCAAGGGAGGAAAATGCTGTGACGCATTAAATTTATTGACTATGGACTATGGAGTTTTCATATGAAGCGGGAAGCCCCCCTGTATCTAAACAGAAGCACTGACCTGAAAAAGATTGGACTCTAAAGAAGAATTCACAGAATATTGGTAGCTGAAACTCATGTACTTTGTTTATTGTGATCTTTGATCAAATCTCGCAATAGGGTAAATCTCACAAAAGAGTCATATTTTTGTCATTATTCTACAGATAATTAAGCCCATTTTCCCCAAAATATCTCATTACAGTGAAAAAACTGAAATAGTAAAATATTCAATATGATGGTAATGAGCATTTAAATGTGTTTAACCGTCATGAAAATAAATAAATGAAAATCAAAACAATCCTGGATTTCTTTATGCAAACAACACCTTATTTATTATTTTAATTATAGACATGGTTTTGTTTTGATTTATCAGTTCACCCAGTATAATTAGGATGTCATTATTCAAAGACACTTCCTCCATTAATTGACTGATTGCTTGACTTTTTATATGCTACATTACTCTGAATAAAAGCTGCCCTAGTAGAAAACAGGTCACATCAGTGCAAAACACAAGCGCAAACGTGTCCCAGGCCTATCATTATGCATATTTTATATATTAAAGAAACACATTAAAAATCATTTAGCTGCCATGACAACATTGTTGAATAATTTAGGCTTCCGGCGAAAGGGCATGATTTTTACATCGCACATCAAAAACATACGCCGAGCATCGAAAGAAAACCTTTCAAGCCAGTCAGCTTGGTTACTTCAAGCTAAGTGAATTAATTAAGTGGAAATGATTCTGCAATTAGCTGGTAATTAAAATGTTATTACCTCTTCCCACTCTGCCGTAAAGGAGGGGGTTCTCTCCATTCTGTTGGGGCTGCTTTTACCGGGGCTGCTCTGCCCTCTGGAACTCCACTGCTCCTCCTCGATGGGAGACACGGCCACCAGGTTAGAGTCTGATTTGGAGAAATTTCTGGACAGCTGAAGGTCCAAAACGTTTTTTGGCATGGACCTCATCCTCCCAAGTGTGCAGGCTCTTTCTTCGTAGCTGGTATTGCTGCTTGCTGGGCTATTGCCACCCGTGCTGTTGCTGCGGGCCTCCCCGTTCCCCACACGCACCCCCGTGGTCTTGTCGCCCTGTCTGCCGAGAGTTAACGTGCCCTGGTTGACCTGTGTATGAAAAATCGTCCTGTAGACTATTTGCGGTTTGGCGTCTCTTTGGGTCTTAAGGGCAGATGCCTCACTGCCGGTGCGAGGGAAGGGAGGCGAGTACTCGGGCGCTCTGAGAAAATTCCCGTGCCGGAGCGGGGGCTCAGGAACGCTGAACTTTCGCACTTTGCCGTAGAGTTGGTAAGGGTTATCAGGGGATTCGCAGGCAGGAGATGAGCCGTGGAGGAGGCCGGCAAACTGCTCCGGCACGTGGCTGTTTCTCCGGTCGTCTCGCTCTATGCACTCTTTCTGGTGCGCCTCGTCTGCAAGCAGGAAAAAAATCAGTAAAAACTGATTCTCAAAGCTTCATTCTTTTTCTCTCATGTCAATTCTTTTCTTTTACATATAAAACAAAAACATACATAAAAAACAGTATAAACAAACCATTTAAAATGCAACACAATGTCTCTATGAGTGCCTGGACAGTGTCCCCCAAAAGATACAAATGTGTCCTCACTCTGATGTGAAGCATCCAGGCAGATGCCAGATATGAACTAGTGTTATGTACGTGTATGTCATTCGGTCCACTTGCTGTTGAGACAAGCAGGCTGGGGGCAAACCAATCTGTTCAGTGGGGTGAGAGAGACCCTGTTCTTATCCTCTTCTTGTACCCTACGGCCCACATAGGACTGTCTCCTGCACTGTCCAGAAGAAGCCCAGGACCCCTTGACTAAAGAGCTCTTAAAAGCTGTCCTCAGGCACCATGTGATCTGTACTGTAAATGAGGACAGATCTCAGTTCATGGAGGTCACTGGGTTTATTCAGGCCTTGATAAACATGAGCAGTGTTATTTTTAGGCTCTTATGTTTAAATTCCAGTTACGGTGTCGGCATTCATCAAGATATAGGTGTCCTTCCTGTTTCTCTGTTTATTCTGTACAGTCATGAGTGTTGTTACAACTATATATATATATATATATAAATTGGATAGAAGAGAGACGGGGTCCAGAAAACTGCTCAAGCCAGGATTTGAACTCTGGTTTTCTGGTACGCAACAGCACCATAAATCAACACACTGTCCACATGGCTATCGGGAACTGCGAAGCTCAGCTAGTTTTATAAATATTAGAACCTCATTTTGTAGAAAATATGGAGGGGGAACGGAATTCGACGGCAAAATTACAGTTGTCGAAATCCGTTCCCCCTCCCACATGATAAGAAATACTGATGCAGTGACTTAGAAGATGATGATTCTATCGTGTGTGTGGATGGAGTTTTACCACCATCAGTTTAAATGTTCATTTTGGACTATTTTGAAATTCATCAATTTTTGAAATATATTGACAGGATGCATAATTGTATAGAGGAGAGACGGGATCCAGAAAACTGCTCAAGCCAGGATTAGAACTCTGGTTTTCTGCTGTGCAACAGCACCATAAATCAACACACAGTCCACATAGCTATCTGGAGAGATTTTGTCACCCGTTTTATTGTCCATCAGGCAAAAGCTATAAAATTAATTTTCTAACTTTAATCTTATCAAAGTAATAGCACACCTCTCCTTAATAAGCTGCATAACTTAAGGTATCATCCATGTCTGTAGCACATAACGTGTGAGACAATTTATGCACCTGAATTCAACATGTCTGTGAATTCCTAACCTTTAAGAATGAGCAATATTGGTGGAACCAAAAAAAATGTGGGTGTTGCCTCCCCCGGAAAAATTTTACTAGAGTAGATCAGTGTTTCCTATCCTTTTTTTTTTTTCCACGGTACTGTTTTGATGTGTAAAAAATCCCACGGCACACCACTCAGCACTAAAGTAACAAAATGCCACAAACATGCGTTGCTTCAAATGCCATATTAAAACTGGATATTAAATTAAAAGTAGTAATCGCATTTAATGTGACACTTGAGCTTAAGTTAGGTAGGAGCTCAATAAGGTCAAATAGTTACATGTTGCTTATGGTGATTATAATAAAGCAATTAATTTTGGCTACATATCATTGCTGTCGGGACAAAAACCTCATATTTTTTAAATAATTATGTCATTATGATATTAATATTTTATGAAAATTAAGCTTAGAGGGAATTTCGAGGTTTTTGACCAGCGAATGAATATTTTGTCTGTTACTGGAACATCTGCATCTGATACAGTAAGTGCATTGCACTACATTTTCATCAACTTACAGGTTATAAAGTTTATTGTAGCCATGTCGTCGCTCAGTTTTGCTTGTTGTTGAATACTTTAGGATACAATCTCAAGATATAAGAGGTGAAGCGCAATGCATAGGATATTTATTTACTAGATAGCAGATAGCAGACTAAGACTCTTCTCCGGGCTTTAAATACAAACAACATTGGCTTTTATAGATGTAGTGTTTCTTGAGCAAATAAAATGCTGCATTTATGCACACATCAGTTCTTTATTTATGTTTGCATTGCATATAGGCAGAGATCTCCAAACTGCATGCAGCACTTCATTCACAACAGAGGCGGGGCAGAGTTATGAGGTTTGACTGACAGCTTTCTTTTCATTGGTTAAATGTTTGTAAAAGTAAAACTCCACATACACAGAGGTAAATGATGACCAATAACATTGATTTTTAAAAACAAAAATGACTAAATATAGAGATACAAAGTTTCCGCCTGACAGCAATGATATATTCCTTTTTGAAGCATATAATTAATTAATTTTATTTTTGGCATATGATAATTTTCCATGGCACACCTGACAACCTGTTACGGCACACAAACTCATTTTAATTTATATGGACCTGAATGAGCCAAGTGGAATGGATTTGAAGAAGCAGCAGCATGGAAGCTGTAGCTAAAATGCGGAATGGAGTTCAATTTATTAGAGCATTCCTCAATTGGAATGGATTTGACTGATGACATTTTGAAACGTGAACAGACATATGTGCTGAATTAGAGACGATAAAAGTGGGTGGGTCCAATTTCACTGGTCTTAAAAAGTGGGTGGGTCTTGTCTCACCCATATACAATGGTTTCGATGCCCATTAGCAATAGTAATAGGTCATGCTTATTAGGACAGCTAACTAGGTCACTGTGAAATCTGTATAATTTTTTTATCGAATTTTCTGCGATGATTATATAGTTTTTACGTGTATATAAATATGGAACAGTTAACTATTGTTTATTTAATTGTCAAACTGGTATTCATAAGTACTTTTCAAAATAACCAAAATGTAATAATCTTACCACGCAATGGCCAGGGGATGTGTAGAATTGTATGAATGGCAAGATTTTGAACCATAACATAATTATAATAAATCCAAGTAAAAATTGGTCAAATAAACAGACATTTAATATCTTCAACCAAGCTATTGCATACACACGCAGAACACACACACACACACACATATTGGTAGATCCTGCTTTGATCTTGTCCAGACAGTCACACGAGTGTCCCTTTATCTCATAATACAGGATAATCAACTGAACGGAACGCTCTGCTACAGGCCAAAATAACCACCGAAATAGAGGAATCTGAAATGAACACAGAGAAAGATGCTATTTTTATTTTGCATCAAAAAAGCGTCGATCTTGCACAAAGCTCACAGCAGAAATAAACAAGCCTAAATGGAGAACGAGCAAATTCAGCTTTGATGAATAACTAAAAAGCATTTCTGGTCTCGTCCCATCACATCCCAACCCCACAAGTCCTCAAAACAGGCTCTGAATGAGTGTTTTAAACCTCATATAAAGCAGCACAGTCATAGCATGTAAAATAAATCACAGGACTGCATTTGCATGTACTGCACCACCTCTACATGCTGGATCTCTTATCTGGTCTATCTCGAGTGAAAAGGCAGCGTCCCGTGTGATAAATATGGGTGTGGATGGCAGAAGACTCCAGCAGTCAGATTTAGTGAATGCGGAGGGACATGACACTAAAACAGGATATCAGTATCTATAACACTCCGAGGGAGACATCAGAGCTCAATGCTCCCACATCCCATCCTTTCCCGCCGTCTATGCCATTTTCCAGCGCATGTAAACAGCATTTTTAACCGATAAAGATCAAATTATACTCCTGCAGGCTGAGGGAGACCAAACAGTGGAGACAACAAGAGACAGGGATTAAAGGGAAAAAAAGTATTCTGTCATTTACTCACCTTCATGTTGTTCCAAACTTTTCTGACCGATTTTTATAACAGCATGGAAAAGAGCGAATAGTTCATTGTTCAAATTGTCTCCTTTTGCGTTTCATGGAAGGAAGAAAGTCGACACGACGATGAGTAACCAAACAGGATTGTTGGCTATAATAATTCAGGCTCGCTGAATTTTGACCCCTCAGAGAGAGGATGATGCTGTAGAAAAGGGCCCGTGTCAGTTATGATCATCTAGACTGAAAGGAACGCAAGTTAAACGCCATGATGAGTTCATCCATTGAGAGAGAGATAGAAACAGCACGAGCTATCACAACAGTAGTAAAGGTCATTGCCATCTCAGACAAAACAGCGGTCGGCATACAAAACACAGAGAGGCCCTGACCGTCATCTGCGAGAAGCCAATAACAAACACACGGCAAGAAAAACTCGCACTGAAAAGGATCAAAAGAAAATGAAGAACAAGGGAGATTCTCTGAATAATTCAATGGATAATCTGCCTTACATTATATCCAAACTGCAAGAAAATTACATGGCTGAACTAGTTGTCAGTTAATTCAAATTCTAGTTCTGTGTTCCAAATCCATTTCTGCTATTCCAATCCATTTTCCTGTGGACTCTTAACCACACTAATAAAGATGCAAATCAGTTCCCCAAAACCACATGATGCCAACAGTATCATGATAGGTCTACTATCCGTATCAATAGTTTTAGGAAACAGTATTTGATTAATTTAACATCAAATAAAAGACAACATAAAAAACAACTAAAAAGCATACAGTAAAGTTGCATGTTAAAGTCAGAAGTTGCAATTGTCTTCCCTATTGTGACAAAGTTGTGCAATAAAGTTTCTTCCCTATTGTCACATATATCCAAGTGAAATGGCTTCTGGAATAAGAGAAACATTTAAGGCGGGGCTTGATTTCGTCCTCGGGAATTGAGTGGATAAGAGAAAGTTGGATGTTGCTAACTATATGGAGGCAGATCTGAACGCCATTTTGCAGTCATTTGTGGTGGATATTTAGTTCCAGACATACAACATGAGGAGAACAGACACTGTTTTGAGGAGGAGGGGAGCTTAACGTTTTTGATTAAAGATTATGAGTGCACATGAGTTTAAAAACAGAAAAGAAAAAGAAAAAGATGTGCACAGAAAAATCCTTTTCTGTATGGCAACATTCTGTAAAAAAATAAAATAAGAACTGTCAATTTTGATTTTATAGTGACTTGGAAAATGACTGTGTTCACCAGGCTGACAGGAAGACAGAAGTGGATAACCATCTACAGTATAGAAACCACTCAGCACACCTACACAGCCATAATGGAAAGTTCACTTCAGTTTCTGGGAAACAGATCAAATAAAATGCACAATTTATGGGTAATATAAAGGCATGAGTGCTTCGAGATCTTCGCCATCACCGAGAGAAATCTGTCACTAAACTACAACAGATATCAGGGGAAAGAGATTGTGTTGTGTGTTGCATGTCTGAACGTTTTCTGAGAAATCAAATCTGAACAGGAATTTTTTTGAAAATGTCTGAATAAAATAAAATATATATATAAAACAGACCATTTTCTAGCCAAAACATCTATAAAATGAAGAAATTTCGGTAACACTTTATTTCGATATTCCACTTTACAATATCCACTTTAGATATTCCATATGTGTCTACCTGTTTTTAACTCATATGCACTTTGCACTTTTTGCATGATGCAAATTTTAAAATAAAAAATGTTTTCTGAGTGTTGACTTCTTCAGTCAGTACTGGATTCAATGTGCAGCCACCAACCTTCTTGCTCATTTTCAAATATTCCACATTATACATTCCGCTAAGTCTAAGTAACTTGGCAACTATTATATGTCAACTAACTTTAATATCAAGACAACTCTCGAAAGATTTCAGAATGGTAATGGATATGACAATGTTAATGTATTTGGCCTTGGCGAAATAAATCTGCTACGCCGCTGAATTGCTGGTGCTGTAGATTATTGCTGTGTTGTAGATACGCTGCTGTGAGTATGTAAGACATACTGCAGCTGCACAAATAGCGTATATCAGTAACCCAGAGCAGATCTATACATGTGGAGCTGGGGAAGATGGAGGGTTTTAGACGAACTCTGAAATCACACTGCAGCTGCTATAGGGAATTCTAACCAGCAATTTAAATGTCGTGAGCGGCAAGCTCATTTGCTGCAGATGCGACAAGAACCAATCAGCTTGTGCCAGTAATTGCCAGCAGTAAGTATCATCACCTTGCATTAAGGACCCATCAGCCTATGCCATCTAGAGTTTCATGACAGATCTAGGTATTAATTTACAACTACATGCCAACTAACTCGCAGTACTAGTTAATAGAATAAGTTGATGTACTTGCAAAGGTACTTATAGTCAGTAGAATGTCTGTTGGGGGAGCTTAAAAATAAAGAAATAAAGTGTTTGCAGGTATTAAGATCTACAGTTTATATACATAGGGTGTCTCCCTCCTCTTTAAATTCTAAAATGTGTTCTTTTTTCCATATTCCCTTCAGATTAGATCTGGAACCCCAACAGGTGACATCCGGTAGTCATGGAAACAACACAGTGGCTTCCTAAAATCTAAAATTTGGGGTTTCAGAAGGGAGAGAGGAAACAGAGAAAGGAAGGAGACAGTCTGAAATAAAGAAAGTGATCTACTGCAGATTGACTGTGGTGCCATCTGAACTGACCCACAGGGCAAAGAATCGGATAGATCTCAGCAGAAGTGCTCAAGTCTTATCTGAGAGTGCAGAGGGTGCATCAAAAGCTCACGCAGGGTACAAAAAGCTGATCCGGGGTCAGCGGGAGGAAATCTATCCTGAAGCACAGTGTCTGAACTCTTCCCACGTAATTAGATCGCTTGGGTTTCTCGTCGTAATTTATAAAGACATATATGAGAAACTCAAGCTTTGAGGCAAAACCTGCGGGGCAGAGATCATCCTCTGTTAAAACAAATCTTTCCTATTCAATATGATGCACTGACAGGCCATATACCCAAAAAAATAAAAAATAAAACTAAAATGAACGGGTCCAAAAGACACTTTAAAAAGGTCGTTTTAAAAGTCATTTTAAAAGGATAGTTCCCACAGACACACAAAAACAAAAGTGTCATCATTTGAACATTCTAAACTCCAAAAGAAGTAAAAGAGCACTAGATGACTTTAAGTCACTATATTCCAATTCTTCTGAGGCTTTATGTGAAATTTTCCCTTTTACTGTACTTTTTTTTTCCCCTAAGGCTCTTAATCCTATAATGCCTGCTATATCATATTTGATAGCAAATTTCCTTTAAATTATCAACATGATCAAAACTTTGCTGAAAAACTTGATGTACACAATCTACTACATGCCTTCTGTCGTCTGATTGATAGGTTATACTTTTTTAGAAAGTAAAAGGGCCTATTAATATAATTGGAGATCATAGTAAAAAATTCAGGTCGTAGTACAAATGCATTTTTGCATTCATTTGCATTGATTTCATCACTTTTAAGGAATGTTTATTTGTACATTTATCTCTGCCATCATTATATTGCATTGCATTACATGTGTTGCACTCAAAATACAAACTACAAGGTTTATCGTAAAACTAGGCAATTAAATATAGTCTTACTAACACATATTGGGAGATATAAAGAGACAACTGATATTTATTTGCATTTTATGAAAGTAGTCTGTTATAAAGAGTTATAAGATATAAAGATCTTATTGATTTACATCACAAGATTATCAGAATTTCTTCTTATTTTTTCGTCATATAAATATCAGCAACTGCATCAAATTGCATTTTAGTTCGACCCTCTGAATAAAATTGGAGTTTTTTCCTCCTTGTGTATGAGCTCCATATTCTCTTATATCATACTATACGTATACAAAAGTCATGAAGTAGCTCTCAAATATGATACTCAACAAAAAACACATATACAAAATTTTTTTTTAAATGAGTGTCTAAAGTGAGTGTCTTTTAGATGATTGTGTCTAAAGGCTCAATAAACAGTTCCATTTCAAAATATATATTTTTCAGACTATTTCAGAGTTTACAGGGTTAATTCTCATTTGAACTTTCACATATTCAAACATGTCAAATGAAGAATGACATCCTGACTCACCATATTTAATACACGCAAACCCAAATGAGATTTGAGAGAAATTGAGAAATCCATCATATAACTTCAGAAGACATTAGAATATAGAGCTCAAGTCGTATGGACCCCTAGTGGTTTTAAAAGCAAAGTAAATGAGGATGTAATTTTGATTTCGGGTGACTAGACTGCTGTGTGTAAGAGCAGCTTACGGAGGTCTTATCCAGATGATGAGCTTATGCTGCTGTATTTCTGACTCACTAGTGTGAAGAGCTCCTCCAGAACATGCAGTAAACAGCAGGGAGGAGAACATCAGCCAGAGCGAGTGATACAACAGGAGCTGCAGTGCATGCTGGGCCGACAGTGAAGAGCGAATCTCCAGTTTGAATCTAAAGCCCAACAGGGGTTAAATTAAAAAGAGTGTATATTCTTAGAAAGCTGTGAATCTTCCCTACCTTCATTAAACATTTCCTCGGAGAAACATCCGGTTAAAAATATCACATGCTGCAATAACGCTCGAATACCTTCAGGTATGAAGCAGCAAAACAGCCAGTAGGACTTTCCAGGAGAACGAACTTATGAGGAATGAGGCTATGTGTGCGAGTCCTACCTCTGAGGTCACACATTCGTTTACATGTAGTTTTTCATTCTCAAAGATCTGATAGGGCCACTGTTGCACCACACAGCATTCCAGTGATGTTTCTGTGCACACATTGACACACTCTCTACTGTGCACATACTCGATCTCACACACACACACACACACACACACACAGCACTGTCATGTCTTGTCATGTCACAGCAGAAACTGAAAGATAAGTTCTTTAGATGTATGTATTTGTGAGCTTACACAGAATAAGGGATTGAAGTTGAAGTTGCTGGTCTATTCAGATAAGTCTGAAATTCAAAATCAGGGTGGGGTTATAGATGCAGGAGGAAGTAATGATGGAGAACAGTAGAAAAACAGCAGAATGGGCAGAGCCGCTCACACACACACACTGAGCTGATGGCTGTCTTTTCCAGTGGATTAAAGGCCACATGTTTAATTGCTTGTTAACAAATGTTTACTGCGCCGTATTGAACTGCACCCATTTCCTGCCAAAAATAGGGCAAGAGATCCTGCCAGTTCTACAGCAGCTCGCAGAGAGAGAGAGAGAGAGAGAGAGAGAGAGAGAGAGAGAGAGAGAAAGAGAGAGAGAGGGGGAAATGTATGTGTACCTGTGCATTTAATATTGAATAAATAAAGAAATAAATATAGGAGTCTAATATTACAACATTCTTAAGGGATATTACTAAAGTTAGGGTCTGCAATGCTATTGCAAAGGTTTCGAAGACATATATATATAATACAGTAATCTGTGACACTATTTGAAAGAACATTATCTGTTTATTGTATATTATTTATTAATGTTAAGGGTTATTAATGAATATACATTACCGTTTGAAAGTAGTGTGTTTTATAATGCAACCAACCATTTCTATTTCAAATAAATGTTGTTCTTTTAATCTTTTAATTCATCCAAAAAATCCTGAAAAAATATATCACGGTTTTTCCACTGTATATCACGACTGATTATCGTAAGATTATCATTCGTATTAGAATGATTTCTGAAGGATCATGTGACACTGAAGACTGGAGGAATGATGCTGAAAATTCAGCTTTGAACACAGGAATAAATTAAATTTTAAAAACTATTAAAAGAGAAAACAGTTATTTGAAATTATAATAATATTTCACAATATTATAACAATATTCTATTTTTTTTTTTTTGCTTACCAACCTAAAACACCTAAATGAAAGTAAATAAAATTTTCATTACCATTAAAATGTAGTTTTTTTTTTTTATATTGAAGGGCTCTAAGTTGGCTGAGTGAGTGGATCCCTGGACAAGAATAATTAAAAAATAAAAAATTAAGTCAAATTATGCAAGGTTTTTTGTTTTTAGGAAATGTTTGGCATTACATTTCAAAGCAATCCTAGCAGATGATAAAAAGGGTAAAAATCATAAAATCATTTCATAGAAGGAATGACATGAGTCATAGAAGCCGCATTTCCACCGAAATTACCTGCAACAATTCTTCCCAGAAAATTTTTTCCCTCAGACCTGTTGCTGTCTGCCTATCCATCATGAGCTATGAGTATCGTGAAAATCAGTCTTGTGACATAGGACTGTGTGCGACTTCCAAGTTCCCGCTGGATTTCGTCCTCTGCATAGAAGTTTAATAAAGCCTGAACCTCGTCGTCGGTAACCATTGGTCATATTTTTTAAACTTTGAAAAAGTACTACCTCACACGCAGGGACTTTCTGAGTGGGAAATCTTTACCCAGAACTTCATTTAGACCCTGCAGTCAAAACATGCCGAGTACCACCCCAAAATCCCAAGTTCCTGGGGAAAATTCCTGCGGTGGAAACACAGCTATTGAGACCAAAAATATCCTAGGGGTGATAGTAGGTGGACTCTTTTGACTTGGGGCCACCTAAAAGTAAGCAAGTAACCACCTAAAAAAAAAACATGAGCACCTACAATGGCATTTCGTTGGGCTAAAAACCACCCAGAAGACAGTAGCAACCACAGCAACCACAAAATCAATCAATACGAAAAGTCATAACATTCCGTAATCCTTTCCTCAAAGTACTGAAGTGTACTTACAGTTTGAGGTTTGCTTTTTCATACCACTAACCCAAGTATATGCCTTGCCAAACATCTCTACTAAAGTATTCAGCATAAAATCCTAATAGCCCAAAGAAGTTGTAGTGATATTAACATAAATTAGCAAAAAAAAAAAAAAAAAAAAAATTAGCTTGCGTAGCCTACAGACAGTCATAGAGTGGGGCTTGTGTGAGCGTGTGAGCTTTTCCTCCCTGAGCTACATGAGGAGGGGTGAGGTTAGGTTATGTTTGCAGGAAAGGGTTCAGCACCACGTCTGGTACAATCTTGTTTCATTTTCTGTGGTGCTAGTCTTTGACTCACTCTCAGATATTAAAAGCCACAGAACAATATCAGACCTGTCAATCACCTAATATCTTAAAGGGCCCACTGCCCGACGTCTTCATGTACATGGATTCAAATCAGTCTATGAATCTGTCAGTCTCTCATTTCTCATGGGCGGCACTTCTACAACATGCAATTCAATATACCCTTTCTTGTATGGAATCTCTCCCTATATACCCTCAGGATTCATAAACAATTATGAAATATTGAATTCACTGTAGCTTTCCCATTTGTCTCAAACTGCACATCTCCACGGCAACCAGCATCGACAAGTGCTGTGGGGTCCATATGCTGTCAGAGGAGTGATGGTAGATTTGTATTACATTACAAACCAGAACAGTTTAGATGATACAAGTGTGTGTGCGCTTATACAGTTGCAGGAGTGCATATATGCATGTGTGTAAGAATGTGTGTGTGTTTATGGGTGGACAACAAAAACATTCATTTTCATCTCAACCACTCAAGGCACAGGACTCTGATCTATGAATCCCTGTGGGAGGCTGCACTACAGGGAACACACACACACACAGATCCTCTAATCAAACTCTCTTTAATGGAATGATGGTGTTTAATTATGCCACGGAGCACCGTTAGCACGCTGACTCATAAAGACGAGTAGGACGCACAGTAATGCCTGGATTAGTGCATGGGCACACACCAAAACACTCCATTAATATGCAAAAAAAGCATAAGTGGCCATCAGGTTTATAGTTCTTGGACATTTAAAGAACTCTACCTGAGGCAGTGCAGAAGACGATAGGAAGACACTAGTCGAAATGCGAGTTGGAGAACATGGCTCCTGTTGGAAAAGACATCCCAACTTTCAAAAGAGGCAATCAATGGACAAAATTAATTTTAAAAGTGAAAATCCAGTTTAAATTTTTATAAATAAATAAATAAAAAATGATAATAAAAAAAAAAACAAATATTTAGGACTCTGCACTGCACTGTTTATTTTTTAATGATATTTAAAAAATCATTTAACGCATTACTTTATATTACATTTCATAAAGTTGATTGGTGACGAACCGACGAGTGTAACGGGTACATGAAGATGAGACGAGGGCGAATGCAAATGCACACACAGTTTATTAATGAAAGGCAAAAACCGAGCATACCCTGACCAAAAACCAGCAACGACTCATAAAACTTAACTGGAAAGCAAGAGCTTAAATACACAATGCAATGAGTAAATAATGAACAGCTGGAACTAATTAATGTGACCATGGGGATTAATATGACAACACAAAAATGCGAACCGAACAGGAAAGGAACACAGACACAATGGAAATTAACAATGCATTTCAACATAAAAGACAAACAAGACAAAACAAAAGACCCGGATCATGACAGTGAGAGGCAGGGCAACAACTGATGATTAAGTCTATAGAATGTAGTTACATGCACCTAAAAATCAAGATATCAGGGCAAAAATGCCCCTGTATGAGTTTTGCTCTCATATTTATTACATGATATACTTACGCAAAAACACAAAAGTGCTGTTTTTGACCCGAATAGCACGAAATGTGATATTGATTTTATACAACAGTTCAATAGAAAATAATTTAATATAGTGTTATATATTTAGACACATTTTTGTCTGCTTTTACTTAATTTTGCCATTGAAAATATTACCTATAAAGCCATAGCAGAATGATTGTGCATCTCCGTGCAAAACACAACGATTATTCTTTTCTGAATGAATCTGTGTTTTGAGCAAATCAATTGGGTAAATCAACGATTCAATGGCCCATTCATAAAGGGAGCCATTTACTTTATCTCTGAATGAATCAGAACCATTTGGACGAAATTGAATGAATGACTGAATGAATGAATGACTCAATGACTTACTCATTTAGACATTTACCGACACCTACTGACAGTTTTAGTTTCTTATTTAGAGTATCATTTCAATAATAATAATAATAATAATGATATTTCCAAATTAATTAAAAACCCCATTGACAGTATAGTTCACCCAAAAATTTAAATTCTGTCATCATTTACTCACTATCATGGCCATTGAAGCCTTAAAGATTATGTGTAATAAATTCTATGTTGAATCAAATAAAATGATTTTTTCTAAAGCTACTTTTGTATTGTCTATTTGATGCTTTTCTCATTTAACACAATAATAACTTTAAATGATCTTTTAGGGGTAATTTCTCCATTCAAGTAGATAAAAACTGTGACTTCTTGTCTTGAAATAGCTGCCCAAGGGCGTTGTCAAGATGCCCACAGACTGGACTGATGCTGTCATTAAGTGATGTCAGAAGGGTCGTATTTACAGGTTGAATGCACAAGAACGCCACCACAATTTTGCAATTGCTTGGTGGGCAACCCGGTATTTTCTTTGAGCCCTTAAGTTCAGAGTTGGCCTAGTCATTTACAGAATCATCATGGTTAAAACTAGTTTAGTTTTGTAGTTTGTACACACATTGAAGAGTAGCTGTCAAATCCATTTCCTTGTGTGCAGCACTGCTACAAACTCTACTGGTCATCCCATTCACCTTTTCTTGCATACTGTCTCTCCACAATCACACCTATGCAATAAAGAAAACACTGTCCGAAAGAAAATGAAAATGGCAAAATCCATCAATTTTATTTCAACAAGACTTTATTCCTTGGAATGAGGATGGAAAATTAAGTAGGAACGATAGTGCAAATGAAATATTTAATTCTGACATCCAATCAATGAATTAATTGCTGAACTTTTCGACTGGTTAGGGATGACTGATGCCGGTTATCATGCCTGGCACTTTAAAGGAAAACAACTCGCCCCGCAGCTGAAAAGCCTCAGTGCATTGCAGCATTACAATCTCACTCATCTCTCCCCACAGTTACAAAACACCACATCAATAACGTTTGCACCAAGCGCAGCTGGATAAAAATACACCACCTTTGGTAACCAGAGCGATGAGAACTTGTTCTCTCCACACTCTCATCATGCCTCTGTCTATCTCTCCATCTCTCTCGCACCTACTGTAGGGAAACGACAGAACTTCATTTCATCACCTATGAAGGCATGCCATCAAAGAAACTACAATGCGCTCCTCACTCAACGCTAGTTGCCACGGCAACAATACAATGGACATTATAAAGCTAATAAATAGTGAGGAGGAGGAGGAAGATAAAATAAGAGGATGTGGTGAACGAAAGCATGAAAATGTGAGATCTATTCCTGGAGCTGCAGAGAGAGGACTTCAATGCCTTTACTGCGATTCAGGCTCTGATCCGTGGCTTCAATCACAATGTCTTGGCCTCTCAGAGGAGATGCTAACATGTGATTCCAGTGATGGCGCTTTTGTTTTTTTACTTCATATGCCAGCAGAATTAAATAAAAGTACCATCAACAAAAGGCACTGTGAGATGTTGATAACCCAAAAATTCAATTCTAGGCAGGAAGGCAAAGAACCTCAGAACTTCAAGCTACCAGATGAAACACCTAAGAAACCCCATGTTATGCCACCATACAAAGTCCTGTGACAGTGGGACAGGAGACACGTGTATTAGGGCAGACCGTCAGGGAGCCGCCATCAAAGAGGAGAGGAGAGGACCCCTGCATTTGAAAAGCTCCCTGTTATACTGGAGAGTGACTGAGATGAAAAGGCCCTTTTCACAGTGGAGACCTGGCAAACCGAGATATAAACTCCCCTGTAGTGGCAAAAGAGTTTTGAATGCAACAGTGATATTTCCTTCACTGTCTATCACAATTTGCCTTCCTTAAGAGATCACTTGTCTTGTAAAGAAAGAATGGTGTTTAATGTGGCCAGGGAGAGTCATGCAGCTCACAGGTCAAATGAGGCTTTAGTTTTAAGGGTGTCAGGTCCTCAGATGGGAGAATTTCAGGAGCGATACAGAAGAAAGTAATGACACCTTTTGGGATCTATACAAGTGACTGAGTTTAATAAATGGTAGAAAAGTTTGACAGCTTAGCCTGACAGCAAAATGCAAAATCAATTTTTTGCAACACCTGCCAATAGGGAGAGTATTTACCATAAATACTTCTTACCACTACCATGAAAAGTATTGTGCATTATTTTATAATTTTATACATATAATATAATACAAAATATATATTTTTTATACATCTATTATAATATAATATATAATATAATATAATATAATATATGCAAACATATATTTAAAAAAATTCTATATGTAAAAAATAAGTTAATATATATTATATATATATATAAACATAATACTGTATAGGAAATACTTTCTTACCAGCCATAAAAAGTATGGGGCAGTATTTTGAACATTTTTAAATATAATATAATATAATAGAATAGAATAGAATAGAATAGAATAGAATAGAATAGAATAGAATAGAACAGAATAGAATAGAATAGAATTTAACATAACATAACATAACATAATATAATTAGGGCTGTCAAATCGATTAATGCCGATTAATCATCTCTAACATAAGTGTTTGTTTACAGTACATAATATGTGTGTGTGTATATATATTAGATTTTTAATTATTACATTATTACATATATATATATATATATATATATATATATATATATATATATATATATATTATTGTATATATATTTAATATAAATATATTGTGTGTATTTTATATATATATATATATATATATATATACTTAAAATAATATACTGTATATAACTGCAATACTTATAATATTAACTGAATTATTATAATATTACAACTAATTCTGTTTGCATATTAGTGACAATTAGTAGTCAATCTCTGCATTTTATACAAAAGGAATCAAGACTCAATCTTTGTGTGAAAATGTGGCAAAAATGTCAAGAAGAAACATCATTATTTTGTTTCCATATTGATCCGCTTAATGAGTTATTTCACATCTGCTGGAAAAATGAACAAATCACAAAAATAACTTTTATTGACTCACCAAACACAATTAATTCTAACAAGTGGTGTCTGTTTATTTTGGATGCTGCCTGACTGCATGAGGAAAGTAGAAACTGCGCTTAACAGAGGTAGCTATTGCAACATCCCCCACTGTTACCGTATCTAAACTAAAACAGCATACTTGGCAAAAGTGAATAAGCAGTAACTCTTATAATTAGGTTCTTTCTCCCACCTCCCTACTTTCCCCCTATTTCTCTGAACTCATGCGTCAGGGGATCAGGGTGCCAGACAAGCATGTTAGCAGCATCAGTGAAAACCAACG
Organism: Opsariichthys bidens; assembly: GCA_037194245.1. Lineage (NCBI taxonomy): Eukaryota > Metazoa > Chordata > Actinopteri > Cypriniformes > Xenocyprididae > Opsariichthys > Opsariichthys bidens. The sequence goes on along the minus strand of CM074287.1, from coordinate 11,976,099 downwards.
GACTGCGAAGTACACCAGCATCACCATGACTACCCCACCTCAGCACCAGGAATGACATTGCCATGGAAACAGCATCAACTGCCCACTCGACCAGCAGTGCCGTAGGTGGATGCTTAGGAAATGACAGGCAGGAAGTGGCAGCCTTGGCAGCAAAACCGCCCGTGCCAAAACACTGACGTTTGCTGAGATGGTGCGTTTGCAGTGGGCCTTGTGCAGAGCCTCCCTGTGTCACTCTCTGAATGCAGTATTTTTACAAACAATTCAGACCGAGGACATTCCCACACGCTCTGATGCCGGCTGCTGCTTTCATACCGTGCCGAGTAGATGAGCGGCACTTTAAAATACCGTTTAAGCCATTAAAATGTGGTTTGATGAGTAATTCAGTCACACTTTTACAGTAGTGCTGCTCAAAGCAGTGGGAATCACTCCGTTGCTGGCACAAGCACTCTGAGCCAATCAAGAGAGAGGCCTCCTGCTGAAATGAACATATCTGTATGAGATACGCGAAGGGGGTCGGCTGGGATAGCTAGCTGAGGGTCTCATCAGATATAGAAACGCCATCCCAGTGAACAGAAAGCCAATCTATCCCAAAGCTACTATTACATGTTCACTCAGACGCTAGACACTTTTACACAGCTATTTTCTTACTGCATGTCAGCCGTTTTCTCAAATTGTGTCTTTCTTATTATGTCGTAAGGGATTTTAAGAGAAATATTTGTCCTAGACTAACAAGATGAGAAGAGTCGTACCAGTGAGGCCGTAGTCTTCGGCGGATCCGGTGGAGCAGTTGGCGGGGCTGATGGGGGGGCTGGCGGGGGGGCTGGTGCTGAAGCTGGCGTAGCCAAGAGATGAGCTGACCTCCGAGGGATCGCAGCTGTGGTTCTGTAGGGGTTTCTGGACGTCCTGGGAGGAGGACAGAGAGGTCCGTTGCTTTGGCTATGACAGGAAAGAGTGTAATGTTAGCACTAGTCATTTAAAGAGGAGACTTTTATAAGTCCATTTTATATTAGTCAAGATGATACGATCTCCTGCAGCAGATCCTTAAATAATTCTATCTCAATTTTAATGTAGAATTTACACTTCAATAAAAGAGAAAAAAGCCTTTTATGAGGCACTGAAGCTCACACGGAAAACGATAATGTGCAACATAAAAAAAAATGACTGGCTGCTGGAGTCATCTAGAAGAGAGTGGTATCAAATTTCTGGACTGTGAATATGAACCACAATGCATAAATGTGTGGTTTATAATTACCCTTTAGATAATTAAGAGCAGCAGACTGAATGTGGTTATGCTTTACTGAGCAATGTTCATGATTCACAGATTTTTTATCAAACTTGTTTTTCAGCAAATATAAATTATTCATTTTTTTTAAAAAGGTTTAAAATAAATAAGTTCACATGGTTAGATATAAAGTGGTACATCAGGTTGCAATTATGTGAAACGGTCACAATTACAAGATATCATATTTTGTAATTTAACACTGCGATTACAAGATATAAAGTGGCAAATTATGAGAAATAAAGGCAAAACTGCTCAATATAGTAAAATGGTGATATATAAAGCCACAATAATTAGAAAAAGTTGCAATTGTAAGAAAGTCGCAATGGTGAAATATGAAGTCATGATTATGGTAAACTGTGAAATATAGTCAAATTGTGAGATGTACAAAAATAGTTGCAATTGTGAGAAACTAACAAATTACGAAAAAAAAGATGCAAGTGTGGAAAAGTTGTAATTTTGAGATAGTCGCAACAGAAATAAAGTCGCAATAGCGAGATATTAAGTCACAATTATGGGAAACTGCAAAATATAAAATCAAACTGAGATATAAAGTAAGCAAGAGAAATAGTCACACTTGTTAAAAAACCACAACAACCTTTTTATTTTATTTATTTACCTATTTATTTGCCAAAAACAAGTTTCCATAAATGACTTCAATCATTGTAAAACTTCTTCTTTTTTTTTTGTAGAAAGAAAATGTGTGTGAATGCAAAACTCATTTGTTATGGATGGTTGTCAGGGTGTTGCTACACAGGTGTTCTGTCTGGTTGTTAACGTGCTGCTATGCACTTGATACGCTAGATGTCCTGCATGGTTACTGGCCCAAATATATCTCCCACCACCAAGTTATTCTGATGCCTGCCTTCACTAAAGATTTCTGCAAAGACATCCCAACAAAAAAATGAAATGCACTATTCAAGAGAGATTGTCAACAATAGAGAAGTTTTGAAAAAGCCTGTAAGTAGGAGGTGGAATAGATGCACGATACATATTGCACAGCGAGAGAGAGAGACCGAGTGAGACAGCAGAGAAAACTGCAAAAAGGGATGACTATGTGCAGAGTCAAGCAGTTGTATAACCACAGGAAGTCTTACATAAACATCATCTTTGCTTTCTGTTGCATCACAGGTGTCCAAAACGCCAAATTAATTAATCTGCATGAGAAAAATGTCTCTGATTTAAGTGACTTCATTTCACACACAAACACACACACACGGACACACACAACTGGCTCCGCTGTGATAACAGAAAAAAAAAAATACAAAAAGGAAAAAATCCCGAAAAGATGGTTTTGTAGAAATAACAAACAAGATTGAACTAAAAAGAGGTTGACGTGTGGTCTATATTTCATACAAAAAAAAAATTTGGTTATGCATAATAAATAAGTTTAAACCAAAAGCTTTTTACTGTACATGCTTTAAATCAATTTTCTTTCTTTAATTCAGTACAACATGACTGCTGCTTAACTCTTACGTCCTCCGGCAAAAAAGTAGATCTCACCACCTTTCATTGTTTCTACGACCTGCTCACAATATAATTCTCAAAAATACTCTTGTGTCTCATAAGCTAGCTTAGACCAGCTCAGTATTGGAAAACTGATCTTTATTCTTTCCTCTCGGGATGGTTAAATATTCGATTACAAGAACGGGAAAAAAAGCCATCAGATCGGAAAACATTCTATGTGTCTTAATATACGAAACAGATCTCTATAAGATAATATGGTAACACTTTACAATAAAGTCTCATTCGTTAACATAAGTTAATGTATTAACTAACATGAACTAAAAATGAGCAATACATTTATTACAGCATTTTTTAATCTTAAACTCATTCATTGCTTGTTCATGTTAGTTCTCAGTGCATTAACTAATATTAACAAATACAACTTTTCATTTTAATAATGTATGAGTAAATGTTGAAATTAACATTAACCAAGATGCTGTAGAAGTATTGTTCAATCTTAATTCATGTGAACTAATAAAACATTACTGTAAAGTGTTAGTCTCGATCCTGAGTCCAAGTTTCTTTACATACTATGATAAAGTTGACATAAGTTCTTCTTAGCTTATGTTAGTTTCTGCTATTTTGTTTTGTATTTGCTCTCTCTACTTCTGTATTTATTTTGTATAGTTCCCTCTGTATTTGAATTGGCTCATTTCATGCAAAGTGGCCTTGATTATTATTATTATTATAATACCAAGCAGATAATTAAGTAACGTTTTTGATTTAATGTACACTTTATTTATTCAGTTCAGAAACGTTGCTCAATATTGACGCTTTTTAATATCACCTGAATGACTTTTTGGAAATCCTTCTGCACTTAATTACGATTTTCTGTTGGAAAAGAGGAAATAAAGACAGTTGAGCAGATGTGTTTAATTGACTATGCGCAGCTACCGCAGTTTAGCCCAAATCTGCAAATTCAGGCAATTTTCATTTTGTTGTCAACACACCTTGTGTCAGTAACTGCTGCTAATGAATCTGTTACTCACACACACGTGCTGTCTCTCACCATGAACTCCTAATGAGTCTGTCATGGCTGACTGTAGTTAAATTAAGAAACAAAACATGCCTATTCATCAAACACACCCACTGTCTCCTCTAATAATGTTCTACAGCAGTCTCACACATACACACACACACTGTGACAGATTCACCCTGTGCACTTCTCTCCAAGGTGGAGATCAGGAAGCACACCGGGTTGCATACATGTGCACGTGCGGCTGCACGTTATCTCACTGATACTACCTTCATTACGTCGGGCATTACTTGGCGAGCGAGTGCAGAGTAAGAAATTGTGCTCTAATTTATGGATGATAATTATGATAATTATTCAGTGGGCTCTGGGATCGTGGGGCAATAAATGCCACTAACGTGACTGTTTCACCTCCCAATGGGGCATTCAGCACATTTAGGAATGCAGTACTGTCAATGCATATGCAGATCACATTCAGCTCAAATCTCGGAGTGAGAATTTATAATTACAGAGAATCATTCAGCAATGATTTTATATGCTCATCTGGTTTGGGAAATACATTGAGCGACAAAGAGTGTTGATCTACTGTCAGCAGAAGGATCTCTTGGTGAATCTCTTGACACTTGTCAAGAACGTGTTCGAGTCAAATTCTCATTGCCATAATGGGAGGGGGGAGGGGGGGTTTAAAATATATATTACATTACATTATTTAATAAAAGTATGATAGCAAATTACATTGTACTGAATCTATTAGTGGGGGAGTTAGCTTTGGATAAAAGTGTCTGCCAAATAAATAAATGTAAATGTATTAATAGTGAAAAAACAGACACAATTTATTACCGTTACTGATGCTTTTTCATATTAGAGTAATGCAGTGGTTTTCAACCTGAGGCTCTAAGCAAACGTAAAAGGGTGACTTGAAATTATTTCATTATCTTAATAAATAAAATCTAGTTTGATTAAAATGCTAAAAAACAAAACATCAAGATGTAATCTTTGCCTGCATCTTTCCTCCTTAAGAATATAAAGAATCAGAATCTTGTGGAATCACAAAATTAGTCATGATTAATTAAATACAGTACAGTACCAACACTCTTAGTTTCTTTTAACAAAAAAAATGTACATTTAAATGTAAAAACAAGAAGTGATGTCCTTATTACACCAGAAATATTGGACAACAAGGGGCCTTTGAGTCAAAAAGCTTCTTTAATGTTTTGTTGTTGTTGTTGTTGTTTTTGCAGTAATGAGAATTTGGTTATGTGGAAATTAGAAAATGTGTTTAATTGTCATGAGGAAAAAAATGAAAAAAGGGGGAGGGGGGTCATTTTTTAAGCAAATTCATTGATGATTTTCTGTATTATCTTGGCCTGAAATATGACCGAAAAAAAGTTTGCAAAATCAAAGCCACTCTCTTGGTCATATTTCATGAAACTATGTGTAACGTATTACTTTTAAATTTACAAGAAAATGACAGTTACTTCTTCAAATAAGTAATACAAATGACTTTGTTTTCCCATTTATTGACTGACACCTCTCCTGTCCCCATGTTGAGCGAAATCATGAGTTTACGCAAAATTGTAATGCATTACTTTTAAAATTAACTTCCCCAAACGCTGACCGTGACCCTGTATACGCCTTGTATTACGATTATAGGATTCAATCAAGTTTTCGCTTTCATTTTGCAATGTTATTAAAGAACTAGTAATTACTTTTTTAGAAATCCACATTCTCCTTTGCACACTAGCTGATGAACAGATGGTGTAGATGTGAATTCGAAAGTGCCCCAATGATTCACACAAAAATGTAACCTGTTTACAAGGCCGTTTTTTAATACTGAGTGCCGTAAGCAGTTTATTCATCCAGATAAAGATGCAGATTGAGAGTATAGCAACACTTGTCTCGACATTCCTCTTGTCCGTCCTCCATCTCACACATAAACGCACACACTTTCACTCACTTCAATACAACTACCGTCTCCATGACAACGGCGGCAAAGCTGCAAGAACACGGAGCACTGCAATAACAACAACATTACCAAATATAGAGTTCCTGTTGCTAAAAAAAGACGACAGGAACACACTCAGCAAAGGGGGAGGGGCTGCTGTTCATTACAAAATGAGACGCCTCAAAGCAGAAATCAAACAGACCCCAGGCTTTTACAACACCTTTTAACCTTAAATGATGCTTAAACACCAGCAACACCAGAAGAAATCATGACAAATGAAAGGAATAGAACAACAAAATGACATTTCTGTCATCATTTATCACATTAACCTCATTATCCAAACACACATATCTTCATTTTGGAATGAGCTGTCCTTTTAAAATGGCAATACAAGACAGGAAGACTTGGAGAGGTAAGTATTCAAGAAATGAAATGAAGCTTGCGCTTCATGCTGTGTTTGTTTGTATCATACACCGAGACCTACGAGATATTAGCATCATCAGCATGACAAACTTGAAACTCAAGGGGATATGGGCATGAAATATGCAATCTGCATCATTTAGCTGATCACCAGTTCATCAGTGTTACAGTTTAAAAGCCAGAGGGATTTTCAACATCCAGCTGAGCACATGGAATTATCTTTTATTCCTGAGTTGCTATTAAAGAAAAAAAAAAAAAATGCCGAATATAATATGGGCTTCGAGAGCCCACGGGAACATTTCAACACAAGACACATAGCACAAGGTCACCCATGAGTGTGTGTGGGCTACACTCAGTTGTAGTTCACTCACAGTGCAAACACACGCACATTTGATCACACTGCCAATTAAACACTTCTTAATTTAAACTCCTTGTGTCTCACAAGTACACACCCACACACACTTCAAAGGTCAATAAAAAGATATATCAGAATGACATGACCCTCTCCAACCATCCACTCCAGTGTCAGCAAGCTGGTTGTGCTCATGCTCCTCTAATGCACCGCCATCAAATTTCAATTTTGAATTTTAATTTCACAACAGTTGTGAGGGAAAACTAGCAGGTCGGTGGCTGTGAGAGTTCTCTGGAATGTGTGAATTCAGTCCAATAGCTGCACTTCACATCAAGAGGCATTTTGACAGCTTTGAGTCTCTTTCTCTCTCATCAGAGTCTGATATTCTGTCTTCTAAAAGACTGATGTCTTCCTACCGCATTCGTTTCTTGCAGTAATGTCTGTCATTAAAATAGACAAAAGCTATGTAGATGCTTAGTAACAACATGAACACTGTCAGTTGTAAGTCTTTGAAAATTATATTTCAAACGTAGCCCAAACTTATTTTAACTCGGGAATTGATCTTGCCAAACTGAGTACATCGTTTCTGTTTAACTAAATCCAGTTGTGCTCATAAATTCACACACCCACTGCTGAATATGTCTGATTTATATACATCAGGCCTATACATGCACACACAAGTATTTTACATATATTTATATACATAAATACAAGTAAGTATGTTCTTGTGATCTATATAAATATATTAAAATGTTTACAGTATATATTAAAATATGTTACAGGATGTAAAAATGTATTATTTTTATAATATATTAAAAATAATTACAAATATTAAACTATATTAAGTATATTAGATTACCAACATTAAAATTTGTACAATTTAATAAAAAAAAAAAAAATTGGGCCCATAATTATGTAATGTAAAATTAAAAAATGTAATTGGAAAATAAAATCTTACATTATATATATATATATATATATATATATATATATATATATATATATATATATATATATATAAAATGTATCATTTGTCCACTAAACATACAGTAAGCATCCATATGTTACAGCCTTATTCCAAAAGGGGTTAAATTCATTATTTTCCTTAAAATTCTACAAACAATACCCCAAAATGACAATGTGAAAGAAGTTTGTTTAAAATCTTTGAAAATGTATTACAAAATGTGGAAAAAGTGAAGTGCTCTGAATACTGGATGCACTGTAAACATTTATTAGCAGATCCAACACTTTTTAGAATCACGGGAAACAGGTTGAAACTGGCTAGTGTTGTATATTTTGCGTGTATGTTTTTTTTCTTATTATCTCAGCCAGTAAAGAGGAACACAGGCAAGGTTCTGTTATCAAACTCTCACCAGGATCTTGCACTGTCAAAAGGGCAGTAAGATTATCAAACCCACTTACAGCTAAATTAATCACAGTTGGGCTTCAACCAAGATAAACTGTGTGCCACACACACAAACTAAAGCCCCCAAAAGATCTCTGGCTGCAGACCTGTTAAAAACAGATGTCTAAGATAAAGAAAAGCGACTTCCTGTGGCCGTTTACACTCTAAACCTATTAGGGAACACTCGATAGGTTGTTTTTCTGTTTGGTTGATCTGAATATCAGAGGTACTTGCACAGTTATTCATAGCAGTTTACCCAAATGGTAATACATTTACATGGACACTGACAGAAAAGTCTAATGTCAGTTTTGCATTTTGTATTTATTTATGAGTATTTATACTCTTTCCCATGCAACCTAAGTAAGAAAGCCCCCACTTGAGACTATGGTCATGCAGTTTTTAGCTCAGCAGTACTAGAGTGTTTGCGTGAATGTGGATGTGCGTGTACGTATGTGTGAGTGCAATAGCTGATAAAGCATCAAGAGGATTTTCTGTCCCCACTACAGCTCAAGAGCTCCTACTGTCCACATTCATGCACACAAAAGGACACATTTCACTTTGTCATTCTGCTTTTGTACAAAGGTTAATTACATTTTTTTTTTACAAATTTAATTATGCAATGTCCTCTGCCAGGGCGATTCAGATCAAGAATCAATTCTTTACTGGAAAGCCTTGTTAACAGAAATTAAATTAGGTAAAACACATTTGTTATATAGTGTCCAAAAGTACAGTTTTAAAATAATATACAGCTCTGTTTCAAAAACTACTGTAGTGAATTGCCTGCTGCCTATATTGCCTAGATAAACAGCTACCTTCTGAAGCAGCATTTGAACCAAAATGGATCCTTACGGGTAATCAGCACTCAAAATCATTTGTATTTTAATGTTTAAAAGGGGACTGTTTTGTTAGCTTAGCAACATGCTAATGTCAAACTCTACTGGAATCAATTGATTCCAATACAGCTTGATATTAGCATGTTGCTAAGCTAAGCTAACAACCCATACATAAATTACTTGACAGCACACACTAATATTAAGTGAAACATTTCTGTTTAAATTGATTAAAACTTTTTTTTTCTTCACTAAACTTGTTGCGCTCCCTTCTGTACAATCACAAAGTTTTCTTTAAAGATTTTGCCTTAGATTTTTTTACAAAAAAAAAAAAGGTATAATTTTCTGTCACTAGAAAGGTTGCTATCTCATTTTTGGAATATAGGCTACTTTATATTTATAGAATAGAATAGAATATTTACCACATCATTGGAGCTAGGTTGATTTTATTTATTGCAGTACGCAAAGTCGTCATAGGAGCGGGAAGGTCTCCCTGGAGTAGCCTGGGATTAAGATGTCCTGTTGACTGATGACGGCTCAAAGACCCACTTTACAGTTACCAGCCCAGGTCATTAACCTCTAGGTTACGCCTCCTTATGAATGTTGTGATTTAAATGGATGAAGACAGAGGCTCCCTGAGGAACTAGAGGCACACCTGGATGAGTCGTAGAGCTTATGATTTTCAGACATGACTAGATTCCACTATGCTTGTCGATTGAGCAAACGAGGAGCTTGATTGTCCCATCAGTGTGCCAGAGCCCTCGTCAGCTCTTCAGTGAACATGAGTGCGGCGTGATGATTTACGGCCTGTTTACATCTGGTCACTTCATGCATTTTCTCTGATCAGATAGCTATCTGATTTTGAAGAGACCAGGTGTAAATCTCCCAAGCATTGCCCTCCGAAATGCTTGGGAGACGGATTTATACCTGATCACTCATTTCAGGTTTGAGACGCATTCCAAACTGAAGTTTAAATGATGTTTAAAGTTTAATTGGTTGTTGAAACCACATATGTAAATTTTAGTTCTCCCAAAATGTAAAAAATAAAAAGATAAACATGTGAGAGCATGTTATAGGCTATTTGACATGTTATAGCCAGATTTGACAGAGACACGCATCGCCGCAGATCAGAAGCTGAGTATCTCTGAGTATCTCTTTAGAAAGCCGACGTGCAACGCTCAAAACACAATTATCTTCATTCAAAGTAGTGAGACTAAATTATCTTACCAATGCTGGAGCCGCTTTCTCTCATACTGCGGTCTTTGATCTTGAAATTAGCTGATGATAAATAAAATGCACCTCATATCTGTTGCTTTCATAAACTCTGTTAACTCTGTATATAGTGCAGGAATGGAAGATCGAATTTATTTTCGTTTTGCAGAGACACATGTGGCCAAGTATAAATGGCAAGCTAAAAACACACAAAGTGACCTGGTGCAAACAAGCCCTCAGCTACCAATAATACAGACCGCGGTGTTGCATCAAGCGTTTTGAAGTGACACATCGCAAAAGGTAGCGCAACAAGTTTTATAACCCACATTTAATGGAAAATCAGATCTCAGTTGGTACATTTGCCTGCATAGCTTCACGGCAGGGCTCGCTTTTTCAATAAAGTCTGCCAGGTTTTACATTTTATTGCTGTTTTTGCTAGAAGAAACTCAATCTGGAATGAAAAATAGAAAATAAGTTATGTGACTTATCCACCACCAGTGGAAGATGGGCTGTAACAGCACCAAAGCACAGTTTGAAATGGGTGGGGGGGATGAAATAAATCTTCAGAAAAAGTACACAGCATGTCATGTGCCTGACTGGGGCATTGTGGAGTTTGTTGTTGGAGACAGTGGGGGAGAACATGCACAGTTGTGTCTCTTTCTAATCCTGTGGGTGCTCAGCACACAAGCAGCACGGCCCAAAAGAGGGACAGCGCAGATAAACGAGTGATTGTGGTCGTCTGAAAAGAGGACAAACATGACTCTGATAGGATTCACTGAGCACTCTGACAGGGAAGAAAAAAGAGCCCATTCACACTCTTCTGAGAGAATAAGTCGCAAACAGAGAGAGAGAAAGAGACTCTAAGAGAGACATCATAATCAGTGGCCTCAAATAGAACTTGAAAACCTAACCCACATTTACAAACAATTTCATTTGTATTAGATTACCACACATAAAAAGTAGGCGGAAAAACAGAATTTTGTTTAAAAGATGTTTGTGAACATTTTATAGCAATCCTGACCGTGGTAATTCATCAATTGCTGATACAATTATGGAGAAGAGCATTTTAACAGGCATACAGTATATCCACTCAAGCACACTTTCAGCATAAAGCTTTCGGTTAAAGAGCTGTTTCAGGTGTCTGGACCGTAGTGGTAGTCTGATTCTGTACAGTCCCAGTAAAGTATGCCAGATAGTGGTAGTCTTCTGTATGTTCCACAACCAAGTTGATATTTGGTGGGTATTTGTGCTGTGCATAATTTGTATCATTTCTTTTGTGAGCATGAATTATTACGAAAGGGAAAGTACAACATTGAATTAAACTAATGTTTCGATGCAGAAAAACTGAAATATTTTCTTTTATTTTCTTTTAAAACACTCCAATAATCTTTATTTTATTCACAACTTTTTTATTCAACAACGTCTGTTTTTATATTTTTGATTACATTTATATTCATAATAATGAATAAACCCTAAGATTTATTTCTAATAATAAATAATTAATAAATATATTAATTTTATAAATATTTTGCTTAGTGTGCTTGTTATTATTTTTAATTAAATGCCACTTGGTTTGATAATTTATCTGATTAAATTACTTTCATGCACTTTTAAACATGCCTTTTTAAGTGTCCACACATTTTGGGGAACACTAAAGCTTGATATTACTATACTGTAACTGATGATAATCAAATAAAAACCCTCAAGTTTGAAGGAGTGAAAATGAGGGCGGCTTGGGACAATTGCATATCAAAGCATGAAGAGAATCCGCCTGTCGGGCATGTGCATATTTATAATAGCCGTATAATTAAGATGAAGAATGCTCAGTATCTCAGTGTAGATGTAAGACAGTACTGCTCTTTGTGTGTGTGTGTGTGTGTGTGTGTGTGTGTGTGTGTGTGTGTGTGACTCCCACACACAGATGCTGCGACAGTTACAGCCAGACTATGTTTTATCTAAAAGAGCCCCATTTACCTTGAGAGCAGAACAACATAATAGACTCTGTGGATGTGTGTTACTGTATGTGTGTGTGTACCTGGGGGCGGATGACTCTCTCAATGTTCCTCAGGGCCGTATCAGGTGAAGGAGGCGAGCAATCAGGAGTCAGGCCTGTAGAGTCGTCACCATAGTTACCTCGCTCTGCATCACTGACCGACACATGTGAGAAGTGGCCTTCAGAGAGACAAAATACAGAGATATACTGAAACCGCTGGATTCATACGTTAAATGATTGAGTGAGAACTTAATGATAATTGGTCAGATAAATGTATTCCCACCATTGATTTGAAAGTCTTCAACATATGGTACTTAATGTCAACGCAACCGGGAAGTGAAAGGGCTTATGGAAAGAAACTAAATCATGCAGAAATTTAATGAATGAACATCCAGCAATAGCTGGAAAAGACTTTGAAGGAACCCTGTGTCTTCAATGCTAATGAAATGGCTGAACACTGAGCTTCTAATGCAGTCTTTGCACCATTGCCTTTAACAGACACTGAAAGCCAGTGTGAGACATGCACAGAAGTGAACTACCTTATTGTTTTTCAGATTTTTGATCATATTTTCCAAATCATGGTATTTTCTTGATTATTTTAGGTTTTTATTTTGCTGAAATATTCTGGGTTATATGTAGAAGTTTTAGTCAATGTCAGCTTTTGTCAGTGTTATACTCAGTGTTATACCACAGAAAATAATAAGAGCTTGCCCCCCAGTTTGTAAAAACAAAATGTTGACATAAAAGCTATTATAATGGAGAATGGAATGGAAATCAATCAGTGCATGTTTGTCCCATAAGGCCAATTTACAGTGACCCAATCAAACTCAAAACCAAAAAGACACCAACAAACTCCAACCCACACCAACAAAAATCAACAAAATCCAACCTACACCAACAAACTCCAACAGACATCAACAAACATCAACAAACTCCAACAAACATAAACAAAATCCAACCTACACCAACAAACTCCAACAGACATCAACAAACATCAACAAACTCCAACAAACATAAACAAAATCCAACCTACACCAACAGACATCAACAAACTCCAACAAATACCAACAAACTACAACTTACACCAACAAACATCAACAAACTCTAACAGACATCAACAAACTCCAACAAATACCAACAAACATAAACAAAATCCAACCTACACCAACAAACTCCAACAGACATCAACAAACATCAACAAACTCCAACAAACATAAACAAAATCCAACCTACACCAACAGACATCAACAAACTACAACTTACACCAACAAACATCAACAAACTCTAACAAACATCAACAAACTCCAACAAATACCAACAAACTACAACTTACACCAACAAACATCAACAAACTCCGACAAACATAACCAAAATCCAACCTACACCAACAAACATCAACAAACTCCAACAGACATCAACAAACTCCAACAAATACCAACAAACTACAACTTACACCAACAAACATCAACAAACTCTAACAGACATCAACAAACTCCAACAAATACCAACAAACTACAACTTACACCAACAAACATCAACAAACTCCGACAAACATAACCAAAATCCAACCTACACCAACAAACATCAACAAACTCCAACAGACATCAACAAACTCCAACAAATACCAACAAACTACAACTTACACCAACAAACATCAACAAACTCTAACAGACATCAACAAACTCCAACAAATACCAACAAACTACAACTTACACCAACAAACATCAACAAACTCCGACAAACATAACCAAAATCCAACCTACACCAACAAACATCAACAAACTCCAACAGACATCAACAAACTCCAACAAATACCAACAAACTACAACTTACACCAACAAACATCAACAAACTCCGACAAACATAACCAAAATCCAACCTACACCAACAAACATCAACAAACTCCAACAAATACCAACAAACTACAACTTACACCAACAAACATCAACAAACTCCGACAAACACAACCAAAATCCAACCTACACCAACAAACATCAACAAACTCCAACAGACATCAACAAATATCAACAAATTCCAACAAACTCCAACCTACACCAAAAGACACTAACAAACTCCAAAAAACATCAACAAACTCCAACCCACACCAACAAACATCAACAATTACCAACAAACTCCAAACATCAACAAACTACAACAGACACCAACAAACGCTAACAAACATCATCAAACAGACACCAACAAACTCCAGCTAACCGACTTCATTACACATGCAACTTATTGTAATGAATACACACTACTCATCAAAAGTTTGTAAAAATCAGAAATCAATGCTTTTATTTAATGAGGACACATTTTAAAATGTATCATGTACATGTATGTACAAATACAAATGTAATTTGTCATAGTATTTTTGATTAAATAAATACAGCCTTGGTGAGAATAAGAGACGTATTCCAAAAATACTAAAATCTTACCAGCCCTTATTATCGCAGTAATAAAAACTGGTTTGTAGGGTGGATACTGTTATCATTTGTTGTTATGTTTTTGTTATCATATCTATGATATACTATACTTGGAGTACCAAGCAAACAGCATGGTGCATGAATATAGCAGACATTTAGTAGCATGCGATCTATCAAAGCACCATTGTTTACCATCTGACACCATCACTGTATTCGATTGAACCAATATTTTACTTTTTTAAGGGAAGTATGAAGTCTGTTGTGTTATTCTCAATAGTGTGAGAAAAAAAAAATACATCAAAAATGATTATTATTATTGATATTAGTAACAAGGTCTAATCCTTCAGCGCAGTACAACTTGCTGTGTGTGCTTATGTATGTGTTTTGGTTTCAAGCCATGTAATTCAGAAATAGCACATGTACTGTATATACATTCACACACACAAGCTGCAGTGTAGGAGTGGGATCGTATAATGGTCTGAGCAGATTTCCCCAGAGTAGGATCACTCTCTGTGAATGAGGGATGAAACAGAGGAAAATAGAAAGAAAGAGAGCAGGGTGAAGGGTGGGTTACATCTGACTCCTCCACCAAATTACTGAGAAAAACCCTTCCCATCAATCACACACACACGCTCATACTACGTGAAAGCCATGCTGTTCAGAAACAGTAACTCCATCCCTGCATTCTCTGTCTCCAGTTCAGCATGAAGGAATGCGGAAAACAGTATGGGATGATTATGTTAGCTCTAAACGAGTGACTTCCAAGTGAGTCAATAAGCCCTACGGTCTCCATCCGGTCAAAATCAGAGATGAATCCAAGCTGCATACATTTATTCAACACCCTCCTCATCTTCCTTTCCTTCTGTTTTTCATATCCTCTGATTGCCAACTAAAAGCCAGGAGATGAGTAACAAGATTTCCATAATCAAAACACTAGAGACTTAAAGTGAAAAGCATCATTTTCTCCTCTTGCATTTCACCGGAAAGAGTAAACAAGCAGGTAATTAGGCAATAAAACAAATCAAATCCAAGCAGCATGCACATATGTTTATTTAGTTACACATAAAGGATAAAATAGTCCCCAAAAGTGAGATAAATATGTCAAAACCTCACTTTGGGGATGTCTTCAAATGGGGAAAAAAAGAAGATGCATAGATATAGTAAATCTTCATTTAATCACCTTTATTATCAGGGTCATTCCAACCTTTTCAATTTTCTGCTGTTGAACATAAAGGAAAATAAATCAAATATTCTTTTTCATGCAATTATTAAAGAGAATGGGAGCGTCCAAACTTCAAAATATATCATTAGTGGTTCATATAATAGTTTAGAGGGCCATACTATAGTTTTGTGTGACAAGAGGCTGAAATTGAAGTCATTATTCACTGAACATCTTCCCCTCCAGTGAGCTGTTAGCCAATTAAAACGAAGTGAAGAGTTCAGATGCGAAGACGTCAAAGTCCGTGTGACATGTTTTCTTTTAAACTGCAATGTTTAGGTTCAGTAATTTCACTTTAATGGCAATAAAAAGGTTATTAGTCAGTTATTGAAATGCCTTATTTAAAAAATGTCACTTTAGTCAATTCTTCTGTTTTTAACAAATTTGACTGTCTTTTACTGCAAAACCAGCTAAGTCCACCACTTTGGACAACAAGAGATATAGTATATGTTTACTTGCTACTCGCAAAAACCTGTTATTGCCACTGTAACGATGGACAAAACATGATAAAAACTTTTGCAAGAGAATAAGCAATTGAAAGCCAGTTCATACGCACACCGTCATCTTCAAACCACGCAAATATTTTTGTCTCTGCTAAGACAAGTGTACATTCTCAAATAGTCTACGTATACCCCGTCATCAGAACGCTCTAATTTCCCTGAATGTATTGTTGAAAGTTTTTAAATTTCCCCTGCGTGAATCAGAGGGGCACATGATCTACTGCTGGATTCACACTATACTTTTCATTTCATTGACTTCTATTCAAATGCATGTGAATGGATCAAACCGGAAACGCAAGTTCATGCAAAAAGTTTCGAATTTTGTTGCGTTCCAAAGTTAAAGTTTGGTGAACTCATGTCATGTGAAGACGTGTGTGTCACAACGTGACCTCTTGGCTAAATCAAAAGAAACATATTTTTGCAGTAAATTTGAGTAGATTGTATTTTTTACATTTTGAGGGTATTACTATTTATTATATGTTGAATTCTTGTTAATAAAAAAGAAGCTTTGGTGCTCGACGGTATATTGCATATAACGCCCGTTGCAGTGTCAAAAGAAATTTCGCATGCTGAAAGTATAGTGTGACCGTGTCTTTACATTGACTGATTCTGGAAACATGTTGAGTGACTCGCAACCCTTTAACCGAAATGAAACTGCCTCACTCATGGATGTGTGAATCCACTATCCACTATGGAGCATCAGCCTTCATGTTGTGCTTTGCAGCCGTTGGTAAACAAGAAAGGGGAAGAGTGTGAGTGAGTGAGTTTTTATCTTTATTTTCAGTTCAAAACCTAATAAAACTATGTAGCATAGAGATTTTATTGCCAACAAGACCATGATCTTATTGTCCTGTTCCGGAAAACACCTTTAAAAAACTTTTTTAAGGGTGCAAAACATTTGAAAATTACTTTGTAAATTAAATGTGAGCAAATACGATGAGCTGAGGACAACAATGACTCAAAAAAAGACTATCTGCACTTTCCTTGTTGACCCAAAGTCTAAAGTGATTGACAGTTTGTAAATAATCAGTTTGCATTGCAATATTAAAATCTAGAAAGAAACCTATATAGACTGATTTTAGTGGGCTGTTGATTGGGATTGGATTAAACCAGATTTTTGGATGGATATTTTTCTTATAAAAAGCCATCACTTTGCTTAAGAAGGCATTTATTCAGCCACTAGAGTCATATGGATCCCTTTTTGGAGCTTTAAAAACTCAGGAACTATTAAATGGCATAACAGAACGGGGGAGAGCCAGGGTATGATTTCATACAATTCATATTGTTTTCAGCCGAAGGAAGAAGTCAAATACACCTTGGATGGCTTGAGGATGAGTAAATTAAGGGATAATTATCGTTTTGGGGTAAAATAATCCTTTAAGTTAGCTAATGTAGGAAAATGAGCACGTCTGGAAAAGACAATGACAAAAACCATCTGTGACGTTGTTACTTTCATTTAAACAGGTCTTGGGTAATCATAGATCATGTTTGATCGTGTTTGTTCCTGCACACATCTGAAACCAGCATGTTTCACAATAAACTCACAATAAACGCACACATCTGAAACTAGCATGTTTCACAATAAACTCACCACTGTAGATCAGAGATAACACTCTCTTTGCTGAATATTTCAGACTTCACCTCACTGATACGAAAGTATGTTAACAAACAGACAGTCTTATTCTCTTGACACTGACATTAGAAGTATTGAATTATATGATAATATAAAATTCTGTATTCGTGGTGAACACTGAGAAGACTAATGAATTACACACATACTATTGAGTCTGTTGGGTCCACGTGGACACACACTTCTATATGCAGATCATTTCTTCCCCTGACACACACCAGTGTCATGAATACTGACAGCTCCATTCCTCTAGTATGCAAATGACGGCAGAATATTCATGACCCACTAAACTGAATGGCGTTAATAATTGAAACAAAATGGCAGACTCGATTGTCGCTCACACATGTATTTATATTTGTACTTTCTTGCTTGAAGGCTGTCAGCATCTCGCTTGAAACCATGTACGCGGCGGATCAAAACACTCGTCCTTGCCGGGGGAGTGTATGTGTGCATGTGTAAAAAGAGAGAACCTGATGGAGCTGGTGGGAAAGAGTGTGACTCTGTCAAAACTGCTCGCAGCTGTTTTTGCGATAATAGCGGGCAGCTCTGTGACTGCGTTAGGAAGCTCAGTGGGGCTTGACCCTGTTGGTAATGGGCAGGAAGCCGGGATGAATTCGACTTGTGTTTTACTCTTACAGCTATTAGCCATTAACCTCTCTGAGCTGCGGCACTGAGGGAGAAATGAGGCATGTAGGAGCCATGGGAAAATAGAGACTCTTAAGTCACAGATGCTAAAAGATTAACAGGCTGTTACTCCAACCACACACAAATATAAATATGCAGACTTATTATTATGTGTAGGTTTGGTGGCATGACCAAATTTATGATGATACTGCTACTGATTGTAGTGTTGTTTATACTGTAATAATAAGATAAAATATCTTGTATTTATGTTAAATTAATTTACATTGTATTTATGCCCATGCTGTCTTTGTTGTTGTCAAAATAATGAAATGAAATTAAATTATATAATTTATCACACCCAATCCCTGAAAGGGGTGACCTTTCGGGCCCTTTCGGGTCCCTTAACATGCTCAAAAACTCTTGAAATTTTGCACACACGTGGGAATCGTTGGCCATCAGGGCTGGGAACAAGTTGTCATGGGGCTGGGTTGATGGGGGATCACCCTCTTATTTTTACCCAATTAGCTTCAAACTTCGTCAGAATAATGTCAAGACACAGCGGATGTACACCTGTGAAAGGATTCTTGATTTCTTAAATACTGCTGTCATGGCACTACGTCAAACTTTTATAATATTCTTGGGTGTTTTTGAGACTCTTAGCATGCTTAAAATTGCATGAAACTCAACTTTGACGAAAGTTGGGGGATTATATGCATCAATCTCGGTGCATATATTTTTTTTATCAAGCCGGACAACTTTCTAATTTACAGTCATTAGCTCCGACCCACAGGCAGTCAGATATTTTGGTTTGAATGTGGATTTTTGGAATAAGCAGGCCCCTCGCAGGAGATTGATGTAATCGCCACCAAACTCAGTCAGCATGAAACAAAGACACTGAAGAATCAATTGTAGGATATCTCGAACAGTGTTGCCATGGTGAGGGATTAAAGTAATGACAAAAAAGGGAAACAGGAAGTGTCTCATATCGTGCAAAACTATTGTTTGATTTAAATTAAATTAATATTGTATGTTGCCCACCATGCACAGGTTTCCTTAAGCCACCAGGGTGGCAGTGGCACTGAGGATCGGGCCCGTCATCGCTGCTTGCAGCTATATTATTATTATATATTGTTATATTATATAGTTTTTGTGACTGCTTGATCACACTAGTCAAAGTATTGAATCATTGAAGAGGAACTAGGTCTTTTTTAAATATATTTGGACAAATGCTTAAAAAGTAAAGAGACAGATATGATTAGCTGAAGTATGGTAATAGTGGACTGGAGACAACTAAACTAATCTGAGGCCACATCTGGGGAAAAAACAGGAGTCTTACATTTGGGTCATCACGTGTCCGTAATTGAACATGACTAACTCATTTAAGTTAAAAAAAAAAAAAAGAAAGAAAAGAAATAAGAAGAGAGGACAAACAGACAGAAGATATGGACAGAGAATAGCTGAATAAACAGGAAGAGACACATCAAAGCAGTTGTAAAAAGACTTATGCTGAGCCACGTCTTGACTCTTTCCACCTAAATCCTGTTTTTGACAAGCTGTCACTTAATAAATCCTCAACAAATCCCATACAATCTGACCGTGAAACAAAACGCAATATTTTTAAAGAAGAAAAAAACTGACTGGAAGCGGTTACCATCCTAAATGACACTTAAAGGACAATAACTAGTAAAGAGAAAGCTGAACTGACTAGCTTTCTGCCTTGTTTCCTGCTGCAGTGAGTTTAGACACATAAAAGTTGCATGATCTTCTTCCATGATTTTTTTTAATTGTAAACTTGAATCGCTTTAGTATTCTGATTGCGAGGAGCTCTTAAGAAAGATTTCACAACCGCCTGGTTTGTTGCAATTCATTTTTTACAAGTTAACATACAGGATATGGCTTCGAGAGGTGAACTATGAAGACATATTTCTCTTTCTCTACTCTTTTAGTAAATGTCTCCAGTTTACAACTGTGGAGAAGCATATTTAATATATTATACACTAAGCAATGAATTTCAAGGAGGTGATTCACAAAGATTTCCAAAATCTTTCAGTAACATGAAATTACTTTTTTCATGTGCAATGAACATTAAATTGTGATATTTATAAGTCAGAAAGTTAGACAAATTAAGTGAGGGTGAAAAACTTAATTCAAATTCTACTTAAAATCAAAATGTAACCATAAATTTGTCTTTTTTCCACAAGATCTGTAATGCCCCTTTTACAGAGAATTAGTTTAAAGATTCTCCCTTTGCATTGAACTTTGAGCGTCATAACTTTGCAGATGTTGTTTATGCAAACAGCAACATTACACACGAACTGAAGATAAAAAAGTGAAATCATAATCAACCACCCCTTTAATGCGATATGTTGTCATAACTGTGATGTGTGAGCATCTCTATTTATTGTGGGATATACTGGTGTGAGTGTTTTGATTGGTCCTCTGCTATCCTGCAGCACAAAACTGCAGTGTTGACTATAATCAGGCAAGCGAGTCCTGTAAGCATGTGATTTCATGCTTGTGGAGAAACCAGGGGGCCAAAAATAGAGCTGTCAAAATCCACAAACATTCATGCAAACATCCGCACAAGCACAAACAGAGGGTTAAAGTACAGTAACGCAGGAAATAGTAGAACACACACTTTTGCTCTCTCTCTACACACACACACACACATCAAGCGAAGTCCCGCCAGACTGTGCGGCTGCATTAATAGAGTCATCTGGGAGATAAACAGTGACTGCAGCTGCATCAGGTGTGAATCACTGGCCTACAGGCAACACTGCTCACTGCGTCTCCATGACAACTTGCAGGTGACTCACCAACCTCTCTGGGTAAGGCTAAAGCTGTTTCCACGACAACCCTAACCCTTACTGCAGGAATGATGCCAGAGGAAAGAGCTGCGGCAGGGGACGTAGCGTCCCAGTACTACAGGCATCTACCTAAACACCACAACAAGAGGAGGAGGGCGCCATGGGACCTAATGTTCTGTGTTTGTCAAATCAATACAGCATGGACAAGTGTTCTGTGAAGTATTTATTATATAATATAATACAACAAAATATAATTTACTGCAATATAATGAGAAAAGTAATGATTTGAAAGCAACTGGGAAATGATTGGATTGTGAAGCATTTACTATTATGATACACTCTAAAAAATGCTGGGTCCATTGAAAATGGACAAACCCTGTAATTGGATTGTTTTAACCCAGCGATTGGGTTAAATGTTTGCCCAACCTGCTGGGTAGTTCATCTCAACTATTTTTTTTTTTTTTTTTTTTAAATGAACCCAAAGTATGTTGGAAATTAACATTTATTAATATATTTAATAAATAAACATTTATTAATAAGTTTAATTTTTAGATTATTATTGTTACCTCTAGTAATTGTGTGTCTGATTTTTAATTTACAACCTATTTTGGGTTTATTTTAAGTCAGCCATATAGTCATTTTTAAACAATTAAATAAAATAAAACTGCCCACCACGTTGGGCAAACATTCAACCCAACTACTGGATTTGTCCATTTTCAGTCCAACTTGGGTTGTTTTTAACTCAACATTTTATATAATAATAATTATTAGGGAAGTTACCAAGCCGATCTCAAGGATCAGCATCGGGGCCAATTTAGCATTTTTTAACTGATCGGTATCGACTATCCGCACCGCTGTCACGCAGTGTTGTGCTGTAGGTGGCAGTATCCACCTTAAAGTGGATTTGCCAACCGCAATTAAAAGGAAACAAAGTTCTGGTTCTAGCGCACCACACACAGAGAAATTTGAGCTTCTGTGATTAGCATATTTGATGCACACTTTTGTAACAACTCACTCAAAAGTCATTTATTTACTGTTTATTTTTATCTGCCATCAGACAGTCCGAGACGTCTTTGGCATAACGCACTGCTATATGGGTTGTGCCTTGCTTCGGACTGACATTCTGACACCACAAGTGTCATGCTTTCTAACCTTCAGTCCACTTTTTTCCCTTTTTGTTGCAATTATTCTGCTTATTGTACCAATGGATACAATAAAGTCCTGCCCATTTTTCCTTATTGAGTATCTTGTTTGTCATGGAAATACATCATATGGAAGAAAATTGATTGCTAATGCTTTATGTTGAATTAATGAGGTGCAAAAAGTATTTTTCTGTATTGATTGCTTTTTTTTTGCTAGTTTTTATTGATTTGAAGTTACCAACCATTGCGAGGACAGGCGTTGTGGAGTTGGATGTCCAGAGAGCAGGGTTTGCGTGTGACAGCTGTAGCCACTGACTCGTAAGGGTTGTCCTCATCCTCTGGTAAAAACACGTCCAGTGATGGAGAATGGGCAATTTCAACACACCGCTTGTCCTGCACAGACAACATAACATGAGTCTTTAGATAGACGGACAGAAAGATAATCAAACAGACAGACCCACCAACAGATATACAGTTTAACAGTTTTTTTTTGAATGATAATTTTCAAAAAAACAAAAAAACAAATACACATCTCCTTGAAAAAGCAAACATTATTTTCAAGTGTGAAAAAGACACTCCGCATCCAATTGAGAGTTTCTCCCCATGAAGACAAAGCATTCTGTATCATGCACAGAATGACAGGAATAAACAGCCTCCCATGACACCCTGCTCCATCATCTTCAGTGAAACATTGCCATCACCTCCTGCTGCCTGTTTGTCTTCATGGGTGCAACACGGCAGGAGTGTGAGGGCAACCATCCCTCAAAGTAAACATAGCACAGGCCAAACTGCCCCCATTGTCATCGCACTTATTTCCCATGAACCTCATCGATTTCTTCTCAGACAACTATTACTCTACCTGTCAGTGGCAAATCCTGCATCACCCAGAAAGCATTAGACACATCCATCATGCACCGGGCACAAGGGAAGGGCGATTTATCACATGGGATTGAAAGAAAGACCTTTGTCTCTCTCTCTGTTTCTCTCCTGATGTGTCTTTGATACAGCTGTTCCATATAGACACTCAAGATCAGGTGATGGTTAAGAGTAAATTAAATCCTTCTTCCAACATTCACTCTCCATACACTCTCAGACATAGGTGGTTTAAAACGATTATAAACGTGGTTAAGTATTTATTAACGTGGGTATCATTACTCATAACCGTAGGACTAATTAGAATCTGAATCTGCTTGTGATTCAAATTTTTGTGTGCAAAGGAAAGGGGTTAATGTAGTTGCTGTCACAAGTCACAACTACAAGCTGTGTTTAAGTTTCCTGTTTGTGAGTGGCCCTTGTAAAATTCACATTCACGGCGTTAGGGTGTTTTGGGTGGTTGCAAAGGTGTTTTTATATGGTTTTATATGGCTAGTGTTTTCTGTGTCCGCTAGATTTAGCATTTTCGAAGTGGGTTCGAAGTGGCATTGCTAAATGATTGGTGCTTAGATGAGTGGTGCTTGCCCATGCAAAAGTTGCTTCTATGGTGGCAGATAACTGTGGGTGGTTGCTAAGGCATTGCTAGAGTGGTTTGCTTTTTTACTAGGGCATTTCTAAGTGACTGTGAGTGGTGTTTTCCCATTTGTGTGGTTTGGGTGGTTGCTAGGGTGTTGCTGGGTTATGTGAGTAGTGCTTGGCCATGCAAAGTTACTTTGATGTTAGATTGTCGTGGGTAGTTTCTGGGGTGCTAGGTTCACTATAGTGCTGTGGTCACTAAATTGTGTTTACTAGGGGTGTCAGCGGAGCCAGTTGTATCCGAGATTTAGATAAAATGCTTTATTTCATTCATTTGTGTTTCATATCGCACAAGGTTTAAATAATTTAAAGGGCACCTATTATGCCCCTTTTCACAAGACGTAACGCAAGTCGCTGGTGTCCCCAGAATGTGTCCATGAATTTTCATCTCAAAATACCCCACAGATCATTTATTATAGTTGCCCCATTTAGGGTGTGAGCAAAATCATGCCGTTTTTGTGTGTTCCTTTAAATACAAATGAGCTGCTGCTCCTGGCCCCCTTTCCAGAAGAGGGTGGAGTTTTAACAGCTTGTCACTGATGGAGAGACTCGAGGAGTTACAACTTTTAGAATGCAACTGGATGTTTCTGAACAGTTAGTGGATCAATTTATGTAGTTGTTGTGGAGTTGATTCATTCAACTCATCGACTATCATGTACCGTCATGTTAATTTTATGTGCAAATCTAGCTTTGAACCGACCCTCGTTTGTGAAGCAGTCCGGCATAAAATGATTTGCGCATATATATAACACTTCACCGGCTTTCTCTGTCACATTTCCTTCATAAATGAAATTCAACCACAGTGGCTCAGATGCCGAGAGTATACAGAGACTCTTATGTTTATTAGTACATGCAATAACAGAACATTTGTAATGTTTTTTTGGAGCAGACATTGTATATCTCCAGCTGCTTACAGCAAAGAAGCAGAAATGGTGGACTGCTGCGGCAGGATCTATGCTAACAGTCAAGGTGATGGCTAGGGGGAAATCTGGACCTGCACATTCGCACTGTTTATGATTTATGGGGATAACAAAAAAAGGAATGGGTGGATTTTTACCATTATAGGCTGGTTGTTTACACACACTGTGGACACACATCTATGTTGAAACAACTTATAAAAGTGTATTTTATATATGTGCAAAAAAAAGTGCATAATATGTTTTAGTTGATATTACTCTTGTCAAGCTTTGATTTCTGCGCTCATTTCATTCATAGAGTTTATACTCATTCACTTCACACACTCATTATTGCATAATGGTTTTAGATGTTTATGTATAATATTGTGCTATCCAATGTCTGTCGACTATTTTCTCTATTATTTGGCAGAATTCGTTATTCCTTCTGAAGCCATTATCTGTGCATTTCCGAATAAGCTATCCCTACTGGTCCCTAATTCTTTCTATAGCATAAAGTGTTCACTCTGTCTCCTAGGCTGTTGCTAGGTGTTTGCTAGAGCATTGCTAGGTTATTATGAGTGGTGCTTAACCGAAGTCATCTACATAATGCTAGCAAGTTTGTTATGGGCGGTTGCCATAGTGTTACTAGGGTGAATTCACAACTAAATTTTCTGGAGAAAGTGTGAGTGGTGCTTGCAAAATTCACTTCCACGATTCTAGGGTGTTGTGGTTTGTGGTTGCTTACCGGTCGAAGTCAAAAAGTTACATGCTGAAGTTTAAAACCAATGTTTAGTAATGTGCCTTAGCAAATATGCCCCTCTTTTCATTAGAGCCACACTGAATAAAACTGCAGTAAGAAAGAACAGAGGCCCTCCAGAGAGCCAAGCAGAGAAAATAACAGAGAGGTGAAAAAGAGAGAAAGACGGAGAGAGATCAAAGCTGCGTTCACAAGAACTTACACTTTTGGACTTTCTGTGTTTTAATAGGGCGGGACAAAGGAGTCGGGCACACGCCGAGGAAAATACTTAGAGAGCAGGAAGGAGGGGAAATGCACGGGCTTTGAATCAGTAGTTTCCTGCATCGTATGCTAGCATGCGCACGCTTGCACAGGAAACTACTCACTGGCCGAACAGAACGAGAAAAAACTACAGCAAAGTTGTGGATGACAATCGTCCTACGTAGTTGTACTGCTGGTGAAATTATTTTACAGTACAACATAATTTTTGCTAACCAAACCATCTTTAACCTGCAAGAAAACTTTGAGCACTTTAAAAGAGCGAAAATTAATTAAATACATTTATATTCATTTAACAAATGACCAAATAAATAAATAAAATTACTATCATAGATAATAATAATGATAAAAATAAACAGTAATAATAATAATATAAAATAAAATAATTCAATATATAATTCTGTTGGTAAATAATATTTGGCACTAAAGGTTTTGTAAGATTTAGATGTCTTTTAAGGACAAAAGTACACACAAGAGTATACATTACACACTTATGTTAAAAAAGTTCAGTACCTGCTTATCTCTTGCGGATCCTGATTTCTTCACTGCGACTGAAATTCCAACTCTTCAACGTATGAACAAAATGACCCCGCTGCGCCTGACTGTCCGAGCACACTACAACTCTTGTTCTCTTTCCCTATCTCTCTCTGACAGCAGAGACAGGAACTTCATTTTTTTTTTTTTCTCAGAAAAGGAAGACTACAAAACAAACAGAAGCGGTTCAAGTCAGTAATTAGCGTGCTGATGTAGAGCAGCAGTTGCTGGACTCGGATTCAAATAGGAAATCTGCCCGGACGGCCCTCAGTCACGTCTGCAATCTTCAGCTGCACATGTGATCACATGGGGCCTGACAGACTTTTACTGCTGGCTTAACTCTTGTCTTCCTCCCTTTCTCATTTTCTTCTTGAATCAGCTCTTTTTGCTTTATTCCCTTTGGTTTTCTTCACATTTATCCAGAATTCTGTCACTCGCTGTTTTCTCAGTTGATACAGTATCTGATCTGAATGGCCACTGTCATTTCCTGTGCGTTTCTAATCTGAGCTATGCATATTTTGGAGGAGGACCCCACAGCATAAAAAGCCCTCAGAGACCTTCTCAGAACAGATAGAGGGATTGATATAACGCGAGAGAGAAGATAAGTTTGGTCATGTGCTTTAGAGGAGGGCTTTGCATGCAGAGATGATACCAGTGGAGGGAAGGAAGGCTTACACAATTTTGTAGCAATATGCCCCACAGTGAGGCTTCATTATAAACCGAGCAAACAATAAGCGGGAAAATGAAGGAACTACAAATAAATAACATCAGCAAGATAAAGTAGCCTGTTCAAGACAGCTAGTTTCTCACTAAAAGACTTACAGCCAAAATAATCCCATTCTACCTGATATATACAGTAATGGACTTAGTGCAAGAGATGATAGAGAGAGAAAGCAGAGTTGGAGAAAGAGAAAATTAGTAAATTAAATTGACAATGATTTCCGACTTTCATAAAAATGTCTGACTGCAGTTACTCTCTTCCCTATTAAACACCTTTGCAGATTTAGCACCTGCTCCCAATGTTACTATGAACTCTGTGATGCACTTCAGCACACCAGTTGAGGAAAAACAAAAGGGTAAATCTGCAGGTCAAACCCCAAATGCTGTGAGGACTAGAGTTTTTGTGTGTGTGATTTAAAGGCCTGAAGGCTTTGTTTAGTCAGTGAACTAACAAATATGATCCACCTTCACCCACACCTGTTAATGATGATTGGATTGAGAACATCGAGTATTAAATAAAACAGTACTTTGCACTGTTCAATTGAAAATAAGTCTATACTGTTGCTTGAAAAATAATTTTCCCTATTATACTTGTGGCAAACAGCAGAGATTATTGTGTTATTTGTAGCATCATACAATCTTTTTGTAAAACACTATTTGTCACAAAATAGTGTCAAATTTTGTCAAGGTCCATCATGATGTTGCTCCTTATGTTTTTGTTTTTCAGGAAACAATGTTTTGAATCCTGGAGTTATGCCAATAAAAGAAATACACTAGTTTGGGCTTTCGAGCAGACCCAACTAAATCACTTGAGTACGGCAGTTTTCTTTCATAAACCTATTAAAACAGGAAATTGGGGAAGGATGTAATTGAAAGGATTAACGACAGCCAATAAGCTTTAGGTGTATTAATTTGCGAACTTTTGAAATGGCTTCAAAAATCTTCAAAATCTTTCAAAGCTACAGTAACAGGCATGGAATAAAAGCCACAATTTTGAAAGGTAAATTTTCCTCTGAGTTAAAAGTATCTCTGATTAATTTTGCTAAAACAGTGTTTTGCCACTTACTAATCAGTGGAAGTAGGGGTGGGGCATTCTCAATGTAGAGATCCTCTGATTGGACAAAAATCTGTTTAGTGCAGGATGAGTCATCAACAGTTTTATTCTGTTTTCCCAGAAGCGAAACAGACATTAACTTTAAAAAGTAAACTAATAAATGAGAGAGTGATGAGAATGTGGAAAAACAGGTAAAAAGCAGGACAGGGTAGGAAAAAACTAAGCTAGTCAACCAAACACACTCAGAGCCGATAGTCCATAAAGGGCCAGTAGGGAGGCCGGAGGCATTTTGAGTTTTGAGTCCTCCTGAGAGCTTTTTTATGTAGAAAAAACCGTCATCACCTCATCATTCACAGCCGGTACACTCTGGGAGAAGTTAACATTCATTAGTTGCCCTAATTATCTCTCAGCACCTACGAGGAAGTGCTGAAACCTTCTCGTTAGATGAAGCCACTGTCGGGGTTCTGAGATTTTAAACATGAGTCACGGATGTACAAAAGAGATTATGCCACACTGTGGGATAGGAGGAGGAGGACGATGAAGATTAAAACAAATATGACGGAGGAAACATTTAATGCAATCACTCGAGGGAGCCCGCTGCTTTGGAATAACTACAGTCAAGGCTTTCCTTTATATTATTAAGGCGTAACAAAAGCGCCTGTGTGAGTAATCCGAACACTAACAACCATGATTTTCAATGTGGAGACTCAGAGATGGCGTCAATGCTCACCAAAAACAGCAGAAGCACTGGTGGTGGTCGTTCATTCAATTTTAATGCCACACAAAATTGGTATCAAGAGACACATAGACAGGAACAAAGCATGTGAGATAATGTTGTTGTGTCTCGTCGCTTGGTGGGAAATAACTTTTATTACTGAAATCACTCCTAAACCAAGTTAATATTTTTATAAACCATCCATTAATAAGCATTCATGTTTAATCCAGTTTTATGAAGGCTGTTTATTATTACGCAGTATAGCTTGTTCTCGCTCCATCTCTTGTATTTGGCTCTAAATGGCTCATAAAATACGACCAGTCGTTTAGGATTTTTATCCCAGCACTGTTTTCAGAGTGATATATTAAACACAGCGATCGGCTCCTAAATCACACTGGGCAGTCAGTGAGGCCACAGGGACATAAGTTTCCTCTAACACAAACTCACACACACATACAAAGCCATTATGCTCAATTAAAATGGACAATACACATGAAAAACTTCACTTCCCGGAGCATTTAATTAGCTGTAATTAGTGGCTTTTGTAAGAGCACAAAGTCATCGAGCTGGACAAGACCAACCAAATTACTTCAATATAAGCAATGAAATGGCATCATTTTAGGGGTAATCGATGCTATATGCAAACTGAGGACAACAATATATTACATTTTTAGTACAACAAGCAACCACCCTTCCAGGTCCTTTGGAAATAAAACCACTTTAGTGATGGCGATGAGCAGTGCTGCGGTTTAAGTGATCAGTTAATCTGTATAAATACATACAATTCCAGACCCCAAAAATTAGCTGTTTGGATTTAAATAGGCAAATGCTTAAGAGTCTATGACTGGATCATTATTGCATGTTATAGCATGTTATATGTTTGGCAACAGTTCTTCTAACCATAATTGATGGAGTGTGTAGCTTTTCATTTCTTAAACAGCCTAGAACATGAAGAATAATTTTCACAAATGAATTAGCACCTCTGAGTCTTTGGGATGTGCTGGAAGAGACTTTGCAGAGTGCTCACCTCTTGCATTGTCAATACAAGATCTTCACCAAAAAATTATGCACCTCTTTAGAAATAAATGTTGTGATGTTATTTCCATCAAAAGGTGCATCAATTTTGGGTTAAAACGAATCTTGACATTGTCATCCTGGGATATGGCCATGATGTGTCTTCCTACGTGATTGTTTAAGAAATGAAAATAACTGTTTTCTATTGCAATAAATTTTAAAATGTAATTTATTCCTGTGAGGCAAAGCTGAATTTTCAGCACCCTTACTCCAGTCCTCAGTGTCACATGATCCTACAGAAATCATTCTAATATGCTGATTTGATTATTATCAATGTTGAAAACAGTAAATATTTTTTATTTCTGCTTAATATTTGTGTGGAAATCGCCACAGGATTCTTTGCTGCATAGAAAGAACAGCATTTACTGCATTGGAAAAGTTTTTTTTCTCATTATAACAGTGTCTTTACGGTCCCGTTTGATCATTTTAATGCATCCTTACTTCTTGCTGAATAAAAGTATTAATTTTTTGAAGAAAAAATATATTACTGACCCCAAACTTTTTAACTGTAACGTATATATATATAAAAAAATATATAATATAAATGTGACATATAATAAGAATGCTTATTACTGTAAGCATAAGTTAATATTGCCTATGATTTCCTTTCTAAGAAATATTTTCTTCATGAAGAAAAAAAACACACAAAGTATTTCAACTCCACACAAAGTACTTTTTGGTCATTTACAGTTCAATAATATTGTAGTCCTAATCTAAAACAGGTCTTTTCCAGGGTGCCAAAAAAAAATCCGGAAATGTCTCAACAGAATGTCAGTTTGTAAACAGTAATTTCATCTGCAGAGAAAACCATTGCAAAGCAGATGCTACAGATGGGAGCACTTACTCTGATCTGAAATCACACGACATTTTCAGCATAAATATTAAAATTTTGCTGACTGCAGCACTTGGATTAGAGGCAGAAAAAAACTACCAACACAAATGCACAGGCCCAGATTTTAAATACACAAATGTATGACGCAAAAGAAAAAAAAATAGATGGCGAAAACAAGAATGGATAAGAAAATTTAAAAAAAGAGAGGCAGAGGAATGCCGGAGAACAGCTTGAATGAGAAAGCAGAGGCTGATACCCAGTCTCTCTCTCTGTCTCTGGATGTTTTCTCTGGATGTTATTGCGCAGTGCTGTGACGCACCTGTTTTGATGGAGACTCAGATCTGTCAATTGGGAAGTGGGTGGATATCCCACGCCTTGCACTTTATGAATTCTGTGTCTCCTAGCAACTACGAGAACCCCTCGGAATCCGTGTGCATCTCTCTCCCTGCGGAGGAGAGCCAGCAAAGGAGTCCAGGATTGGTTTGCGGGTGCAGAAGTATGACTCGCAGCCCAAGGAACCCCAACTCTTTCTGAAGCTGGAGTCTCCCTTCCCCCACCCTGCTGGTACCTTCACTATCCCTGTTTCCATGGTAGCAGGAGGTCTCCTCACATGGCGTAGGTGGGCGGATCAGCGTGTGACACGATTACACTTCCTGTGGGATAATTAGACTTCCTGTCTGAAGGATGGGAATCCCTCTTGCTCATTCTGGCATTAAGAAAGCCTCCTAAACATCAATCCACCCAACATTTCCACATACATCTTTTCATCCACAATCAGAATTAAAGATAAAAAGAACATTTTTAGATGCCCGGGAAGTCTTTGAAGGTCTTCGCTGTTGCCTAAAGTTCCCATAACAACATGCCACGACTTACATACCCGATTCATCTTGCATTTCTGGCTGTGAAAATTAATATAAATTATTTAATATGTGTATAAAACCTTACAATAAGGGTCTTTAATTACCATTCAGGGGTCTGTTAATCATTGCTTGATCTCAATACATTTTTCTGAAAATAAATAAATAAATAAATAAAATAAGATTTTTTATACAAAAAAACAAAAAGTGAGTATAAAATAAATCTAATTAATTACGTATTAGAGGGAGAGTTTTGGAGGCGGAGCAATGAAGAGAGGGGTGGATTTATATGGGTCCATTTCAAATATAAACAATGTCCAACAGTGTTTTTGAAAAATGGCTTACCCCACCTTTAACAACAACAAAAAATTTCCATTCTAAAAGGTTATGAAGGAAATGCAAATCGCACTTGTACAGTAGAGGGCGCAGCACAAAATAAACTTTCAGCTGTGCTGCCATTCTGGATACTTCAACAATAAAAAAAGAAACACAAATGTGCTATTTTTGCTTTTTCCTATGGTTGAATTGGATCATAAGTAAAGACACTAGTTAATAAAGTGAGTTTAAATACATAAAGTATGTGTTTTTTAACATTTAACTATTTTTGCATATTCATTTTGATGAATGCTGAATCAGTTTATGTGCAAGTGAGATGAGTACGTTTTTGCACCTCACTCCTGATTCATCAACATGGGGACAGAACAGGAGAGATGTCAGCCAATTAATGGGAAAAGTTACTTTACTAGTTACTTTAAAAAGTAATCTGATTTCAAGCGTTACTTCCTTTCTGTTTTTTTTTTTTTTTACAAATTATTTATCCACAAAGTAATCCGTGGCTGCATTGTAAGGAAAGGAAGTGTCATACTGTGTGTACCTGAGAAAAGCCCAGGTTTCTGCAGCCGTTGCAGGGAGTGAGCGCTTCCCACAGGCCTGATGGTCCGCAGCTCTTTTCCTCCTCTTCCATCGCCGGGGGCAACGGGGGAGTGGGCCGCTAGAGCCAGGTGGAAAGAGTAACATAGTCAACGGTAGTACACACAGGCTGAGGTACAGATACTGATCTCTGCTCATGCCAACATAACAAGATTAAGATAAGACAGGGACGGTATAAGGGGAAAGAGATGGACCACTCAGAGAGAAAGGAATGGGAGAAATCGTAAGTCTCAGTATGGTGGCTATATGCTGTAATCTAACACTTAAAGTCCCCCTGTGGTGAAAATCAAGGTTTTAATGTTGTTTATATGTCTATGTGGTGTTTTTATAATGTGCTTTGAGACAAACCACGTGCAAATCATAAGTCAACACCATTGCTGAGCATTTTCTGTTTAAAACTGCATTGAAAATTTCAAAAATGCGGTTTGAAATCGCTGGTGTTTCTGCCACACAAACTACCTTGTATCCAATCATGTCAACATGTGATCATCGATGAGTAGATCTCTAAGCTGGTGTGAGTAGGTGAAGGTGCATATTCATAGAACCACATATACTAAATGAGTCAAGGGTGTAGAGTTTCATTCAAGCTATTTTAAGGCATGGAGGCTTTAAATATATAATTTTGGTGATCAAATATGATTTTTAATGGATAAAATTATTGACTACAGGGGGACTTTAAAGAGGCAATCACCAATTTGTTAGAGGATTCGGCCTAGATTAACCTTTTTGAAGCCAGATAAGCTACATTTGACAAAGCTTTTGTTAAATTTTATTGCTGATTAATTGTTGAAACAAACAGTTTTGGACATTCCTCATTTAAGTAGATAGGAACTGTTCTGTACTGAGCCCTAAAGTAGGGGAGTCCAAACTGGGTCCTGGAGGGCCACTGTCCCTGAAGGGTTTAGCTCCAACTTGTCTTAACACTTGAACCAACTTATTCGCTTGCAAAAGTTCCACAGAGAATCTTTGTGTTCCCTCACAAAACTTTTACATTCCCCTGAGAGAACTATTAGTGTTCTTTGTGAGCGAACGCAAAGTTTTTTGGGGGGAATGCAAAAGCACTGACAAATAACTTTTCCTCTCATTTCATTTTTTCCCTTCACGATGTCCTTTTAGTATGGAAGCTTGTTTCCGACACTAAATAAAATTAAAAAAGGTCATTCAGACTTATTTCTCACAATTGCGACTTATAATGTCAGAATTACGATATAAATTCAAAATTGTGAGTTATAAAGTCCAAGGAAAAAAATAATTTTCTGACTTTTTTTCCTCAGAATTGCACGTTTAAATCTCACAATTCTGACTTTATAACTTGCAATTGCATGTTATAATGTCAGAATTGCGAGATATAAAAACAGTTCTTAAAAAAAGTCAGTAATTGCGAGTAAATGCAGTAAACACATGACTTTACAACACGCAATTCTGAGAAACAAGTCAGAATTATGAGATTAATATAAAAAAAAATCGCAATTACCTTTTTTATTCAATGGCTGAAACCAGCTTCCATGCTTCGTTCTGTACAAATGTGAACAACTGACTTACTTTAATAGACTTTTGATAGGTGTCTTTCTCTCTATTTCACTCTATAGTCCAACATGAACACTTGCTTTGCTTGTCAGTGACTTTTGCGCAGCTTTTCTGAGACTTTTTAGAGGACTCGTAACATGATTCATGATTTAAATATGTGGCAATCATATTTTTTGTAACTCCAGATCTCATGTAGCAACACATTCCTGGTCATGTTGAGCCACAAAAACTAAAATATACAAGTATCATATACAAACATGATGGGTATTTAATTTGTATATGATACTAGTATTTCAAATAATGATCATTTGCTTCAAATATTTGCTTCCCTGTAGCTCAAACAGGAGGTCATGGGTTAGATTTGCAGGGAAAGCAAGAACTAAACAAAAGGGTAAATGTGTACCTTGAATGCAAAGCAAGTTGCTCTGGATAAAATCATCTGCCAAATGCGTAAATGTAAATATGCAAAGAAAAAATTTGGTAAATAATTCCTTTGACATGAGCAAAACATTTCATTTTTAAAGTAGATAATGCTGTTTTAAATGAAAATATTGTTTAGCGACTGCATGTATGGCCAGTAAATATTCCCACAACCCTTTTATAGATGCTGGAAACAACCCCAACCCCTTCAGTCTTCAAGTCTTGGGAGTTTTTGACATGTCACTGGAATCGATTGGAAGAGTGTTTGTGTGCGTGCGTGTCTTTGCTTGTTTATCTGGGCTCTGCAGACTTTGATTGATTGACCTGACACAAACACGTTTAATTGTATCGATCAAACAAACTCAGTGGAGTAAACCATGATCCAGTGGTCACAGTGACAGATCTTCAGCAAATAACCATTGCACAATGTCAATAGCACACTTTCCTAATGCAATAATTCAGAATGTTTCTGCCCCTCACATTGAGTAATATTCACTCCCTCAGCCAGCAATGTGATGAAGCCACATCAAAAATAAGATTCTGTTTGTGTTGAAAAACATCAGTGATTAAATCTGGGGCTGTTTTAGAGCTATAAATATGTATTTACGAGATTATATAAATTGAAGGGATACCCAGCACTGCACCTAGTGTTCAGTGCTGTGTTCCCTCTGCTGGCCAGAGTCAGGTTCTGCATCAACAGTGAAAAGCTCATTCGGACCTCTTGAATCTTGATATTGATAGACTGATGCGACTGACTTCATTTTCTCGGAAAACGGCACTATTTTTTGAAATTTTGCATGCACACCTTGTTAATTCGAGTGAGAGTGCCGTTCCGTTCCTCGTCAGACAGACGCCCGCTGCCGAAGCTCTCCATGGACTGAGAGTGAGAAGAGATGGTCTGACACAGCTCCTCAAAGGAACAATCCTTATCACGGCAGATCTTTATTTCATTCAGCAACTTAGACAACTCCCCTGTTACTGCGTCATCTACAAAGGGAAGGAGAAAGAGGGCAAACTATGAATTTAAATGAAAGAGTAATGAGTTTAAATATAAAAATATAAAGGAATGAAAATCATTTTTTATTAGTGGATAGCAGCACAGTACGCTTCAACTTGCCTGCATTTTTTTCTAAATTACTAGCTAAATACAAATACAAACATTTTACATGTTTACCACTATTAAAAACTTTTAAAATATAATTATATATATATATATATATATATATATATATATATATATATATATATATATATATTGCATGCATTTACTGTACGGCATCATGATACTAAGAGCACATCAAATTTCTCTGTAAGTGTTTTTAAAGAAATCTCTATTTACTCAGCATTCATCGCCGACCTATTTATTTTTCTTTTGTCTGTTTTTCAATTTTTAATCTGGGACAAACGCTTGGTTTTTTTTGGCCCTGACTCAGTGTGCTGATGTGTACTAACAGTCATTTTGTGGTTGGCAGACTGTCGGATTCACCTGTGATCATTACAAAAATGCTACCCCAGCTGGAACGAAAGACACACATCCAGCAGTAATTTAGACCACAAAGAGAACGAGTGAGACTGCCCTGCACTGCAACAACTGGCCACTAGAGGCGCTGCTGACCGCATTTTCTTCATAATGAACATCCACTACTCAAAACATATATTCATTTATGCCACTATTTGTACTCCTGTTAAGAAAATAATAAGAACAATAAGATTATTTTCATTAATTAGGTGATTTAGGCATTCAAACATTGGATTTATCAGTAAATATTTGCCAGAGAAAAACAAAGCAGCAGACAATGTGCTGCAATACTATCCCTTGACCACTGGGTGTCGCACTGCACATTAAAATACAAGGAAGTGACAGCAGTCATGATGAGCAGTGAGCATTAGGATGAGTCTACCTACTTTTTTAAAAATTAAAATTACATTTAAATGTTAAAGTAGCATGTTTTATAGCTAGTTTATAAAATTTAACTATTGTATGATGTTTTTAATTGAATGTATTAAGAATAGAATTGTAGATTTCACTGATCTACCAACCACACTTACTTTTATGCCGCAGAGACGGCGAGGGCACAGGTGAGGGTATTGATGTGCGCGGTGTCGGTATTGGGCGCTGCCGTGCTAAATCTTCGTGGAAATTCCCTCTGTCACAATCGGACATCATATAATCTAGAGAGGTACAAAAGTACATTGAGATGTGCCAGTTTTCTCAGTTTTGGGACAGCATTAAGTTATAGGTACAGATGAGGAGGGGAAATCTCAAAACAGACAAAATTGAAATCACCCCCCCCCCCCCCCCACAAGTACTTTAGGTTGGTGAAAACCAAAATGTGGTGCTGTAATTGTAGCTCAAAACAACTATAGGCTGCACAAGCCACATGATAACAATGAACACAACAATAGTTTCAGAGTCAAAGACTGAAGCCTATAAAGCCACAGCAAGTGTGAGTTTGAGATTCCTTCACGCTGGGGATTCCAGTTCCACACTTTGACCACACAGAGGCAGGGAGGAGAACTTTAATGTTGCCTCTGTCCTATAAGATGAAGGGTGAGTTAGACTTCTCATGTGTCCAAATGAGACATTTTAAAGCAGTAACAGGGAGTCCTAAACTCCCAAGTCTGCATTTCACAACCCTCAGAAATGTATAACCCTGGGCATAATGTGGATGGAAACAACAAGAGAGCTAAAATGAATTTAATTTCAAAACCAGATAACCACATCATATTCTTTTACGAGGGTGTGTTTTTGAAAGCAGAGATGGAACTTTGCGTTTAAACACCCAACGTCTTTTATGCTGTATGATAAACTCCACTAGAAAGAATGAGTTTAATTCCTTCAGTACATGAAGGAAGACGGCAAACAGACTTTAGAATCATCCAAGACATTGTAATACTGAAAACGGCATAAAGTTGTAATAACATATGTATAACAATGTAATAAACACGTAATAAGTCGAAGATCTCAAACATACCAAATGAAGACTAAGTATTGTGGGTTTTAGTAGTTGTTTTTTTTTTGGTCTAAAGTATGTCAGGGAACAAGGAATTCTCACACGCATTAAACAACCATTGTTCTCAATCTAACACAAACTTCCTGAAACAAACTTTATCAATCTGTAAGCATCCGCCTTCTGATCTCCACCAGAAACACGCTCCCTCATCAGGTTGTGCACGTGTGTGTGAGTGTGCTCGTGTGTTTGAGGGCTTCATTTGCTTTTAAAAAGTTTCAATGTGTGTGCGTGTAAGCTTGGGAAACACTTTACCCTGTATAAGAGAAGCAATTTGTTGTGATTTCTGAGACGGATGTTCTCTCAGTCTGTCTAGAGCCGTTCTTCCCTGGCTATCTCTGATGTTGGCATCAATCCCTGAGGAATAAAAAACAGAAAAAAAGGTTAATTTTGTATTTGAGTTTTAGTTCAGTTTTATTTAGATCTAAATATTCATTAACATTTTTAATTTGTATCTTGTATCTTTAATTTGTTTATTAGTAAAATAGCTAGTTTTAATTTATTACTTTATTTAGCTTATATTTTAATGTATTTTTTATCGCATGTAATGAAACACCACAAAACTCTTCTATCTGCCTATAAATGGTACAAGGCCTTAATTTAAAAATGCAAAAAATTATCTGTGGTTACAAAAAGTGAATAGTTGCCCAATTAAGAGGTTCTTGTTGACAGAACAAAGTGAACACAATCTAAAGTGAAGCTTGGGATACTCATTTAAATCTGATTTTTTTTAAATTGAGTATTCATTTGTATTTTTGCGCATTTAAACTTTCCATACAAAATTAATTAAACCAAAGTGCTTGAAAGTTGAAACAAAAACGTAAAAAATAAAGTCCTTTCTGGAAATGATACAATAGAAAAGTTCTGACTTCTCATAAACCCTAAAAAAAAAAACGAAATCTAAACAATTATCCTCAAACAACTTTCCATAACAATAAAACTATGACAGGGTAACTGCACCGCCCTTTCCTTATACAACATCAAGTTCTGCAATCTCCAGTTCCTGTTCCCCAGCTGGCACTGACAGGGAAGCCGTTAGGTCACAGGTCGCACAAGTCATTTAAACAAACCATGGCTGTGCAACATCCCCATCCCACACACATACTCTTCCTGAAGACGTACCTGAGTCAAGCAGTAGCTGAACTACATCCATCTTTCCGAAGAGAGCGGCTTCGTGGAGAGCACTTCCTTTCTCTGTCTAGAGAGAGAAAGATTTCAAGTCAATATTTTAAGCCTAAATGTTTCACATAAAGAAGTAAACGGCAGTAATCCACTATGGCGTCATTACTTTTCCTGCCCTTGCAGTCTATCAGCCGTCTACTGGGGCGACTGGCAGAGTATTTTATATCACGCTCACTGTGAAGTACTTAACTACACCCAATTTAGCTCTGGAAACATTTATTCAGTGTACAACAATTAGCGGCAATGGCGTTGTGGATTTATGAGGCTGACTGACGGGAGCTTGAGAGGGAAAGGAAAGGGCAAATGAGACCGAACGGCAGTCGAGACAGATCGCAAGAGAGCTTCTTGCACTGTTGAGCGTGGTCATTTTAATAAGCCACCAGGAGACCGAACACGATATCAAATCAAATCGGCCCCCATTGGCCTTCATTAGTCCAGAGGCATCTGTACAACTCCAGCGCTTGCTCTTCTCCCTGAATTCCCTCAATGGATGTGATGATGCAATACATATTAAACAAGAACTACAGGGACTTACTACTGTAATACTTAATCCTGCACATGTCATATATCTGAAATAACAGCTCTAACCTTCTACAAGGCAGTCTGGGAGAGCCAAAACTACCTCGGTGCAAAATTCTGAGATACTTTTAGCCACTGTTTTTGTCTAGCAATGGCATTTCTTTTTTTCTGAACAAAGTGAAGAAAGTGCAGAAAGATCATGTTTATCAAGTTTATGTCTTTGTAACATTACCAACAGGGCATTCTTATAACCTGTATGTGCTTTTCTTTAAATCTATGTACACATCTAAAGAAAGTCTGGGATGTTTGGCGGGTAGGAACGTTCGAGATCTGCTTTGAAGGTGTAAAAAGTAAATTTTTTAAAGATCATGGCAAATTTCTGAACTTGAACCACTTTTGGGAAGGTCTCATTGGTCAACAGATGTCTATCGCAGAGTCTTGCAGAAAGGCTACACTACATATCTAAATTATCGAAATATTGCAGATGTACATATCGCGATATGCATATTGCAACAGCTTGCGATAACTGCCTGATTTTAATACTCAGGTTTTATGTCAACAAGGACAGCAGAGAGTAGACTGGACACATTACATTACCGTTACAAAAGTGTGACATGCATAATGTTAATAAAGGCAATAAGCGAAGTTCTCACACGTACAATAAGCTGCCACTCGGACAGCGAGTGATCTCAAATTCAGCTCTCTTCCACAGCTTATATGGCCAAATATGCACAAAATTAAGTCAAAATGCCAGTCTTGGTGAGTATTCACTTAAACACAATCAGTTATGTCTTAAGTGGATTAAATAGTTGAGAAAGAAAGCACGCATATAACAATATATTGCAGCTCTTAAAGTGACGGCAGCCTAATAAACCTGCTTCTGTCTGTGTACTTGATGTTAATCAAACAATGAAAGATGAAGACAAAATCACTCATTACTCTTTAATAAGAATAAGTATAAATTTAATTCATACAGTGAAGACTAAGCAGTGTTTTACTTTTACATTTGATTATTCAATTTCTGTTGTAAAATAAACCTAATGTAGGCCTACCTGAAACCCTTATTTTATATATTCAATATCGTGCAGCCCCATCTAAAAATTCTTTTAAATATTCTAAATTGTGTTTTTTTCTATTCCAACACCCATGCATCTCTCGTTTTTTAAATGCAAAAGCACATTCTTTGTGAATGGAAGCTAAAAACATTTCATCTTGTGTCTCAAGACCCCTAAGTTCTGTTCTATTCAGTCTGGCCAGTCGTACTGTTCTTGATCACAACACCGCATCCTGTGAACGCCCACAAGTCTGTTTAAAGTTCTTAGAGAGAAGTTGAAAATGGCAAAATGAGGTAAACACACACATGAATGTACATTAAAAGAAGACTAACTGTAGTGCTGGTACACTGTCAGAAAAAAAATGTGGAAATATTTTGTACCTTTAGGAATACTTTTGTATTAATATCCCATATGGGATCATATGAGTCCTCAGGTACTAAAATGCATTCTATAGGTGTAGATAAGTGACAAAGGTATGTGTTTGAGGGTACTGCTCCAGTGACAATTTAATTGTACAAATTTTGGACAGCATATTATCAAGCTTAAACGCAGTGAATCTGAGGGTACAAACGTAAAGCTTGCACAAATTTACGCCTTTAAAGCAAAATGAGAGCTCACATATACTGTGATTACTTACTCAGAGAAAGCACACAAAATAGTCCATTCATCCTTGAACCTTAGGTTAAACTCCAGTCCAGATAACTGAATAGTCCAGAACACCTAAAAAGTTCTGAATGAGGCTAAATCCTGAATAAGCATGGTAAATATTGCAGAGCACACTCTTCTACTCTGTAACTCAATTAAACATTCTGTGCTGTTCGGGATGAGCAGCGAGCGTACCCACAACGGCACGGGAAGTGGGACCCCCTCCTCTGAATGAGGACCACTTCCTGTCCGGTTTCCCATGGCGATTAGCTATTGATGTCACCAGGAGGAGGAAATCGATTCACTCTCACTGTGCTTCCAGGAATTGAGAAGCAGTTAGCAGATTGCCTTCATCTCTCCTTCTTATACTTCAGCTGAATGTTCTTACAAGTTTACAGACTGACTGTCTTTCTCAGAGAAAGAAAGAAAATGCAAGACTAGAGAGAAAGAGATTTGCTTAAAAGATGATCAAAATCTTTAAAAGATTTGCTCATTCATTTTTTTTTTTATATAAATATATTTTTAATGAGTTTTCTCATCGGCACCATGGACATTTCACTCGTCCAAAATTCAGCTCAGCATATAAATGTATCTTAAACATCAAATATGTTCTCATTCACAGTGGACAGACAAATTGAAACATGACTGGTTAGCACAATATAACTTTACAGGGTTAAAATATGTATGTGTTCAAATAATACTGTATCTCCCACAAAGACAGAGAGAGACAGAGGAAGGGGAATCCATGCTTTTTGAGATCAAAGCTTCCTCTGATCATCCTGTCTTACACACACAACAGAACCTTTCAAACGCAGACAATTCAGCAGCGTTCCATCACACACACACGTCTAAAGAGACAGCTTCCATACAAACAGCTGATAAATAAGACAAGCGCATCCAAGAACACACAAACCTTTGAAGCTATATTAGTGAGGATTTCTCACAAATACAATGGTTTTCATACTAAAATAATGATACAAACTATTCTAATGGCATTGCTGAGTGTAATAAAACAACAGTTACCCATGCAAAACTCACTGCAACAATATCAGAGTGTTGCTATGCGATTACTAAGGACTTCTGTATAGTTTTTAGTGTACTAAGGTGTTACTGTAGTTGTATGCAGTTGCTAGGTTGATTGGTGTGGTTGTTGCGATGTTCTAAGTGGTTGTTAGATTGTTGCTTTTGGATGGTTTCTTGGGTGTTCTGAATGGTTGATAAGTAATTACCAGAATTTTCCAAGTGAATTCTAGGTTGCTGCTAGGTTTTTTTTTTTTTTGAGTGGTTTAGTTGTTCAGAGTGGATTCTATGCAGTTGCTAGAGTCTTCTGGGTGGTTGCTGTTCTGACTGGACAATCCGGCATTGTTACATCACATACACGCACAAAATCTTAAAATGCAGTTTCCATACAAACAGCGTAGTAGTTTGACAACCACATGTATCTAACAAGAACACATACATAAACCTTATATTAGAGAGAACCTCTGATTCACAGAATAATTTTTTTATACTAACATAATGATATATTTACTATTCTCTATGCCTAAACCTGTATCGTCTTTTATTTCTCCCCCATTTACATTTTAGTTATGAATTGTTTTTACAATTGAGGGCATCCCCAGATATTCCCAAAGGAAAGGTTTATGATTTGGGTCACTTCTTGGTACAAAATTTGTCCCCAAAGTATAAACAAGTAAACACACAACAGGATAGCCTGAGGAAACCCTGGACTGGGAACAGAGTGTTCCTCCACTGCGTCTCACTTACTCTCACAGCTAGATGAATTATTCATCCATTTGAGCCCTTAAACCATTCACACACTCTCTCTCTCTTACACAACTAAGCATGACAAATACGTTAAGTTCAGTCATGAAACTCTAGATGGCGCAAGCTCATAAGTCCTTAAAGGGATAGATCAGCCAAAAATGAAAGATATTATAAAGAATGTTGGTAATCAAACAGTTGAAGGTAGCCATCGACTTCCATACTAGGAAAAAAAAAATAGTATGGAAGAGAAAGGCTACGTCATCTGGTTGCCAACATTCCTTAAAACAGAGGGCATGCATTGACGTTACTTTCCTACTGGAACATGCCCCCTCAGCCGGACTGAGTGGCAAAAGAGCCTGCTGCATGACTGGATTTAATAGTGAAACTGCAAAAACGTGAGTAAAACACAAGTAAGCAAACAATTAAACTAAGGGTTGGACTTGACGGTGTTCCTGTTACAACTTACCAAAGATCCAGGGATCCATGGATATTGACATGCAGCCAGGAATCTTGTATCCAGACATTTATATGTGCCTGATTTTGACGCCAGGGAAATACATAAAGCAAATTTGCTTGTAAAAGCTTTATATAAATACAATTGTTGTTCGACCAGAACTAGACTGACGTACGGCCATTACCGAAAGCCATTTATTATAAATCAATAAATTATAAAAATGTTATAAATATGGATTTTTTTTGGGGGGGTGAACTATCCCTTTAACCCAATTTGTTTACAATTACATCATTTTCTATAGGGCACAGCTGATTGGATTCCACTGTATTGGTAGCCAATGAGCTTGCGGCTCAACATTCAAATTCTTGCATATTGTTTGCTATAGTAGTTTTCAGCACGTTTTCAGAAACCCTCCACTTTCCCCAGCTCCACCTGTATAGATCTGCTATGGGGAGGATTCATGTACGCTCGTACAGCAGCAGCATGTCAGCATGGAAGAGAATAGCTTGCTCACACACTGACCTGTGTGTTAACATCCATGTCGGCCTCCAGCAGCACTCGAACGGTAGAGTGATGGCCATTCCGTGCAGCCAGGTGTAGAGGTGTGTGTTTGCGCGTATTGCAGCTCATGAGGTTGGGGTGGGCGGTCAGTAGCATGCGGACCACCTGCAGGCGGCCATACAGGGCAGCCAGATCCAGCGGCGTTTCCCCACGGCTGTTCCTCATGCTGGGGTCGGTCAGCTCTTGCAGCAAAACACGGACCACTTCGGAGTGACCATACTGAGCAGCACAGTGCAGAGCTGTCTCCTTCTCGAGGTTCTACATCAGAGAAAGAGAGAGAGAGCGACAAGGAGAGTCAGACAACATGTTACTGTAATAGATTCACTAAGAAGCATCCACTATCCAAACATGGGCTGTCATAAAACCATGGCAAGTGTCTGTCATTCACCTACTGCCCTAAATAAGTCCCATAATGCAATGCAACTGCCCGCAGGCTACTGTCAGTGTTTTTTTTTCCACAAAAGACAAAACGGAGCAGCAAAGATGAACACCCAGATTCCTCTATAACATGAATGCTTGTTCAAACTGATTAAGTCAAATTACGTGAAAGTGAAACAACAGAATGTATTAGCCGTCATGGTGTCACCATCTGAATCGCAAGGCAGTGTTGAGTGAGTGCTAGCCGTTTTTTAATATGGCTCAATATGGCCCAGGATTCTCCTTTATTGCAAGTCTTTTCATTGAATGATCTGAAAGGTAATAGCACAACTCTCCACCATGTGCACAAATGGTGTGGGACGAGTTTTGTTCAAATCTGTAAACCTACAAGTGTACTGAGAATATCATCCACCAGTGAAACTGGAACTGTGCAGTGACAAATAGGCCATAACGCTATTATAACTTAAGAGCACCCTCTACTGACACTACTGCACACCACACTTGTTCTCTTGTTTGTGTATGAGTGTTTAGAGGGGTGCTCCAACAAACTCAGGCGTTGAGCGGTTATGTCTGTAGCATGAAGACAGAAGGAGCATTCATGCAGGTCTGTCAATAGACAAGAGATCAGGAGCGAGACGCCGCTTTAACTGCAATGACTTATTTCAAGCAAATGGGTTCCTTAATTAGCCAGACATGATTGAAAATGATGATAAGAGACTCCCAGTCCCTGAAGCAGCACAAAGAAACAGACCTGATACTGCAGACAGATTTCTCTCGCTCTCTCTATCGCTGTCTTATACTCTCTGCCCTGTCTTTCTTCCTTTAATCTTCCTTTTTCAGCCTTGAACACCACACAAACACACACGCAGTAATTTCCTGCATCTATGAGTGTAGCCTCGATCGTGCATCTGTATGTCGGCCAGACAGTGCAATATTCAGAGAGACAGCGGGCCGCTTTCC
The DNA here is from genome assembly GCA_037194245.1 of Opsariichthys bidens. Classification (NCBI taxonomy): domain Eukaryota; kingdom Metazoa; phylum Chordata; class Actinopteri; order Cypriniformes; family Xenocyprididae; genus Opsariichthys; species Opsariichthys bidens. Next base: position 11,931,224 of record CM074287.1, on the reverse strand, counting down.
CACTCCATACTATTCACGCCCTATTGGTTAATATCCAAGACGGGCTGTCATCATAAAACAACAGAAGAACAGGCCATCACATTCAATAAATGAAATGACACATAATAGTGACGGCGTATCTAGCGGGATCAGTACTTTAGATGACACAAAACACATAATTAAAGTATAAAATAGACAAACGGGCTCAACAAAAGTGCTTTGTTCACAGATGAGGACCCTGTGAGTCTCGTCTCTTAGCAGAGCACTAAAGCAGATGTACAGACAGACAGTACGGCCCACGGGAGGATAGAGGAGGTGTGGAGGAGCGCATTAGTCTCGTCTATCCTGTACAATCCAGTTCAGTTTAATGCGGATTTTTGAGCCTATATTGTAGAATTAAAGGAATATACTCTAGTGAAAACATCTATACCAAAATGTATTCAAAATGAAATTATATTTACTGAAATATCGCTTGAGACTTACAGTTATGAATATTATAATTAAATTTTATTTGGAGTACTTCTTTATTGCACAATATTAAGCCTAAAATGTGTTTTAATATCACTGTTAGTAAGGATAATATGATCTCTGTATAATAAATGCAATATATATAAAGTGAACTTACAATGGTAACACTTAGACCTCAGCACTATTTCCGGATAACTAAAGTGCATTAAGTACAAAATTAGTCGTTCCAATTTAGCAGACTTTAAGTGTACCAATTTAGTATACTAAAAGTAAAATTGCAGGGTATTTATGTTAAGTACATAAATATGTAAATCTATTTGTAGTATACTTAGCATAAAATAAAAGTCTTTCAAATACATTTTAGTATATTTTTCACTAAGGTATCCGGGTTCAATAGAAGCTCAACAGACAGCATTAAATTAAATTAAATAAAATAAAATAAAATAAAATAAATAAAATAAAATAAAATAAAATAAAATAAAATAAAATAAAATAAAATAAAATAAAATAAAATAAAATAAAATAAAATAAAATAAAAAAGTTATACTGAGGTACTTATAATGTAAGTTGAATGGGGCCGATTTTTTTGGAGGATTTAAAAGCAGTAAATGGAAAATGTATTTCATTGATTCTTCTGTTAAAATGTGAACTGTAAAGGTGTTTAAATAATCATTTTACAGATGTTTTAGGGTATATGGCATTCTCTTCCAGTTAAGTGCCTTTTGCTTTTTTTAAAGAAAAGGAGAGACAAAAGGAAATTACTTTTTGTGGTAATCATCAATAATCCGGGAATATTCCTTTATATAAGTCACCATGTCATTCCATACACAGGAAGCTGGGTCCAGAGGTGACCATCGAACTATAAAACACATGGTTTAACTTATTCTCTCACATACTGTACGCTTGTTTGGCTAAGGCTGGAAGTGACCTCATACTAATGACCGGTGCAAAGAAGAGATGGGTGAGAGTGTTAACACGGAGGATCTGACACCAGGACTCACAAACACATCTGGAAAACTCTGTGTGTGTGTGTGAGAGAGAGAGAGAGAGAGAGAGAGAGAGTGAGAAAAAGAGGAATTCAGAGGGCCGTCTCATGTGGGCTCAGAGAATCTGGAGTCAGAGAAAATGGTGTAACCTTGTGCCCTCCCAGCCAGAAAACAAAACATTCCTGAGTAACGCAAAAAACTATTTTCTCACACTCTCTCTCTCTCTCTCTCTCTCTCTTAAACACAAGTAGACTCATCCACTAGGCATCTATGTCCATATGTTCAAACACACATCTCAGCTATCTAAATATGTCTATTGTTTTTAATATAAAAGTATTTTTAAATATATTTCAAACTTTTGGGATAAGTAAGATTTAAAGAAAAATCCTTTTATTCAGCAAAGACACTTTAAATTGATCAAAAGTAACATAAAAGTCATTTATAATGTTATAAAATTTTTCTATTCCAAATAAACTTTTTATTCATCAAAAATTCCTTAAATAAAATGGTTACCACAAAGATATTAAACAGTGCAACGGTTTTCAACATTGATGATAATATTAAATGTTTCTTGAGCAGAAAATCAGCATATTAGAAGGAATTCTGAAGGATCACATGGCACTGAAGACTGGAGTAATGGTGCTGAAAATTCAGCTTTCCCCAGGAAAGGTTTTGTCAGAATTAGCTCAAGTATAGTATAGGCAAGGAAATACACAGAATCATTTAATTAAAGCACTTTCAGCCTCTCTGTAATTGGTCAATAAATCAGACATCAATCCACAAACGGACACACAAAGAGCCTCTTCATACGTATTTATAACAAAAGTAATCATAAATTAACCTTTTGTATTCTAAGAGAGAAAGTAATACAGGTTTGGAAAGACATGAGGGTGAGTAAATGATGACAAAACTTTCATTTTTAGGTGAACTATCCTTTCAAGAACTTGCTCACTTGCTAGCTGAATGATAGCTGAAGTTCTCTTCAAGTAAATTAGCACAGACTTTCCTTAATGTAAAGTCGTATGCTATAAAATGGGCCTGTCACAGGCTGTCATGTTCTTTTCTGTGAAGATGGAGCTCACTGGGTGACAAATCACCTGCAGGTACGTTTGATGCGGATCTTCAATATGTACGTGGCAGAGATGCGTTGAGTGTTTAGATTGATTTTATGTCCTTCCAGAAAGAAGAATGATAAATGGAAGCTCTCCAGTTTTATTGCATTTACAAATCTGGACGACAGGCACAGGCTCAAATGAATGTCCAAACATTAGATATGCACACCAAAATCTTTAAATAGGCCCTTAGAACAGCACACAATTTCAAAAAACCTTTTTTCCAACCCTTGTGTTTGTTTGTGTCAGCATAAAAAAACTATAAAACACTTAGCTTTAAGAGATGGGGCTATAAACAGCCTCTATCCAGCAGTGCTGAAATAATAGCATACCCTCTGACACCAAATATATGAGAATTATATTCAGATATGAGTAATGCCTAAGTCATAAAGTGCCCAGCATCCCACACTGCATTGTATTATACGGCAAAATGTCCGTGCCACCGGCTAAGTGTGCGTCCAGGACTATGTTTCACCACTTCTGCTTTGCTTATTGCTCCTAAAGTGCTGCACATATTCAGACGAAGGATGTAAAATGGAGTGAAAGTAACATTTTAACAGAGTGAAAGGTCACAGCTGTTTGTTATCAACCACCAACCATCAGTCAGGGTTGTGTGGTGCTGATAATTGAGTTGAGAAAGCCCAGTCCAATTCATTTTAAGCCAATTCAAATCAATTTCCTTTTATGAAATAAAAATGAGCAAACTCAAAAACAAAAGGCCCTAATCATTATTAATAGAATACTGACATTGTAAATGATTGTCTTACACTGTTTTTGTTTCTCAAAAATGCACTCATGCCGGCGGTGAAGGTCTATCCATCAAACTGATGGTTTAGTGGCTGAAGATTTGAGGTAATTGTTTCTCAGGCTGGTGTGGTCATTAAGAGTGAGGCAGATGGCAGGAGAGAAAGCAGCACTCTTCCTTGCACTGAGACAGCATTTTAACTGCAGGTAAATACAGGCCTTTCACAGAGCTGCTCTGATTCTGCTCAACAAACCCTCCATCAGCCCATCAACACACTGAGATGCGAGAAACAGGTCTGAAACTGTCAAAACCCTGTTAAGAGTGTGTATGTGCGCCTCATCGAGTACATGGGGACTGTGCAGGTGTTTTAAGTGTTTGTGCATTGTACATTTGTACTAGAGTAAAGTACACATTTTATCACTCCTTATTAGTGCTTGTTACTGCTCAGGTTTGAATAAAACCTCATAGTATTAAACATATGCATGTATGCAACAGTACATGGATGGTAACTCAAACTGTGGCAGCTTGTTGAGGAAAGGTGTGCCATTACTTTTCAGATGTACCATTTCCATCTGCCACATGATAAAATGTGACCTTTACGTCACATTTTAGTCACCTTTACTTATATAGCACTTTATACAATAGAGACTTTTTCAAAGCAGCTTTACAGTGATAAACAATTCAATTCTGCAGTAAAGAAGCCCTAAAAAAAACAAAAGTAAACAGGCAAACAGTTCACGAGAGTCGAGTTCCGACTTATAATAAAATATAGTTGATGTTGAATTGAGTTGATGCCTCTCGCAGTTCATACAAACAGGGCTGGGCAACAAACTCAAGCGCCTCTGACATTTCTCTTTTAAAATTCTCTCTTTAGACTTCTATTTTGTGACCGGTGTTTTGTTTTGCTCTATCCTCTGCGCTTCCGCGTTCATCAATGCGTCATGCGTCGGGTTCGAGGTTCCTCTTCGACCGGAACTAGGCTAATATACGGCAATAACTGAAAGCCAGTTATTATAAATAAATAAATGAATTATAAAAATATTATTAATATGGATATTTTCTTTAAAAAAAATATCGCTTTGCTTCAGACGGCCTTTATTTGCACCCTGGAGCCGTATGGATTACTTTTATGATGGATGGATGTGATTGATTTGGACTTCAAAAACCATTCACTTCCATTATAAAGCTTGGAAGAGCCAGGATATTTTTTAATATAACTCCAACTGTGTTTGGCTGAAAGATGAAAGATATATACACCTAGGATGGCTTGGGGGTGAGTAAATTATGGGATCATTTTCATTTTGGGGTCTCCCTTCAAGTGTCCCATAACTAAGCAAGCCGAAAGTCGATAGAGGCCAAACGCTACCAGAAGTGGAGAAAAAAAAACCTTGGGAAAAAACAATTTCAGTCAGGGGGCCAGTGCTCCACTGGCCAAAATGTGTGAATAAATAATATGTGAAATAAATCCCACTGGCTTACATTGAAGAATGAACCCATGAAATCATACCTAAACAGAATATTTTACACATTTGGGGATAAGCATATAAGTAACCACCTAGCTGACAAACACTATCAAGATAATTCAGTCTGCCCTTTTAAACAAAACAAAACAGCTAAAGTCCTCAAAGATATTTTTTGTCTAAACTGCCACTCAAGTCGGCATTAAACAGAAGTTGTGATCGTCTTTTCTTAAAAATGGCTGCTGAAACAAGATAAAATGTATGGTGGGAATTGATTTCGACCATTGGGAAAGTATTGAATGGTTGGATTGTTGAGTGACAGATTGTCCCGCCCTCTCGCCAGAATGTTTGAAAGATGGGGAATTTATTTTGATTGGCACATTTAATCAAAAAAATACGGATAAATCATTTATATAAAAAATATACTGCATAATATTCCAGAAAAAAAAGTCAGTTTTGATTTCATGGTGACTAAAGTCTTTTAAAATATGTAACATATGAGTCTAAAGCTACAGACTGTAAAGCTAAACAATTCCCATTCTTTTTTTTATCTGTTAGTTTACGGCATTATCTTAGCATACCGATAGCACAGCATGTTAGATTAGCCTATACTGTACAAAAGTAACTTACCTTAGCGTGCACAGATTAATCAATGTTTGACTCAGAATTACTAGTAATGTGCACTAACAAAGTAAATAGGGTCAGTTTTTACAGCAACTTGTGTTAGATGTTGGCTAGGTTAGTATGCGATGCTAACGTCATGATAAAAGTGCACTTGAGCAGAAAGCTTACAAAGATTCAATTTGCTGTTAAGGTGTCTATATACAGTACCTGCTCATTAACTCTGCTGTGGGACGGCCCGTGGTGGATCAGTATCTGGACTATGTCCACGTCACCTCTCCATGCGGCCAGATGCAGAGGAAAACATCCCTTACTGTCTGCCACATTAGTAGAAGCTTCAAACTGCAACAACTTCAACACCACGTCCCTGAGAGAAAGACAAATAAGAAAGATTTTTTTGTAATTGTGTGGGCGATTCATTCTTAAATAGAGAAAATACCATAAATCTTCTGTGGCACTATTTAACTTTGCAGCCACAATATGAAGGGGGTAATTGTGCTCTAATCTTAATAATACATAATTCATGTAATGCAAAATCCCTCTCCCCCTCTGCCCTCATTCTTAAGGCAAACATTTAAGCCCACCAAAATCCTTAAACCAGTCTAATTCCATCCCTGCTTTAAAAAATCAGCCTAATCTGACACCGCCCCATCCCATAAACCCCTCACTAATCAAATATAACTCTACCCACCCTAATATAGTATCACAAACCCTGCCGTAATTGGACCCCCATTTCATAAACCCCGCCCTAATCTGACATCACAGTCTCCTAATCCTGACGTACAGTATACGAGCTGGATTACACCTTTGGAATCTCAAGTAATCCTGACGTCTAGCGCTTTTCCTTTTTAAGTCCATAACACCATGTTGGGGGGGAGTGATTGTCTGACACGTTCTGGATTGAATGTGTGCAAAGCTTGTTGTATGTAAACGTTCATTCATTTGATTGAGCATTTACATCTCGATTCAGCTGTTAACTTCTCAAGAACCTGTAAATGAATTAGAGAATATGAGTGCGTTACCTGTGTCCGTTTAGAGACGCGTGATGCAGAGGCGTGTATCCTGAGCCGTCTGCACAATTCACATTGAGGCCTCTCCACATACTGCAGAAGAGAAGAGATTTTGCTCAGTACAGATCAGTTAACACAAAAAAGACATCAATAGAAAACTAACAGCTACCACAAAACCATATACAAACAGCATTTTTCATGAGTTATTTCTGTAAAGAGCTGATCTGAGAGCTGATACAGCAGAGATTGAGTAAACTATACTCATGCCAAGATTGCTATGGGACTCTCTCATTTCTCACGATCTCCAGAGGACCTTAAATGCTGCGTAGAGAACACACACACAAGTTTACCGCAATATCTAAACAGTGAAATACCACAAAACAATGATTTTCACACTTTTTGTTGCCAAAGACTCCACGAATAAAGAGGTACATCTTTCTAAATAAAAAGGAAAAAAAAAAAAAACATCTACTAATATTAACACAAACTAATTTATAAAAGTCATAAAGCAAGGAGAGCTTCCACAAAACTATGCAAATTTAGTTTTGTTGTTGTTGTTGTTTTTATCAGATTTGTGTTTTTTCTAATATTTATTATTTCTTAAAAACTAGGCCCATCAAATCTTAATAAAAACACACAATACAAAAGTGTGTTAAAATATTACAGTAAACATATTTAATATCTTACATTAAAACATTAAGTATGATAGACCTAAAAATATTGTATTATTTATAAATTACTGTATTATTATTTATATGTCCTCAAGAGAGGTTTTTTCAGATTTAGCTAAATTTCTAGGACAATTTTGTCCCCAGACTATGGATGCACAGTAAGGTGTTCCTGTTTTCTTGCAAATAAATCAGTAATTACATAGTTATTGTGGAAAACATAATTCATTCTTCAATAAATCATTTTTGTCCAATTCAAGAAAAACAGAAGCACATTGTTTTCACACTCTGAGAATTTGATGTTATATAAGAGATTGTGGTATATATATATATATATATATATATATATATATATATATATATATATATATATATATATATATATATATATATATTTCTGTCCCCCTACATTACCCCTACCCCAAAGAAAAAAATTTCTGCTATTTTAGATTTTCAAAAAAGATAATTCTGTATGATTTATAAGCTTGTTTCCTCACGGGGACCAAAAAATGTCCCCACAAGATCAAAATTTACTATTTAGTTAAAATTACAAAATTTAGTATTACCATACCTTTGGTCAGACATTTGGTCCCCATAACGTAGGGAATACCACACACCACCCACACACACACACAGACACACACTCACACACACATTGGGTTTCCAAGTTTATTGAGGATTTTCCACAGACATACTTTCTGCATTTTTACCTTTTCAAAAAACCAAAAACATTACTTAGTATGATTTATTTTAATTGTTTTCCTCATTGCGACTTCCATGTGGGGACATTTTGTTCCCATAACATAGGGAACACCTGAACCACACACACCCGAAAACACACACATACACCTGTTAATGCCTGAGAACAGTTACCGTTGAAGTCCATAGCTAGAACATGACGAGTCAATAGTACTGATGTCTAGACTGATAAGTAGACTCACCCCAGACAGACATGAGGAGGACAAAGGCCACGACCCACGATATGACTCACAACATGACTGACCAATGACAGGACAACAGGAAACACACACACACACACACACACACACACACACACAGTGTCCCATGCTGCCATAAATAGACATTCCAATAGTCCGCATAAACAACATTAGACAGAGGAGCCTGAGAAAACTTCTTAACCTAATTCAGAGGACAACATCTGAGAGTGTGTGAGACTGTGAGAGGGAACTAGATCTATCAGGAACCTTTAAAGGAGTATTTTGGGTTCAGTATATCCCAACACAGCACATAAAATCATTCTGACTCACCCCTCAGTAAATTCTAGTAATTATTTTTTTCCTATGAAAATTTAATTTATCACACATGGCAAGCTATATTACCGTTCAAACGATTTTTTGTTTTAGACAGAAGTCTCTTGTGCTCATCAAGTAAAAAAACACAGTAATATTATATATTTTAAAATAAAATTTCAAAAAGTGCTCCATCCTTCAGAAAACATTTTAATATACTGGTGCTAAATAAACATTTCTTATTATTATGTTGAAAAGAGTTGTACTGCTTAATATTTTTGTAGAAACACTGATCATTTTTTTCCTGAATAGTTTGATCAACAGAAAGTTCAAGCATTTATTTGAAATAAATATTTTGTAACATTACAAAATCTTTCATCTTTACAGTCACTTTTAATCAATTTAATGCACCTTTGTATTAATAAAAGTGTTCATTCCTTTTCCAAACTTTTAAATGGTAGTGTTCTAATAAGATTTTGTTTCCAAGAATGTTTTATCAGGATAGTTGTATGACATTTAGGATTAGTAAGGATTATTTCACTTCAGAATTTAAAATGTCCTGATGATTTACTCACCCCCATGTCATCCAAGATGTTTGTCTTTCTTTCTTCAGTCGAAGATTTTTGAGGAAAACATTCCAGTTTCAATGCGTTTTCAAAGAGCTCTACACCATCCCAGATGAGGAATAAGGATTTTATCTAGCAAAATAATCGATCATTTTCTAAAAAAAAAAAAAAAAATGTATATCCTTTTTAACAAAGGTTTGCCTTGCACTGCTCTGCAATGCACCACACATGACGTAATCACGTTACAATATTCAATCAAGATAAGATTCCTCATCTGGGATCTTGTAGAGCCCTTTGAAGCTGCATTGAATCTGCAATTTGCACCTTCCACCCATTGAACCCTGTTGAAGTTCACTATATCGAGAAAAATCCTGGAATGTTTTCCTCAAAAGCCTTTATTTCTTTTCGACTGAAGAAAGACAGACATAAAGATCTTGGATGACATGGGGGTGAGTAATTCATCAGGAAATTAAGTAATAAATAGGACAAGCATCACTGCAAGTGTAAATTTAGTTTACTTTTATAAAAATAAAGGAACAAGTCAAAATATTTTCTGTGGTAATTCAAAGAAGCCAAGCCACCTTTACAGAACTTACATCGAACCCATAACAATTTTCATCAAACATCAACCTGAGAGTCAATTAATCAATTGATCAGCGAAAAAATTCTGTTTCATTCCAAATGGCTGCTTTTACTCCACACATACCAGATGAGCTGCTCAGTTATGAACACATATCCAGCATTTTAGTATTTGTTTGCCGCCGATGTGTCTTTGAAGAACCTTTGTGCAGTCCTACACATCAAAGGAACAACAGAGAAAGTACAAATTGAGTTAGTTAAAGCATTAGATCGAGCTGAAAAACAAGGCTGTTCCTCAACTGATTAGGCAACTATGAAGGGTATTTCCTCCACATACTGAGCATCAACTACGTCAAATGTTCATTCCCTCTGCATTCAGCAGAGGTCACGGTCTGCAGCAGTGCGACTGTGATGTGGTTGGATGAACGTCTCATGCTGATGATTCTGGTGAGACAGAAGGATTGAGATAAAAGTATAATATTGTGACAAACGGCAATCTGAGCATCTTTTCCCTCTCCTACACTCAGAGTGAGGGAAAGCCCTGCCTTTGCTGTGACTGTATGACTCATCCTGTGTGTGGAGAGTACCGGGGTGCTGCACTGCATACAGTATATCAGTATCACCCAACCTGACACACATACACACACACACACACACACACACACACACAGCAGCGCAGAACTAATTGGCATAGCTACACACTCTGGAATCTTGAGTAGTTGGAAGCGCATGAGGGAGGGTTATTGAAGAGGAGGATATGAATAGATGTGGAGAAGTCGAGAGAGAGAGAGAGAGAGAGAGGCTTAAATAATCTCTGACTGAGAACTGACAGCTGCTCTCTAGACACAGTCGTAAAAAACAGACTTAAAATATCTCACATTTTGCACAAAAATACTCAAGAACGTAAACAAACGCAAACAAAATTAAGATTTATTGATTTTTTTGTCTCATACTCACTAAGGCTGGATTTCCGTGATCAAAAATACAGTGAAATCAGCATATTATGAAATATTAATACAATTTAAAAGAAGTGTTTTCTATTTTCTATAATACATTTTAAAATGTAAATTATTTCTGTGACAGCGAAGCTGAATTTTCAGAATCATTACACCAGTCTTCTGTGTCACAAGATCCTTCACAAATCCTTCTAATATGCTGATTTTGTGCTCAAAAAATGTCTTATGTTGAGTTTCATGTTGATTCTTTGACGAATAAAAACGGTATTTTTTTAAAAAAGAAATCTTTTATAGTATTATAAATGTATTTACTGTCAGATTTTATCAATTTAATGTCTTTCAAAAAAATTCTACTGACTTCAAAAGTTTGAACAGTATATTAGTGTAAAAAAAGTGGAACTTTAATGCCGTGAAATTGACAATATTTTGTGAAAGTGACCAAAGTGTAATACATATAAGAATAACAGACACATTTGCTTTAGAATACACACACTCTCAACATCACCTATTGTGTTAAAAAGAAAGAAAGAAAAACTTAAGGTCAAAACAAAACGAGGCTTCCTGCATCCTGATTGGTCGATTGGCCCATATTGTTTGAAGTAGCTCAATCAGATTGTGCGTCAGATTGATTGGCAGAGTCTGCCGATGCCCCTTTCCTTTCATTTCCACAGGAGGATAATTAAAACCAGACACGAGCAATCAATAACCGCACCATACCCAGAGGGCACAGGAAATGCACTGATGTCATTGATTCTCCCATGAGCCTGCGGAGTGATATTGGGCGTGTGTGGCCTCCTTATGAGAGATCACAGACATATGAACACACTCAACAAAGTCTGGCGAGGCTCAAGTTGGTGTTAATTATACCTCGTCAGATCTTTCATGTCTACCTGCAGTCTGTTTCGTAACACGCAGCCATTTCTCAGAACAATCCAATTACAGAAAATCACTTTGATTAATGATGGGGCAATTTGTTGTTACATACATCATCAGCGCAGGAAACCTGACACGAGCGCGTGCACGCTCAGCTAATACACCAGCCCACAAGGAAAGTTTCTACGTCTGTGTGAGTGAATGTGTTAAAAAGATTTCGTATATGCATTGCTGCCAAACTATCTTAGCAGAAGCCGAATTTAGATTTTAACAAGATGCTCTCCACATAAGCAAAGCGTAATCGGAAAGCCAACACAAGGGAGCAGTATGAATCCCTCAGGCCTACCACAGTCTTAATCTCTACTTGAAGGACAAACAATGATGAAACAAGCAAGCAAGTAGTAAGAACATAGTGTGCTTGTGACATCTGTGCTAAAGGCCAGTTGAGTGTGGAGTACCAGATATATTCTATGTTTATTCTTACCAGAGTTGTCCCCAGTGTTTGACCACCGCTATCCCACATTGCATGCTGCCTCCCTGACCAGCCAGTCACAAATGGACCACTGTAAGTGTTTACAGTACCTCTGTACAAACTGAGCATGCTGCATTGCAGTCTAGATTCTACATATTTTCTAAGGCAAAAGCCCAGATAACTCCACAATCCACACAAAGCTGCTAATGTTGCTAAGCTAAATAACTAAGTATTTATACTAAAGCATAAAAGGACACATACACAAATATACTTAGTTAAATGAGCAAATTTTCGTTAAACTGAACTATTTTAATGAATAGCGTATTTTTGGTATTAAAGGCTAAAATGTTTGTACTAGGGTTGCTAATGTTGCTAAGCTAACAGTATGATTTAAAACGAGTACAAAAATACATAAACAAAAATTGTTTTTCGGCTTAAACAGGCATTTCATTGTTCATTAGATTGAACTATTTAAATCACTATTTTTGATATTGAAGGCTAGAATTATTGTAACAGAGTTGCTAATGTTGCTAAGCTAACAGCATGATACTATAATAATGATTAGAAGTAGAATAAATCTTTCTTGAGCAGCAAATTAGCACACTAGAATGATTTCTGAAGGATCACTGAAGACTGGAATACGGATCTTTGCATCACAGGAATAATTTACATTTTTAGATTATACATTAAAAATTGTAATAATATTTCATAAAATTAATTATTTTACTGTATTTTTGATCACATACATGCAGCCTTTGTTAGCATAATGTTCAAAAACATTTAAAAAATACACCAACTTTTGAGGACTACTGTATATTTTCACTTAACTGGTTCCAATGCATTTTGGAATCACTTTCACCACAAAGGACGGATGTGAATCTGCATTGGATTTTGGCAGCATAATTATGATGTCCACCTTTTGGAACAGCTTTCTCATTGGGAGCATGCCAATGAAACCTTAAATGCCTGCACTAAATTTCAGAGCAGCACTCTTGTGTTTTTACATAGTGGGTTGTATATATAAATATTAAAAAGTAACATTAAACCAAGCACACATATCATGCAGAATCATCAACCTAAGCATTTAGAAACACAATGTGCTGATGGTGGTCATCAGTGCTTGCCAGATGACTAAACTAAGCTCCATGGTCTTAATCTGGATTTAACTTTGATCTACTGGAGAAGAAAGTGTGGGAGAAGAACCAGATCTGACCACACCAAGCCCTTATGAGCCTGACCTGACCTTAACTATTGATTACCGATCTAAGAGATGAAGAGAATATGCTCTCCTCCTCTATTGGTCTTAGTGTCCATCCTGCTGAGGATCAAACAGATGTGCCTCCAGGGCACAAGTGGGGTCAGAGATCCATCACCTCGCTATAGTTACCTACATTGACCTGGAGACTGAATGCTGAGTGATCCAGGTCACCAGTCAGTCACAGGAGGACAGTTGTATGTGCTGACATCCTGCATAACAAAGAACTTCATCTGAGCAATTACAGGCCACAAGTTGATACATAAACATAAAACAGGCGCAGACAAACATGGCTATATATGGATTTGTTATGCTGCATCTCTAAAACGAGCTTTACTTCTCTAAACATGGAAGGAGAAGTGTTTTTGTAAATGCAGGAATCTCAAAAATAACGGCGTTGTCGCATCTTACACCTGTGCGGGGGCCTGTGCCATTCACTATGGTAACCAGCTGACAGTTCAGGCAAGATGGGATAGACATTTGAAAGGGGGATCTTTGTAATGATAGCAACTGCGTGTTTCTACACGTCCTCTTCCTCTTCCGAGAGCACTATTCCTGTCAACTCTACAGACCCATCACGTGTCCCCGCACGTCACGCGCTCAATTGTGTTTACCAATGTATAAGAAAACAACCTATTTGAGAGAATATATGACCTTGTCTATGATTGGAGACTGTCAAAAACATAAAACAGCATACCACACACAGGAAAATGTGTCAGTCAGCAATCTAGCTAGAGATATGTATCCCAGAGAGAGATGCATATTGTGTTTTTCCTAATATCAACACTGCTGTGAATCGTGGTGATATTCGGAGAGGAAGAAACAACGATTATGAGTGTGATGTTGCTTCTATACAACTGAAGAAGATAATATTGAGCAACTTTACATTTTAGGCTCACTATTGCTGTTTTTTGGGCTGTTCTTGCTTTGCTTCAGCCACAGAGAAAATGTGCACGTCAGCGGTGTTTATCAGAGAATCAGAGTTTTGGAGGGAATCGGTTGGATAAATGATTCGATAATAACTCACTCGTGAATGAATCTGCGATTTGAACGAATCGCTTGAATTAATGCCGGCGCTGCGCAGGCCGATCGCGTGACATCAAACTACCGCGAGAGCGGTTCAAAAGCATAAGGAGTCGTACGCTCTCCAAAAGCTCTCGCGGTATTTTGATGTCATGCGCCGATCGGTCTGCACAGCGCCGATGCATCTCGAACAAGTTTTGGTCCTGAATAAATCAGCGTTGTTGAACGAATCATTGGAATGCAATGGTGAAAAAAGTGGTCATTTGACCGCATCCATCTATCCATCCATCCATCCATCCATCCATCCATCCATCTATCTCACAAAACAATAATGCCAATAAAGTTCTTTGACAATAAAGTGGCAAATTGAGAGAGAAAGAGTGAGAGACACCCATCTGACAAATTGTCATGTGACTTTCTCTGTCAAATGGGTTGAGTGCAAAGTTGTTCACACACAGCTGGGTGCAATTACTCCCCACCAGAAAGTATTTTAATCACCAGTAGACGATTTGGACTTTAACTCTATCAACTCTATCAAAACAGCTCTCCCATAAAAACTCTCCCACTAGAACCAGCCTCTTTTTCGCTCACATTCTCACATAAGGAAAATAACAGAACAGGGACTGAACAAAAAAGAGAAGACAGAAGGAGACCTAGTCTGATTAAAATGATGAAAAGGGAAATCTGAATGAGTATAAGAACCTTGTTAGAATTCATTGCCACTCAATAAAACTAGGCAGGTGATGACAGGTACTGTGTGCGCCTCAAGCGGATATCTGCCACTGCTCCGCTTTAATGTTAAACATCGTGAAATAGGACTGGAAGCCTTGAGCAAAAGGATTTCCCGTTCTCCTCTATCTCATTCACTCTTTTAATCTAGCCATTTTATGTATGTGTCACAGTCGTGTACCCATATATGCGGTATCATTTCCTCTTCTTATGGAAAACATAACCCATTTCATATATGTATTATAATGTTTGAATGCTATGCACATGTTTCACATTTTTAGCAGCTATAATGAAGATGCATGATAACGTGTGATGAAGAATACCAGCCTTATTTTAAGTAAATCATCAGTGTCTAAGTCACCAATGTTTATTGGATCAAAGCCATTGCTCAAATTCATGTTTACGCTGTACTAATTCACAACATAAGGGCGTGAAAGCTGGAATAAGGTTCACCAAGAATATGTGAGAGGTCAACCAAAATGCTAGGAAGGTCAGAGGTTGCTGACCACAATAGTGGTCTTGGATTCCACTGAGGGTGCTGCAAATGGTATATTCATATGCGTGTGGAGTCTGTTACACATGAGTAAAGCCTCTGAGTCACAACCTGAGCAGAAGCGCTGAGCTCTGATGGTTTAGAGGTGAAGACAGATGTTTGTGCCACAAACAAACACAAAAATAGTATAGCGGACAGCAGCGCATGTGCCCTTGAATAAGGACACCATATGATGCATAAATGGGTGGACCTATAGACACACATAAACGCAAGGCTCTGTGTACTAGAAGTGAGTTTGCTGTATGTATAAAACATTACGTTTTCTGTTGTATTGTGAGTTCCAAATCGTGGGCGGGTGCTGTGATGGTAATTACAGATCTCTGCTCAGCTGCACCGCAAACACTGGGCTGATGTCACACTACAGTCCATTGGACGTCTGTGATCAGAGAACAATTCATCCCGTATCCACATATCAAAATCCGCTCTGCCTAATATAATATGCATCAGAACTACACAGTCGGTAGAGTACCAGATTTTTTTTTACTCTCATTTAGCTGACATGAAAAGTACAATTAAACGGATAGTTCACCCACAAGTGAATATATATTTACTCCCCCTCATGTCGTTCCAAACCAGTATGACTCTCTTTCTTCAATGGAATGTCAAATAAGTTGTTTAGCACAGTTTGCATATAATGACAGGAATACTTGATTCTTATTGGTCAATCAAGACATTGACACAACTTTATATTTGCAGCTAAAAAAATGAATATATGTTTTTTCCAATCAGCAGATTAAAAAAGTTTACAATCAGCATGAAACGGAAGTTATATATCTATATATCTGAGTGAAACGGCTTCTCAAAGATTGGATTGCTGTGGTTTGCTATTGCTGCGATGTCACTTGATGTAATTTTATTTGTCCAGCCCTCTCACCAGTTATCAGAGAAGCCATTGGAAGGAAAATTATTTTGATTAAAGATTATGAGGAATTTGAAGAAAAAAAAAACATGGATAAATCATTTATAATAAATACTGTAATATTCCATTGAAATAATAGGAATCATCCATTTTGATTTCATGTTGATTTTAAGCTTATGTGCATGAATATTGTAAAGACGCTGTGTGTATGTTCTAATGTACTGACCTACATCTGAAGGAATCTCCAGTGGTCAGCTAAGTGAGTGAGTAAGCACAGGGGACTACGCCATGGACTCAAATTAACTTGACTAATAATAGTCTAATTCATCACGAGAAATTGAACATCAGTCAGACGGAAAAGGCACTAAAGCACTTGTGTGTGTGTGTACGTTTCAGGTATCCCCTACAATATGATCCCCACAGTGATGACAATATTCGAAATCTGTGTGTGTGTGTGTGTGTGTGAGTGTGTGTGTGCGCGTGTGTGTAGTCAGTGCAGAATTCTCTTTACTCTAAAGATAAGAAAAATGTACAAGCAGAAATTCTCAGAGAGCAATTGAACATTTCTCCAGGTGAATTTGCTGATGTATGCAGAGACTCGCTCTTTCACACTCGCTCTCTCTTGTTCTCTGTTCTCTCTAAATTATCTTCATATTAACCACAAGAAGGAAACTATTTTTTCAACAGAAGACCTATTCACTCAAGAGATTGAGAACGAGAGCGTTAGAGAGAATTAATTCCACAAAATGTTCTCAGTAACCACAGAAAACCATACATCCTCACTGTCAGCCTGTTGCAATGTTGTGTTTCAATGTCAAAACAGATGACAGACAGGCTGATGCTTAAACAGTAGATACGGTGATGACAGACAGGCACTTTTATAATAGGAAATCTAAGTTAGACAGACGCTTTCACGTCAACTAGACACTTCGGTGACAGACAGATGCTTTCTCTGCCGTGACAGACATTACGGGCATCTTCTGCGTCTGCTGCAATGGCCGAAGAGCATGTTATCACAATACAACAGACATACTGAGAGAGAGACGGAGAGAAATATGTCGGTTACCTCAAGATAGAAATACAAAAACATTTGTTTTGTCCTTAAATGAAAACATTTCGGTAACACTTTACAATAAGGTTCATTAGATATCAACATTAGTTAACATGAACTAATAATGATCTGCACTTATACAGCATTTATTAATCTTTGTTAATGTTAATTTCAACATTTACTAATACATTATTAAAATCTTGTTAACATTAGTTAATGCTCTGTGAACTAATATGAAGAAACAACGAACAACTGTGTTTTCATTAACTAACGTTAATGAAGATTAGTAAACACAGTAACAAATGTATTGCTCATGGTTAGTTAATGTTAGTTAATACATTAACTAATGTTTAATTAATGAACCTTATTGTAAAGTGTTACCAACTTTTCAAAGAATGAAAAAAGCATTAACTTATAATATGATGGTGAAGTGGTGAAATGATCAAGTGACTGAGCGGTACTGTAACTGTAACAATTTTAATAGTAATTTTTGAGAAAATATCAATATTTATATCTAGATTTACAATTACAATTTAACTAAACTAAAATTAAAAATGTTTAACGAAAGAATGAAAACAGAAAAATCAAGTTTTCAATTTACAAGTATTTTCGATTTTCGAAGACAAGGAAGAATGATATTTTACAGCATATATATATATATATATATATATATATATATACACACACACACACTATACACTGCTTCATAAAAATATACATATAAACATCTTATATCAGATTGGAATATATCACAGACTTGAATGATAACCGTTTTCATATACCATGGCATAAACACATTTGATACTGCTGTTAAAACTAATTTTAACTTCATTTTCACTTAAAATAATTTACACATTTAGAGCAATTACATGTAGAGTAATTGCTCATCTGCATTAGCAGATCCACTGAGTGTGAATTTCTACATATTCAGGTCATTTATCTCTCACACTAACACACTACAGCTAAATTACATCTTTAAACACACCACTGCCAAACCAAAAGCATTATTTGCTTGTTCCGGAGGGACTGCAGGAAATATTAGCATACTAGCACTGAAGATATACCTCAAAATAAACACTTCCCCTACACAAATACACACATACACCCCTGAGTCAAGCCCCTTTTGGCGTTACGAGTAATTACTGAATGGTGCAGCTTCGTTTCCGAGTGCAGAGTGGCTTAAAGCGAACACAATACACACATACGCAGAGGAAAACACACACGAATAAAGCGCAAACAAACGTACACACACTCTAATTACATCTATATTAGCAAGCCATTAGCCTTTTAAAGCAGTGGACAGTAAAGCTGCCCTAATGAACTCTTTGCCCACACACACAAGCTGCAAGCACAAAAAGACATGCGATGAGTCAGTTTGTGGTGAGGGATTCATGAAAGCAAACCCTGCTGAGATGCCAAGAACGACCACTTACAGAGCATTAATATAGACTAAACAGATCAACTCAAACACTCTCGGACATGAATGACACTTTAAATCGTGTGGCTTGTTAAAGAAATTTTTCCCTGGCGAGTGAGAAAACAGGCATATTCTTTGGGCTGCTCGGAAATGAATCTGTCCTGCTGAGGAATGGACTGTCACACCTGCATAATGTACTGTTATATTAGAATTACAAACATGCAGCTAACCGTGTAATCGTTCTTTCCTCGTCACTGTCAGCGCTTTGATAGGTTTGCCACAGCCCCATTCAATCATGACGGAAAAACAACACGCAAAAATCCCATTTTTCCTTTCATCTACTGCTCCTATATGTTCTGATCTGGGAACAGAGAGGTTCATGCTCTCTTCTTGTTTTAGGTCGCAGGTGAGTGTCATCCGTCTGTTCTGGGATCCATCATATTCAATTTAAAGCTTTTAGTACATGTCTGGAGGTACTGAAGTCATCTATATGCTAGAGAACTCAGAAAAGTTGACAAAACAAACTTTCTTTTTTGGTGTTATTTATAGTACTTATTCATATTTTGATTCTGTTTTATTTTATTAGCTTTGTATCAATTAACAAAAAGATTTTGAATAGTTTTAGTTAACAATAACAGCACTAAAAACAGACCAAAATATATTGATGACTCATCATGCACTACAAATCTTTGTCCAATCAAATGCTTGCTAGAATTAGAACTTCCCTCCACTAATATCACTCATTTTTAGGTGTAAAATATTTTTGGCTGTGGAGCTTTGAGTTATAATATAGATTTTATTATGGTAGACACACACCTCATGTCATATTTGTAAACACACACAAACATACGGCAAATGAACACACACTGTGGGTTTATTCCTGAGGCTAGTCTCGTGATTCAGATCCTCTCAGTGAGCCCAGTGAAATGCTCAGATTTCTTGGTCCTCTTTTATGAGAATACAATCAGCATTCATGTTGACATCATTCTTTCCACAGTCAATCAATGACCTTTATTATTTGTTTTGGAAAACTTTTATTGCCATTTAAAAAAAAGTCTTAGGACTTCTTTCTAATTTCGTAGCTGTGGCCTAGCAGTTTGCACACAATAAAAGTAGTAGAAAGGCCAAAATAAGTATTCGTCGCTATTTTAGCCAGTTATTTCCCATGATCAGTAATTGAGTAACACAGGACAAATATGGTAGGAATTTGAGAAATCTAAAAATGGCCTCAAAAAAGATTAATTTTAGACACTTAAGCAATGTTAATACGGAAGAGGATTAGGGCCAAGCAATAAAAAAAAAAAAAAAACCATAGTGAGATTCAAGTCATTATAATGTGAGATTACATTTTTTTTAAATTCAAGAAAAAAAGTCAAAATAAAATGTTGAGAATAAACTCATTAAAATAATAAGTCATTGTGTTTCAAGAAAAAAGAGTTTATTCTCTTTTTTCTCGAAATCTAACGCGTTTTTCTTAAAACAAAATGACTTTATTCTCAAAATTTAATGAGTTTATTGTCAACATTTTATTTAGACTTTTTTTTCTCAAAATTTAATCTTGTATTATAATGACTTCAATCTCGAGATGGTTTTATTTATTTTTAATTATTGCTTGGCCCTAATCCTCTTCAACATTTAAAATAAAATAAAATAATAAAATAATAATACAATAAAATAAAATAAAATAAAATAAAGTTTTATTTTATTTCTTAAAATGTATATTAAAATATAATATTTAAAATAATTAAAAAATAAATATAAAATAAAACATTACATATAATAAAAATGAAACAATATAAGAAAATATTTAAAGTATAACTATAAATATTATAGTTATATATAAATGATATAAAAATATTATTCAAAATTAAGACAAAAAAAATGCAAAGGAATATGATACTGTTTTTACTCTGCCAGGACTGTATGAGCTTGAGGACTAGTTAAAAGTAATAGCAATAAAATGACTTAGAAAAGTGAACCTGTAGCTTCATTTTTTCAAAGATACCACTTATGTGCTTATGTGCCCAAATTCTTGAATACAACGAAAAGAAAAAAACGCAGACGCAGAACATCCCCAGAATGCGATCAATTGTGCACTCTGTGAAGGAACAGCATTATATCACTGTGAATAAGTGCGAGGAGCAGGGTGAAGGACGCTTCACTCACAAACTCAAACTCAAATGCACAGATACTAAATGAACTCAAACCTCAGCTGCACAAACTCACAGATTAGTGTGAATGTGTTGGACGGTGGGGGATGGTCATTCAGATGACTGACATTTCAGGGTCTCTTAATAAAAAAAGAGATTCCCATGCTATTTAAAGCCTTTCCAGGCAGTCCAGAGGGAGTGCTCCCAAAACACACACACACACACACTCACAGAACATTTTTCCATAGCAAAAGAGTAGAGAGTTATTTTAATATTATTTATATAATGTTATAGTATTTATTGGCAGTTTGATTTAGATTTATATGCTTCATATTAACTTCAGTTTTTATCCATATTACATTCAGTTTTAGTCATTTTAGGACTTAGGACTTTATTTTCAATTTAGGTTTTTAAGTTAACAGATTTTTTATAGTTTTAACACTGCATCTTACCACATGAGTTTGCATTAAAAATGTAATAAAAGCATCATCTTCTATGAGTAAAATCTCCACCTAGAGGTGTTGGTTTCAGCTCGTTCCTTAAATCCATCCGTTCCCACCCTTCAACACAAAACAAATCTGCACTAAAGGAACGTATTCACTCACTCTTTCTGTCTTTCAATTTTTCGTGCACCAGCTTAGGAGGATCGTTAGGATATTAGAGCCATGTTTGGTTGTTTATAAGTTCCCTAACAACCTTACAAAAAGCTTTTGACGTTCACACAATTCAAACAAAAGAAGACAGACTACACCTTGTGGTCAAATCTTTGTTCGAGTGGCCCAACATGGCCCCAACTTGTGGTTCAATCAACGGCATGAGTGTTCAAACAAGCGACAAATGGAGTGTGTATTTGCTCTGTTATTGTGTGTTTTACCATTAAGGTTTAAAGAAAATGGGGTACAGCATTTAGGAGGGACAACCAGCGATAAACACATAAATGAACTGCTGCTATTATCACACACCCACACGAAAACACACAGACAGTCTGAGGATGGTGTACTGTAGTTTTAGTATCAATGCAATATGATGGTATCATGAGGTTAAGTGAGTGTTTCACAGAGCCATTTGCAGCTCTGCTTTATGGGGTCTTTTACTGCTTCAGCCCTGCGGGAACACACGCACTCAAACGCTGCAAGAGAAACGACACTCGTGTGACACTCGCACACGTTTCGCTCTGAATTTCACGATGACTCATCATTTAAATGACTACAGCACACAATAGCCGAGTTGTGTCCATTATGCAGTGCCAGGTGAGTGACAGCTAAAAGGGTCGGTGGGTTTAATTAAAGACTGGAAGAACAGACAGGTGCCCTTATGAAAACGAAAACACGGTCTTAATCATCACTGTGTCCTCTGCTCTGCAAGAGCCCCCCATTCTCGCTTCGCAAAACCTGGTTTTCAGACTCTCGTCATGTAGTCACGCAAACTAGCTTAAGCAAATTGTTGTATACTACCGTTTAAAAGTATTGGGTCTATATGGATGTTTGGTTATGCTTAATTTTAAGGTGTCCATGTTACAGTTTAATAAGTACTAGTAATATTAATTAAAAATCCCCCGGTTTCACACACCAGGCTCAAGTTAGTCCTAGACTAAAATGCATGTTTGAGATGTTTTAGCTGAAAGCAACTTTTACTGACATATCTTAAAATATGTCAGAGCCTTATTTCGTCTCAAGATGGACACCAGTAATGTTTTTTTCCAGGGCACATTTATAAAAGCTACTTAAATTGAACTAAGCCTGGCTTAATCTAAACCCTGTTTGTGAAACCGGGCCCATATGTACTTACTAAAGGGTTAGGATTAGGATTACAGTTTGGTTTAGGGTTGAATGCATGTAATTATGCATAATTTATAGTTATTACTGTAGTACCTACATGTAACATGTAACAAGGACACTGTGAAATAAGTGTTACCGGATGCTTTTTATTTATTTATTTTTTACAGAAATTTCTAATTTTCTTCAGCAAGTATATGCAATAGTTGGTAAAAAGTGACCAAATAAAGACTTAATAATAACCGTACAAAAATGTATATGTCAAATAAATGGTGTTCTTTTGAACATTCAGTTAATCAAAGAATCCTGAAAAAAATCTGGGTTACACTTTATTTTAAGTTGTCAGTGTTACAGTGTAATTCTATATTTAAGAGCTGAGTTACAATAATTAACTGCATGTACTCACTGTAGGTTTAGGGTTAGGATGAGGGTTTTGTTGTTAATTGCATTGAATTTTTCTAGTTATTACAACAGTAAATACATGTAACATGTGTGACAATGACACTGTAAAATAAAGTGTTACCAAAATCCGTATCACGGTGTCTACAAAACATATTACGCAGCATAAATGTTTTCAATATTCATCAAGGCCTCATCACAGAGTAGCTTAAGGGTGATGTTAACAACAGTGGGTGTTTATGGGCCCCTATGCTAGAATATGGGGCCCTCCATAGCCATATGTAATCATATGTAATCATAAAACAACTTATGTAATTTAGGGGCCCCTGTGCAAGGTCGGGGCTCTCCATTACATGTTGGCCAGTAACCAAACAGGAGCAAATGTATTGCAGGGGGCAGTGTGTCACCAATTGGGGCCCTCGATAGTCTGAAGTCCTGGTATGTGTCAGTATTTACTACCTATGCAAGTTTTATTTCAAAATTCATGATACAAACTGCTTTCTCAGCTTTGCCAAAAGGAGTGCTAGTGAGCTTACGTGTTTAAAAGAAGAATATAACAATGTGTGTCCCTATTCTCTTTCAGTTATGACGGAGCAACATTTCGACTTTAAAAGTAACTCCATCAACCCCTTGAGTTCAGTGGTTTGTTAGCGGCAATGCAAGAACAAACATAAAATATAATGGATTGCAAACTTGCGTACTTGCGTTATCTTTGTTTCCGAACACTAACAGTGAAGATGATGACGAATGCTTTTTAGCTTTCCTCAGGAAAAATGGCTCAATTGATTTATTGAATGTACTCTAGCTTGTTTCTTCACACTGTAGCTCTCTTTATACTTGTGAATGAGTTTTTGAAGGAGCATAAGAAGTATTGATGAAACGTCCCTGATCGTTCCCATCACATATACTAACAGCCACATATTTCAATAGCTCATTCACCTCCCTTAATCAAGCATACATCAGAGAGATAGAGAAAGACAGAGAGGGAGGAAGAGACAAAGAGAGTGAAGGGAGAGATAGAAAGCAGGAAAGATAGAGGGACTGGCAACAAGCCCAGAGGAAAATCCATACCACTCTGTTATTGGGCATATAATTGGTTTCCTCTCTCTCTTTCGCTCTCACTCTCAATCTCAACCCATCCCCCAATTTAGGCAGAGTGTAAACCTCTAGAATTTCAAATCATGACAGTAAGTGGATTTGTGAATTCATGTTTTTGTGCGTACATGTGCGTAAGTGTTTGTCAACACTTTATGCTTTATTTCAGACTCTTTACAGGAGCCATAAAAGAATGTAGTGTCGACAATCCACAAGGCTCACAAGCTAAAGCGGGTCATTCATGATTGTGAAATAACATTCTAAGTCAATAGCCAATCATAACAGTGGTCATTTGCATATAGAAGTCTTAAAGGTACACAATACCTTTTGATTAAGCTCACGGAGAGGGTGGAAAATGGGCATGTAAAGCTAAACAAAAATTGTTTTAAGTCTAGACTAAAGATGCAATCACATTTCACGGGCAAAAAAGGTTCATTATCTATTGTCAATGTACTGTAATGATGTATAAAGCGCAGATCAATGTCACTTTCAACTCCAGCAAAATCTGCGTGGAGAAATCTTTCTTTCTCATATGAAATTCCCAAAAGGAAAAATATATTCATTTCAATAAAAGGCCAAAAAAAGTGCATAATATGTCCCCTTTAATAACATGGAAGCCACTACAAGTCCAAGATCAATCATTATGGTCTTTTGGCAACAAAGACCGGCTCTATAAGCTGTTAACAGTTCTATACAGTTCAATAGTTCAATTCAACAGTATAGAACATGTCTGCATGAAATATTAGTAAAATAACACGCACTGTGTAAATGAATGTGTGTGGGTGCAGAACTGTGTAAAGAACTGAATGGCAAACATGGCTATATTGACAGAGAGATGGAAAAGCATAAATACAGTATAAATAAGAGACGTGCACCCGTAACATTCGCATCCTTTTGTACTTTGACTTCTGCGTAAGCTCAAGATGTTAACACTGAATGAATTGAAATAAAAATAATCCAATTAAATACATGATTTCTCAATTAATGAACTGGCTTTAGAAGTCAACACGTTGTGTGAATACACAGTCTCAACCTTGCTTTTTGATTGAATGTTGTTTTTTCCATGTCAAAATATGATTTCAGCAGCAGTGATTCCTCTCAGACAGAAGCAGTCTGGGTTTTACCCTGAGGGGTCTCTCTCTGCGCGAAGTGTGTGTATCTGAGCTTTAGTCTGACAGAGGAGCTCCCAGCTAAATCATCCAGAATCCTGTCAGGGAATACTCTTTCAGAGCATCCGCCTCTCTTTTACAAAAGACACTCACGCCCTACACTTCCAGCTGTGCCCTATTTCAGGGATCACAGCTCCAGCCCGCTGAGTCAGCAAAGCTTGCCTTCCTCTCAACCACACACAAAGACAAAAACCCAACTAGTCCTCTCCATTGGTGGGTCACGACCCAAAAATGGCCTGAAGGTCTGTTCGGACCGCAGGGAAAGAAAACAAAGCTAAATGCACATAATAAAATTCAAATAACCTCATGATCGTGCATATATAGAGCATATTACTGGACCTATTTCAGTTCAAGGTAATATTATGAAATTAATACTACACTAAATATGTATTAATATTAAAAATATGTAAATAAATATTACAAAAATAATAATTTCAGGCAGGCACCACTCATCTATAATAAGTTGCATGCACCAATACTAATATTCTGACAATAAGCCCATAATTATTTCATGTTATGCCTGATAACCAGCAAATGGCCAATATTAAAATTCTGTAAGTTAAAAACTAAAATCAATCATTTTAAATGATACAATAAGAATGAATCATCATAACAATATAATGAACAGTATGAAAAGTAGATATTCATTAGGATTACATTTAACAGTGTTATTAAATTATTAGAGTTGTCTAAATGTATCTAAATGAATCTAAATGTAAATACTTGATGCGACTGCAAAATGTAAATTCTGGGTCTTAAACCAAACCAGATCCACTGATCTAGACAGTCTGAGTGAGTTTTTTATCCCTTCTCATTCTGTCCCTCGGCTGCGTTTCTCATTCTCTCAGTGGTGATGTTTGCGTGATGAAAACAGATAAAGGTTTGTACGCATCTATCTCTCTCATGCAGTTTTTCTTCTTCAATATGCCACTAAACCTCTATGATATTGTCCTTCGATGTGCTTAAAATTAATGGGGCCCAAAAAAAAGAGCACTGAAAAATGAAATCGTCTTCATTTTTCATTGTGCTCTGAGGGTCATAAATATTTCACAATGTTTAAAAAGAGTCATTTCTCTTCTGCTACTGATGTCTGAATAAAACACGGGAAAACCAGGCGATTGTTTCATAAAGTCACAGATAGTCTTGAACACCAAACTAAAATTCTGGTCCTCATTGTAGCTTATTCTGGACAAGAACCGCCCACCTAGATGACAGGAGACAACCTGGCCGACATGGATAACTAGTTGATAATTAGTTTACTTGCTAAGAAAAAAAAGCTGTGCTTTTAATAACCAATTTTTGGAATTCATTTTTTTAAATACATTTTGATATATATATTTGCACTAGGGATGTATGTGTGGTCGTCATTGGTTCTGAGAATTGCTTTGACTGTGAGTGTGACCAATGCCATTATAGATGAACATACAGTATATTCAGAAACATACTCTTTTTACTGCCTAGACTCGACTACATCAGCAAAAGCAGCCATATAGATGAACAAGCAACTATAGGAGAGAGAGAATCAGCATTTAACTTCTGAACACACACATGAACACAGACACAACATACACAAACAAAGCAGTGAATGCACACCACACATGCTGTTACGAGAGAGAGAGAGAGAGAGGGTACGTTTCGGAATTGCAGACTACCATACTAATTTTACTATTTCAGCATTATTAAATATAGTATTTATGTGCACAGTTTGCAGATTTTGTACACATAGAATACCAATATGACCTGCTACTGAATGTGCAGCTCCTTTAATATGACCTTCCTTTTAAAGTGTGACGAATCAACCAGACAAGCAATATCCACCGTGACTTTTAACATCTCTGTCTTGACTTGTGATGTGATCAGACTGCATAAGGTTTGAACTCAAAAACACCCTTTTAACACATATAACATACGTGTGTCAAAATACATAAAAATGTCTCTCCCAGGAGTTTTCAGAAAGATTGCAGGCCATTTTTGAGTCACGTTTGTAGAACGTTCTGTTTAATTTTCCACCTTCAAGGTTACGTAACACCATCCGGCCTATCAGTTGATGCTTGATTTATCGTTGTGCAAATGTTGAATGTTATTATTTTAAGAGACTTGAGTCAGGCTGTGTTTCCATGCTATTTTTAAACAAAAAGTCATTAAAAATGCAAAATAACAGCTTATACCGATGATTATCAGTGGATTGAATAGTTTACTTTAGGAATTTTTGAAGGCTTTTAGGAAAAAAAGAAAAGCAAAATGGACAATATATGCAAAAAAATACATAAACTGAATTAATTATGCAGTGTAAGGAGGTCATAATGACATGTACATTTGAAACTTATTGATGCAAACTGCATTCTGTTTCACATACTAAATAGTAGGCATATACAGTGTAGACTGTGCAGTAAGCAACAGGCCAGCCAGAGATGTTCTGAGATTCAGATTGTGTGTGTGACTGGTTAAGAATGGCTCATTTGTTTCAAATGGCCTGAGAGATTAGTCCTCTGTGCTCTATGTGAACCTACTGAAGGAAAACAACACACACACACACACACACATTAATGGATGAAAAAGGTGCGCTAACGTGTATGCATGTGTGTTTATTAATTTATGCATGAAGGTTATATAGTTTATGTAAATGTCCATATTCAGTACTTACAGGTCTGTGGGCCAAAATTAAATCCTGCTCATTACAAGAGTAAATAATTATGATTTCCTGAGATTACAGCACATACTCATAACCACACTGCCAAACCATGTCCATCAATAGTACAACTCATAAACATTTCTGTAACACAGTCAAGGCAGTGTAAAAACAGAGGAGAACAGTCATATATCACTCTTTAACAGTTCTGAGCACTCTCACAAATCACACAACATTCAGATTTTCCCATGAGTCTCTGTTCCCGTATGGGCAATCACTGACAAATAGCACAAGCACCAGCTATGACCTTGCAGTAAATGCCAGTCTCCAGATCTGTACACAAAAACAAACACACAGACAAGAAGAGGCAGGAATTTAACTGAGTAATGAGTCTCAAGTAGGCGACTTAACGTAACAGACAAAAAATCAAAGGCTAAAAGCTATTTCTTTTATTTAAAAATGTAAAATATATTTGTGATAACTTTTCATTTAAAAAATGTAGATTAAACACTGAATATATACTAAGAAATGTCCTGTGCTATTCTAGGCACTACTACTTCTGACGTAATAACAAAGTTTCCCATCACACAGATGATCTGAGAGAGTTAGACATGTGTCTTTCCCATAGGCAGAGTTTGGCAGCACTGGGAGTAGTCGGAATATAAATATATAAGGCTTTTTTTCTTTCACCAAATGGATGTTTTAATAAACATTTCAACACATGTGAATGAACATCCTGTGCTTTCTATATCGAGTAATCATTATCAGCATGTGTGTGTGCGACTGAGCTGGACCAACTCATGCGGAAGGAAATAGCATCATGGGATACTGCAGTAACCCTGGACTGTCATTTTACACACACGACACATCATCATCACTATCACTACGACATCCTTTGGCTGTGCACAAACACTGGACAACGATCAAGGCTGAGTAATGTACACAGGACAAGCTCGGAAGCGGAGATACATAGATCCGTTCAAACATATGACTCTGCAACTTCCAGGACACACATATACCCAGAGCATGACCAGCCGCTAATGTCGAACTCAATGCTAATTGGGTTACAGCAGTAAGCTGGTGTTAACTCAACTTTAAGTGGATTTTACTGAAGCATTCTTCTGTCAGACTGTCCAACTCACCTCACAAAGACTATTTTGCATCCTGCCACTGTACAGATTTTTAATTGTTAAGTAAAATTGTAACTATAAGATATATATGAACATTTCATCATGAGACTCGGCCAGAAAATGCTTCCAAGAACGTGTGTGTGCATATATCAAGAACAAGAGGAGAACTGATAGAGTGTGAGGAGGGAATAGAATAATTGAGCTCTCTTGGCACCCGTTGTCTTTCTCTTCTGTTTGGCAGGCGGTGCTGACCAGGCCTCTAATGGGACTGTAAGCTGAGTCTTAGGTTCAATCAGGAGGGAATGAGTGAGAGAAGCTGATCGATACCACAGAGGAAGCCCTGCTACCAATGGCATAGAGATCCCAACTAAAACGAGATAGAGGTAAGAAAGGAAGAGTGGAAAGAAAAAAGGGATTGAAAGATAAGATGGGGGATTTGTAAAAGACAAGAGACAAAAAGGAGGAGAGGGACTTTCTCTGTACACATGTCTTGCCACCAGGCTAAATTGGACACGTCTTGAGGGGTCTTGTAAAGTGTAATGTGTCCTCACACATACTTCTCTAGATGGAGGGTCAAAGGTCAGTGTTAGCCTACTTTCTTGCTCGTTGTAAAACACTAAAAACAACCTTACATAAATTCAAGGTTTTGTTAATGAGATCCCGTGATTTGGGAATGCCAGATGTGACAGGTTTGTACAGCAGTTACACTCTTGAGTGGATATGGGCATTCTGCCCACAAAAGGCTCAAGGTTGTCGATTCAAAATAATGTGTTTCTTGTGCTGCTGCTGCTGAATCGACATGACCATAGCAGCAAGAAAAAAAGTACTGGCATATATATATATATATGTATATATATATATATATATATATATATATATATATATACAGTACTGTGCAAAAGTTTTAGGCAGGTGTGAAAAAATGCTGTAAAGTAAGAATGCTTTCAAAAATAAACTTGGTAATAGATTATATTTATCAATTAACAAAATGCAAAGTGAGTGAACAGAAGAAAAATCTAAATCAAATCCATATTTGGTGTGACCACCCTTTACCTTCAAAACAGCATCAATTCTTCAAGGTACACTTGCACAAAGTCAGGGATTTTGTAGGCATATAGTTAGGTGTATGATTAAACAATTATACCAAACAGGTGCTAATGATCATCAATTCAATATGTAGGTTGAAACACAATCATTAACTGAAACAGAAACAGCTGTGAAGGAGGAATAAAACTGGGTGAGGAACAGCCAAACTCAGCTAACAAGGTGAGGTTGCTGAAGACAGTTTACTGTCAAAAGTCATACACCATGGCAAGACTGAGCACAGCAACAAGACACAAGGTAGTTATACTGCATCAGCAAGGTCTCTCCCAGGCAGAAATTTCAAGGCAGACAGGGGTTTCCAGATGTGCTGTCCAAGCTCTTTTGAAGAAGCACAAAGAAACAGGCAACGTTGAGGACCGTAGACGCAGTGGTCGGCCAAGGAAACTTACTGCAGCAGATGAAAGACACATCATGCTTACTTCCCTTCGCAATCGGAAGATGTCGAGCAGTGCCATTAGCTCACAATTGGCAGAAAACAGTGGGACCCTGGTACACCCATCTACTGTCCGGAGAAGTCTGGTCAGAAGTGGCCTTCATGGAAGACTTGCGGCCAAAAAGCCATACCTCCGACGTGGAAACAAGGCCAAGCGACTCAACTATGCACGAAAACACAGGAACTGGGGTGCAGAAAAATGGCAGCAGGTGCTCTGGACTGATGAGTCAAAATTTGAAATATTTGGCTGTAGCAGAAGGCAGTTTGTTCGCCGAAGGGCTGGAGAGCGGTACACGAATGAGTGTCTGCAGGCAACAGTGAAGCATGGTGGAGGTTCCTTGCAAGTTTGGGGCTGCATTTCTGCAAATGGAGTTGGGGATTTGGTCAGAATTAATAGTATCCTCAATGCTGAGAAGTACAGGCAGATACTTATCCATCATGCAATACCATCAGGGAGGCATCTGATTGGCCCCAAATTTATTCTGCAGCATGACAACGACCCCAAACATACAGCGAAAGTCATTAAGAACTATCTTCAGTGTAAAGAAGAACAAGGAGTCCTGGAAGTGATGGTATGGCCCCCACAGAGCCCTGATCTCAACATCATCGAGTCTGTCTGGGATTACATGAAGAGAGAGAAGCAACTGAGGCTGCCTAAATCCACAGAGGAACTGTGGTTAGTTCTCCAAGATGTTTGGGCCAACCTACCTGCCGAGTTCCTTCAAAAACTGTGTGCAAGTGTACCTAGAAGAATTAATGCTGTTTTGAAGGCAAAGGGTGGTCACACCAAATATTGATTTGATGTAGATTTTTCTTCTGTTCACTCACTTTGCATTTTGTTAATTGATAAATATAAACTATTAACATGTCTATTTTTGAAAGCATTCTTACTTTACAGCATTTTTTCACACCTGCCTAAAACTTTTGCACAGTACTGTATATGTGTGTGTGTGTGCATAAATATGACCACTGACAGGTGAAGTGAATACCACTGATTATCTCTTCATCACGGCACCTGTTAGTGGCTGGGATACATTAGGCAACAAGTGAACATTTTGTCCTCAAAGTTGATGTGTTAGAAGCAGGAAAAACGGGCAAGATTTGATTTGAGCGAGTTTGTTTGAGTAAAGATTAGAGCGAGTTTGCTAAGGGCCAAATTGTGATGGCTAGACGACTGGGTCAGAGCATCTCCAAAACTGCAGCTCTTGTGGGGAGTTCCCAGTCTACTGTGGTCAGGATCTATTAAAAGTGGTCCAAGGAAGGAACAGTGGTGAACCGGCGACAGGGTCATGGGTGGTCAAGGCTCATTGAAGCATGTGGGGAGCGAAGGCTGGCCAGTGTGTTCTGATCCAACAGACGAGCTACTGTTGCTCAAATTGCTCAAGAACTTAATGCTGCTTCTGATAGAAAGGTGTCAGAATACACAGTGCACCGCAGTTTATTGTGTATTGGACTGCAGAGCCGCAGACCAGTCAGGGTGCCCATGTATGGGCCGTTTTGACAGCAAAAGGGAGACCAACACCATATTAAGAAGGTGGTCATAATGTTATGCCTGAGTGGTGTGTATTTCTCCTCGCTGATTACACAAGGTGATGTTACATTTGCAAATAAATTGCTTAATTGGTGAAGTTCTTTTTAATGAATTAGTCAATTCAGTTTATGAAAATCACAAAATCTTTCACAACATCAACTCAGATTTCTCACCCAACAGTGAATTGTAGTATGAATTTGAAAATATGGTTAAAGTTGTGAATATGTGAAGTTAGTGGCATATAAATCAGTCCGATATTTGGTTGTTATTTCCGGTTTCAGAGGAACACTGGTATTTTCTACCCAATTCTCCATGAAGCCTGCTAATCCAGTGGTCACATGTCTGATCATGTGATTGAGAACTTTCCAGGGGAAAGACAAAACCGAATGCCAGGAGGACACTCATCTAAACAGAACTGTGATGGCCATTCATCTGCACAGAAAACACCAAGCCATAAGCTACGCTAAGCAAAAGGATGAGGGCCTGAGAGGTTGATTTATGACAGCTTTTCAAACAAAGGGCAAGCATGCTCCAAGGAGTAGAACAATCACTGACAGGAGCATTACACAGAGCCTAAGCTAATCAAGGCCACGCTAGCACAGATGGGTTTCCTCCACGGAGCAGTTACCCTTAACACTTCTTGCCACAGCTCGAGGAGAAACAGCTAAAGTGATCTGGGAACAGGAGGGAAGCTGTGAAAAGTATTGAGACTATGAATGATCTTTGCAACAAATGTGTTAACGGGATAACATGTTGCATGTAGCACTTGTTACACCCCCCGCCACAAAGACAGTGTTTTGAATGATAGTTCCCATTATGCAATACTGTTAAAACTCTTTTA
Organism: Opsariichthys bidens; assembly: GCA_037194245.1. NCBI lineage: Eukaryota > Metazoa > Chordata > Actinopteri > Cypriniformes > Xenocyprididae > Opsariichthys > Opsariichthys bidens. Next base: position 11,898,336 of record CM074287.1, on the reverse strand, counting down.
ACCTGTAAAAAGAGCGAGTAAATTTGGTAACTGGATAATGTGTTACATGTAACAAGTGTTACATCCCCTGTTAAAAAGAATGTTTTGGAAGTCAATTTCCAATATGCAGTGTTGTTATGAAGCTCTTTTGAACTTTGAAAACTGACTCAAATATATTAACAGAATAACGTGCTACATGTGTAACATGTGTTACGTCCCCTTCTGAAAAGAGTATTTTTTAGAAGATGGTCCCCAATATGCAGAGCTGCTATGAAGCTCTTTAAACCTTTGAACAGTGTTGAGACTGTGAATGATGTTTGTAACAAATTTGTTACCAGGATACCATGTTACATGTAACGTGTGAAAAGATTGTGTTTACACTAGGTGAAAATAACGATAGATTTTATTTACACCATGTAAAAATAGGCTATCAGTTCTTTTCAATAAGAGTAAAGGTGCTCTCTATACTTTATATTGGCAGATACTATTTGCACCTCTGTATTTTTGTACATTAGCAGGATGCAATAATATCATAGAATGTAAATTATTATATTTATTAAAATGATTAAATAGATGCTGCCGTATTGGAAGAATAAAAACCCTCTCTGCACCTTCCCCTAATGCCACCCGATAAACATTTTTAATATTATTAAATATTCAGAAAGCTATAAAAACGGATTCAAACCCACGTTGATCATGTAAAAATCATTCGCTAATGCTGCGCAACTGAAGATGTTGAATTCCAGCCGTTCGTTTTAAAACTTGAGTAGCCCAACCAGATATTGGTGGGTGGAGCTAGAGTAAATAGCATTTGCCAACAAGGGATGCTATTTGCAGCTAGTGTAAATAGACACTCCGTTATTGGCTTTTCTTATTGATAAATGCAAGTCCATGAGCTTTTTCTGATCCCCGTCAATATCGAGGCAGAGTGAGCTTGAAAGTGAAGAAAAAAACCCTCCTGATCTGATCTAAACACATAAGAACATTGCTAGCATGTTAATGAAACAAATGTATGTAACTTGCCATGAAATTCCATTTCAGATGGCACATCCTCGCATCTTCCTCTTATTATCTGATGCAAATTGCACACCAAAATTACGAGCTTTCTGAAATTTACATATCATTTACATTTATTAATTTAGAGTAGTAGACGTTTTTATCCAAAGCAACTTACAAATGACTTGCAAATGAAGAATTGCACTCAGATGGGACTGCCTGACCAAGTAGCCTCTTAAAATTAGAAAGATTTATCAGTCCACTACAGTGTTATTTTAGTATTATTGATATACTATTAATATTTTTTAATATTTTGTTTTTATTATTATAGTTTCAGTTTTAGCAATTTTGTTTTGTGTCTAATTTATATTGAAGATTAAGCTTTTCATATTTTATTCCAGTAAGTGATGTTTTAGTGAAAATAGTTAACAATAACAACACTGGTGCACTGGGAAACAAAGTTGTATTACATGGCACAGGGCTGCTATAATAAAAGCGCTTGAGGAAGAATTAACCAGTGGATTTTCTGGATTCTTTGAAAGATATTCAACAGCTTTGGCTGAATCACTTTGCCTCAAGTTAATGGCATAATTAGCAGCAATAGTATTTTGCTTTATTTTCTCAGTTATGTCTGTGAAATATCATTTATAATATTTATAATCATTTATTTCTTTTGGACGGACAAAAACACTGTCAATGTGCAACAGTCATCTGTGTTGTCTGTGCACACAATTGTGGATGCTGTTGACTGAGCTACTGTACAACTTTATCGCTTACTGGTCAATTTTTGTGATATAGCGAATATCATCGAATCACATAAGATCATAAATCATAGCTGGCCGATTTATATGATAGGCCTTTTTCTGTCTAAATGGGCAATCGAAGAACTTTCTATCTAATGGGCAAAATAAACTCAAGCAATTTACATATGAACACGGCCAGAGACGCCGGAAATACACGAGAGCATCAACTTTCGTGTCTGCTCTGACAGCCGCAAGACCACGCCGAGAAATCAGGAATGGTGAGAGAACGTCTGGCTACTGCCATTCCACATTTCCATGTTTAGAATAACGCATTTGACCACATTAGTGTCTACACTACGCAAGCAATCCGGTTGAATGCGTTTTAGACTTCTTCTGGAAGTGGTCGAAAGTGGACAAGCTCAAAACGTTTAGTCCGTCCACTTGTAATCTGATCGACCAAAACGCATCTTAATACCAGGTGTAAAAAGGGCCTTAGCCGGAATAAGACACAAGCTTGACTATGTCAATAAGTCTGGCTCTGTGAGGCTAGTTTACAACTGTCTGGTTCTCATGCTGAGTCATTGTGCAAAGTAAAATTTTCTTGGGTCATTTTCTTACTCGCCGTCACAGTGTGATTTATGTATGCTCACGTTCAAGCGGGCACTTAGAAGCAGAATGTGTCTCAGACAAACCCGCTTGACACTCCTAGCACACAAGCAGAACACACTCTATTCTCCGCAAATCTGACCTTTGACCCCGATACGCCTCCCCTTCCTTCCCTGACCACTCGTCTCTTAATGGATGGTGATATATAAACGTCCTCCTGCCTCTTTCTCTCTATCTGAGAACACTCCTCCACACTAGCTGACGGCTGCGCTCCAGACCAGAAGGTTTGGTAGCGGTCCATGTTTTTAGTAAGCGGCTCTGACAGTGAAGTGTGCAGGGCTCAGTGTGGTGTTCTCAATGCCACTGCAGTCTGTGTCGCTCAGCGGGCTGTTTCTGTGCCTGATAAGACGGGGGATAGTGGTGCTGAATGTTTATTTTGATAAACCACAGGGACATGACGAATCCGTGACTGCCCCAGACCAGCCAAGACAGAAAACAGATGCTAACTGTTCTCTTCATAGAATTAGCAAGTAGGGAAAGGTCGCGATGGTTGGCTCGTCGTCCAACATGCGATTGGTTGATTAGTAAGGTAACAAAGATTTAGGGACAGTGTCTTAATTCATTAATTGTGCTTTAGCTGTTTGTACAGTACTTCCTCATATTTTTTGAGCATCATTTTTAAAACAGATTATCTATGCTAATCAAGTTTGGAAGTGCGTGTTTTTCACATCCTTATGATGCATTTATTTTTGGGGAGAAAAATGAATGAAACAAATGTTTATTTATAATATATCTCTTAGAATATTTCTCTGTGAAGTAAGTATGACTGTAATGGAAACTATAGCTGTGTTTCAAAACCTAGTTAGCCCTGCTGCCAACAAAGGGAGCTTCCTCATGACTGATTTGGAGTGCTCTTCATCAGTGGTTCTCAATCAAGGGGCCTCAGAAAACTTATAATTAAATTAATAAATTATTATTAAAATAATCAAACTCTAGTCCAAATTAAAATGCTAATGTATATATATTTATATATGTTATATAATATAAAAAATAATGATAAATTAACAAAACAATAAAATATTTCTTTTACCCCCTCATTATCTATTATATTGAATAGAATGCAGTAAGTGAAACTTCTGAAATAACAATGAATCATGAGTAATTAATTTAATATATCAATACTCACACTTTGTGTAATAAAAAAAAATTGCAAAAAAAAAAACCAAAAAACAAGCAGCTTTGTCATAATTATAGCAAAAATAATCCAAATAGCCTATATCGGGGAGCCGATTTAGTTGCACATTGGGGAGTCAAAAAGTAGAAATAGCTTTCCTTGATGTGATTTCAAGAGTTAATATGTTAGTATTATGTATTACAGTATTATTATTTTTTAGTATTGAATGAAATATAAAGAATTTATAATCAACATTTTTCTCATCTCATCCCCTGTGTTGTTTTTTTTTTTGTTCACTGAGCTTGTTGAAATGCATTGCCTTTTCTTTGAAGAGTACATGCAATTCTGCCTTAGAATTTACTAAGGTATCTTGGAAGGCAACATTATTAAGTTAAGCTAAAGCTACCTTTTGGAACAACCTTCACACTAGGAGTGTGTCTGCAAAGCATGACTGACATGTTCAATGACCTCTCAAATTAGACAACAAGGCAATCAGCAAAGTGACTGGTAGCCGAGGGGATCTTGTTTCCCATAACCAACATCATCACAATATCCATCATGCTGAATCAATGCCAGCGAGTAATGCTTTATATAGGTTATCCATGCTATTACGACCGAAAAAAATAACATTCAGACTTAAAAATATATATCCAACTACTGCCTCACAAGTCCAGCAGGCATTTTAACAGAGAGACAAATAATCGCAATTTAGTTTATCATTATCATATTAAGCAATGAGCATATGAGCGTAGTATCGTTTGAAATCATGTGTTTGTAAGAGCAGTGCTGCCTAATGCAGCATTCACTCTGTGTCATTATTGATGGGCTAATCCATTAGCACTACGAGGGCACAAAACATTGATCATACAGCAGTGGGTCCCCGTCCGCCTTGCAACAGTGTATGTGTGCCAGAGGTCAAAGCCACAAACCTATGTCATCAGAACATGCTTTATTTGTATGCCTATTATCAACATTAGCAGCCTGGGTGTTTCCAAGATGACCGCTGTGCAAACGGAGTCGCCTTTAAGGGACTTTTGACAGCATGGATAGAATATCTGAAAGACCTACTACTACATTTGCCAAAGAACCCTGCACAGAAGACTGTATTCCTCGATGCAATGAGCTCAACAATAAATAATGAAGCAGAGGTGATCACAGCAGGGATTTTAACCAAAGTTAACTTTTTTATTATAATTGAGGATGCACTAATATTCTGGCCAATAAGGATAAACTTATAATTATTTTCATATTAAATTTGAGTAATATATTAATTCGTTAAAATACTAAGATATTAAAATCGCAAACTATTTTTTCTAAATAAAAAAATATTTATGAAAAAAATTAAAACCAGTTAGTTTAAATGCTACAAGTGAATTGAAGCATCACAACATTATAATGTTATTGACATTAAATTTTATTATTAAAGATTAACTTTAAATGATGGAAAATGTAAATGTAAAAAATAAGCATAATTAGCATGTACAATTAAATATCCAATCATCATTCATTTATCTATACTGCTAAAAAAAAAAACTCAAATATCGGCAAATAACAGATATGGTACTGATATGTGCATTCCTAAAAATAACTTTTTGAACTTCCAATTTTACAACAGAGCACACTGCACAGAATACAGTATCCCACAAGCCAATGCACTCACCAAATGATGCACAGATTAGAATTGATTACAGCAGTGATTTTTGACTGATCTGCTAAAAGTTAAGACATTTTTACACAAAATTGAAAAGAAAGGTGAATAACCGGAATGCACGGATATTGCAATTCTATAATTATTTTCTATAATTATTCAAATGTTAAGATATTACATTTATATTTTTTATTTCAGGTTTGTTTTATTTTTAAAAATAAAATTCTAACAACTAAAACCAGTTATTTTAAATGCTATTCTGAATTTAGGCATCACAACCTTATAATATACACTATGAAAGAGGCTATTTTGAGATTTGCGAAAGATTATTATTAAATTTAATTTCATATATATATATATATATATATATATATATATATATATATATATATATATATATGAATTTCTATCATTTAAAAAAAGTTGTAGGACGCATACAGTGAAATCTATTCCATTCTGAACATAATCAGATTATCTCAAATTCTTCAAATGACCTTTGACCTGTCATAGACCCACCCTCATTTTCAGATAAGGCCATGCAAATCCTCCCCAGGCGACGCTTCGTCACTAACTGTGACACTGCAGAGCTCTCGGAGAGAGAAAACAACACAACTTCCAGCACAGTGGACAGATGGACAGAGCCAGACCCCGGCTGTACCCCACTGTCCCATTCCTCCGGCCAATAGTCCTGACCCAGTGAGAGAAAAACACAAGCACACTTTCCATCTCCCAACCACATAAACCACAAAGATCCAGCACAAAACAACAGAATACGCCTTCTGCGCCCTAAATTAGAGGAGCGGAGAGATTATGTCAGCCGTTTTGCTGGAAAAATGCCGATTACCAGAGGGATCTTTTGTCCTGGCACACATGCGCGGCATTGATTGTGCTCGCTGCTTTAACCAGCGAGGTGGCTGATGTCTGAGCCGGGCGGCACACTTCTCTGCTCGATCGGCCTCTCTCCCTCACGAGCTCACACAGACACGAGCAGGCATGTCGTTCCCAGGTGCCCTTCCCCCCATCTCAGCCCGGCCATTCCCGAAGCATACGTTTCCTTCTCTCTGCTCCGCACACTTGTCATTTTACATACGGATGTGGAGATAGAACATGTTCCTGAGATCATATGAGACCCATAAACACATGCATGAACAGCTGATAAAACACATCAACGGCAAACCAAGCAAGACACATTAGGTGCTGGAGAAATCCCACATAACTAACAATACAGAGTGTTAAAGTTTGTTCTAAGATAAAAGAAATGAAGGATTGCATTAACCCTCCATTAACCAACTGATTTGAATTTAACAGCTTTCAACAAATTACAAAAAACAAAGAGAAAAACTTTTACTGCTCAGAGGTCAATGAGATGTCCAATAGATTTCATCAAAAAAAAAAAAAAAAATTTAATAAACAAATAAAACTTTTTATAAATTAGTAAGAAAATAAATTCTGGGCTGATTTAATTTTAGCCTCCAGAAGCAAACCACTCCTTTGTTCTCAAAAATATTATTTTTTATTATGAAAACCCTGATCATTTGTCTTTTCATTATTTTGTATAGCCTACTAAATTTTTCATTCTTAAATAAAAATGGTTTAAATCACCATTGTGTTTTCCATTATTTCTTCATAAATTAAACTCTCTAATGTCATTCCTCAGACTTATACACAATAATAAAAAGAGATTTTTAATGCTTAATGAGTTTATTTAAAGATGAGATTTAATTTTAAAACTGCTGTTATTCTGCAATATCGTTTATTCTACTTTGTTCATTTGTTGTTATTTGAGATATGAATATGACTTCCCTGATATGTACTTAAATGTTCTGCAATAAAAAAAAATAAAAGATTTTTGTCCATATAATGAAAGGTCTAAAATTGGTCACTGGACCAATCATTGCATGGAAAAAAAAAAAACACTGAGATATTTTTTTTTTAAATATCTTCTTTTGAGTTCCACAGAAGAGAGAAAGTTAGATATGAAATGACATGAGGGAGTGAACAGAATGTCAGAATGTAAATTTTTGGGTGATCTACCCGATTTAATCACAAATGTCTTAAAAATGAGACACACTGTACAGTAAGAGCAGTGCCGTCTTTATTATCTGCTGGAAATTTTTATGGGTGGGCTCTAACACTCCTCTACCAGGCCCAATGAGTAGGCTATATGAGAAAGGACTGTGGTGGGCCCCCCTCATCATGCCCCCCCCCCCCCCCCAAGATATGTAATGAATGTGGACAGTAGATCCTTTGGAAAGTATTTGTTAAGAAGTTAAAGGGATAGTTCATCCAAAAATGAGCATTCTGTCATCACTTCCTCACCCTCATGTCGTTCCTAACCTGCACGCCTTTCTTGGAGCATAGAAAGATAAATCGATAACCAGTATCCACTGTGTCTGAGACAATATCTCACAATATTTCTTTGTATGTTCCACAGAATAAAGTCACACAGGTTCGAGTGTGAGTAAATGATAGCATCATTTTCATTATCCCTTTAATGCCATAATCTCAGACTTTTGACATTACGCTCCCTTCAGAAACTCCAGAGGTTTTCTCAGAATAAAAGTCATCATGAAGATGACAGCTCTCTTCGAACTTGACATTAAGGATAAATTGTGGGTTTCTAAACTGCTTTAATTTGAATCAGACAAACATGTGAATGTCACATGAACAATTGAGACACGCAGAGCAAAAGAACACTGAGTTACAGACGTTAAACCAAATGTGTCTCCCATATATCCCAGTGTGTGAGGGGCGCAGTGGGTCGGGGATGCCTCGAGTGGGTGTGTGTGATGAATTGAATTGCTCAAGCAACTGCAATGTCTCTATCTGTATTGATATATACAACACGGAACCGGTGGGCTCCCGGAAAGCCCTTTTATCCGACGACACACAGACATAAACTTGTCCGCTACGGTCTGTTTTCATACCTGAGTAACCCGGGAAGAGGTATGGAGCCGGAGCCCGAGCCCAGCAATCCTTTCTTCCCACTCAACAGCTTCTCCACCAGCCCCACATTCCCGGTCCGCGCCGCCTCCAGCAGCTCCTGCTCCTTCCCCATCCCGCACACAAGTTTAATCCACGAGAACAAAAACAATCCGGACTGAACGGCGAGGTCTCCTTTTAGTATTTCTGCAGCATGTTACCGACAAACAGACGCTCCGCCGCGCGCTGCTGTATGAATAATGCCGCTAGTCCATACCGGAGCTCAATGATGGAATGATGCGCCGGATATTTACTGTATAACGCGGTCCCGGTGCAGCTGAGCTTAGCGGGAGGATGATAGTCCTCCAGACGGACCGGTTGCCTGGAGACGAGGGTTAAATCACTCTCACGAGCAGCTCTGTCCGTGCGCTCGCGGTCACCCTACACACGCTGTTCTCCGCGCGCGCGCTCTCTCTCTCTCTCGTTCTCTATGTGTGTGTGCGCGCGCGCGCGCGCCGTTGTACCGGCCCAGCATCACTCTTTCGGTTCCTATAAGGCAGTATTTCGTAGAGGAGAGAGCTGCTCTGGCGGGGCGTGGAGTCAATGAAACCCAGCACTGTTACTGTAACCTCGTTTTGATTTCATTGGCACACGAGGGGGAAATATGTCACATTATAATATTTACACACTACTATACTGTGGTGGAGACATGGTAATAGGACTAATGTACCATGATATTTACTGCAAGGAAAGTCTGTAACCTCATATTTGGGGACAAAAATATGAAGTAGGCTAGCCTATGCATAAGAATATTCCAATTATTAATCTGAATATGGACATGGGATAGAATATGGGATTCATGTAAACATGTTTAATAAATTCTATTTGAAATGCCTTCAAAGCGCATTTCATCTTATAGAAATTGCAAACAAAAAGCAGCGCTTCCCAGCAAACACGGAACATTCTCCTTTAGTTTTAGTACTTTGATCCAATTGTTTATTATATGGGAAATCAAATATTAATGTTCTAGAATTATTTTTTAAGTTTCATTATACAAGCATCAAATAACCTTCCCAGAATGTTCTAGGAATGATCAACTGTTACCAATACCTTGATAGATATGAACATGGTATCTCAATTTGGTGATCACTCAAATGGTATATACACTAATGAAATCCCATATCTAATTCAATAATTTTACCACTGTTGTTTTTTTTGTTTTTTTTTTTGTTTTAAAGAGATCGTATGTTTCTGAGCTATATCATTGAAATACTGAATGAACGCAGATTGCAGATTTTCTTAGCATGTTGTTTACAACTTCACTAACATCTCCACAGCATTACTTCCTGTGCCGTTCAGCTGTGAAGTCTTGAAGAGAGGAAAAAAACACTGCTAAATACTGGAAGAGGAACACAAGAAATGAAAGAGATGATCTGCTGTGTGTGTGTGCGCGTGTCTGTTTGAGAGAGAGAGAGAGAGAGAGGCAGCTGCAGGCCCACTGGGTGTTGGACAGAATCACTAGATTTCGACTTTGCCAAGAAACAGAAACAACCGGATCTTATGAGGCAGTTGTGTGCAAGCTCTCTCCATTACTCACACAAAAACAAGCGGGTGTTCAGTGTCTATTTAGCTTCTAACTCCAGGAATAAACTCCTCCATAGAGCAGCAAACAGAGCAGTATTCATCTGCCTTAATAGGCAATGCATAAAGTGGGAGCACACACTCTTGCAGGCCTGACTTTACAATTCAGAGAGTGCCACATGAGATTGAGGTTGTATGAAGGTGAAGGCAAACCACACTGAGATTACACGGACGGAAAGACCTTTTTTCGGAAACCAAAGGGAAAAGTGACCTTTTAAGTAGCACCTAGCAAAAGTGATTAATCCCTCAAAAAGTCGATTTAGATGTCAAACCATTGTGGAAGTAAAACATGATACATAGTCTAGCTTTCATTTTAGAACTAGAAATTACACTTGGATTCCAGTTCAAATGTGAATGACAAGGAACACTTAAGTAAGGTCGCGAGGTAATGGAATTGGCGACATCTTTTCTTTCAAAACAATCTCATCGCTAATTCATATATATTCATGATCTCATTCGTACGTTTTCGTGATGGATATGTTTAGGGGTGAACCTTTATGTTTATTTATTTTCTAATAAACAAATACGATTGTACGATTCACATAGCACAAACTCATATGAAATCTCAACATAGCTGCATTTTCATGCATTGTTTGTTCAGTATTGTGACGTATATCCGAGTGAAAAGGCTTAAAGAAAAATAAAGAAGCCTATTGTTTTATTGGAAGGGAAGATCAAGTTATGATATTTTAATTAAAATGAAAAATCATAAATGCATAAAATGCATAAGATGCTATTTTTTTAAGCATGTGATTGAGAGCGTCTGTTTCAGCCCAGAAGCATCTGATACATATGGATCATCATTTATTTACACAAAAGTAGAGCTGATACTCATGAATAAAACGTTTTAAACTTTATTTCAGCATTTTATTTCAGTCGTCTCAGTACTTCAGCAGCTTCTGTCAGACACAAGAAATAATCATTTTATAAGTTTGCTTGATTGAGCATCATTCATCATTTGTGCTAGAGAGGTGGGCTTCCACCTCTTATTAGGGGCGTGTCTATTACATAAGGGGGCAGGGCCAGTGTCATAGGGGTGAGGCCTAGTACTACAGAAGAAAAAAGTTTTTGTCTCCTACAATCAGAAGTTTGTCATCCAGCTCTCAGTCTCAACATCTGAAATGATCTCCAGATAAAAGCTTGCGTTGTGAAGAGCATTAAAACATTCATTCAGAGAACAAGAAGTGAGAGAAAATTCGAGCAGAACCTCTGGAGAAGGTGTGCAGTCACAGGCACTTGTAGAGGTCGCTGTAGAGAGGAAAAACGAAGAGGGAAGAAAAAACAAGGGCAGGAGAGAGAGAGCAAAGAACATTTTTGCCATTGTATTTCATAATAAGAGAGACCCTTCTCTTTTAAAGCATAAATAAGAAAAGCCAACCAAACAAAAACTTTTAGAATTCCCACAAATGCATCTTTTGAGCTGTTTTCCAACATCCATCTCTGTTTTGATTTTTCTTTGTGTAGAAATGCTGGTAATCAGATCAACAATGTGACAAAGAAACTGCCAAACATTCCAAGCTCAGATTGAGTAAAAGAAACACCTGTAAATTCATAATTAATATCCTATTTTGACTGTTGCAGTGCAAATATTCATCGAAAAAGACAAACATGGAACGACGCAGTGCGTTTAGTTGCGAATACTGAACTGATATCTGCAAACCTCAACACGTGTGTCCATATAGTAAGAGAAATCAAGTTGTGCAATGCAAATCCTGTAGTGCGTTCGTGAACATAAATAATTCTCGAAAACATTCTCCCATTTTGTGAGACGCTAAATAAGTAATAATAATAATAATAATAAGTAAAATAATAAATTATTTATGCGTGAGACGCATAAATAAGAAAAGCCAACCAAACAAAAACTTTTAGAATTCCCACAAATGCATCTTTTGAGCTGTTTTCCAACATCCATCTCTGTTTTGATTTTTCTTTGTGTAGAAATGCTGGTAATCAGATCAACAATGTGACAAAGAAACTGCCAAACATTCCAAGCTCAGATTGAGTAAAAGAAACACCTGTAAATTCATAATTAATATCCTATTTTGACTGTTGCAGTGCAAATATTCATCGAAAAAGACAAACATGGAACGACGCAGTGCGTTTAGTTGCGAATACTGAACTGATATCTGCAAACCTCAACACGTGTGTCCATATAGTAAGAGAAATCAAGTTGTGCAATGCAAATCCTGTAGTGCGTTCGTGAACATAAATAATTCTCGAAAACATTCTCCCATTTTGTGAGACGCTATCATAAGAACGGATTGTAAAAATGCTCCCTACAACAATTCAAATCGCACTTATTAACAAAAACATTCTTGTATATCACAATTACTATACATAAACACAAATTTATTAATTGCTATTTTTTTTTTCTCAGTTCATCTTAAACAAAAGAGTTCAGAACAGTGCAAATTAACTTTTTAAGACATTCCTCCAAAGATATGACATTCAACATCACACACCCTGACAGTGTGTAAGACTGTCCTGGGGTTAAAGGTCAAGGGGGGGAATGTGCTTATACACTGTGCATGAATGGTTTGGAGGGAAAGCGAAAAAGAATGTGTTTATCGCCCCTTTACACTTTCGCATGATCATTTTAAGGGTTGCATCTGCAGGCGTCGCCAACGCAAAGAAATGAAGTGAAAGAAATAATAAAAACAGGAAGAGAGCAACAAAACATCAGGAGAATGTGAAATTCCACTGGCTGTCTGAAGAGTTTTTTCTGATTCTGAAGCATTGTGTGTACACCATAGTAAAGAGCACTGTTCTTTAAGAGCAGATAAAGTCTGGTTCCCGAGTGAGGTGACAGCTTTGTCACGGCACACATACCATTCTCCTCACAGCTGCAGAGTTGGGAGTTTTTATGGCACCGGGCCCCTCCAAGCACTCTGCTGCCCCCCTGTGGCGAGTGTCTGTCCTGTATGCACACACACACATGCACTGCCACTAGCTGTTGCTGCCCCCGCTGGTGAGTTTGAGACTCTTCATTTGATGCTGGAGAGAGTCTTTCTCCATCTGGGCTTCCGCTAGCGCCATCTTGGCTTTGGACAGCTCCAGTTTCAAGCATTCATTCTCCTCCACGAGCAGCTGTGTGGATGGAAAAGATCATTAGCTTGGCACAAAAAAAAATGTTTATCGTTTATCCTGGATGCTTTGCTTGACTGATAATTGATATTGTATAATTGATGTTAAAGGGATCATGTTTTTATCATTTTATTTTATTTTTACTTGAGGTCTACTTATAAATATCAGTTAGGGTTTTTGAACCATTTTCTACACTCTCTTTGACCCTTAGAATTAAAACTACCGTTTTTTGGGGGGGTTTTTTTTTGCTGCTGTGCCTTTAAGACTTAAGGTAAACATTCTTTTTATGTGCTGTACAGGTTGTTAAGCCAAGACTACAAAGAACATCTAACTCTCAGAGTACCAGTATGCTGTCTGCTTAATATCTGTTAACACTTTATTTTGATGGTCCCGCAACAGATATTCATTCTACTAACTATAAGTCATGTGAACTATAGAATTATTAAGCAAGTTGAATTTCTGATCATATTTTTTTTCCGAAGCGCATTTTACCAATTCCAAATTCCATCAATCTTAATGATTACTATTAATTTTGTATTTAATCATTTATAAGTGATATATAATTGTTCATGAAGGCTGGGTATGAAAAAATGCCTTATATTTAGGATGCATAATTATTAAGGAGGTTTTCTTTTGCAGGCAAAATGAGCCATAAAAGAGATTTAACTCAGACTGAGAAGTCAAATATAATTAAATACTCATGAGAAGGGTGCAATACTAGAAACTGCAAAGACAAGACATGACCGAAGGATCGCAAAACACTCACTGGGTCAGACAAAAACAGGTGGAGAAGAAAAGACACATATTAACTGCAAAATAATTAAGAATTAAGGTGAATAATTAAGCGTGAAACCATAAGGAAAACTTTTCAGTCTCCAGTGCCACAATTTTCCAGAACTGAAACCTACCTGGAGTCTCCAAAAGTGCAAGGAGACTTCGGTTAGGTAAAGTGTCCTAAAGAATGACCCCCACTTAAGAATCACAAGCTGAAGTGTTCTAATTTTTGGTCATATAAATATCAGAAATTGCAACTAAGTTTCAAATTTTGCTAATTTTTGGGCCTCTGAATAAAATGTAGCTGTTTTGAGTATGAGCTCCATATTCTCCTCTATTTGAACCATAAAAGCCTGATGTATTAAATATGATACTCAACAAAATGTTTAATAAACAGTTGCTTTTTTTTTTTTTTTTTAAATCTGATTTTTCTGACTATGATTTCATATGTCAGGCTTTAGAGGGTTAAACAGGCAAACCAAGACAAAACGGCAATCCTGCATCATGGTAAAAAGGTTTTCAGACGTACATTTGTACATAAATTGCAAAATAAAACGTTCACATAAAGCTGAAATTTTACAAGTCCAGCTTTATGTGGACGTATCCTGTGATGCATTACATCATGCAAAACTGTTCAATCATTTACATATCACAAATTGTACCTGTTCTCTACTTGAGGGGGTGGGGCTTGTGGGTGACAGAGGTGCAGTCTGAGTGGCTTTCGGCTCACTGGCCACACCTACAGGAACTTCAGGGACAGAACTGAGCCTGCTGTCATTCACAGGCCCCGCATTCAGAAGCTTTGGGTCCGCACCGCGCTCAGCTGTCCGAGGGGAAAGAGGGGGAGGGATGCGTTTAGAACGTGCATTCCTGAGTTTTAATCGTATTTCAAAAAAAGTTCAAAATGGAGGCAAACTTCAAAGTAAAAGAGAGAGTGCATGCATGTGCCAGAGGGATTTAAAGGGGAGGGAATGATGCTATAAGGAACAATTATAATTCAGGTAGCAGGAAAAGAAAAACAGGAAGTAAGGGACATGAATAACCTCCTCCAATGCTGAATGAGCCGTCGTCTTGACGATGGATAAGCAGATTATGAATATGTACGGCGATGGGCGTGGCCTCGGGCTCTGACGCTTTGTCACGGGGAGCATCATCCTGATTTAAACACATACATTAGTACAAACATGCTGGTTCTGTTTCAAAACATAAGCCGAAAACTTTTTTTTTTTTTTTTTCATTGACGGTAGACGCAATGCATTCTGGGATTGCAGCCGACTAGGTTTTGGAACAGAATGGCTTTGTGCAATCACACATTGTTCAAAGTTAATTAAAGGGTAGAAGGGTGTCAAAATATCAGTATTGATGATAACTGTGATGTTTAAAAAAATTAAATATCTATATTCTGTTAATACTACACATTGAATAATATTGTAAGTGGTCTACTGTCAATAACACGACGAGGACAAAAGCAAGACCTACACTTTTGAGTGTGTTTCACTGGCCAAAAAAGAGAAAAGACAAAATAAACGAAGTGAAAGTTGTTTTATTTTAATTTCTTTAGACATTGCAATATCCTGACAGATCTAATGTGCAGTGTCTAAGCGTACCTTGAGGTTCACGTGTGTATCTTTGATGGTGATCTCCATGGGGAGAACCTGGGAGGCAGAGTCGTCCCCCAGGAAGAGGGCGAGGTTTCGCAGTGATGTCATGAGGAAGTCGGCACTGAAGGCCTGTAGGCGGCACTGCAG
Source organism: Opsariichthys bidens (assembly GCA_037194245.1). Lineage (NCBI taxonomy): Eukaryota > Metazoa > Chordata > Actinopteri > Cypriniformes > Xenocyprididae > Opsariichthys > Opsariichthys bidens. Next base: position 11,883,021 of record CM074287.1, on the reverse strand, counting down.
GAAGCCGTTCTGTTCGGCGAGAGGAGAGTGAACCGCAGCCCCCGGGCCGCTTTCCAGCCTCACCTGCACCTCTGGATTTAATAACACCGTGCTGGGGTCCGACCCTGATCCAGAGCCTGCGAGAAAGAAAGAAAAGTAGAAATGAAGTAATGAGCTGATGGCAACTTTGACAGACTTGGATTTTTAAAAACATGTCAAATGTTTTGTTGGGTTGTATGTTCTCACTTTTGAGCCATGAAATGCTTCGTTCACACTGACAAATGCGCCCTTCGTGTGAGGTCGGAAATATTGCAGTCGTGATTTTTTTCTGAGCACATGAATGACTGAGCGAAGTCATAATTACAAGTGAGAAATTCAGAACTCCAGCTTAAACAAGCTGCCAAGTTGTGATGTCATAAGCGATGGGTTAATGATGGAAATCATAATATCAATAAATATATATAATTCTTCACAATATAATTCTTTCGTGCTGTTTAGGCTACTTCGGTGTTGTTTCAAACTTGAGTGACATGTAAGTGACAACATGATGTTTTCCCCCTTATTCCAAGCCTACTTGAAACATAAGTAAATAATTGATTTGAGTTTACATATTTTATTAGCTCAATAAACAAAGCTTCTGCGAAGAAAAACTTGACAAAATGAACCAACAAGTCCAAACAAGAGCATTTAAGTGATAATATACAGTTATACCACTTATCACACGGTTTTTCATCATATCAAATAATTACAGGGACATGAAATATTGATTTTTGAGATCTTATTCATAGCAATTTATTTAACTTATAATCCATTAAAGCATCCACAACAACTGTCCAAAAGTCCTCATTTTCAAAACAACCGATAACTGTAACCGAGACACAAGATTGCACCCGGTGCATTTGTATGAAACAAGCGAGAGCGAGTTGTGATTCACGTGGCACACGACAGAAGCGCTGGCTTCAGATACACGGATGAGTGGACTGTTATATAGCATTGCTATTGACAATGGTCATTATAAGGAAATAACAGAACTTGGATTGTGACTGACCAATCAGAATCAACTATTTCAGAGAGTGATGTAATAAGTCATAATAATGAAAGTTCAACCTGAAGGTACAAGCCTACCAGGTGCACTTAAAGACAGAAAGAGATTTTAGGTTGATAGTAAGTGTTCCTGCTGCTGGACAGCCTGACACGTCACTTCGCATTTTCATAATGTTCAACTTTTCTCAACCGCAATTCCTGTTGCTCTCTTTGAAAATGAGTGATTCCAAGTCTCTTTGTCGCTGCAGATCAGTCAGTGTGAACGCCTCACAACGCACACAATAATGAAGATCCACATGATGAAAACATCATTTATTCCATGTTTTTCCATGCAATGCATTAAGCCTTGGAACTACAAGAACACATGAATGTGTGCACAGTCATGCAGGAAACCAAGGGATCCCTAATGAGTGGAAGTCAAGGGCCCGTTGCACAAGCTGTGGAACCAGACGGAAAAGCAGGACACGGGAGTCAGCCACCGCTCTAAAAATAGACAAATCCAAAACATTGAAATGCTGCATTTAAATTATGCATTGAATCCAAAATGTCAGCGCAACAATGCCCGTGGTAATGAATAGAAATCTCATTGAAATTCATGAAATTTCCTACAGCAGAGGGCAGAAAGGAGACATCAAATGATATCGGAGCTGTGCAGTTCAAGGGTCCCAGGAGGTCTCGTGGCAGAGGAGTTCACAGTATCTACTATACTTCTCTGTCTGATCTATATTGAATTCATGTACCTGCTTTTGAGAGCCTAGCTCTGAAACTAAGACTGCTTTAACATTCTCAGCTCCTCTGCCCAGAATAGAGAGAAAAATACCCAAGCACAGATGCCTATTCAGAAGAAGTGTTAAATAAGACAATACGAAATGGGGAGACAGGAACCGGTCTCTCACAAAAATAGTACTGTAGTGGTACAGTGGTAAGATAATTGTAGCGGACGTTACTAACATAATACTCTGGCAATGGTACCACATTTATATACTGTAGTATGTACAGTACTACACTACAGTAAGGAATACTATGGTGCATGTCCAAAAACATGCTATTTACCATAGAAATATGCCCCTTTAAGTCCCAAAATCAAAAAATGTGGAAATCCAAACTATATTTAAAAAATATTTCTATTTTTCTGCATAAAGAATTTGACTTAAACATAAAAATTTTTTTTTTTTTTACAAATCTGTAATTTCAATCTATGAATTTGTATATTTTATTTGAATTACATTTGTATTTGCTTTAATAATTAAATTCATTATAATAGAATGTAAATCATAATTTTTTTTTGACTTTCATAATGAAATAATTTTAATTCTCTCTTTAATTAATGATAAACTACTTGAGTATTGCTTCCGTGTAAAATATAATTTAAGTATTGTAAATGTTCATAAAATTTGATATTTTTTGCTCCGCGACCAAAAGAGAGATGTACGTCACGTTTGCGATATCGAACGTTCATTACTTGAACGTCCTTTGTCAAAATAGTGGCGTTAGACCATCATTACAAGGGATAGAAATGATCATCCCTGTCATTCCTAGCTCAACATTTTAATTAATCTTTCAACAGTTGTGAATAAAACAAGCAAACGCAGCACTTTCCCTCCGAAGTGGAGATACTGAAGAACAGCAAAAATGCAGCAAGAGGAAAGTGAATGAGTGAGAATAACTGAAAATAGAGCACATGGGGAGCAGGCGAGAGAGAGATGCAGAGAAAGGGACTGAAAAACAGAGGCTAGCAGAATCAGTCAAGAGAAACTGAGCATAGAAAAGCCTAAAGATTAATCCTTGGAGGGAAAGAGGCAGTGCCCAGATAGATGAGAGTGAGTATGTGTGTGTTTATGTGTGTACAAAGTCTCCTGAACCAGCAGTTCTGGTACTGCAGAACCCAGTGGACTGTGACAGCAGAAAAACGACAACACAAAATCAGAGCAGCTAAAGGAGAGAGAGAGAGAGAGAGAGAGAGAGAGAGAGAGAGAATGAAAGAAGCACTGGGACCAGTGGGCGAGAAATTACAATTCACAATTCTCTATTACAATTCACACATACTTACTATACTACTTAAAAAAAAAAAAAAAAAAAAAAAAAAAGAGTACTCTTTTTCAAATTAATACTTGTCCACGGACTGAGTTGCGTCTCTAAAACACCCCTTCAAAGAACTGCTGCTAGAAGCTCTAAAGCTAAATATTACATATTAATATTAAAGAAGCTTAAATTTAACACCACCACTATAAGCCAACAACACACTGGTTGTGTAACAAATCCAGCACTCACAATAAAGAGAATTACTGTCGGACTAAATCAAATGTTAATACTAATATGGTTTAAATTATTATAAATTCATTGGGGTCATTTTTTTTTAGGACTGTGATAGTGTCTATGGCACATACTTATCCTATTAGCATCTTTCTCCACTGAGAAACACATTTGTTTTTCATTCTACATTTAATCCAATTAGTCGACCAATCCACCAACTAGTCATTTATAAAAAAAATATATGTATACAATCACTGCACTACCATTCAAAAATTTGGGGTCAGGTCAGTCATTTTGTTTTAAAGAAATTAATACTTTTATTCAGCAAGGATGCATTAAATTGATCAGAAGTGACATTAAAGACATTTATAATGTTCCAAAAGATTTCCGTTTTTTAAAAAAAAGGAAAACAGGAATAAATTTAATTTTACAATATATTAAACATTTGACAATATTACTTTTTCCTGCATTTTTCATCAAATAAATGCAACCTTGGGGAGTATAAGTGACTTGTCAAAAATCTAACCGACCCCAAACTGTTGTGTACGTGTTCAACCAAACACAACACAAAAAGTGCTTCGAGAGTGATCACACAACTCGTGCAAACTACATCTCACAAACGTGTCGTGCGTACAAACACACACACACACACACACTATGTAAACATATGAAGATACACACTTATAGTACCTTCACCACTCTGAGCGACTGATGCTGAAGACACTAAACCTGAAGAAACGCAGACAGCAAGTATTTATCAAATGTAACATTGACGCGTGCACACACAAACACAGGTGTCAAACACAGTCTTACCCAGACTGCGGTTGCTAAGATACTGCCGCAAACTGACATTGCCGAGCTGATTGGGTTGGATCCGCCCCACCTCCAGAGCTACTGCAGTGTCATCACCCTTCAGATCCAGAGAACAGCAGACCGAGTGAACCTTCAAAACCAGCACCGACACCTGCAAAAACGTGCAATGCAGATATTATATACAAGGATACAGATAGCTAATATAGTAGATGCATCATCAATCAGAGAATGTACTTACAATCTCATTATTTTCATTCAGGATAACAAAAAAGTTAACTTGGAAAAAGTGGAATGAAAGGAGAGAGGAAATTACAAGATCTTTTGTGGGTTCGTCTATGCTCTGTGAGGTAGCGCTCATGGCGTCAGGTGACTGTGCCTCATCTGCCTCCTGCGCGAGACTCACAGTAGCCCCTTCTGTGGAAATCTGCTCATTTAGAACCTCCTTAAAGCCAGAGATTGATACGTCATCTGTAACAAAACACACATATGCATATTATTTGATTAGAGCGAGAGAGTTTAACTGCATATCGCGATTGGACCTGATGTTTAGCTTGTGCTAAATGGTAAATCTGAATGAATGTCTGGTTATGAAGAAGATCACATTGCTCCATCAATGGAACAAAAATGGACCACACCTATAGATGTTACAATACTGCCCCCTTGTGGTCATAAACATAATATGGCTCTGGTATGAGAGAATACACATCAGTTAAACATGGTGCTCTTGAGTGCATGTACCTCTCTCTAGCAGGCTGTAGTTGTCACAGTCCTCTAGTGAGTAGCTGTCTATGGAGAGATCATCCAGAGACTGTAATGAAGGGCTTTTCTTCATGTTCTTAAAGGACACTGCGAAACTCGACTGTGACTTGCCCTGCATCAAACGGCCACTGCAAAGTATATGTACAAAAAGCAGGAAAAAGTGAGTACAGTGAGTGCATGTCACTACTTACATAAAAGATACTAAGAAGAACAAAAAAACACCAAGAATGATACAAAAAAGTTTGATAGAATGTGCAAAATCAAAAAAAAAAACAGTAAGAAACAGAGTCAGCAAACTCTGCACACGTCCACGGATCTATACACAACACAAGGGACAAGCTAATGTGAAATGATCACAATACCAATACCACGGTTTTGTCCACAAACATTCACGCACAGATGGAGCACAGAGCCCTACAGAGGGTGTCTTACATGTTGGACATGGAATATAAGGAGGTAGACCTGCTGTGCGTGGAGGTTAAGAGGTCAGAGACCACTGATAAACTGCCTTTCCTTCAGAAGAAAGATTAAACAAACACATACACCCAGAGGTCACATTCAGAGCAAGGAAACAGTTGTATATTGGGTTTTACTCCCAAATACACACACATACACTCATAACATTCAAATATTTTCAGTTCTACATTCAATTATAAAACAAAGCTACAAATCTCACAATCCCATAATGGAGACCAGATTCAATTCTATGTTGGATACTGAAAGGGGTGTCTAAAAGGCATTCGGTCTTAAAGATACCTCTAATCTTAACTTCACTGAAACTTTAAAGCCGATTAGCTTGTCAGGCACAAAGCGGGGCACCACACATATTTTGTGCACTTTAGTATGGGCCCTGTCCCACTTGACGTAAATACTTGTAGTCTTGTGGTCTTCATATTTAGAGTCTGTGAAGGTAATCAGGGGTGGAAAACTGTGCACCTCAGGGTGCACTTTAGATCCAACCCTAATCTAAACCTGAAAAAAAAAAATCCAGTGGTGGACAAAGTACACAAATCAAGTACTTGAGTAAAAATAGGGGGGTGAAATTGGGATATAATGTACTAGACAGAGAGATAGAGCTTAAGTAGGTTACAGCTCAGTCTGACATTACTATGAATTATTTTGAATTGTGAATTAGCCAATACAAATCAATAAAGGAAGATTATGCAGACACTTAATATGTATTGATCTCCAAGTATAAGAAAATGTTTCATTTTATTACTCGCTCTGACCGGATCATTTGAATTACTGAGTTGTTGACTCGAGAAAAGATCCAAATCGGATCAGTCTAATTCAAGAATTAATCGTTCGGTTTGATTTGTGTGTTAAAACAATTCAAGTCGAAGTCAAGTCAAAGTCAGCTTTATTGTCAATTCTGCCATATATACAGCACATGCATACAGAGAATTGAAATTCTGGTACTCTTTTAACAGGTTAATTGAAAAGAATAAGCTCGTTCACGAATTGGACGCCATTGTCACGTGTCAGAGTGGGTGACAATTTCTTCAGTTCAACATAACGAGGAATATCATGTTTTTATGAAATGTTGTTGAGTAAAAATAATGATATTATGTTTTGGAATGTAGTGAAGTAAAAGGATAAAGTACAGATACTTGATAAATGTACTTGAGTACAATAACGAAGTAAAAATATTTTACTGTCCACTACTGGAAAAATCTAACCAAAGTCTTCAGGATTTCTTAATTACATGCAGGTGTGTTTGAAGCTAAACTCTGCAGGACAGTGGATACGTCGGGCCAGAGTTGCCCACCCCTTGGTTAGATAGTAACCTTCATACTGTGCATTTGCTGCTACTGGGTGAGTTTAAGGGTAGGTTTAGGGCAGGGGTGTCCTGCTCCTGGAGGGATACCTTCCAGCAGAGTTAGCTCCAACTTGTTCCCGCACACCTGCCTGCTTTTCTAGTAGCTCGGAAGAACAGGACTAGCAAGGTTGGAAGTTTGCAGGAAGGTATTTCTCAATGAGAAGGGTTGGCTAACCCTGTCTGTGTAGCCTGCAAGACCGTATGTTGTCCCATTTGTCAATTTAAGGCTCAACAAGAAGCTCACAATAACCCCGTTTGTGCCTGTGATGCACCCTTTAATGAAGGCTGCATTTCCCTCAACTATCCAATAGAACACAACATCAGTGCAACATTATGCCACCAAAGTGTGCACCCTAAATTGGACAGGGGGCTGGGCCATGCAACTCTACTTCCATTATCAATTTTCAAAAACCAAGTAGGAAAGAAAGTGTAGTTGTGTTCTAAATACACAAACACTGCAATACCTGGACATGGACTGAGGCAGCCTTCCTCCCTGACTCTTGTCGTTCCACTCCCTGGAAGAAGTGTCGGATATTACCGCAGTTCCACTTTGTGAGGTTTCATTCTGATGCCCTTTGGTTTCAGTTCTGCTGCCCTCTCCATCGGCAGATACTTCAATCAATTCCTTCTCCTCCGACAGCACCCTCCCTCCAGATGCCACGCCACTCATTTCATCCACAGAAGCCTTTCTCGGAGCAGGGGACGGGGATGAGGAAGGAAGGAGAGGAGTTACGTTGAGCCCATGTGTATCCGCAAAGAGGAGCTGATCTGCATTTGGCGTACCCTCTCCTGCAGCCGAGGGTCTCTCGTGTTCCTCGCCCACCTCACTCCCAGCTTCAAGAGTGGTCCTGCTTTCTGAGGGGGAGACATCAGAGTCCAGGGGGCTGGTGCTTAAATCCGGTTGGGGAATCGGCTTTAAGAGTAGTGCAACTTCTGCACTTTTCATGAGCACGCCCACGCAGACGCTGATGGGTTGTGTGGGGCCCTGAAGCTTGGAGCCGTACTGCTCCAGATCTTGCTGTAAAGTGCGCTGCAGAGATTTTACAGCATGTTGCAGTTTGAGCAGGAACATATACTGCCCATGGCTCACCTGAGCACTCAGGTGCTTCTGAACGTGCACTAGCACCTGCAAGTCTACTTCGCTGGACGAGGACGAGGAAGCAAGGGAAAGAGACGAAGCTGAGTCGCTGAGTAGGCCATCCAGAGAGTGTGGTTTATGGAGACCATTGCTTGGCATGTTGCTTAGACATGCATCAGTGCTGTAGTACTCCTTAAGAAGCTTTTTCCTCTGCAGACGATTGGCAATGTCTGCTGATTCACTGCGAGGCAACGGGCCAGACCCTACGCCTGCTCTGAGTCTCTCGTGGTGCTGGGTGTATCGGGCAGGGTGGCATAACCAAAGCGTCAGAGGGAAAGAGTCCACACAAGGTGTCGGACGACCTCGCCCACTGCGTGAGCCCTCATAGTCTACCCAGAACTGAGAGAAGTGCAGAGCCCACAAGTCAGTGGCTGCTGGTGTTTTGAGGGCATTGGTGGAAAGAGATGGTGGGGCGAGGCCCCGGTACACATCATGAACTCGTGTATCCTGCTCATGAGCATGTCGCTGGAAGGCTGGATGCAGCACAGAGAAGGAGTTTTGGGCATGAGGAAAGGAGGAAGAGAGGGAGGTGAAGAAGGGTTGCTCCTGGAAGGCCTGTAAAAGGGCTTCCAGACTGGACCGAGTGCATCCAGAAGAGTGACGTGTGTTAGTGGCTACCATCTCAGAGGTCTGCACTGACAGAGAGCGAGGTTGGCCAGGCTGAGCCTTCTCCTGGTCTGCAGGGATCACCAGCTACAAACATTAAAACAAAGAGTTCAAATGCAGTTTGAGACAGACACTGCAACCCACATTTCACACAAAGTATGTAAACAATTTCTACCTTCAGCATGAGTCCATCCACTCTGATATCTACATGTTCGTCAGGTTTCTGCGAGTCATTGAGTTTGTACAGCTCCATGAATTGTTCTAAGCTCTGACGAAGGTCCAGTGCAAACAGATTGAGCCAAACTAGACTGCGCGAGTCAAGCACCAGCTGTAGCGCGTTCAACTGCACGTACAGGTTGGGACAAGGGACTACAGGGAGAGAATTTATTCATATCAATTCACAGAATGCTTGAGTTGAATTGATAGTATGTGAATATTCTGACTTTGTTTTGTTAATGAAGGATTGTTGGTCACTTCTGTCTTACTGGGATAGTCTTTGCCATCTGGGAAGTAGTACTCTGTGAACTCGGCATGGATGGCCGGCATCTCTTGGGGGAGATAGAGGGTTTTCTTATTGCAGGATATCATGCTTTGAGGACTGGAACGTGGCTGGTCTGCTGTAGACACCTTCAACATAGAAAAACAAACAACTTTTAAAAGGTTTTATCTCAGTGTCACATTTTGAGCATTCAAGCCACGTTGCATCAGGTTTGATGTTAATGATGAAATCATTGGTTCTCACTTGTTTTGTGAGTTTATATCAAACATGGCAGCACATCATATTTGAATATTTGAGCTGAGTAAAAATAGCATTAAACAGCTATAGCAGCAGATTATCAGGGAATAATATTCCGATTTCTCATTTGGGCTGGATTTCCTGAAACCTTCTTAACTCTACATTCATTTCTTAAATTATACCTTAAGCTGTACCTTAACGTTAATATGTGTTTCCCGAATTGTTCTCAGTTAAGTATACCTTCTATAAGTCATTCGTTAGTAAGGTCGGTCTGAACCACTTTCAGCTTTACCTTATCACTGCTGACAGTCTATAGAAATAGAATTCTGAAGTTGTAATACACACAGTGTTCAAATGCGCTTCAGCCCTGAGCCAGAGACAGACGCGATCAGGGCTTGTCATGCATCACAACTATTCAGTGTTTTCAACCACATAAGGTTTATTTTAGGTTTCAGACATTAATATACAGATTTGAATGAAGTACTATGTATCAAATTAGCTCAAAATGGAAATATGAATAATTAATCATGACTCGTTATAATTAATTATAAATATTTGAATTAGTTAATCGAATTAACTTGGTGCAGCAGTGTTAATATTAAAAATCAATTAATCTGTTCGGCCAACGAACCCTCAGTATTGACCATCTATCAACTCTTTAGAAATTATATTTTCTGTGGCCACAAAAAAATGACTTTCTTAGCATGTAGCTGTGATCGTACTTATTATCAGTGACATTGGTTAATCAGCAGATCAGAATCGACTCGCAAGAATGTGCACACAAGTTTTATTTAACCAAATCACGAGCACATAACAAGACTAAACACACAAAGACATACAAATCATACATACATAGGGAATTAGAGAGTGGAAATGAATTTGAACTATAGCATAACAGGGGAAAGGAGCTATGAAAAGAATCATTTAACGAGCTGGAAGGCCCATCAATTTCTTTAGTGTTCAAAAGTGTGATACATGCAAATGCCACCCGTATATGCAGGCTCATGGGAAATTCTTGATGGTTCGGTCTATTCGGCTGAAGTTGTAATTAATTTCTTCTGCGCTGAGAGGAGAAATGACAATGAACTTACGCTGTTAATTTGACCCTGGTGTCAAAGAAGTTGTGCATGGCTTGAAGTGAACGAGGCCCGCCCCCCACCCAGCGCGATCTGCATGGGGAATTTTAACCTCTACAGAAGTCACACCTTTGAGTTTTGCCTTGACCAATGAGAAAGGTGCAATTCTCTGGTAGGAGAGGTTTTTTGTTTGAAAGTGACCTCATTTGTATGAGGAGAGTACATTAGAAGTTTGTGTCAATTTATACTTTGGTATATATAACAAACATACAATGCATTCTATGAGATGGTGATGTCCACCAAAGTGTCATTCAAACGGGGAGTAATTTGATGTGAAACACCACCTAGATGAAATACATTATCTAGTTCCAAATTTCAGGCATGCATAACACTATCTGCTCATTCCTTTAAGCATTTGTCAATGAATCAGTGGAAAGTATGCCATTTCTATGGGCCGCATGTCTGATTCTTGTATTGAGAACAATCAATGTCTTAAGTGTATGTTGGGAGCGAATGGTGGTCGTTCTCAGTTCTCAGTCTGGATGTTGTGAAGATCGACTTTTACAATTGTGTGTTTGATTGTTCCAGATGCCACAACTAGACTTTATACAAAAAGACATTTACAGTTTGTCAAAATCAAATTCCATACACTGAAGTCTATGGAAGCTGCAGTAATAACCCTTTCAATGATATAATTTGATGAAGTGCTTTATTCACATCAGATTCACTCTTTTATACAGAACACATAATGCAGTGAAACGGCCCCTGCATTGAGTGAATTATTGATTCTCGAGCCATCAATATCAACCAATTCAGCACCACCTCCATGGATGGCACCTGATAACGTCACATTTAAGATGTATCTTAAGCAACCTCCTAAGTTATAGTTCAGGGAACATGCCTAGAAAAGGTATTTATTCAGTTAAGGTATACCTTTAGAGTCTTCGTAGCATACTATTGAGACAACATTATCAGGATATCCAGCCCTGGACTACAGCAGGTAACTCACGTGTGCAACTTTTATGATACTTTTGCATCATTGTGCTCTTGTTTTTTTTTAGGACTGTAGATTGTAGATTGCAGACAATTCTGTTATATGTGTGTGTTTATCCACACAAACCTGATAGATGCTGAAATCTGCCATCCGCAGCACAATTGAGCTGGACATAAGTTGGGTTCTCGGTGCAGATGGAGGCGAGAAGGAAGTGCTGGAGCTGGTGGAGATCTTTCCTGTGGGAAACACAAACTCAAAATTCACAATCACAGTGGACCATCTGCACAAACCGCAGCCATGTGTTTGTGTGGCACCTCAAACGCACACCAGAGAGGTACCTGTCTCCAGACACCAGCAGCAGTTGGCTGTAGGGGAGAGCGGCCACAAACCATCTGGGCCTGAGTCCAGCTCCCTAACCATTATCCCTTCACCCTGCGCCTCTAAGACAATCGACTGACGGACTGGGGACACAGAACCCATTACGCAAAAAAACCTCTCAAACTAGGACAGGTGTTAGCTGCTATCAGGATACACTTAATGACCACTGCAAAACACACTCGAAAGGACTTTACTAAAGCCATTATTACAATCTGCTCATAAACATTAGCGCTACTGCACTACTGAGCTAAAAACTGCACACTTTAGCTAAAGGCCCTTTTACAAAGACTCTGCTACACTCTCAGAGGCCACATGGAAAACTTTGAACATAATTGCAACCTACAACGGTGTGATCGGTGTCATCTGAAAGTGCCCTACAGTCTTTGAGAAGAGCCTTTAAAACAAAGTGTCACAAATTCTTCCTATATTAACAGTGTATAGATGGGCAGATATCCAGATTTATGCATTTATGCAGAACAGCTGTAAATCAAATACCCAGAGTCCAGATCACATTTCATCCAAAAAATCCCCCCCCCCACCCCAGTCATTTTTAATGTAAAACTGTTTACTCTACTAATATAAATACTATAAAGATGATACAATGTAGTACAAATGTAATGCTAAATCAACAATACTATGATGTATAAACAACAAAAATGATCTTTTTTGTATTACAGTTATATGGGAAACAATTTTCAATTGTCATTAAATAATGTCACAATGCAAAAAATATTTATGGTGCGAAAATAATTTTCTTTCTTTTGAATTTTGGGGCAAATATGATCCAGACAGGATGAGTTTTTCAGTCACAGTGAGCCAATCAATGTGTGTTAATGGGCAGAACCTTCTCACCGTGCTGAGGGGAGATCTGGGACTGGCCACTGACTACGTTTTTGAGCATATCCACATTAGACTTAAACTCCTCCAGGAGAGAACGAGCCCAGGTCTCACGAGACTTGGTGGCCTCGCTGTAATGCATCCAATGCAAACAGCCCTCACCTAAGAGAAAAAAAGGTATTATCTTTTAGTAATCTGAACATCTTCCTGTTCAACAGGTTATTAAGAATCTATTTTGTTTGAGGAGTTTACCAGCTTTGTGGAAGGGGTAATAGTCTACAGTAATAGAACTGAAAGACAACTGCATTGCACCACCATCTAATCTCTTATTAATTCCTGCAGAGGGAAGAAATGCACATTTCAGCATAACACCACACTTACATTGGTATTAACAGTATTATGTGTGGGCGTGGGTACCTCTGTCCTTGGCATTAGTGTCATCACAAATATGCAGATCCAAGTGTGTGATTTGGAGGTGGTGTGAGGTCTCACGAACATCATAGGAGGTGAACAGCCGTTCCATGGAAGCGTTCTGATCTGCTGTGGCTGAAGCCTGCTGTGTGCGCACCTGCTGGGCTGTGGGGGGTGCCGTCGTTACCTAAAATTTAGGATTAAAAGTTATAACCAGTAGGGGGAGCCAAGACGATACTCGGATAATAGAAGCAAAAATAAAAAAAGAGGTAGTCTGAAACAGGTGGTGTGGTTGACTGGGGAAGTGCCATGATACACACACCTGTGTGGTGTCGGGGGCCATGGTCTTCCTCTGTGCAGCTGATTTCTCCATAGCTTCACTGAGAGACTTCGCATACTGCACCATGGCTTTGAGCTGAGAGTCCGTCAGCACCCACAGCAGGTCATCCAGGATCAAAATCAGCTTTGATGCAATAACATTACAGTCTTTCATCTGGAAATCAAATGAACATATAGCCGTGACATACATTATGAGCAAATTAAAATTCTGCAAATTATAAATTAATTATTTTTTTTTAATTTGTAAAAGATTTTTTTTTTGCAGAATCTTAAATGTCTTCTATAATTTACTTCATAATGATTTATTTTTTCTTATTAAAAAAGAAATAATTATTATATATTTGAAAAAACACCCAAGTCTATAAAGGATTTTAAAATCCAGATTTTCTGTGCTCTCAAACCTTCTGTGCTATCAAATTTCATTTAATTGTGCAAAATTTGACCTCACTAATTTAACATGTTTTGTTTGTGTTTGCTTGTGTGTGTAACTGAATGCTACCAAAATAAAACCCTCAACTGCCAATATTGAGACTACCAACAGAGAAATGGATCCCGGCTGCCCGCAGAGCTCAGAGCTGAACCATAGAATGAGTGCTACACACACTCTGATCTAATTCTCAACATTCAACCGTATGCTACTGTTTGAGGCTGTGTAACAAATGTGTGTGTATCCTTACCCTCCTCTTTAAAGTGACTCTGATCTTTGATTGGTTGGTGATGAGGCGTATGGGGGCTCTGAGGACCTCATGTTCTGTGTTCTGGATGGCATCTGCTTCAATCCTGATCATCTGCCAGCTCACTTCCTTGAACGTTAGGATCTAGAATGCATCATAGTGTTAGCATAGAAATGCATGCCTGATGCCCTCATCAAAACCCCAAAAAGATTGCTGTCACCTCTCCACGTGTGGGGTCCAGGATGCGTGTGTATCGCAGGTCACCAGTGGTCCAGCTGGTGTTGACGCTCAAGACCTGGAGCTGCGAGAGCTCGAAGGAGGCATTAAAGGCTTTGGCGCTGATACGGATCACTATGGAGTTCACAGAGAGTGAGATGCTCTCCACCACTTTCTCCGCAAAACCATATTCACTGATCAAAAGAGAAAAAGATTACAAAAACAACCCCACATATAAACAAACAGACTTGCTACTGCCAATTCATTTACAGACATGCTGCTGGGAGCATGTAAGACATAAGCCCCGTAGAAGATCTATACAGGTGGAGCTGGGGAAGGTGGAGGGTTTCTGAAACGTGCTGAAGACTGCCAACAGCAAACAATGCCAAGTATTTGACTGTTCAACAGCAAGCTCATTGGCTGCTGATGCCACAGCAACCAATCAGCTGCGGTATATGTAGATGACAAACTGAGTTAAGGAACTATCGGCTTGCGCCATCTAGAGTTTTATGACAGAACTTTGTATATTATAATATTGCGAGCAAGTAATAAGCACTCACCAAAAACAATATCTAGCCCAGAAAACAAACAAATAAAAACAAATACAGAAAGAAATGTTTTCTATGGATTTTAAATGATATACATCCAGGTTTTCCATAGTAGAGGAACCATGAAAACAGGGAGCAGCTCAGAAGAGATACTAATCAAGGAAGAGAGACGATCAATTGAAACCGACCTTTGACCCGAAGCTGTTGCAATGGGTGATGGACCGTTGGGAGGGCGAGGCTCGTCGCAGGTGCTCATCTCCATGACAACTTTGTCCAAGGACTGAAAGAAAGGATTTACAGCCTGAGTAATTAAGATGCAGAAAATGTAACTGCCTTTAATCAGAGCAGTGATTCGAACAAAACAACACACAAAAAAAATGAAACAAAAAAACAAAACTCAAAACTAATTTAATCACAACTAAAAACACAAAACAAAAAAAAAAAAAAAATACAAAAAATATTATAAAACAATTTATTAATAAACACACTTATAAATAGGAAAAGTATGCAGTGTTTTTACCAGAGTGATTGGATGAGTCTTCAGCTTCGTCCATGGGATCTAGGGTGCACACACACACACACACACACAGGAAAAATATAGTTACAGTTTACACAGCACTGCCCTTTATAATTAAAAAACACTGTGACTATGGCCTCTCAATGTTTGCAGCACCTTTGCTGAGATGATATGTGTGTACTCATATCTATGATGCTGTGTTTTAATAATGTTGCTGCAGGCTTCTAGAGAAACACACACTTTTTAGGGATTTGTTTTTATTGCATTTCCTTAAGTTTTGGTTTTACTGTAATTCTGAGGACATTTTCCATAATTTAGCCCTCAGAAGTTTAACCAAAACTTATTTATTAATTATTTATTATATAATTATTTATTTTGAGATTTGCTAAATATTTAATACAGATTAATCTTAATTACAATCGCCACTTTTATAGTCAATATTAATACTATTATTTTAGCATGACTTTTATCATTAATATTATCATTATTATTATTATAATAATAATAAAAATTAAATCTTCAATTTATTGCCAATGTTGAATATTTTAAATACATTTTTAAAAATATTCTGTCAAAATTATTTAAAAATAAAACACTGAAAAATTATTTTAAACATTATCTAGATTTAATAGAATTTCAAAAATTCATAGAAATTTTCTAAAGATGTTATTAAATTATTACATTTTAAACATTAACTTTAAGTGAGGTTTACAAGATGGCAAAGATCATGTAAAAAAAAAAAAAAAAAAAAAAAAAAAAAAAAAAATCTCTAGTAACTGTGTTGCCCAAGTGTGTAAATCTAGAGGGCTGAGCTCAGTCAGCAGAGCTCTTCCCAGCAGATCCTATTATTATTGTGTCAGAGGGACTCATAATGATGATGTCATCAAGAAGCCATGGCGTCTCATACCCGATGGCGGCCTTGTTGCAGAAGACTTTATTAATGGCGAGCCAGGTAGGCAGATCCAACATATTCTGCAAAACCTCCTCATCCAGCTCCAGGTTGGTAAGCTGGCCCTCCCCTTTCAGAGTGCTCAGATTAATCTTATCTGGGGAGAGGTTCTTAGCAAACCTGTAGGAAAGAGAGAGAGAGAGCGAGATCGAGAGAGAGAGAATAAAAATGGTTTAATGGCTCTCTCTCTTGACTGTAATTACAGCTTTACAAACAAGCAGACTGGTGAGTGGCCATGCTGTTACCACCCACCACTGAGCTGTGCAAGTTTGAGTGTGTGTGTGTGTGTGTGTGTAATGTATGCTGCCACACATTAATAAGTTTGATAATGAGTTCACCGATTAAAGTACAGGGGTGTTCACATACTAGGTAAAATGCTTTTCACTGATTACCAAAAAAAACCTAGACTGACAGCTATTGATCTTCAATGGAGGGTCGCATTGACAATTGATATAAAATGTAAAATGATTAATATAAAAATAATAAAATAAAGAAATATAAAGAAATCATTATATTAATAAAAAATTTGCTATTATTACAATTATTGTTTTAAATATTATTAAAATTTATTGTTATTATTATTTTTGTTGTTGTTGTTGTTATAACAACTAAACTTTATGAATAATGCTACATTTAGAATACTTTACAATATATAGTATATTTTAAAAATATGTAGTCATAAATAATTAGTCAATTTAAGATTAATTTATGTATAGAATGGTACATACATACAGAAAACATAACTCAAACATTTTAAATGCTACAAGTAAATCTGTTCACTGCATACTGAAAAAAAGCTGATTTACAAAAAAACAAGTTATTCCTTTTCAATGCAGAGTTTCAGATTCACATCAATGAAACCAAATTGAAAACATAGAAATAAGCTTTACGATATGATAATGATCCGTTACAAAATCAAAACTATGAATGTGAAGTGAACATTATCGTTATATATTTTGTCCGATTTCATCCTACGCATGTGCTGCTTCTGTAAAATGGATGGTTAATGAATAAAGGAGTCAGAGATAATTATTTACGTCATTTAACACCATAGCCTTGGGCAATCCAAAAATATTGCCAGTCATTTGTCTTGCATGGGAAGCTAATCATTAATTATTCATCCATTTATCCATGCCATCATGGTATTACCATCCATCAAGTAGCGGGTAAATGCTCCCATTGCTGCACTCTTTTACTAAAGATGCAAAAAAAGCATCTCATGGGTGAAAATGTGGCTCCATTAACAATTAAAACTAATACGACTGCTACATATGCATTTGGAGGTTGCAGACAGGCTATGTTTTTCATCACATAACGCTGACACACCATCCATAATGAAATAATAGATTTAGAGCGTTCTCAACCTTGAGGATCTGAATCCACATCAGTGACCCGGAGAATGTGAGGAGAGCTCTGGACGGCTGTGACCTCCTGTTTCTGAGCTGATTGATTTTCCAGTTAATGTTTAAGAGTGTTCCCGCAAGAGCAATGTTCTCTGCATGGCTCTCAGCGACCAGGTTGATAACAGAACTCTTTTATTTGTTATCATTTCCTTCAGCTGTTTTCACTCAGCGGGCTAATGGCACAAACAGGTCAGGGTGTGGAAAAACCCATTCATTCAAAGCCTATGAAGGTCAATCCTAGTATGGACAACATTTTTTTGGTGTGTCATGAATAGCTTGAAGATGTTGGATGGCCTGTTTATTTGACCTTTAGTCCAGTTTAAAATCACAAAGTCACAGTTCAGCCACAGCGAATTTTTCTCTCTGACACATATTAAACTGAAAGCGAGATTTAAAACGATCGCTCCTTTGAGAGTCACCGTTAAATGTGTAATCTGTGTTTGAGTGAATAGCCTTAGATGGCCGGTTAATCCTGTTTCAGTCCAACAGAATCAAATAAAGAGCTCTATATAAAGGACTACAAGTAGATTATTAAAGCCTAATTACTGAATGACAAAACACTAATAACCACTTTAATAAGTTCGAAGCTTCTCATATAAAGGCAACTAAGAGTTTAAAAACTGTACTCAAGTAACCACTGACCTGGAAACCTAGAAATAACAACTTTAGCTCATGTAAAGATGAATAAAAGTTCACAGTGTCTGAAGACACTGTCCTGTTTAATGCTTAATGCAATGTAAAATGTAAAATAAATCAAATAATAAAATAAACAAAAATTAATGTAAACTAAAATATATTAATGAATAAATTATAAATTAAACAAACGATAAAAAATATATATACATAAAAAATATTATTACAACATAAATAATGTGAAATAGAATAAAAAATTATTCAAAAGTGAATAAAAATGAAACAATAAAATAAATAAATTAAATGGAATTCAACTAAAAATATTAAAGGGTTAGTTCATACAAAAATGAAATTTCTGTGATTTATTACGATTTATAAGATGTTCATTCATCTTCGGAACACAAATTAAGATATTTTTCATGAAATCCGAGAGTTTTTTTTTTTTCTATCCCCCATTGAAAGCAATGCAATTGCCACATTCAAGGTCCAGAAAAGTAGTAAAAACATTGTTAAAATAATCCACGTGATTACAGTGGCTCACCCTTAATGTTATGAAGCTACGAGAATACTTTTTGTGCTTTCTATATCAAAAATATGTGTAATTTGTGTTAGCATATGTTAATATGTTAACGAAGGCCTTACGGGTTTTTAGTAATTATTTTTGGGTGAACTAACCCTTTAAATTAAATAGAAAAAAAATTAATTAAAAAACAAAACACAAAACTTATAAATCTGACTGTTTATTATTTATTATTTTAGTATTGAAAGATTCAAATATTGAGGAGGCGAAAAAAAAACAAGTAAGGGTGGAATCATGATGAGAAGTTTCCACAGAACTGTGGTGTGAATTACTAAACCATCACTGCGTGGGCTTCTTCATCACTCTGTGTGTGAAACAAAAGCAAACACGAAATGAGAAGAGTGTGAAAACATGCAAACTTATATAGGCAAACCAGTTCAAAATGAAACATGAATAGTCTGGCCTCTGCATTACGTAGCTGTGTTAAATATTCATTCAGACACGGCCAGTCTTCAGTCCCAGATATATCAGATATCGGGTCAGAACGCTCCACCACAACAGTGAAGAGATAGGACGGGTGCCAGCCAGGTGGTATCATTCAGGTGGGCTTGATTCAACTACACCTGGGTCATCTAGTAGCAAATCTGAGGTGAAGCATCTTTATTCGGTTCTAATGGACTGAACTCAGTACTTATTTCAATGTTGAAAACACACAAAAGGAGGGTCAGAAGGTCAAAACCCATGGGAAGGACAAGTGAGAATTACAAGTTCACACATGATATATAACGCCACATACTGCCTCTTCCTAGATGACAAGAAGGTCATTGAAAGAGTATAAATCAACCTCCTACAAAATGAACAGTGTTATAACTGTCAACACAATCTGTCCCAGTGATACCAGCACGGCTGAACTGACGTGAGGGTGGTGTTGGGTCTAAACAACACAAGACAGCACTGTCACATAGACAGACACTCATTCATACCAATCAACTATCATACAATATGCACAAAGCTCCACAGACTCACACAGGAACAGTATAGTTTTCAGATATCCTTTCAGCACTTCATTTACAGCCTTAATTTTGCAGGACTCATTTAAATATGACCAAATGTGTAAAACGGAGTAGTAAGTACTACTGTCTAGGCAGCTGAAAGCAAAAACAATTAACTTAATGATGAATGAAGTTAGTGTAAAATAGCGATAAACTATATTACTGATTGCCGAGGAGCTTTTTGTGATTAAAATGTAGTCTTCATAAAGGGAGTAAGCTGTGCTTTACAGTAAATTGACCACCTAAGTAGGTTTAAAATGGTGAATTCTGTGACCACTCTGTCTATACTACCAAGAAATTAGACATCAAGCTGGAATAATGTCATAATTTGCATTATGATTCAGCATCACGGTTGAAAATGAGCTCAGAATGTCTTCTGTAGCATTGTGAAAAGACATCCCACTACGGTAGGCACTGCAAATGTATTAGAAGTACAAAAGTGTAAACACTTAACTCTTACGGTATCTTGGTGAAGATAACATGGGAAGACATTTAAAGTCAACATGAAACATGAACATTTTCTTGTATAGTGAAACAGGAAGAAAAAGAAATATACACTCTAAAAACAACTCTGGGTTGAGATTGTTGGCTCATTTTCTTGGGTTCTTTTTTTTCCATGGTTGGGTAGTTTTTGTGTTAATCTTACTGACAGCTGAAACAATATAACCCTCCGAAGCATCAACCAATCTGATGGGTTACACAGGCTTTTTGCACCCTCATCAAGAGGAACAGATCAATGCCGCCGAATTGGTGCATCACTTTAGTAAAATAAGGTCTAAGGTTCGCAGCTTCGCCGCCGAACAGCGGCCCATCGCCGGCTCAGATTTCAGCAAAACACACCTGTGCGCTTAAGTTTTAAAAAACTATTTTGTTTAACTGCATATGCTATCAAATTTAGTTGTCATTCTTTTCCACACTTTTTCACTCACATACACATGCTTCAACTCTTGCATTCCTGGGTGTTCTTGCTTATTAAAGGGATGGTTCATCTGAAAATTTAAATTCTGTCATCATTTACTCCTCCTCAAGTTGTTCCAAACCTGTATAAAATTTCTTTGTTCTGCTGAACACAAAGGAAGATATTTGGAGGAATGTTTGTAACCAACAGAATGGAAAGAAAATTTATAGTGGTCTGGAACAACTTGAGGGTGAATAAATGATGACAGAATTTTCATTTTTGGAAGAACTATATCTTTAATAAATGTTCACCTTTTGAATATTAATGTTGCCTGTGTGATTTAAATTTCAATGTATTTCGGGTTCTTTTTAAGCAAGCAATATTAACCAATAACTGAATTTAATACGAAATCCCAGCATGCTGGTTCAAACTTTTAACCCAACCATCTGGGTATAAACAACCTATTGCTGGGTTTATCCGATATTGACCTAGTACTGGGTTGCCAAATAACCCAAATTGGGTTGTTTTTAACCCAACTTTAATGTGTTGGGTTGGGCTTCATTTTATTGAAAATTGACTAAATTGAAAAATGCTCCACTCCAGAAACACGGCCTGCAACCATTGGCTGAAACTTACGCGGTCTTGAAGATGTCACCTGATAGGAATGTGGTTTCAGAGGCGGAGCAAGTTATTGGGCTTTATGATGAGACAATTTTCCTTACAGGAATAATAAGCACTGATTGTGCAGAATAAGCTAAGGAACACACATTAATTAGAAATTTTCGTGTTTGTACAAAAGCTATATCAAGTGATAAATTCTCTGTATTTTGTCAATCATATCGAACACAATAGCAGCTTGGATCCGTGCACTCACTGGATGAATTTCAAAGTGTGGGCATCTCTTGAATGAGATGCTTGAAGGAGATTATGTCCCAGTTATGGTGACTTATGAATCTAATGCTTTACGCCAAGGACACAGAAGGAGAGCTCTGAATAGCCCAGACGCAGCAGTTATTCACAGAATGACAAAAGCCCTCACGGACCCTATGCAAATGTCACAATGATACACACAAACAAACACAAGTGCAATGTGAGCAAAGTGCCGTCCCGCATCTCAGCACAGGGTTTTAGACAAGCCCCAAGAGGGGGATGGATGAATTCTAGGCAGGAAAAAAAAAAATCAGCATCCAATGGGAGTCGTTAGAGAACAACAGCTGAGGGACAGAACCTGAGGAAGGTCGGCATGGCGATAACATCGACAGAGGCAAGGATGAACAGCCCAACAGCGGCAAAAGAGAACAGACGGTTACATTATTAAGGGTTTTCCTCCAGACAGAAGGCGTTATTGCTCTTTTTTATGGCCAATAAACACTGATCAACCCATGCCATAGTCCAGAACTAAACTGCTTGCTATAGAAACATAGACCTACTGGGCATATGGCCAATAAAAACTTATTATTATTAACTTCACGGAGCACACAACACACCAGTGGTGATTTTGTGATTTCAATTCTGATTAGTATCTGATTCATTTGGGTATATAGATTGGTTAAAATGAAAGAAATTGTCCTCTCTGCTAACGCTCAGCAGTTTCGTGAATCAGGCTACACCAGTTGTGCTGTATGGTTTTGATTTACTATAAAGATGCATTATGTTTGTCTCGCATGCAGACCGTAAGAAGTGTTATTTTAGTATGATATACTATTATAGTATGGTTTAATATTTTGAATAAGCTTTTCTTTTAATATTTTCCATTTTCATTTAGTTTAAGTTTTAGAAATTTTACACTCTTTTGTCCTTTTTATTAGTCTTCTTTTTCATTTTAAATATTTTTTATGTAGCTTATTTTTTATTTTATTTTAGCTTCAGTCATTTTAGTACTTTAACAGACTTAATTTGTACATTTTGTTTGAGCTTTATTTCAATTAACAAAAAATAAAAATGATGCCGTCTATGGAGAAACGATAAAAATGGAGGATAAAAAGAAATACTCATTTCATCAAAAATATCTTAATTTGTGTTCTGAAGATGAACGAAGGCCTTACGGGTTTGAAGCAACATGAGGGTGGATAATAAATGCCAGAATTTTCATTTTTGGGTGAACTAACCCATAAATTAGTTTTACTTTCAGGTTGGGACTTTTTTTTAACATTAAATACAGACTAATGTCACATCAGCTCAATTATGCTGACAGTTCTTAAGAATGACTAGTCACTCAACTCAATCTCAAAAAATATCTAGTCCTAGATCTGCATTTCCTCATTTCTAAGACTATGAAGCTACAACACCAAAGTCTAACTCCCAAACAGGTAAATGAAGGAGAAACTCCACAAGCAGCCGTCTGAAGTCATTCTCTGAAGCTGCGTGTGTGTGTGTGTGTGTGTGTGTGTGCAGATCACCATTTTGGATAAATGATGAAAAAAAAAAAAAAAAATCCAATGAGGTGCTTAAGTTTCACGTCAGTTCACAATGCAGTGATGTGAAACCTGGCCTCGATATGTGGAACAAACCCCGCATCCTGATTCTGTTTAAGTTCCGAAGTAACAGGAAGTGACTGTTACACTAGGAGTAGCCATAATCAACATAATCGACTGAAAGCTGCTAAACAGCCGCATGCTGCTTGTCAGGTCTAATACAAGTCACTGCAAACGACAGTTTCTGTAGAAGTGCTGTAGAAAACACACCTGGGAATGCATCTGTTCAATTGTGTCAGTCAGACCGCTGCCTTTTTCCTGTGTGTGTATTGATTTTCTACACAATCTTCCACTTTAAAACAGTTTATTCCTCCTGGAGAAGAAACACTTGAAGCGTAAAACGAGTATTGTGTTACCTTATTTTAATAAATTAACCAAAATCAAGTCACACAAACATTAAGTTAAAAACAATATCTTCCCCATGGAGAACAAAAGGAGAAGTTTATCAAGATGACTTGACTCCATTCACTTTCATTATGTGAAAAACAGCAGTTCTTTCAGGTTTGGAACAACACGAATGTGAGTAAATAACTACGCCTTCAGATTAACCCTGGTCTTAAGAATAACACTGATTCTCTAATGGAAATATTTTCTCAGTCTGGCTATCTGAAAAACTAGTCCTAAGAAGGCAAACATAGCCTAATTGACCACCGCAGGAGTTTTTACCACGGTTTTACAATGACTAAGCATGAGCACACATTAACAGACAGATGGGACTATGTTTTATACTAATTCATTCTCTAAAATGGGGGCCACAGACTGGAAATACAGGCCAGGCACGTTTCATTTCTCTGACAATTGCCTACAGCTTCAATCAGACCCCTCCAGGGCATCTTCTGATTTTCACCAAATCAGACTCTCCAAAAACATTATAAATAGAAGTTATATAATATATTTTTTAATATTACATATGTATGCATTTATAAAAAAAATTATACATTAATATAAATATTATATATTTTTATTTTTAACAAAATAAATAAATAATTTTACAATATAAGTCATATTTTTTCATTATTTTCGCATTATACACTATACCTGAAGTCAGTTCATTAAACCAAAGTTTGTGTAGCACTAAGGTGGTGTATAATGACTGGTGGCTAAATTTCTTCTTGTGAAGTGATATATTGACTTGCTGTTTTACACAGCAAGGTAGTGGGTAGTCGTGTCCTAGTGGTGAGGGAGTCGGACTTGTAATCAGAAGGTTGCAGGTTCGATTCCTGCGCTGGCAGGAATTGAAGGAGGGGGTTGTGAATGAACAGCACTCTCTCTCTCCACCTTCGATACCATGACTAAAGTGCCCTTGAGCAAGACACCTAACCTCCAATTGCTCCCCTTGTAAGTCGCTTTGGATAAAAGCGTCTGCTAAATGATGAAAAGAAAAGATGAAAAGACACAGGTTTGGAATAGCACTTAAGATGGCCACATACCCTGTGAAGTCCACTTTGCAGGGTAGTATCAGGTGACTGGAAGGTACCCAAAAAGTGTGATAAGCTACAACAATAAATATGAGACCATCACAGCTTGAAAAGTGCTGCCGCAAAAGGAAAACTTAATTTTGTGTAGGTCAAAGTCTGGGCGAAAGTCTCTCAGCGGCAAATAAATTAAACACAACGTCATAAACAATAAGTCAAGGTCCACAGAGTGCACTATCCATTTTTAGGAGGCCTTGAGCGCCAGTATTCTTCCAGAAAATGCCGAGTGCGCAAACAACACATACAAGCCCTAAACGTGTCCACCCTGAAGAGCATGGCTGAAACTTACAACACTTATGGGATGCCATCTCACAAAACTTTATTATATCACATGACTGGTCGAAAACATGGACCGGAGCTATTGCTTATCAAATGAGGAACATAATGAGAGCACATTTTACCAAATGCCTCGTGTCATTTTGAATGAACAGGTGTAGTATTTCATCTGGATTCGCTCCACTGAGGGAATAAATTATGCAGGTAGGTTGGACTCAAGAACTGACACTACAATGGCACACAATAGTGAAACCATTTGGCACAATGTGCAGTCGGCTGCAAAGGCGCAACTTTGTTTCTGTAAAGTCCAGGCCTTACACTAACAATCCACCTAGATTTAAATCGAGTTTCCACAGCAAACTGAACACATTAGAAATTAATAGACGTGACTCAATCATTTTGTGCAATTGGAGGGTCGACTGTGTGAGGGGTCATTCACACCATGGACAATAACTCTTTACGATAACTATAAAACTGTAACAATGATTCTAATTCTAAAACAATATGAAAGTCCATTCCAAAACTGAAGAACAGTATTACTGGAATTGCTTTATTTCTATCTGGTGAACAGTAAAAACACTGACAGCCATTCAGAATCCATCCAACTTTTAAATAGCTTGAGTAATTAATGCAGTAAAAGATATAACTGAAGAGCCGGCAAGTTATTGTGCATTAGTGTGGACGCTAATATAGTTATTGTTATAGTTATCTTTACAGTTCATTCTTGGTGTGAATGGGCCTTCAAATTCCTGCATATTTCAACAACTGAAATGCATTTTCAGAATATTATATCTCCTGCACATCCTTGTTTTGTGAATTACAAACATGAACATAATTTACTGTCATAAGTCATAACGCTCTGTGTTTTTTTCCATTAATACAATGAAAAGTCATCGGGGTCCAATGTTGTTTTGGATCCCAAAATGTCAGGTCAATGAACATTTTTTGACCTCTCAGCTCTTTTCCCCATGTAATTCTTCTGAAATTCTGCATATTTTGTCTTAATATTAGCACAAAAAGTCCAAATCTGTTGATCTAGGCCTGGTTATGCATTACATCATGGCCAAAATCACTACAAGCACTCAAGGGGACAAGTCACCAACCCAAAATTACAATATAAAGTCACGATGAAAAGAAAGGTCTTTTCTTCCATACTTTGAAGTACTTCCAAGTGTAACAGCTTATCGGAAAAAGAAAACGTAAATCAGAGCATTGGTTGTCGATTGGATTTTGAGATGTGGCCATTGCTCTTAAAAAATGGAGACAGATGAAGGTGAGTTTGAAGGGGCGAGGGTTAAGTCAGGAGTGTCCAATCCAGGATGGGCCACTGTCCTGCAAAGTTTAGCTTCAACCCCAATTAAACACACCTGAATCAGTTAATCGAGGTCTTAGTGTGTATACTAGAATCTTCCACGCTGGTGTGTTGAGGCAAGTTGGAGCTAAACTCTGCAGGACCGAATTTGGACACCCCTGATTTAAGTGGACTAAATGACTGGACGAGTCTTGCATAGGAAGAAATCTGTCATTTTTGCACTGCACATTTTAGGGGCCATTTACACAACACCGTTTTCAACTAAAAACGGAAAACTGTTTAAGCGTTTTACACAACAACAGCATTTTGGGGACCTGAAAACATAAACTTTTAAAAACGGGTTTCAAAGTGTACGTTTCTGAAAACTACACCGTTATTGTCTCCATTATAAACTAAGAGTACGGAAAAGTTTTTTCTTTGTACACATGACAATGTTGTCAAAAAGGTCTAAGTTCACACGGATCTGCAATAATGACTAAAAACACAGTATTATTCATGCCAGGCCAGTAGTTAGCGATGTCACTTAGTAAAGAAAGACTACGCAGCTGCGCATCTTCGCAGGCCAAAATGCATGAAAAGTACATGACTTCAAATAAACATCACATTTGTGTTTCATTTTTTTTTTTTTAAATTGCTTAAATTTGGTGTTGAACTTTCTTCTCCTGCATCCTGCTCTTCTTGAATCCAGTGGCTGAACAGATCATAAATTTTCAATTTATGCTGACTTTAAGATCTATCAACATGGGTTTTTCAAATTCAGACTTAAAACTTACATTTATCTCGGATAATCGTAAATATTTGGATATATCCAGGGTTGGGCAGTAACAAAATACAAGTAACTTAGTTACGTATTTAAAATACAAAATTTGAGTAACTGTATTTCATTACAGTTACATTTTAAATGGGTGGTAATCAGATTACAGTTACATCTGGAAAGTATTTTAGATTACTTTGAATTTTAATGTCATTTTAACATTAATGTATACATTAATGGATGATCCACGATTTTTTTCTGATAGTTGTTTTTGAGTCTCTTGCAATTGCAAAAAATGGAATTGAGACTTTTTAATCTCACAATTCGACTTTCTTCCTGGCAATTACGAGTTTGCATCACTCAATTCTGACTTTTTTTTCCTCCGAAATCCAAGAGTTAAACTCACAATTGCATTTTATAAAATCACAATCGGGATATTTAAATTCATAATTGCAAGTTTTAAAGTCAGAACTGCGTGATGATAACTTCTTCCCTTGCAATTCTGACTTTTCTCAATATTGTCAGTTTATATCTCATAATTCTGACTTTATAGCTCGCAATTGCAATTCTGAGAAAAACTTGCAGTTACCCTTTTTAAGTGTTTCATATTTATAAGCATTCCAAAGTATTCTAAAGTACTTCGATTAAGTTACAAACTTGGGTAATGTGACGAAATACGTTACAAATGACTTTTTTAAGCATGTATTTTGTAATCTGTAGTGAAATACATTTTAAAAGTAACCTACCCAGCCCTGGAAATATCCTTGAGTTACATGTGGGCCTGAAAGCATCCTTATAGACTATCTGATAACAAACAATACAGCATTGGGCTGGAAATGGGGTCAGGCTGTCATTCCAATAATCAGTGAATCCACTTAGACCTTACCAAAGATTTAACCTGTCTGAGAGGGATGAGGACTGGTTTCCAAAGCAGAAGACATCTAGAAAGGGATTTCAAGCCAAGACTGACCCAACATATTAAGATGGGAGCAAACAGACTCGTTTAGCTGGAGACATGACACCCAAAGCATGTTTTGACATCAACCCAGTGGAACAGCATTTTCTCTGGCAAGCTGTCAAAACCCAGTTATGACCCATCAGCATGTCATCCAGCACAGCCACATCAGCAGGACTCATCTCAGCCTTCGACCCACGCTTCATACTTATCAGCCGCCGACATGTATGCAAAGCCCGCAAATGTGTCAGTAAGGGATCAGCTCTGACCTGGAGAGATGTTTCAGGATCTGTTTCTTGATCAATCCAGCCATGACCGGTATCTCATCAATCACTTATCCAAGGACGGGCGGTAGAGTTTGGAAGCTATACATTTTAGGTCGTCTCCGGTCAACCGGAGGGGGTTTGTCTAAACAATGAGGCGTCGTAATGGGCGAATATAAACATGACTCGTAGGGGCGTCCGTCGCTACCGCTTTACCGTCGGGTCCATGTTGAATGCGCAGTGACGCGTCGGCGGACAAGCGCGCATGCGCAGGAGCGCCTCACGAAAATGAGGCTCGCCCAACTCAGTTGGTCCAATAGGAATCAGGCTTGAAGTTGACGTCACATCATAGCTTAGCGTTTCTTTGAGAAGTATTTATATTTTAGTGGCAAATAAGGTCAAATGGTTTTGGTATTGCCTATTAGTAAATAAAATTTTTCCTTGAATATTTATACGTTATGGGATATGTTTTATACATTTATAGAACATAAACATGTTTTTATGTTCTATTTTTTAATTGAAATTGAATAAACAGTGATCAAAATACGACAGTTATAATGAATCTATTTATTGTTGATTGAAAATGCCAAACAGAAATGCGGGCAAATAATAGATAAATCTAAAATCTTTGACAGGCAAAAGCACCCCAAAATTAATGACAAAATATTTTCAATTATTTCTCATAACGATTCATAAAAATTCACCCATTATTTTTTATTTTCTTTGATGACATTGTTCTGAACGTTCATAAATCAATACATATTTTATGTCCTGAAAAAAAAAAATCATATAACGTAACATAATAACTAGTGTGACCAATAGAGGGCGACAAAAGAACACAGAGTAACGGTGATCATCCTGTTGCGCATGTAATATCTCCTTACATAAAACTACACACATTTTATTATTATATATCACAAAAACAAACTTGTCTAGTTTCAAAAGATTTTAAAAAGGAGGAACGTGACCTTGCAGAATAACACGTTAGAGGCAGATACTTTAGTAAAGAATAGATGATATAGAAAGCAAAAAAAAAAAAAAATTGAATCAACTTTTGCATTGCGTTGCATTACAAAGTCATAGGCCTGAGATACATTGTATAGATGGCTCAGTGTTAGTCCAATATTGTGTTACTCCATGATTCTCTATAGATCATCAATGTACATTACATTCACTTGGTCCCACAGTGTCCAATAGACAGAAGTGAATCTGTTTTTCCTATTATATGGCTATTGACGATGATGATGGCAGTCTCTATGAGGGAGACCCGTCCAGTTTAATAACCAGCTTAAAAACATAAAAAATGCAGTGTTGTACCCATTAAAATACCCATTTTCATAAAAAGATCTGGAATTTCAACTCCAACCACTTCGTGTCATTTTGTCAAAAAGCTCCTTTACTTTGTGCATGTCCTCTTTCAGCCTAGCAGGGTCGTCTGTCTGTTCCAGCTTCTGAGAAATCTGTAGAGATCGAGTATTAAAAAGAAAAAGTTACGCTATTGTAATCGCCTGAACCCAATGTTCAAATGATTTCTAGTCGAATATACAGTATCAAGTCTTCTTTCAAAACAGGCTATGAACATCCTGAACAAAAACGGGATGTGAAAGTGTAGTCACGTTTCATTAAAGTGGCAAAATAGGTTTCCTTTATAGAATCTGTGTGGCTTCAAAATGCCTGAAAATGGCCTATGAATCTGCCACGAATGCACGAAAGAGAAGATGAGCGATGTTTCGTACCTCAGTGAAGTAGCGGTGCATGTATTTGTAGAGTTCACGCAGAGCTGCAGATTCATTGAACTCATTTTGATGTTTCTGATGAAGAAGGAAAATTAACATTAAGCATTTTTACCATATTTCCATTCAGATGCTTCATGCAATCTCAAGGTAGCCTTTGACAGATTGTACCTTTGACTCATCTTGAAGAAACATTTTCAACTCTTGGCTGCTGATAGAAGGCTGGTCCTTCACTAACTTGTAGTACGCCTTCACTTCCTGTTTGTACTGAGGGATATCTTTGGCATAGAGTAGCTTATTGGTTGGTGAATACTGTAGGAGAATAAGAGAGTCAGTAATATTTGTGATATCCACAATTCTCCATTTTAGGCTTCGGTGGTTACCTTGTCTAGGTGTTGATCTGCTAGTGAGAAGGAGTCCATGAAGGCCTGAGCGATGACGGACAGACAGCCGTCCAAGTGAGGCGTCTTTTCCATGTCACTGAACACAAAGTTTGGGTTCTTCAGGATATTCACCCAGAAACGGAGTGGAAGGCTGATAGGGAGGTTTGAAAATCTATGTTAGTTTCACATGAACATATAAAAAGCTAGTTGTGGAGCTTCACAATGTACTTAAATGAAGGTGTTTTATACAGCACCTGTTTGTTTTCCAGATGTGGACAACATCTGGATCTGAGATTTTTTTTCTCTCTGCTTGTTCATCCAGGAAGTCGAAAAAATACTTGACAGCCAATTGGTTCCTGCTGTTGGACAATGAACCCCAGATACTCCTAAAAAGGGTCTCAACAAAAGAATGGACTGCCACCTGGTGGACAGATCGAGAACATGTTTCATTTATATTTCACACACACACATTGGGTTTTCATGTTTTATGGTTACATTCCACAGAATTAATGTTTTTAATCACATCCTTCCACTCTTACATGAGACATGACGATGCATTTCAGTACGCTGTACTGTATCTTTCAACATACCTTCTGATCATTCATGTTTTTTTGGTGCTATAACTAGAAACAATGAGGAACACATTTCGGCTCACGTGCAGCTTAAACAGGTGCTACAGCGAACATTCACGCCACATTAAAGTGCGCAAAAATAGTATTTATTGTCTGTATTTTGCAATCAAAAGTAACAGAATTTTAAAGCTAAGACTTTGTTTCATATACTTGTCAGTGTCTTCTTTGCTCTGCAAAGAGTTTTTTGCATGTGTGGCAAAATCATAATTTAATATGATCTATAAGCTCATGGGGACCAAAAACATTTCTGCTATTAATACTGTCTGTCTATTCATTTTCTATGTGTCAGTTTGTCTTACCTTGGTGGAGAGCAGCTTGGTGAGGTACATCTCTTTGAATTTTAATGCTTTTTTCTCTGGATGTTTGCTCAGGTCTGTGTCGACATCTGGATCAACCTAGACCAACCAAAAAAAGTCCAGATTACTAGGTTTGTTTGTTGAAATTGTCTTAAAGTTCTTTAACAATGTCTTCTTATGTGTATCCACAGTGTAAATGTTTAAGCTATTATGTCTTATCATTTTAAAAAGAGGCAAATGCTTGATGAATGTTTAAACAATATAAACTGCACAGAGAATCTTATATGTTCAGATTCATTTAAAAGCACTTCCTCTTCCTATCTGAGCAGGATGAAGATGGTAAAATCGGAAGTAGCTCTCTCGCTCTCACTTCGCTGCAGTGTCATGGCGATGGAAACTAGATATGAACCCTCGACAATGACCCGTGCATGTGTCGATGCTTAGAGAAGAGTGTCCTACATGGCTACTCACCATATGGAAGTACTTGATAGAGAAGTTCTCATCATCTGTGTAATAAAACACCATAGTGATGAGAAAATAAATAAGCAATGTCAAGCTGATACTGTACCAACATTTATGCAATAGGGTGAGGCACAGAGAAAAGGATGTGATGCACTATATGGTGTGGTCACGGTGGGTTTTATGTGAGAACTAGAAATACCCACGTGTCTACACCCAAACTTGCACAATGCAGATGCACTCAAACAATACAGTAACCAAACATGCAAGCATAACTGCGTGTACGTGCAGACATTTCAAAATCTTGGACCTTGATTTATTTATATATAAAAAGAACATTATTACATCATGTAATGATGACCACATCATTTATATATGTTCAAACTGAAATGATTAATTCATAGTCATACTTGAATAATACAGAGCAGTTACTGATCTGTTAACCATTTAAAATGTTTATCAGTGACTTGATGAAAGTTGTTATAGAGCGCTAGCAGAAATAACGAGCTGTCAATAAAAGAGGTGACAAAAAACAGAATGGTATGAAAACAGAAACTAATACCACCACTTCCTTTTTGCCAAATTTAGTTTGTGTGCTTCAATGTGACAAGATGCACAGAAACAAATGTTATCTGAGCAGTTTTAGCTCCAGTTTACCCCAAAATGGTAATATTCTCATTATTTACTCATCCTTGAGTCATTTCAAACCCATATTACTTTCGATGGAAAACAGAAAGAGATATTTATCCAACACTCCAAAAACACTATAAACCAACAAAAGTAGTCTATATGACTTATGCACTATATTCATGTGTCTTCTGACTTCGTATGGTAGCTTGTGTGAGGAACACGTTGAAATCAGGCTCATTCAGAATGTGGTCACCATTCCTTTTCATTGTATGGACAAAAGTAAGTTTGAATATTCTGATAAAAGTCTTCTTTTGTTTTCAAAGGAAGAAAGAAAGTCATACGACTTGACTTAAGGGAGATGAGGGTGAGTAAATGATGGCAGAATTGTAATTTTTGTGCTAAACTATCCCTTTAATTGATCTTCTCCTAGCTGATGTAATAGTGTTACACTGGTGGTGTTTCATAAAAAAATATTGTTTTGTGAACACCTAATCTCCATTATATATGGCAAAACTGAAGGTTTTTTAATAGGTGTTTGCAAAACTACAGTACAGTGGTGAGCTGAATGGTTGTTTCTAATGAACTTCTGATATGAGTTGTCAACCAGGCACGTTTAGTTTACACTCAGAATGCAACCAGCTTAAATGTATTTATTGTGAGGATCTACAACATTGCTTCAGTTAGGGAATGATTCAAAGGGATGTGACTCACCCTTTACACTGGTCTGAGACCTCAATGGGGCATGCACTCTTGTTGTGATAACTTTAATGCATGCTCCTTCTCCAACCTGGATGGAAAAAGCACATAAACTCTGAAAATCTTAGAAAGTACTACTGTGCTGCTGTAGTCTATGGATGCATTATGGGCTTACACAACAGTGTAGCTTAATCTGGGTTTATTTGGCCTTGTGATACAAGCTTTGGAAGTGAAAGGTCAATCTCAAACACAACAAATAAAGCCAACAGCCACCGTTCAGAACATAAAAATGCTGTGTTGACATGATTGATTTCAAACATCTTTTTTGTGGTCTTTTATTTTTCAAATTTAATTTCACACAGGACTATCATTTTATTCTATATGGAAATTCTTCATCTGTCTATATAATTATTTATATTTTTTTATTATTTATATAATAATTTTCTGAAGACTTTGGGGGGGGGGGGGTTTCTATGTAGCTGCTGGGTTTTTTTTTTTTTTTGGTGGTTGAGAGGGCATTGCTTGGGTGTTCAGGGTAGTTATTTAACCGCCAAAGTTAGAAGTGCCCTACATCTTCAAAAGTCCCTGTGGTGAAAATCAAATTTTTAATGTTGTTTATATGTCTATGTGGTGTTTTTAAAATGCTTTGAGAGAAACCAAGTGCAAATTCATAAGTCAACGCCATTGCAGAGCAGTGATATAAAGACAGTTTCAAAAATGCAGTTTGAAGTCACTGGGTTTTCTTACGTCACAAACTTGGGGATTGGTGCCTGAAGCAGGGGAGTCTCAAGAGAAGCCGGGTTATCTCAGTTTATTTTTCTGTTTATATGAAAAATCGGGTAGATGAATATGCCTTTCTCCACTTTTTGTTCAAAGCATTTCTAAGGATGTTCATTTTTAGAAGGGAGCTGATGAACGGAAGCATGATTTGTGTAACACCAGCAACACATTACTAGCTGTTTGATAACGTAGTTGTCAGATTTATCCGCTGGAGTGCCCTTTAACAGCCATCAGAGGGCACTCCACCTTGAACTACTGCCTCACCATCGGACTCCATTTCCCACAATGCATCACACAGGAACTAATCACACACTCACTCACAAACATGCACACACTACACTTCCCAGAAGCCCCGTACATTGTCACTGATCAGCGCATTACCTGGACTATTTAAGAGACACCCTGCCCAGTACACATTGCGAGGTCTTGTTTTCCTTTGGTTACATTTCTGAGCGTTATTTTCTGTGTTTGCCTTCCTGTTATTAACCCATTGGATTACCGTTTACGACCCTTTGCTGCCTGTCTCTTGTACCTTCTGCCTGGACTCTGTTTATGAACGTTATCGACTACGAGTCTGCCCATCCTTCACTATCCCAGTTTGTTGTTGTACGAACACTGCCTGTTTAACTACTCTTTAATTGCTAATAAAGCCTGCATCTGGATCTTCACGCACCTCTTCACTACAGTAGTTAAGCAACAGGTTAATCATGTAAATTACCACTTTGTGTCCGATGTTGTAAAAGGTGATACCATTGTGCAGCGTTTACCTCCGTAAATTGAGCGAGTGGATCTCTGAGGTTATGCGAGTGGAGGTGGGGCTCGTGAAGTTTTTTTTTTTCACCGAAAAAAAAATATATCGGGGCCAGATTTACTAACCACTTGCGCCAGCGCAAACTGCCTTTTGCCGTTAAAATACGCAGTGCCTCTGAAAAGGCTTCAATTTTCAGTTCATTCCTAACTAACTGAAAACGCTCGCTCTGCTCTGGACCGTTATGAATACCCATGCGGCCACGTACATTTACTTTCGAAACTAAATCGAATTAGCGATTTAAAAGAGAGGTGCAAAAGAGGGAAAAACTTCAACATCCCCCCCAATAGCCGCCCAGCCCCTCCTCCCGGTTTTTACCAGTGATGTCACACATCGCTTAACAAAAGGGAAAATAATAATAGTAGGTATATGGGATTTTTTCCTGTTTTGTTAGTTGTCTGATTGCTTAGAATATAGTACGTATCTCAAAAATGATTTTGTTTGTCATGCACTGACCTTATAATGTTTTAGGGTGTTCAGCATGGTAACATGACCTCGAATCTCTGAGGTCTCATCGACTTCCTGTAACATGACAAACTTTCCTTCCTTCTCATATTCTGTGAGTGCACAACAAAGAACAGAGAAATCAAAAAGGAATTAGTCTGTGGGCAGTGCGACTGGCAACTGAAACAGTTTGCTGACAACACAAATATGCCCCACAAGCTTTAACCCTAAGGAAGTTTCATGAAATAATCAACACTGAAAGAGTAATAAACAGAGAGTCTACTAACCAATTTCTATATCCCTGAACTGCTGTGTGTAGGGGAAACCAAACTTTCGCTGGAAGGTCTGTAAGATCTTCTCCTTGACCTGCTGTACTGTGTCACAGGTCAGTGCGTTGACCTCTAAGGGTTCACTGACTTCTCCTCCAGTCCCTACAGCAAACACCACCTTCAGTTTCTACAAGGGGAGAACACATGAACAAAAGGATTTAATGACTAAATGTTCATATTTGAAAAATATCTTAACAGTTTAAAATCATATTCTGCTCTTAATGACCTCAGCAGTCAGAGTCAACAACTTTCATATCACTGGAACTGTTCATACTCAAAATATTTCATGAGCTCCAGTAAAACAAAATCTTATTAACACACATTATCTCTCCTTTTAAAAACTTGTCACATTTTTATTAGCCTATTTTAGAGGGTGTTCTGATCATTTATCTATTGGATAGATCCGGTCTAAAGACACTTTCATTACATGAATTATGGCCAATTCAGGGAAATAACTTACACAATCAGACCTAAATTATCTATATTTTTTTAAAAAGCACTGTCAGATTAAAGTTTAAACGTTTTAAAAAGTTTAAAGTTAAGAAAATGCTGTATCAACTTAAAATTAATTACTTAGAATGGCTTTTTTTTTTTGGACCTAGTGAGAAATGCTCTGTTGCATAAGATTCCCGGTTATGATGCCGTTTTAGACTTCTTCTTTTTTTCCACTGTAATTTCCACTGTAACAAAGGAACAGAATACAGTCTCAAACTATGAGCTGACCATCTTCTGACACAAATATGTTCCTTTGAAAGATATCCGAGCAAGCAATGCATTTTAAATTGCATTTAAAAGATGTTTAATAGCCATCTAAACAGCCCGACTACACATGCGGTAGTATGTTTTTAAGGTGAACAGGATTAAAAAAAATCGAAATAACCTGCATGGGAAAATTACATCGGTTTGAGGTTCTAAACATTAACTTTTCGATTAATCGTCCAGCCCTACGTCTATAACCATTGAATATGTCAAAGAAATGAAACAAAACACTTGTACTCACTGTTGACTTTGCTTACATGATTGAATATCAAGTTATTTTGGCAAAAACGACATTTAACCAAATTCAAGGTTATTTTTGGCTAGAAGTAAGTTACTCATAGCTGGACTATACCGGGTCTATAGTTAACCTAGACGGTGAAATGATGGCTATTGCTTGCTGGGATGCCAGTTACTTGCTTGGCAATACAGGTACAGTCCGGTTTTGTGAGAGGAAGGCTTGTGCAAAACTGATATCCTTTGTAGAAGGGAAAATGCAGAAGCACAATCGTTTCACAAGTCTAAACCATCAGAGGTTGCTGGTTATTTTGGGGGGAAGATGGTCACATGATTCTGTCCATATACTATCATTAATCTTAACCTCTTTTCTTGCTTATTCAAGTGTTTATGAGCTGCTTAACAACAACCATCCAACCACAGTCAATATGAGAATCGCAGGTCAGGAAAGAATCAGGAACAGAAAAAGTAAGGAACCAAACAAATGCTGTAATAAAAATGACCCGCAATAAACAATTAATACGAAGAAGTATACATGTAGGAAAGCAACACAACAGTCGGAAAACGTGTGCACTTGAGCAAGAAATGTTGCGCAATGAATAGAAGTTACAGAAAGTTACAGGATGTCCTCTATGGTTTAGGAATGGACAAAAAAAAGCAGAAGTTTATGAGCAAGGTTTAAGATGTACACAGCTAGCAAGAAACTTATATTTGAAATAAATAAATCAGTAGTTGGTGATCTTAAGAGCCTTTAAAGCAATGAAAATGTTAATGTGGCTTGCAACTTACAACAAGGTTAGTACTTTCCGTAACTATTACACTAGAACACTTCCTCGTTTGCAAAAAAGAAACCGTAAAAGAGGAAATACTGACCAGGGCCTCAAAGTCCTGCGCTTGGCAGAGAAGCCAGTCTTCGCTCAGTGTGTACAGAGCTTTCTCTGTCACTGAATCCACCGGCCCTTTAGAGATCTGCTGAGTCAGAGCTGAAACCAACAGGAAGAGAGGCTGTCCTACTGATTCCTATGGAAAAAACATACACATTTCGTGCATAAACAAGCGAGTACACATGAGTAGTGAAAGAGAATATGGGCTTTATAGATCCACAATTAAGTGGATGTATGGACGGACCCTGAGGAAGCCGTACAGACAGATGGACATCCAGTTGGTAAGAAGCTTCTCCACTATGGACTCTGTGCGGCGCAAGAGAAGTTTGGGATTTGCATTACTGGACTGGTCCATCAGACTCTGCAGAAGGTCCTCCATTATCTCTGTAAGATAAACAAGGTCTCCATGGAGGGCCAGAGTCAACAGAGATGCCACTGTACATCTGAGAGACAGAGGGAACAGAAACAGAGGAACAAGACGAGTGTGAATGAAAGAAATCAGTTACAGTTTTACTGGCGGTTATACATCTGTCACAGACACATTTATAATTAAAATGCAAATCCTGCTCTGCTCTGATCTTTAAAAATGTCCATTTACTGGATGTGTAGTATATTCTTTGTAATAATGCACTTATTTGTATTTATTTATTTATAATATAAAGTGCAATTTTATGCAAAACCATCAAACCAATATTGCAATTATCTGTATTAATATACTTCAATTAAATAAATAAATAAATAAACAAATTAATTAAGGCTTTATGCAAAACCATCGAAGGATCTTAGGATCTAATTAGTAGGAACCTTCACTGTTAAATGTCGCTGTAGATTTAGGAGCACATTACTGTAAAAACCTACAGTACAATACTGAATTTTATAATACGGTACAATACTGTAATTTGCAGCGTACTCTTAAAGTGAACCTGTAAAATGAATTACAATTACTGTAAATCAAAATACAGTAACTTGTTGGCAACCGTGCTGCCAGTACTGTACAGTAAAAATAAAAGAAAATTGTTAACAGTGTGTGTCTAGCTTCTAA
Organism: Opsariichthys bidens; assembly: GCA_037194245.1. Classification (NCBI taxonomy): domain Eukaryota; kingdom Metazoa; phylum Chordata; class Actinopteri; order Cypriniformes; family Xenocyprididae; genus Opsariichthys; species Opsariichthys bidens. The sequence goes on along the minus strand of CM074287.1, from coordinate 11,844,811 downwards.
AGATACATAAACATTAGGGGTGTGACGTCGCGAGACTAAAACGTGACGAGATTTCTCGTCGAGTTGAAAAGTTGTCTCGTCGTGCTATCAGTGTGAGGGTGAAATTATTATTCAAGATGCCCCCGCCGCTTTCAAATCGTTTGTGTGGAAACATTTTGGTTTTTGGCGCAAGAATAACACACAAGACACAAACAATGTGTAAACATTGTAAGAAAACTATGCCGTACACCTCGGCCAAGGTTGTACAGACTCTTAGGGGCCGTCCACATATCGCGCGCATTTTCATTCGCAAAATGGAAGCGACGCGGTCGCGACGCGCATATGGTACGGCGCACTCGTTTTTTTTTCCTGGCGCGCCTGTGCCGCGGCGAGATGAAAACATCTCAACTTTTCAGAATGTCTTGTCATGTGACAAGAACCAAGCGATAGTCGTGGAGAGCACAGTTCATGGTTGCATAGCAACGACAGACGCTGCAGAAGCGCGAGCTCCCGAACGCTTGCAAAAGAAGGAGGAAGCGACGCGGCCGCGCTTTACACGCTTTATTAGGCGCGATATGTGAACGACCACTAAAGAGACAGAAAGCATCGCTGTCACTGCCGACGGTTGGACTTCTCGGTGTACGCAGAGCTTTATCACAGTTACAGCCACACAATCAATAGTGACTGGGAAATGATCAACTTTGTACTGCAGTTAAAGTGACACTTAAAGTGTAATTTGAATTTTTTATTTTTATGTTTATTTTATTTATATTGTTTATTTTATGTTCAATCTATAGAAAGAAGTTCAGTGAGATTTCTCATGTGAAATTATACAGGGCAGAAAACAACTGGTTGATTTTGTAGCAACATTTAGCAGTGTTTGCATGTTGTTTTACTGCAAATAATTCATTAAAATAGAAGTAAAATGACATGCATTGATTTCCAAATGCACCAACATTTTTGCATTTTATGATTTTCAGTTGAATAAAAGACTATTTTCCCTTCTTACGTTTCATTATTGAGGATTTCTTAAAAATACTATAAAAATCTCGTCTCGTGAACCCGATCTCGTGTCTCGTCTCGTCTCGTGGGATAGGGGTCTCGTCACACCCCTAATAAACATACATTTGGGCTGTTCTATTTTGTCCATCTTGCTGCTTTATATTCATTTTAACTTATATATCATGTATAATTTAGTCATTTATATTACTTATCAACTGACCTTCTTTACCATTTACTCATTTATGCCATTTTTATTGCTTATAATTGTCCTTTCTCTTGTGGTGCTTGCTATTATAGTTTAATCTTATTGTTGTGAGGTTTCATGGAATATTTGTCTTGACAATAAGAGATAAAATGGAATGTCACCATTTCAAGGTTTTGTGAGATATTGTTGCTTAGCAGTTTCTCACACAACTTGCTGGATTTGAGCTGGTCAGATGAAGTCTATGCATTGAAACATATGAAACTAAGGTCATTCAGTAAACCCTGCACATTTTTATCATCATGACTCTGTTTTTTGTCTCCTGCTTAATGCACTTCCCTGGCTTCCTCTGTCAACCTGGGAGGCTGATAGAAGATTTTTAGTCAATTCGATTTTGAGTAGCATCCAAACTACAGCGTTACTGGTGTGGGGTATGAGACAAAACTCTGCTGATTGTTTTTTTAATTAAAAAATCAGACCATCAGACCAATAAAGTACTTAGAAACTGAAATTACTTTTTACAGAGACCCATTAAATAGTTTGAAATGGGAACTAACATTACATTGTTTCAGTGTGATGGTCATTTCCACTTCTGAATTCTGCTATTCTTACAATACCTCGGAACATTATCTCTGTTTACACCTCTAAGCAATGGACACCAAATCAGAGCCTCAAAATAACCATAAAATATTTATCAAGTTCATCAAGTCATCTTCAATTAGAGGTGAGAATGTGCTTAAAGCCTCTTTGACTTACTTGTCTTTTATGCTGAAGTTTTTCTGTTCCTCTAATGCATGCACAAAACAACTGAGAAACTGCTTGTCTCTGATCAGCAGAGCAAAAGCCTGACATTTTTCATCAACAGTTGTCTGCTCAGAGTCCTAACCACAAAAAAATGACAGAGTAATAGTTCAAACATCTAATTTTAGAGTGTGACATGTCCATACTTCAGATACTGCAGCGGCTTACCTGTTCGATGTCTCTGATCATCACTCCTGCCAGTGGACCAGCCTAGAGAATTAAGAGAGTATAAATTAAACAAACAAGCTCATATGATAAATATACAAAAGTAAATGTGAATCAAAAAGCTCTTAAACCTCAGGGAAGAAGATTTTTGAGGCAAAATGCTTGTAATCTAGGAATGGTATGGCTCCAACATTATCAATCAACTCAGATGTTTCTGTTTGCATGTCAACAAATTCTGTCAAAAACAAACAAACATAAACATTAAACACACACAATTAGACATTAAACAATAAGTAACATGACACAAAGATTTCAACAAAACATATAATTGGTTTGCATGTACAGTTGTGTTCAAAATTATTCAACCCCCACTGAAATTGATTGTTTTGGCCGGTTTGACATTGATTTTGATCATTCAGTCATCCTGCTTACAATTAAATCAAAGAGGCACGTGTAGGTCAGACAAATATAACATAACATTTATAATGAAATAACCACAAATGTCTTTTCTCTGCTCACATCATTATCAGTTTTATTCAACCCCCAAGTGACATTCAATCTTAATACTTAGTACAACATCCTTTTACAGTTATAACAGCTTTTAAACGTGAAGCATAGCTTGACACAAGTGTCTTGCAGCGAGCTACGGGTATCTTCGCCCATTCATCATGGGCAAAAGCCTCCAGTTCAGTCACATTCTTAGGCTTGCGCACTGCAACTGCTTTCTTTAAGTCCCACCAGAGGTTCTCAATCGGATTTAAGTCTGGTGACTGCGATGGCCATTTCAAAATGTTCCAGCCTTTAATCTGCAACCATGCTCTAGTGGACTTGGAGGTATGCTTGGGATCATTGTCCTGTTGAAAGGTCCAACGTCTCCCAAGCCTCAGGTTTGTGACGGACTGCATCACATTGTCCTCCAATATCTCCTGGTACTGAAGAGAATTCATGGTACCTTGCACACGCTGAAGCTTCCCAGTACCTGCAGAAGCAAAACAGCCCCAAAGCATGATTGACCCCCCGCCATGCTTCACAGTAGGCAAGGTGTTCTTTTCTTCATAGGCCTTGTTCTTCCTCCTCCAAACATAGCGTTGATCCATGGGCCCAAACAGTTCTAATTTTGTTTCATCAGTCCACAGAACACTATCCCAAAACTTCTGTGGTTTGTCCACATGACTTTTGGCATACTGCAGTCGACTCTTCTTATTCTTTGGAGACAGCAAGGGGGTGCGCCTGGGAGTTCTGGCATGGAGGCCTTCATTACGCAGGGTGCGCCGTATTGTCTGAGCAGAAACTTCAGTACCTACATCTGACAAATCTTTTCTCAGTTCCTCAGCAGTCACACGGGGACTTTTCTCCACTCGACGCTTCAGGTAGCGCACAGCAGTCGAAGTCAGCATCTTCTTTCTGCCACGACCAGGTAGCGTTTCAACAGTGCCCTTTGCCTTGAATTTGCGAATGATGCTTCATATGGTGTCTCTTGGTATGTTTAACATCTTTGCAATCTTCTTATAGCCATTGCCCTTCCTGTGAAGAGTAATCACCTCTTCTCTTGTCTTCCTGGACCATTCTCTTGACTTCACCATGTTTGTAACCACACCAGTAAATGTCTAGAAGGAGCTGAGTATCACAGTCATTTTAAAGCTGCCTAATTGGTGCTTATTAGGCTTTATTGCTGCTCCCTGACATCCACAGGTGCTTTCAATACCTGATTGAAAACACTTCAATGGACCTCTGTTCTTCAGAGTGGTAGTCTTTAAGGGGTTGAATAATTGTGTCAATGAAGAATTCACAAAAGAAACATTTACTACTGTATTACAAAACCAATTGATGTCATTTTAGTTGCATATGCTTCTTTAAGAAGTCCTTGTAGGATTTCATTCTGAATTCAATTACAAATGTACTCTAAATTCTCTAAAACCATTTACAGCATTGGGGGGTTGAATAATTTTGAACACAACTGTATATGTCGCTTGTTTTGTGGATGGTTGCCAAGGTGTTGCTATGTGGTTGCTACTCACCAGCTCAAATAAGATTAATAAAAAAAATTAAAAAAACACTCAAAACTATAACTCATTAAAATATGGATGGAACTGAATGGATCCAAAGGAACTTGGACATAAATCTAAAAATGTCCAAAAACATACATGCTCAATTGAGACAGATCATCTTTTTATTAGATAAGAAGTTATGCATAAACTACGAAAGAAACATATGTATCAAATACATTTTACAATATGCAACAAAAAATGTCATGTGACTTTGCCTCAACTGATCATGTGATCAGATTTCAGATCAAATTGAGAAGAGTGAGAAGTATGTTTAGATGTATAAAGAGGCCCGAACATTCTTAAACATAATTTTTTAAATATTTGACTCTTGATGGAAAACATCGTTGAAATGCACAGATTTTCCAAGAAGTGCCAGCAGAGATGATCCTTTCATTTTATTACAGATATTGTGTGGCACAGATGCAGCGGATGAGTTATGTACCAAAGTTAAATGCTGTATTTATGGTTTAGTTGTTTAGTATGAGCAGTAGGAACAGTGAAGCTTGCCTTCGCAAACACCCCACCACAAAGACCAGTTGTTCAAAAATGACCGACCTTGTCGTATACCCCTTCTGATGTCGCTTTCCAGCATTTCCAGTTGTTTGTTCATTCTCTCATTCATTTGCCTCTGGCTCTTACGGTGAACAATCACTCCAACTAGACAGATGAGTAAAACCACATATTAATCCCTGCAGGACTAATGTTAAAATATGTTAAAAGGTCAATCTGAAATCACTTACCAACAGCACCCACAATTATGATCAGAACCAATGCCATAAGAATGAATAAGTATTTCATTCCATTTTGAGACTCAAGGCTTTTAGAAAAATGCCCAATCATTATCTGAAAATTATAGTAAAATAAGAAAGCATTTTAAATATGCAAGGGTCAATAATTAATTAACAAGAAATTTTGCATAAAGACGTATTTATTTAATATTTAGACTCACATTGAGTTTTTCCACTTCCAATTCTCCTTTAATCTTACAGATAACAGCATTGGACTCAATCCTCTCCAAAACACACGGATACTGCTGATCTCCCTGTTGACCCGTCACTGTCACCTCACTCAAACTCAAATTCAGTAAATCTGCCTTTTTCTGACAAAGAGAGTGTAGGGTGGTGTAGAGGTTGTGAAGTTCACTTGCTGATGTGCAAAAACACTGACCGCTCACAATAATTTTATTTTCTAAGAGTTTTTAAGACCAGGGCCGGGTAAAAATAGGCAGGCATGCCTAAATAAAACATGCAGAATGTACATTGATCTTAAACTCACTGTATCACTAAACTCACCTGAATGTTCACCTGTAGATCGTCGGCCACTTGTAAGGTGCTGAATCCAGTGAATTCTGGATCAGGCACGTAGGACAGATTCTCACAGTCCAAAGAGGAGTTCCCAATGTTCAGTGACAGTCTAAACTGACCACTGCCATCATGATCGGAGGAATTAAACCGCACGTCCTGAGAAAAGAGAGACAATGAAGATATGTGACATGTGAAGCCCCATTTCAGCAATAAAAAAATTTAATTGCATAAGCACAGACAAGCCGATAAATATTTTCATTTTATGGGTAGTAACTTAAAATCATGATTAAAATTAAAATATTAAAATTCTAGAATATTTAGTCTAAAAATGTATATATATATATATATATATATATATATATATATATACACTCTTTTATCTTTAATATTTTAATCTTTTTAAGCTTTTTTTATTTTATTCAACAAGGCTGCAAAAGTGACAGGATGTTTAAAAAGATTTTGTTCTTTTGAACTTTCTAATCATCAAATAATACTGAAAAAATATATCAAAATAATTTTATAAAACGTGAAAAAAAACCTTATTGACCTCAAAGTTTTGAACGATACAAATATATATATATATATATATAATATATATATATATATATATATATATATATATATATATATATATATATATATACTTGTATATGTGTGTGTGTGTGTGTGAGGGACAACCTATGGCCTTAAAAGTCACTGAAGTGCATTTAACAATTATATGATGAGAAAAATGACAAACTGTTCCAAATAAGATGTCATTCACTATGTGAATCTGGTTTGAAGACTCACTGAAGTTATAAACAGCTGAGCTGTGTGTGTCAGATCCAGTGTTGTGAGTTATTGCAGGAGTAATAAACACGTCTTACCCCTGAGCTTCTGTCGTATTGTGTTTGAAGCACTTTATTAGAGGGACGGACAGAAACTGATTCCACAAATTCCATATTGCTTCCCTGAACATGAATCTTCCTTCCACCACTGAATAAAGAGATATTAAAATATATATGACAGAGGTATTGACAAACACATAGGAAATTAAGGAAACGTAATGACGGTCACTTCTGATTTAATTTCTTTTCATCTCACATGTGTTTTTCATCTGTTCTAACAGTATATCAGCAGATTATTATTAAAAATTTCATGATAAAAATGGTCTTTATGCCATGAAATAAACATAAGCATGAAGATATTGATGTGTGTGATCTACCAGCGGTCTGAAATGCTCTCACCTGTACCAGGAGACTGTGGGCTGTATTCCTGTGCAGCTGGGCTGGGAACTGTAAGTGATGATGCTGTTACCATGACAACGGTCATCAGGAGTAACAACACACACTTTCACTGTTCCTTTAGTTCCACTGGGAGGAATGTGGAACATTAAAGTTTCACTGGAGCGATTAAATACTGGAGATCTACAGAGAAACATTCATGCACAGATATATAGTATCATTTATCTCAATCTACACACATTCATAAATACGAAACATGCAGAGAGAGAGAGAGAGAGAGAGAGAGAGAGAAAGAGAAAGAGAGTGACTCTCACTCTTTAGGAATACAGTCCAGATCCCCTCGAATATGGATTTTAGTGACAGACTCCAGGTTCTCTCCTCTTAGTAACACATTGTTTCTGCCATGGAAAGAAACCTTGTTGGGCTCCAGAGAGAAAATCTGTGGCTTCTACAGGACACAAATGGTGGCAAAAAAAACATATATGGCCAAAGCAGAAATAAAAGTAACTTTTATTTTATAAATTCTATAAATAATAATACATTTGCATTAATGAAATACAATTGTAAATATTCTAAAACACTTAAAAGCAAATTGTTCCTCAAAAATTAAACAAAATCCTCGGCCACTTGGAAAGTCATATTCATTTGAAATAGGAACAAACTGAAAAAACAACATCTCTGTTCTGTGAAGTTGAGTTCATAATCACCAACACTTACTTTGTAGACTATTTCAGAGAGTAGACCTTTACATGCATCCTAAAGAACAGAAAAACAGAGAGAAATTTGAGCAGATCATTTACTTCCTCAGTTTTGATTGATAATTCAACTATCAACAATGAATTAATATCATCTTGAATCTTTATAAAGGTTACTGTTATGATTGTTAGGTGAAGTACCCGTGAAGACCACTAGAGGGCACTTCACTTTGGACTCACACACAGACACATACACTTTCACTGCAGTCACTCTTCACTACATTTCCCATAAGCGCCGTACCCATTCACTGATCACTGCACCAGCTGCACCTCATCACCCACTCTATTTAAGCTCCACACACAGAAACACACACACACAGAGAGAGAGAGAGAGAGAGAGAGAGAGAGAGAGAGAGAGAGAGAGAGAGAGAGAGAGAGAGAGAGAGAGAGAGAGAGAGAGAGAGAGAGAGAGAGAGAGAGAGAGAGAGAGAGAGAGAGAGAGAGAGAGAGAGAGAGAGAGAGAGAGAGAGACACACCTTTAACACACCTTTATTTATAATTACACTTTATACATATATCTCAACTTCTATTGATTCATAACACACTCAAAAGATTCATAAAACCACATAATTTACCAAATTATTAATAACATTTTACAACACTCATTTAAACCCTTAAAAAAAAAAAAAAACTCATAAATTTAATACCAGATAATTTTCATCATCCACAGTGCACAAAACATCATTCAACACCCAAATTTCAATAAATCTATCTAGATTATTCATTAGTTTAAAATAAGCAAACTCTGCCTTGATTCTGATTGCTATAAGAGCTTTTAAAACCACCTCAGGATCTACTTCTCCTTCTCCTCTCAATTTTCTTTTCCGAGTTAACCATATTGCCATCTTTGCTCCTCCTACCACAAAATTGATTAACAAAATTTTTTTCCTATCTGATGCAACGTATTTTGGTCCAAAAATAAAGAGTTTTTTATTAAAAACTCCCCCCAAATCTCTAATCCACCCATCTAAGATCTGAAACAATCTTCTTAACCTTGAACAATTTAAAAACAAATGATCTATTGACTCTTCAGTGCCACAAAAAGGACATTCTTTCCCTACAGTGGGGTCAATGTGTGCCACATGTCTGTTTGTAGCTATCGCCCAGTGAACAATCCTCCATTGGAGATCCGCAGTGCGTTTCTCTATAGGGAGTTTATATAGGGACCTCCAACAGCCCCTAGGGGATGAGTCTGGTCCAATCAAATCTGACCACTTTGTCTCTTTACAATCCTTCAGTATGTTATAATGTGACACTTTTACACATATATTATATAGTGCCTTTTTTTGAAACAGTCTCAAAACCTTCCAGCACAGGAGTCCTGAAGTTTAAAAGAGAACCTTCCACTGGCTCTGTATCTACTGCTGCTGAAATTTCCACTTGGGGAAAAAGATTCCCTCTATTTTGTTCAGGATTTTTATTCTCTTCTGAGCTTTGTCTGAAGATAGAAGGTAAAACTGAAGTAATCCCATCCATCATTCTCTTTAGAATCCTTATAGACTTGATGCCTGTCATGTTGCACATTTCCTCTGGACTTTTCCAGTTTGCTCCATTCTTTAGGTCAGCAATTCTTGTACACCCCGCACTTGTCATAACATTCTGTATGCTCCTGGATTCCAGTGACTGTACTGGTATCAGCGGGTTATTAAAGAGAGGTTCACTCTCTGTCCAAAGTCCACCGTTTGAAAGATCCCTTTTGACCTTAAAAACTGAAGTCCACGCTCTAAAAACTTTTTTGTAGAATGGGGATATATCTCTTAAGTCCATGTTAGCCAAGTTGATTAAAAACAATTGTACATCATACTTAAAAGCATTCATTTTTCTTAACACAGCACGTGCTGTATCCGCCCAGCACGGTTCTCCATACAGCAATCTTTGTGCTGCTTGAAGTCTGAATGCCTTTATTCTGTTTTCAATGTCCATTAGGCCTTGTTCTCCTTCTTGAACAGGTAGGAAAAGTACAGCAGCTTTTTTCCAATGCTGTCCATCCCAGAAAAAATCAATTAATTTTCTTTGTAGCTCTTTGACAATGTTTTCTGGGGGATCCAGAACTTTCATTTTGTGCCATAATGCAGATGCAGCCAGATTATTTGTGACCAGTACTCTACCCCTATAAGATAACTGGGGTAGCACCCATGACCATCGAGACAACCGGTCACACATTTTCCCCACCATACCCTCCCAGTTTTTCTGCATATATTGCTCTGTTCCTAAATACACTCCCAGCATCTTCAACCCTTCTCTTCCCCATTTAACTCCCCCGGGAAGCATAGGAGGGATCCTCCCCTGCCAATCTCCTAACAAATATCCTTCGCTCTTCTCCCAATTCACTTTAGCTGATGAAGCCATTTCATAAACGTTTAAAACATTTGTTAAATTCAAAATATCTCTATCACTTCTTATAAAAACAGTTACATCATCAGCATAGGCCGAAAGACTGATTGGCCTATTTTCACACCCATTAACAAAAAAACCTTGCAATTTTTCTCTGAGTTTGTGTAGTAAAGGTTCAATTGCCAAAGAGTATAACTGTCCTGATAAAGGACAGCCTTGCCTTATACCTCTATGAACAGCCACTGGATAACTTAGCCCACCTCCAACCTTTAACAATGCAGAAGCTCCAGTATATAACAATTTGATCCAAGAGATAAAATTATCACCAAACCCAAATGCTTTAAGAGTTTCAAATAAGTAACAATGATCAACTTTGTCAAATGCTTTCTCTTGGTCAATTGACAGAAAACCCACATCCTCATTACAAGCATTTGCTAAATTCATAATATCACGCACAAGAAAAAGATTGTCCATTATTGTTCTTTTTGGCACACAATACGTTTGAAAATCATTAATAACATGCTCTAAAAAATTTTTTAGTCTATTTGAAAGACACTTTGCAAGAATTTTATAATCAGTACACAGTAATGATACTGGTCTCCAGTTCTTTAATAGTCCAATGTCACCTTTTTTGGTAATAAAGATAAAACCGCTCTTCTACAACTAGTCGGCAATTCATTTTTTCTATGAGAAATTCTAAAAACCTCGATTATATCTTTTTGCAAAAGAGTCCAGAATTGTTTATAAAATTCAGAAGGAAGTCCGTCAATACCAGGAGACCGACCATTAGAAAGTTTTTTCACAGCCTCTGATATTTCATCTGGTTGAATATCGGCATCAAGCCATTGTCTCTGCTCATCAGTGAGTTTTGGTAAATCTCTTAGTATGTCCTCCATGCAATTGATGTCACAGTCTCTTGCTTTGAATAAATCAGTATAGAAGTCCTTTGCATGGTTTCTCATTTCTTTTGGATTAGTTGTTAAAGTCCCATCTGGTAGTTTCAAATGTAACATAAGTTTTCTTTCTCCTTCTTTCCGCTCCAGATTAAAAAAAAACGAACTAGGAGCATCCATTTCTCGTATTGAAGAAAAACGAGCTCTTATCAAAGCCGCTTTTGCTCTTTCATTGAACAGAGATGCCAAAACAGTCTTTTTTTTTCTTAATTGTTCCACTTCTTCAGAATTTTCTTCAATAATTCCTTCTTCAATTTCTGTTATTTCTCCTTCAAGAACTTTAATAGTGTTCTTTACAAGTCTATTCGAGTGGGCTGTGTAGTTCTGACAAAACATTCTTATTTGTGCCTTTCCAATTTCCCACCATTGCACTGCATCTTCATACTCACTCTTTTGTTCTTGCCATTTAGACCAAAATAACTCAAACTTTTCACAAAATACATTATCATGCAATAATTTCAGATTAAAATGCCAATAATAACTAGAAACCTGTGGCCTTTTTAAAATCATTTCAATCATGCACAAATGATGATCAGTAAAACCATTTGGATAAATATTAGCTTTTAAGACTCTATTAGAATTAAACTTACTTATATAAAACCTATCCAACCTCGCAGCACTAATATGGTCATGAGAGGCTTTGACCCATGTATATTGTTTCACTGTTGGGTGTTTCACCCTCCACACATCAGATAAGTCATATTTTCTTATAATACTGCTTAATGAATTAGCAGACTGGGGATGAGGTTCCTCACCATTTCGGTCTAATGTGAAATCTAAAGTACAATTCCAGTCACCTCCAAGAACTATACATGTATTATCAAAATGTTGTAATTTATTAGATAATTTTGTAAACAATTTTACCCTTTCTGCTCCATTATTTGGAGAATAAATATTAATAAAAAGAAAAGGAAACCCCATTATCTCTACCTTCACGATCAAGATTCTACCCTTATCGATCTCATAAAAGGATATATTAGACATATTAAGCTTCTTTGAAAACAGAATTGCAACACCTCCACTTAGATTCGAGCCATGACTCAAAAAGATCTTACCCTCCCACCACATTTTCCATTCTACTTCATTACTAAGATCACTATGGGTTTCTTGCAAAAAAATTATGTCTATGTGTTTGTTTTGAATTAATTCACCCAAAGCAGCTCTTTTTTTATAATCCCTTCCTCCATTAATGTTAATTGTCCCTATTTTTATGCTCTCCATTAAAAGAGAAAAAATAGAAAGACAAACAAGCAGAAAAGAGCAGACAGAAAGGAACACCCTTTGTGACTTAACCATTACTTGTGTTACTTTTTATTCCATTTTTTCCCTTTTCGTAACTTTGTCACAATTTTTTTCAGTCTAAATCTTTTCCTTCGGTTCAATTCTTCAAATCCTACACTCTTCTGTATTTTAACAGCAGATCTCAAGAACCTTTCAACATCCGGAAAAAAATTCTTAACATCAAAACTCTTTCCAAAGGTTTCATCCAAGAAATCATTAATTTCCTTCACTGTATATAACTGATCATCACCACTTTGAGAAATAATATCAGACATTTCTGAAAAACTATCATCATCACTTATTTCCTCATTTTCATCACCTCTATCAACAACCTCAGCAGTATTCTTATGATCATTACTGTCTCCAATTTCATCTTCACATTGAGCAGACCTCACCTCAGTTTCCACAACTTTCTCACCTCCAATTTCACAACGTTTTGCATTTGTTTTTAAAACGCTTACATCCTGATCATCCTGCGTTTCAGACCTTTCTGGTTTATCTCCCTTCTCTTCAGTTACATCTAAATTCTTTTTTACACCGTCTTTCTCACCATTATTCTCCTTTGACCCGCTTGGCCCTGCCATTTCCTTTGACCCACTCGGTCCTGCCGCTTCATTTTCCGATTCATTTTCAGTGTTCATTTTATGAGGACATGTATTTTTTTTATGTCCCATTTCACCGCATTCAAAACATTTCAAACTTCCAGTACTTGCATAAAGCATGTATGACTTTCCTTCATACACGACTCGAAAAGAAATGTCAAGAGCTGTTGACTCTAGAAACATAAACACTTGTCGCCTAAAAGACGTAACATGTTTCAGTGACTCATTTTTACATCCTAATGGAACCATTTTAATTCCACTAGCAATTTTTCCAAATCTCAACAATTCCTTTTCAATATCGTGATTGTGTATGAAAGGGGGACAATTTGATATTGTTACACGACTCGATTGAGTCACCAGCGGAGAAATAACAGTATAAACGCCACTCACCCAAATGCCGCTCTCAACCAACCGATTCGTTAAATTCCGCTCCTTTAAAAAGATCACGACGGCCTTATTCATCCTTGAAGCAGAAACAATGTTTTTATACTCCACCTGTTCGCCTATTGCCACGAGCACTTCTTCGACGGAGACGCCGGCCTCAGGTACACATCTAACTCCATGACGCAGTGAGAGAGAGGAGTCACACCCGCCCAGGTGCGCCTCCATCTCAAACACCCGCCACGAGGTTAAACAAAGAACAAACTCACCTAATACTATCTTAAGAAAAACCAATTTTTAGTCAGAAAAAAGAAAAAATAAAGACAGAGAGAAAGAGAGAAAAAAAGCAAAATTACAACAATACTAACCAAAACTAGAAAAAGAAAAAAAAAAAATCACACTTAGATCGCTCCTCTCACCCGTGAGACACTCACACACCCCAAACTCCAGAGAGAGAGAGAGAGAGAGAGAGAGAGAGAGAGAGAGAGAGAGAGAGAGAGAGAGAGAGACAGACAGACACAGAGAGACAGAGAGACAGAGAGACAGACACAGACAGACCTTGCGAAGTCTTGATCTGGTTACCCCGTCATTATTTCCCATGTCTGTTTTCCTGGTTTTGTTTTTGCCTGTTTCCCTGTTTTTTGAACGTTCTCTGCCTGCCCCTTGAATTTACTGTTTTTGTTTTATGGACTGTTGATGCCTGCCACCTGCCTCGATCTATTTGCCAGTTTATCGACTACGATTCTGTCTAACCTCCTCCATACCTGTTTGCCACTGTTTCGACAATACACACGTTTCTTAATAAAGCTGCATTTGGATCCCATCCCTCTGTCTCCTCATTACAGTTACACTGTTTCCCAAAACACATATAATGAAGAACTGTATTGTTTGGCTATTGTCTCACCTGTATTTTTAACTGCGGTCCAGGTCCATGTGTCCAATCACAACGCAGGGAGGAAGAGGACCACTGACACCCAGATGAGATACACTGCACACACCTGCATTTAATTCATAATTAAATATTATTAAAATAAAAGTTCAAAGTAGTCTTTTAAAACTCTTTCAAACTGCATTTTCTCACTGTGAATAAGAAGCATTTGGTGAATTATCTGTGATACTGGAGCAGTTCCTCAGCGTCAGCGTCTCTGTGATCTTCTGATCCTCAATAGTAACTGTAGCAGAGACTTTTAAACCTGAACAGATTACCAACAAATGTTTATGATTATACATAAACATATCATATTCTGGCTCTGTATAATAGCACATATAAAACGTCACTGAAGGAGAACCGACCTCCAACATACAGTAGACGGTCAGAAAAACTACAGGAGCAGTTTGGGAAAACTGTAGTCGGATCAGACCCGTCACACAGGTTCCCACTTCCTGTGATGAAGGAACATGAGAAGACGGGATTTCCTGTGCTCTCCAGACTCATGGCAAGTTGAAGAGAAATCTGTGTAGAAGAGGTTGGTGAAGAGTAGTCGTATAAATAATTTCTTAGATTATGATTCATTCTTGTAGATAATGATCCTCTACCTTTCTAGAAGAATTCTGTTCCATCTGAAAGGAAAGCAGCTGCGTCTGAGGAGAGTTTTTTGGGATGGACACCCATGAAGTATTTGTGCATTCATCTTGAGTAGAACATCTAGATAAAAACAGCATCCAATAATATCACATAGAGATCTGTTTACACACTTCTCATCATGTCCATATAGAGGATAAGAACTTAACACACTGTTCTCCAGTAAACTATATTAGGTGATGATGAGCAGATATCATGTGTGATGTGTGAAAAGTCACATGTGATAAAGGCAGGCTGACCTCTGTGTTTTCACACACCAGCCGCAGAGAGGATCCAGAGCAGCTCTGCAGTCTTTCAGAGAGCTGTATTTATCACACTGAACCACAGACACTCTTCTGAGCTACATCACAAACATGAGCAGAAAGAGACAAGTATATAAATTTGTTTTAACACACCAGTATCTGACGTACTGCCTGATTTAGACAACTTCTCCATTGAATAATTCAGTGGTTCCCTAAATATACATATACATATACATATATGTGTGTGTGTGTGTGTGTGTATATATATATATAATATATATATATATATATCCTGATTGATTGATTTATTGCACATTTCTAAATCTCACCTGTCACAACTTCTCCATTGATTAATTCAATGGTTCCCTAAATGTGAGGTGCAGGAAAAAGTCCATTTTTCATAGAAAATATCTTGGATCAGCTTTGTAAGGAAATGTATAAAACTATTCCTATTGAAGATCGTTAATTGATTGATGTATTGTGCTCCCCTCCCCTATTATTATTTTTTTGATGGGATGTTATTTTATTATATCTAAAGACAAACTATTGTTCCTGCAGAGCAGTATTACTGTCATTTTAATTATTCATATATTTTAGAACATTTTCTCTGATTAAAATGTCACATACAGAAATTATACAGAAAATGGACTATTAAGGACTATTAACAAATAGTTTTCAGTTTTTTATTACTAAGAAGGAAACAACATAAACGTAAAACTAAACTCTAAAATTATTTTAAAGTCTTTTTTTCTAATTTAAGTATCATAAATTGTGTATGCAGTCTACGTTTTTCATTATTTCATCATTTAAAATTATACACACACAAACACATATATTGATTGATTGGCTGATTGACTGATTGATTGATTGATTGATTTATTGCACATTTCTAAATCTCACCTGTTTCCTCAGAGCGATGTAAATATGTTTAAAATCTACTGGATCAAAGTGCATTCTGGGAAGCACAGCTCGTTCATCATCAGATTTGAACAGCACTGTTGAACAGCCTGGTGTGAATTTCTCATCCAAGACCAGCTAGAAGAACAAACAGAAAAACAAAGGATGAATTTTGGAGTTCAAATACAGAGCGAAACACGGAGCAGCTTGGAGGAGCTAGAGGTGTAAACGGAAATGGTGGGCAGATATTTAGAAATGAAAACTCATCGACACTAGTGAAAATAAAGGGACGTGTTTAGGAGAGAGAGAGAGGTGAAGGTGACCTTTATCAGCTGTCCATCACTGGTTCCTATGAACATCACAATCCAGGATCCATTTCTAACTGCTGCCACTGATGACATTGAGCTGTACTTGAACACCACAGAGAGCGGCTGAAGGTCACTACCGCTCTGAAACACAAACAACAAATGACACTTTATGTGACTTTAATAGTACACTAAAATTACATTTTATCATCATGTAACATTCAATTACAAATATTATCCTTAATTCTAGCAGAAAAATACCATTTTTTTAAAAAAATTTTATGTGTATATTGAATGCATGAATGCATTTCCAACCTCAGAATCACACCGTCTTTCACCAGCAGTGCAGAAACCCTTCACTCGGCCTCGAACTGCACTGATGTCGTACAGAGCCAGCGCGGTGTTCTCCGGGTCCTGCGGATTCTGCGCACTGAACACCCCTGCCCAAATAACGTCGTTCACTGAGGGAATAACGGTGGAGGCGACGAGCACTGGACGAGCTTTATCACCGCAGCACTGTATCGTTGAAGCCTGTAGGGATTTGAAGATGTCTTTCTTTTTATCTTCAGAGCTGTCCATCCACAGCACGTGCACTTTCATCTTCTCATCAGTCTTTGCGTTGAGAAATAAGAACAACTGTGAGGGCGAAACTCTCTGGAATCCGTCAACAAACTCCACATCGGTCGCGCTGCTCTGGATGGAGGGGTGTGATCCGTCCTCTAGGTTAGAGAAAATCCCACCAAACTGAGACTCTAAAGTGTTCCTCAAGGTAACAACAGGATACGGAGAGTTTCCATCATCGTCCTTTTTCCCAACCAAAAGGAACCTGCTGGTACTTGAACCTGCAATGAACGCAACAGATTTCTCATTCTGTCGCGGTCCTACCGATAAACCACTTTCATAGTGAATAGTGTTTGTGATGTCATTTAGATCAAGAACTTCACAGTATCCTTCTCCAAAGGTCCCACAGGTTATCAGGGTGTCGTTGTCGTCAAAAGGCACCAGAATGTTGACAGTATTTTGATGAGCATTAGTGATGTCCTTCCTCTTCTCCACAGAAAGATCGAGTCTCATCTGATGGAGTCGATGGTCAGTAAGAACCAACAACTTACTTTTACCAACTACAAAGTCCTTGATGTCTCCATCGAAGTTCACCACATCACCGCAAATGCAGTGTTTCAAAAGGACAAGAATTCCGATTAAGTATCCTCTCATCTTGCATGTCTGAACGCGCAGTTTAAGTTTAGAGATCTTGTCACAGCGATCAGCTGCTCTCAGTGGATGGAAGTGAAAGCTGCTGCGCTGAAGATACCGAATGACTTCCGCGCAACACACCAAAATCTGTAACCCTGATTGCGACATTTAGATGTTTTGAAAGTTAAGATACCAATTAGTGAACAAACACATTTCATGATCAACACAAAAGTAAATACGAGACAAGAAGAAGACTATACTCTCCTGAATAACTTTTATTGACAGCAGACCGTTTTCATAGTTTTAATTTTGCGCCGTTCTGCGCAGTTCTTTTGTTTCTGCTGCACCCTTGTGGTACAAAAACAGATTTATATTTAGAATAGAATAAGTTATTGCCACTTTGATCAAATTAGCCAGTTACTCTTTATTTTAATGTTTTCTTTGTTACAGTGTAATATATTTAAGTAGCCTGCTGAGTAATATTAATTAGGCCTAAATGTTACTATGGGTTAAGGTTAGAAATAGGATTTGATTTAGGGTTAGTTGCATGTAATTATGCATAATTTATTACTGTGGTAAGTAGAAGTAACATTTGTAAAAAAAAAAAAAAAAAAAAAAGGACACTGTACACATCTATTGTCATATGTTCATAACTTGAAATTTTTTAAAACTGATATCTAATTGTAATCTTCAGTAAACTACGTCGTAATTTACTTAGTACACTTTAACCCATAGTGTACTATAAGTGGTACTAAATGATTTTTTTTTTAATATGGAGATAGTATGTTAAAAGCACATTTTAGTTCACATTCATGGTGTCTCAAAATAGCACAGTCGAGTACACTTAGATCTTCTTACGATTATCTTAAGAAGTACTTAAGAAGAATTTTTAGTATGACAAAATTAGTGCGTGTGTCAGAGATCGGTCAGGCTCTGTCAGCATCCAATCACGACGAGCACCATCACCCAAATACTAATCACCCTCACCTGATGCACATCACCTCATAACCACCTGAGTTCAATAAACTTACCCATTTCTGCAATCGCTTTGTGAGTCTGTATTCCATAACAGTGTGAACACAGAGCACTTTAAGTACATTATAGAAGTGAACTTTTTTCACCTGGGAGATCATTCAGCAAGCCACTGAAAATCTCCACCAACAGGCTACAGTTAGTTAACTGTTATATTTATAAACTGTGTTGGGGAACGTTACTTACAAGTAATATTGCCTTATACCAAAAAAAAAAAAAAAAAAAGTAACTAAGTGCATTACTTAGTCACTTTTAATGGAAAGTATTGTGTTAACTTTTTCTCATCTGGGCTTAGCATTTTGTTTGTTTGTTTTTCTAATAACAAAGAAGTTATTCTATTTTTGGCAAATGTAAAGGCCCTTTCACCCCATAAGTGAAATGAAGAAGCCCGAGGCTGAAGGAAATGCAAATTCACACCTACAGTTGAGGGCACAGCTCCGACAAGAAAGTTCAGCACTCTTCAACAACTAAAACAAATGTGATGTTTATCTAATGTTTTTGCTTAGTAAACCGGTTGAATTGGATCATTGAAGGTCAGCAGGAAATACAGTGAGATTAAATACATAGGCTAAAGTATAATTGTAGTATTTAACATTTATTTATTGTGGGTTTGTCTAATAGTCTGTATCGACATTTAACTGTTTTTATTCATTTTGAGGAATGCTTTTGAGAATTATAATATCCATCATGTTTACACAGCACACAACATCTCTACACTTACTCATGATTTCTCTCAACATGGGAACAGGAGAGGTGTCAGTCAATAAATGGGAAAACAAAACTTGCATTATTTGAAGTAACTCAGATATTTTCTTATACATTTAAAAGTAATGCATTACTACTAGTTAGCCTATTTGGGAAAAAAGTAATCTGATTGTTAACTTCCGTTTCTTGAAATGCGTCACCCCCAACACTGTTTATAAATATAAATATTTGTATGTCAGTCAGCCTTTATTTATAAAACAGTTAGTTCGTCTGGCAATATTATTTGTCTAAAATGTAAGTAAAAGCTTTTTATACCTTTTTAAGGTATGAAATAGTTAAATGATAATAGATTTTATGGCAAGTAATTTAGCTAAATATAGGCTAATATCAACCTTTTTATTTAGTAATAGAATGTCGCAAATTATGGAAGCATTTCCGCAATGCAATAAAATAATGATAAAAATAATAAAAATAAAACTTTTTGTCTCTCAATTCTGACTTTTTTTCCCGCAAGTTGCGAGTTTATATCTCACAAATCTGACATGGAAATTACGATTTTATATCACGCAATTCTGCACGCAATTATTTTTTACTTTTTTTGTGTCGGAAACAAGCTTCAATATAATTAATTATTATTTCTGTATACCAGCGTAGTTACGCTTTTTCATCGTTTCCAAAGCACATTATTTTATGTGATAACAGATTTTGACTGAGATAGGCTCTTTTTTCGATTTGTTTCATACTTATTTCTAGATGATTACATTGGGGCACTGAGAAAATTGTTATAAAAAAACATGAACATTGCTTAAATAGTTGCTTTATAAACTTAATACGTTTAATTCTACTTGACTTCATCGGTTAATTAATAAAACGTTTAGGCTATTGTTAAAGGTAAGCCTTAGAATATACTGTGAGTTAACGTTGGTTTGACACACAACAACGGGTTTCTCTACACGCAGTGCGCCTTTGCAATTTTTTAGACACCTGAGGCCCCGCCCTCCTCTCACAACACTGCTTTCACTTCCACTCACTTCACCCCGTGGGTTAAGAGCAGTTGATCATTGTGACAAGATCTCAACATATAATATCCAATAGCTACATTCAGATATTAAGATGAGAGGACACTTACTTGGAGTTCTTGTCCTTTTGAAACACTGCATTTGCGGTGATGTGGTGAACTTTGATGGAGACATCAAGGACTTTGTAGTTGGTAAAAGTAAGTTGTTGGTTCTTACTGACCATCGACTCCATCAGATGAGACTCGATCTTTCTGTGGAGAAGAGGAAGGACATCACTAATGCTCATCAAAATACTGTCAACATTCTGGTGCCTTTTGACGACAACGACACCCTGATAACCTGTGGGACCTTTGGAGAAGGATACTGTGAAGTTCTTGATCTAAATGACATCACAAACACTATTCACTATGAAAGTGGTTTATCGGTAGGACCGCGACAGAATGAGAAATCTGTTGCGTTCATTGCAGGTTCAAGTACCAGCAGGTTCCTTTTGGTTGGGAAAAAGGACGATGATGGAAATTCTCCGTATCCTGTTGTTACCTTGTGGAACACTTTAGAGTCTCAGTTTGGTGGGATTTTCTCTAAAATAGGGGACGGATCACACCCCTCCATCCAGAGCAGCGCGAGCGATGTGGAGTTTGTTGACGGATTCCAGAGAGTTTCGCCCTCACAGTTGTTCTTATTTCTCAACGCAAAGACTGATGAGAAGATGAAAGTGCACGTGCTGTGGATGGACAGCTCTGAAGATAAAAAGAAAGACATCTTCAAATCCCTACAGGCTTCAACGATACAGTGCTGCGGTGATAAAGCTCGTCCAGTGCTCGTCGCCTCCACCGTTATTCCCTCAGTGAACGACGTTATTTGGGCAGGGGTGTTCAGTGCGCAGAATCCGCAGGACCCGGAGAACACCGCGCTGGCTCTGTACGACATCAGTGCAGTTCGAGGCCGAGTGAAGGGTTTCTGCACTGCTGGTGAAAGGACAGTGTGATTCTGAGGTTGAAAATGCGCTCAAATGCTCAATATACACATACATTTTTTTAAAAAATGGTATGTTTCTGCAAATGGATAACATTTGTAATTGAATGTTACATGATAATAAAATGTAATTTTAGTGTACTAAAAAGTCACATAAAGTGTCATTTGTTGTTTGTGTTTCAGAGAGGTAGTGACCTTCAGCCGCTCTCTGTGGTGTTCAAGTACAGCTCAATGTCATCAGTGGCAGCAGTTAGAAATGGATCCTGGATTGTGATGTTCATAGGAACCAGTGATGGACAACTGATAAAGGTCACCTTCACCTCTCTCTCTCTCCTAAAGACGTCCCTTTATTTTCACTAGTGTCGATGAGTTTTCATTTCTAAATATCTGCCCACCATTTCCGTTTACACCTCTAGCTCCTCCAAGCTGCTCCGTGTTTCGCTCTGTATTTGAACTCCAAAATTCATCCTTTGTTTTTCTGTTTGTTCTTCTAGCTGGTCTTGGATGAGAAATTCACACCAGGCTGTTCAACAGTGCTGTTCAAATCTGATGATGAACGAGCTGTGCTTCCCAGAATGCACTTTGATCCAGTAGATTTTAAACATATTTACATCGCTCTGAGGAAACAGGTGAGGTTTAGAAATGTGCAATAAATCAATCAATCAGTATATATATATATATATATATATATATATATATATATATATATATACATACACACACACACACACACATATATGTATATGTATATGTATATTTAGGGAACCACTGAATTAATCAATGGAGAAGTTGTCTAAATCAGGCAGTACGTCAGATACTGGTGTGTTAAAACAAATTTATATACTTGTCTCTTTCTGCTCATGTTTGTGATGTAGCTCAGAAGAGTGTCTGTGGTTCAGTGTGCTAAATACAGCTCTCTGAAAGACTGCAGAGCTGCTCTGGATCCTCTCTGCGGCTGGTGTTTGAATACAAAGAGGTCAGCCTGCCTTTATCGCTTGTGTCTTTTCACATCACACATGATATTTGCTCTAGACTGCACTTTCACCTAATATGTCTAACGGTTTACTGGAGAATAGTGTGTGTACCATTCCCAGCTGAACAGATGCAATTTACCCTCAGGAACTGATGTTTATAAAGGATTTAATTTCCAAAAACACTGTAAGAGCTTGTTCCTTTCATTAGCCAGGAGCTAAGAAGTAGAAAGAAACCTTTTACAACAAATATTTTGTACTGCGAGTACTAAAAGTCCATCTTTCCTCTCTGGTAACATTAATCAGAATGATGCGTCACATAGAAAATGTGCCAATATACAAACACAGTGCCACTGCACTTCCTTTCCCAAACTTCCCAAAATAAAAGCATGCATAGTAAAGAAATGTAAACACTCTTGTAAAACAAATAATAATGTCCACATTAAGTCATCAGCGAGAATAATTAGTCAACCAAAACATAAACAAATAAAGAGTTCTTTAGTGACATTTGGCTTAAATATAAAAATAAATTCTTTTCTTGTATTGCAACATCGCCCTCTATGGCTGGAGATAAAGGTGTCAGCCCATTTCAGTGATTGTGGGAAATTAATGGTCATTTACAGTGTGTTCTTATTAAGTTCTTATCCTCTATATGGACATGAAGAGAAGTGTGTAAACAGATCTCTATGTGATATTATTGGATGCTGTTTTTATCTAGATGTTCTACTCAAGATGAATGCACAAATACTTCATGGGTGTCCATCCCAAAAAACTCTCTTCAGACGCAGCTGCTTTCCTTTCAGATGGAACAGAATTCTTCTAGAAAGGTAGAGGATCATTATCTACAAGAATGAATCATAATCTAAGAAATTATTTATACGTCTACTCTTTACCAACCTCTTCTACACAGATTTCTCTACATCTGGCGTTGAGTCTGGAGAGCACAGGAAATCCCGTCTTCTCATGTTCCTTCATCACAGGAAGTGGGAACCTGTGTGACGGGTCTGATCTGACTACAGTTTTCCCAAACTGCTCCTGTAGTTTTTCTGACCATCTACTGTATGTTGGAGGTCGGTTCTCCTTCAGTGATGTTTTATATGTGCTATTATACAGAATTATATTGCCAGAATATGATATGTTTATGTATAATCTTAAACATTTGTTTGTAATCTGTTCAGGTTTAAAAGTCTCTGCTACAGTTACTATTGAGGATCAGAAGATCACAGAGACGCTGACGCTGAGGAACTGCTCCAGTATCACAGATAATTCACCAAATGCTTCTTATTCACAGTGAGAAAATGCAGTTTGAAAGAGTTTTAAAAGACTACTTTGAACTTTTATTTTAATAATATTTAATTATGAATTAAATGCAGGTGTGTGCAGTGTATCTCATCTGGGTGTCAGTGGTCCTCTTCCTCCCTGCGTTGTGATTGGACACATGGACCTGGACCGCAGTTACACATACAGGTGAGAAAATAGCCAAACAATACAGTTCTTCATTAAATGTGTTTTGGGAAACTGTGTAACCTTTATAAAGATTCAAGATGATATTAATTCATTGTTGATAGTTGAATTATCAATCAAAACTGAGGAAGTAAATGATCTGCTCAGATTTCTCTCTCTTTTTCTACTCTTTAGGATGCATGTAAAGATCTACTCTCTGAAATAGTCTATAAAGTAAGTGTTGCTGATTATGAACTCAACTTCACAGAATAGAGATGTTGGTTTTTTAGTTTGTTCCTATTTCAAATGAATATGAAAATTACAAGTGGATGAGGATTTTGTTTCATTTTTGAGGAACAATTTCCTTATTGCCTGCCTGATCCCGAATTCACTGGATTCAGCACATTTCCAGTGGCCAACGATCTACAGGTGAACATTCAGGTAAAGAGTGACTAAAAACTGAGTAAGAGCTCTTTAGAGTTTGAGTAGGCACAAATTATTCTAGTTCCTCTCTCTTTGTCAGAAAAAGGCAGATTCACTGAATTTGAGAATGAGTGAGGTGACAGTGACGGGTTATCGGGGAGATCAGCAGTATCCGTGTGTTTTGGAAAAGATTGAGTCCAATGCCGTCATCTGTAAGATTAAAGGAGAATCAGGAGCCGTCACAGCAGTGGACTCAATAACTGTACGTCTGTTTTTTGATATTTTAAAATGTTGAGAAAATCTATAACTGATAGATCATTTGATTTGCTAATTTCTGCTAACACATGTGTTAAGTTTAATGTAAATCTTACTCAACTCTATAAGATGAAAAGACATTGTAGTTTTATTGTCATTTCAGATCACGATTGGTAATTATGTTCTCGAGATGTGGAATACGAAGTATTTATTCTGCCTCAGTCAGCAATGAAAAGACTCAAAAAAGAAGATTTGTGAACCTGTGTGACGGGTCTGATCCGACTACAGTTTTCCCAAACTGCTCCTGTAGTTTTTATGACCTCATACCGTATACTGGAGGTCAGTTCTCCTTCAGTGAAATTTTATGTGCTATTATACAGTGCATTCATATTGTCAGAATATGATTATTTATAATCATTAACATTTGTTGGTAATCTGTTCAGGTTTAAAAGTCTCTGCTACAGTTACTTGATTTGAAAAAGGCTTAAAAGCATCATTTGCTATTCTTAAAACTAGATATTTCTATATTTTTTATATATATATTTTTAAATATTGTTCAGATTTAAATAACAAAGTTATGTTTTGACATGCTTTAACTATTGCATCCAAATATCCTGTGAGATCAATCCCGAGACTGAACAGCAGGTGGCGCTATATACTTATTAAGTTCCTGCAGAGGACTGGTCTGCTATTGAATACTGCAGTAGTTATTTTTTAGGAGAATGCTTTCATTGTGTGTTTTTCATCGAACACCTACACAATTCTACTAGACTTCAAAATGAGGAAGAAAAATGGCAAAAAATGATAGAGCATATCGTTAGCAGCCCTAACATAACGAGTTTGAGAGATTCCCAGAGAAAAATTGAACTGAGTAAAAGTTCTTTAAGCAATTTAATTAATCGCTTTTATTAAAATCTGCTACCAAATAACACATTTTCTTGTGAACTGTTGGTGTAAAATTTGTCATGGATTTGTGTTTATTGTACCTCTCTGTAACATTATATAAACTTATTAAAATACTTAAATTACAATTAAAAGAGTAGTCATTTGTACACTGCATACACTTTACTTAAAAATGTTTAAATGGGCTTTTAATGCATTTATCCCTTGTTTTAATACTTTCTGAAAGCAATGTATGTCCAAGTAGTGAAGTGAATTACAAGCATGCAGGAAGTAAACTTAAAAATGACTGTAAAAATGAACTTAAAATATACTTCAACTTCAGGATATTTAATAATGCATTTTAAAATTATACTCTCATGCATTGTTACAATGATCATTTTCAGCACAGTTAAAATACACCTAAAATATATTTTTAAATGAAGTACAAATAAATACACTTTTTAAAATTAAACAAAACTTTCACTTCAAGTATATTTTTATAAAATATATTTTTATCAAATATACTAAAGAATTGTTTTAATATGTCTTAAAAGTTGTATGATGAAAATAGGTAAAAGCATGATTCTAATATATTTTTGATATATTTAAAGATATAGAAGTACATTTTTTGTTATTTGCAATGTATTGTAGAAAAAGGGAAAATATTTCAAATAAAATAAAGTATACCCTTTTCACTAAGATATACATATATTTGAATTGAATAACACAAAAACTAAATGCTCCTCTAAATCTAAGTTTATTTGATTGTACAAAAATAAAAGTACTGGACTGGGCAGACTGCTATATTTAATTCAGTGTGCTTTGGTATACAAATGACTGAAGATAGTTTTTTATTTTTTACGTTTCACTCAAGAACATTTTTGTATAGTTAATATTATTAATAATAAGTTATAATTACAATTTCTCTGTCCCCCATCTGACAGGTACAGTAGCCTTCTTTCATTTCCACTCACTTCACCAGCGGACGCATCTGAGAGCAGTTCATCATTGTGACAAGATCTCACAAATTACAACAGAAAGCCTGTCCAACTCATTCAGATATTAAGATGAGAGGACACTTACTTGTAGTTCTTGTCCTTTTGAAACACTGCATTTGCGGTGATGTGGTGAACTTCGATGGAGACATCAAGGACTTTGTAGTTGGTAAAAGTAAGTTGTTGGTTCTTACTGACCATCGACTCCATCAGATGAGACTCGATCTTTCTGAGGAGAAGAGGAAGGACATCACTAATGCTCATCAAAATACTGTCAACATTCTGGTGCCTTTTGACGACAACGACACCCTGATAACCTGTGGGACCTTTGGAGAAGGATACTGTGAAGTTCTTGATCTAAATGACATCACAAACACTATTCACTATGAAAGTGGTTTATCGGTAGGACCGCGACAGAATGAGAAATCTGTTGCGTTCATTGCAGGTTCAAGTACCAGCAGGTTCCTTTTGGTTGGGAAAAAGGACGATGATGGAAACTCTCCGTATCCTGTTGTTACCTTGAGGAACACTTTAGAGTCTCAGTTTGGTGGGATTTTCTCTAACCTAGAGGACGGATCACACCCCTCCATCCAGAGCAGCGCGAGCGATGTGGAGTTTGTTGACGGATTCCAGAGAGTTTCGCCCTCACAGTTGTTCTTATTTCTCAACGCAAAGACTGATGAGAAGATGAAAGTGCACGTGCTGTGGATGGACAGCTCTGAAGATAAAAAGAAAGACATCTTCAAATCCCTACAGGCTTCAACGATACAGTGCTGCGGTGATAAAGCTCGTCCAGTGCTCGTCGCCTCCACCGTTATTCCCTCAGTGAACGGCGTTATTTGGGCAGGGGTGTTCAGTGCGCAGAATCCGCAGGACCCGGAGAACACCGCGCTGGCTCTGTACGACATCAGTGCAGTTCGAGGCCGAGTGAAGGGTTTCTGCACTGCTGGTGAAAGACGGTGTGATTCTGAGGTTGGAAATGCATTCATGCATTCAATATACACATACATTTTTTTAAAAAAATGGTATTTTTCTGCTAGAATTAAGGATAATATTTGTAATTGAATGTTACATGATGATAAAATGTAATTTTAGTGTACTATTAAAGTCACATAAAGTGTCATTTGTTGTTTGTGTTTCAGAGCGGTAGAGACCTTCAGCCGCTCTCTGTGGTGTTCAAGTACAGCTCAATGTCATCAGTGGCAGCAGTTAGAAATGGATCCTGGATTGTGATGTTCATAGGAACCAGTGATGGACAGCTGATAAAGGTCACCTTCACCTCTCTCTCTCTCCTAAACACGTCCCTTTATTTTCACTAGTGTCGATGAGTTTTCATTTCTAAAAATCTGCCCACCATTTCCGTTTACACCTCTAGCTCCTCCAAGCTGCTCCGTGTTTCGCTCTGTATTTGAACTCCAAAATTCATCCTTTGTTTTTCTGTTTGTTCTTCTAGCTGGTCTTGGATGAGAAATTCACACCAGGCTGTTCAACAGTGCTGTTCAAATCTGATGATGAACGAGCTGTGCATCCCAGAATGCACTTTGATCCAGTAGATTTCAAACATATTTACATCATTCTGAGGAAACAGGTGAGGTTTAGAAATGTGCAATGAATCAATAATGAAAATAAAATTTGAAAATAATTTAGTATTAGATGTTTTTAGATTAAGCAGTGGCTATGTCACATTATACAAATAATCTTTTGACTGAAAATAGCTTTCTGCTTTATATGTCAATTAAAAATCAGGATATTATGTTCAATTATGCTGTTTTATTTATATTAATAGCCTTTAATTATTGTGTAACACTTTATTTTAGAGTATCCCTGATATACATGTTACATGTAATTAATATAGTAATATACTAACAGTAAATTATATGTAATTACAGCCCTAACACAACAGTACGTACATGTTGTACACTTCAACAAGGACATTTAAAAGGAAGTATAACCAAATATTGATGAATTTTTTTTACATATCCATAGCCAGTCATAGAAATTCTATTAAAAACATTTGGTAACACTATATTTTTCAGTGTCATTGTTACACATGTAGTTACTATAGTAATAACCATAAATTATGTATAATTACATGTGAATAATCCTAAACCAAACACTAATCCTAACCCTAAACCTATAGTACAGTAATCATTATAACTCAGTAGATAAGTGTATAAATACACAGTAACACGGACACCTTAAAATAAAGTGTAACCAAATATTTCACATTTAATTAACCCTCAAAAATAGTTACTTGTTAACTTTAAATGACATAAGTAAATCATCAGTTTTCAGAGGAGCCCCGTTCAGCTGGATTGTTTTTTTATACTTTAACTGAAATGAGATCATTGCCTATTTGACTGATGTGCAAAAACAACGATATTTTTTTACTATGTTTTTGAGGCGGTGCAATTCAATTTGATCACTTATACAGACATTTTGGGAGGAATGTTTAAAATGGTGTTGAAATTCATCTTTAAAATATCTTATGAAGACTCTAAAAGAGATGTGTTTCTCATGTTTGTGATGTAGCTCAGAAGAGTGTCTGTGGTTCAGTGTGCTAAATACAGCTCTCTGAAAGACTGCAGAGCTGCTCTGGATCCTCTCTGCGGCTGGTGTGTGAAAACACAGAGGTCAGCCTGCCTTTATCGCTTGTGTCTTTTCACATCACACATGATATTTGCTCTAGACTGCATCATCACCTAATATAGTTTACTGTAGAACAGTGTGTTAAGTTCTTATCCTCTATATGGACATGAAGAGAAGTGTGTAAACGATATGTGATATTACTGGATGCTGTTTTTATCTAGATGTTCTACTCAAGATGAATGCACAAATACTTCATGGGTGTCCATCCCAAAAAACTCTCTTCAGACGCAGCTGCTTTCCTTTCAGATGGAACAGAATTCTTCTAGAAAGGTAGAGGATCATTATCTACAAGAATGAATCATAATCTAAGAAATTATTTATACGTCTACTCTTTACCAACCTCTTCTACACAGATTTCTCTACATCTGGCGTTGAGTCTGGAGAGCACAGGAAATCCCGTCTTCTCATGTTCCTTCATCACAGGAAGTGGGAACCTGTGTGACGGGTCTGATCTGACTACAGTTTTCCCAAACTGCTCCTGTAGTTTTTCTGACCGTCTACTGTATGTTGGAGGTCGGTTCTCCTTCAGTGACGTTTTATATGTGCTATTATACAGAGCCAGAACATGATATGTTTATGTATAATCTTAAACATTTGTTTGTAATCTGTTCAGGTTTAAAGGTCTCTGCTACAGTTACTATTGAGGATCAGAAGATCACAGAGACGCTGACGCTGAGGAACTGCTCCAGTATCACAGATAATTCACCAAATGCTTCTTATTCACAGTGAGAAAATGGAGTTTGAAAGAGTTTTAAAAGACTACTTTGAACTTTTATTTTAATAATATTTAATTATGAATTAAATGCAGGTGTGTGCAGTGTATCTCATCTGGGTGTCAGTGGTCCTCTTCCTCCCTGCGCTGTGATTGGACACACGGACCTGAACCGCAGTTACACATACAGGTGAGAAAATAGCCAAACAATACAGTTCTTCATTAAATGTGTTTTGGGAAACTGTGTAACCTTTATAAAGATTCAAGATGATATTAATTCATTGTTGATAGTTGAATTATCAATCAAAACTGAGGAAGTAAATGATCTGCTCAGATTTCTCTCTGTTTTTCTGTTCTTTAGGATGCATGTAAAGATCTACTCTCTGAAATAGTCTATAAAGTAAGTATTCTTTAAATAGCTTTCTTTTATATCATATCAGCAGCAAACAATTTGTCACAATCATCATGCTTTTTAAATCATATATAATTAATAATTTATATTTTGAATTATATATTATATTTATTATCTTATTATATAATTTATATTGTAAAAGTTATATTAAATTCAGTTGTTCATTAAAAATGCTGTGGTCATATTGAGTGGATATGGGTTTTTTTTTTTTCTTTATGGCCTTTGTTTACCGAGTGCCTCCATTTGTGTCCTGTAGAAGCCACAGATTTTCTCTCTGGAGCCCAACAAGGTTTCTTTCCGTGGCAGAAACAACGTGTTACTAAGAGGAGAGAACCTGGAGTCTGTCACTAAAATCCATATTCGAGGGGATCTGGACTGTATTCCTAAAGAGTGAGAGTGTTTTGTGTTTAATTGTATTTATGAATGTGTGTAGATTGAGATAAATGATACTATATATCTGTGCATGAATGTTTCTCTGTAGATCTCCAGTATTTAATCGCTCCAGTGAAACTTTAATGTTCCACATTCCTCCCAGTGGAACTAAAGGAACAGTGAAAGTGTGTGTTGTTACTCCTGACGACCGTTGTCATGGTAACAGCATCATCACTTACAGTTCCCAGCCCAGCTGCACAGGAATACAGCCCACAGTCTCCTGGTACAGGTAAGAGCATTTCAGAACGCTGGTAGATCAGCTTCATCAGTGCCTTGAACTGACAACTGCACATTTTAATTAGTTAAAAGTAGGGTAGATCATTGTCGGAGAGGCTAGCAATAGCATGCTAGATTTCAAAGTCTCTAAAGCCAGGCCTCCTCCAAAACACATGGACGTATACAGCAGGAAGCAAACAAAAGCTTCACGAGACATACTTGAATTACCTCATGTCTCAAACCTCATATTATTACATTAATAATAAACATAAATAAAGAGCACTGACTTGTACCAACTGACTGCTGCAGATTCATTTCAGCGTTGATAGTTTTGCCATTGAAATGCAAAAACTCGAGTCATGAACCGCTCCAAAAAGAAAGTCATGGGTTTCCATGGGTGTGCAAGGGTATGTAAAAATATACGTTGACAGGCAGGCAGGGCATCCTATAGTATCTCGCGGACATCGCATTTTATGGTCCTATGCCTTCCACAGATGTAAATACATATAGACCACTTAACTTAGTGATTACTGTGATTTAACCAGCATAACAAAACATATATAATATCATACAGCCCAGTTTAGCCATGGAATTTGCAAGAAGGCTGTTAATGTGGGAAAATAGCAGTGATGTATAAAGTACTTGAAAGCCATACTTGAGTAAAAGTACAGATATCTTACCAGAAAATGACTTTGGTAGAAGTAGAAGTCACTGTTTAGAATATTACTTGAGTAAAAGTTTTAAAGTAAGTGATATTTTTTGTACTTAAGTATGAAAAGTATTTTTTTGAGATTAAACATACTTAAGTATTTAAAGTAAAAGTAAAAGTAAATGCAAAATACAAAAGAAGCATAAAATATTAGTAAAAATTGTTCTATACACAGTTTGAGCAGCAAGATTGTTTGAACTTTTTCTTGTTTTGTTTGCTTTGAATTTAAAAAAAATGGCAAAATGTTTATTGTAAGTTTTAAATATAAAAAATACTAATACATTAATTATACCTTGATCATTCACGTTAATTCATAGTGCATTATAATTAATGTAAGAGGCAACTTTAAAATGTTAAAATGTAAATATTGAAATTAACAATGAACAACGCTTTCATTAACCTTTAATGTCACAAATGAACTCTATTATAAGTTTTTCCATTTCACTAAATCCAAACAATCGTTCTTAAAAACGGCCATATTTACGCACAAAGGCATATTATATGTAAACTTTCACTCATTATTGGCTTCTATTTCAGAACACTTGATGAAATATGTGTTAAAGTGCGATAAAAAACTGAAATCGAACACATTTCTGATGTATGATTCTGTCGACTGCAGGATTAGGATACAATTTAAATATGCATCTTCGCTGGATAAAGAATGCATAAAATCGAACAAATGGATATAAACTAATGCAAATAGAGGGTAAGAATCGTGACATTAAACAGTTGGTGTTTTTGTCACATTGAACCGATTGAGGTAATGTTACTACTAACGTCAGCATCCGCTCAGCCTCGACGGCAAACACACTAATGCAGCGTCTAGTCAACAAACTCATTACTTTAGTGATATGAAAACATATATTGTAGTGTACTGTATAACATACCGCTTTGTTGTCTGTTTTAAATCCATTTTTGAAGCGTCCCCGCGCAGTCTCGCGTCACATGTTCAAACAAACGGTACGCGGCTTCAGTGATAGTTTTATCAGAGAGCGCCTCTAGAGGTCGCTCTCGTGCCGCACTCTCCTCAGCCGCTCCAGCAACGAACACAACCCGGAAAATGAAATCAAGCGCGGTTGTGCGAGCACTTGTCTGCGCATGCTTGTTTACAGTCTGTGTTATTCCTTTTTTATTTTGTAGTAAGTAACGAAAATGCTTTGGGGAAATGTATCGGAGTAAAAGTATACATTTTATTTAAGAAATGTAGTGGAGTAAAAGTAAAAGTTGACAGAAATATAAATACTCAAGTAAGTACAGATTTTCCCAAAAAATACTCAAGTACGGTAACGAAGTATTATTACTTCGTTACATTACACCTCTGGAAAATAGGATTTGCAATGTAATGATCTACAGAGTTACCGTTTGTCAGGCTGTGTGCGCAGATCCAAAGACGATATAGACAAAGATAACAATTATGTAGATTTAATTCAAAACAGTTTAACAGGGATACATACAAGCAGGCTGGCAGGTGACACACAGGTAACATCGACAAGAACCGACCGCGACTGAACAAACACAAGGAGAATATATAGGGGAGATAATGAGGGAAACGTAATCAGGGTTAACAGAAACAGGTGCGGGGAATTAACTAATTAGGTAAACACACGGAGGGCAAATGAACAACACTAGACTAAACACAACAGTCCATGGGTGTGACACCGTTAGAACAGATGAAAAAAAAACTCATATGAAAGACAGGAAGAAAGAAAGCATGAGAATCAGGTCATTTCCTGCATGTTTTGTCATAGTTCTGAGAATTGCAATTTACCAACTCGCGTGTGTCTAGTCTTTAGTTTAGTGAGAACAGCCTGCTTCCAGAGAGCCAGACTTTTTAATGTTTTTGGCAGGTTTCACTTCCATTGCTTGCTTAAACGTCTTGGATTGTGTTTCTGTGTGTTTGTGTATGTGAAAGTAACATGCAGAGAAGTTAGTGGGTGGAATTAAAATGTTAATACTGTACTTTATTGTTTCTGATATTTTATTGATTGAAATTGGTTTTAATATCTCTTTATTCAGTGGTGGAAGGAAGATTCATGTTCAGGGAAGCAATATGGAATTTGTGGAATCAGTTTTTGTCCGCCCCTCTAATAAAGTGCTTCAAACACAATACGACAGAAGCTCAGGGGTAAGACGTGTTTATTACTCCTGCAATAACTCACAACACTGGATCTGACACACACAGCTCAGCTGTTTATAACTTCAGTGAGTCTTCAAACCAGATTCACATAGTGAATGACGTCTTATTTGGAACAGTTTGCCATTTATCTCATCATATAATTGTTAGATGCACTTCAGTGACATTAAATGTGTAATTGATTGTTTGGAAATGGTGATGACGTGCATTTCATATTATATTAATATGTTCCTTGAGGTTCACTTGCAAATATTACACACAGTGTGACGTCACATTGAGGAGGACGTAGAAAATCAGCAAATGTTAATTTTGCAATGAATTTCTGAAATCAGAAACTTACAATATTATATGTAAAAATATTTATGTCAAAGGATCAAGGAAAAAAACCTTTTAATTAAAGTCATATTTTCATTGTCTCTCTTTTCTCAGGACGTGTGGTTTCGCTCCACCCGTTATGTTGGCAGTGGTCAGTTTAGACTGTCACTGAACGTCGGGAACTCCTCTGTGGACTGTGGGAATCTGTCCTTCCTGCCTGATCCTGAATTCACTGGATTCAGCACATTTCCGGTGGCCAACGATCTACTGGTGAACATTCAGGTAAAGAGTGACTAAAAATCTATAGAGCCTTAGAATTTGAGTTGGCACAAATTATTCTAGTTCTTCTCTCTTTCTCAGAAAAAGGCAGATTCACTGTATTTGAATTTGAGTGAGGTGACAGTGACGGGTTATCGGGGAGATCAGCAGTATCCGTGTGTTTTGGAGAGGATTGAGTCCAGTGCTGTTATCTGTAAGATTAAAGGAGAATCAGGAGCCGTCACAGCAGTGGAGACAATAACTGTACGTCTGTTTTCAATATTTTCAGTTCTTTGGTAAATCTAGAATTTTAAGTTCATAATTTGACTTGATAATTGCTGCTAACACTGCTGTGTTTAAAGTTGGGTTTCAATGTAAATCGTACTCAACTTTATTACGTGAAAAGACATTTCTTTCATTGTCATTTCAGATCAAGATTGGAAATTATGTCCTCGAGATGGGGAACACAAAGTATTTGTTCTGCCTCAGTCCACAGAATGGCCACCCAGGTGAAAAAAAAGGGCACTAAGATGCATATTGTCCACATATTTTTACACATTAATTACTTAATTTCAAATGTATTGTAATAATGTTAATATTCCTTTTATATGATTTACCTAACTACATGTTAATGGTGTCTTTATATAGTACTGTCACATGAAATTAGGAGGATTCAATAGTGAATGCAGCAAATGTAAATATAGAAAAAAAAAGCAGAAGGAAAGATAGATGTTGTGGGTGCAGAGGGCGACGTATTTATTGGTAGTGCAGAGACTACAATGGGCAAACCAGTCCTCTGACAAGAGTCCAACAAATAATCCAAAAACTTTCTCGACCGAGAATATCCAGAACAGGAACGGGAGACTCGAACACTGCACAAACACACCAACAATCTAACAACACGGGGCAAAATGCACAGGCATTAAATAGCGGCGCTGCTGAGCCCTAGCTGATGCTGATCAGGGGGGAATTCCAGTAAGCAAAGTTAACTTACCGTCACATATACCCTGAACTCTCAGTTAATTAACCCAAACCTTGCTTACTTGAGGTATGCTGGTTCCAAAAACGCATCAGGGATTAAGTTCAGCCAACCCAGAGTATGTTCCCGGTTAACACACAAGACATTCTCAACCGTGCAACAAATCAATGATTCACCATGGAAACAGACGCTAAGAAAAAGCACGTCATTCTACTTCCTTCTTCTTTTGTTTAATGCCGATTTACATAACCTACTTCGTGCACTTCGCCACCTATTTGGTGATTATGCAATCGTTTGTTCAATCTTTTTATTGAATAAGTAATCTTTATTCACTGAGAATAACAATTATATTGTTTAATCCTAAATATTTAATAAGATATCACATATGTATTTTATTATAGAAATTATAGAATAGAAAACGTCCTGTTATTAAAGGAAAAAAAAAAAAAAATATATATATATATATATATATATACATATCAAATTAATTGTTTAGCTTTAAATTACAAAATTGTCAGTCCCGACACTGAACAGCAGGTGGCGCTATTTAATATTATACACAAAACAATCAATTCAAAGTTCCTGCAGAGGACTGGTCTGCTGTTGAATACCGCAGCAGTTATTTTGAAGGAGAATGCTTTCATTGAATGTTTTTCACCAAGCACGTACACAATTCTTCTGCTAGTTTTTGTCATTAATATCAGTACTGCCTTTAACCTCATGCTTACTAATAAACATGCCAAACATATCAAATCCATTGTAAAGAGTCTGGTCTGATTTAAATGAACATTCTCACACAAACACTCTTTTAGTTCTGCAAGTCACCAGAGCACACAGTGAGGTTATACTATAATATAATACAGTATAATAATAATAATAATATAACATAATATAGGCTACTTT
The DNA here is from genome assembly GCA_037194245.1 of Opsariichthys bidens. Classification (NCBI taxonomy): domain Eukaryota; kingdom Metazoa; phylum Chordata; class Actinopteri; order Cypriniformes; family Xenocyprididae; genus Opsariichthys; species Opsariichthys bidens. The sequence continues at coordinate 11,809,142 of CM074287.1, read as the reverse complement.
ATGTCTATATCTCTAACATAAACCTTAAATATCTTAAGGACACTAAAAGATCAGAGTTGTTTGATATGTGTCACCACATGCCGTATATTAAGAAGATCCATAATTTTTACCTAACATAGAATACTTACCAGCGGCTGCAGTGCATAAATATGTAATAGACAAGTCAAGTCAAGTCACTTTTACTTATATACAATGCTTTTCTCAAATTTCATGGCCCCCAGAATATTTTGCTGTATTAATAATTGAACATGCAGTAAATCGAAAGAACAGAGCTTCCGCTTAATTTTTTTTTTATTCTAGCTTCATGCATTTTAAATGCTACTGGCCTACAGATTAAAAAATTATCAATCCAACAGGTGTGTTCTGTAACGCTGGTTATATAATAACGCACGAAGATGAAGATCGTATGCAAGTAAATTTTAATAATCCAGACAGGCACGATCCAACAGAGACAACGCAACACAACCAAAATAAAAACGAGACCAGACAAGGACAAACCAACTGAACTTAAATACACTGAACACAGGGGGATAACGAGACTAATGATGACATACAGCTGTGGTGATTAGTGAGGTGTCCATGGTGACAGATTGTGGAGGGAATTACAAACAAAGGAAACATGTGACTGATGAAAACAAACAAACTGAAAGTCCATGTTGTGACCATGTGACATGTTACTTGTAGTCATAATCTTGTCAGAGCAATTGAGACCTGCCACCTTTAGTTACTGTTGCTTTGTCCGATAAGCCATGCGCTCTCACACCACACATAATGCTCTCACACAGTGAAAAATACATCCTGGAGCAAAGAGGCCACTGACAACACCTCGACAGACATATGAAACTGTTTCATATTTAATATATATCGTAATTTTTTTTAAAGAAGTTTAAACTATAAACACCGTATAGTGGCTCTTTAATGTGTCTTGACAGTTGGTGAACTTGAACTTCAATAATTGTGTGTACTCACATCTTTACGCGGTTGAAACAACATTCCTTCTGATGTTCATTCATGTCTATTTGATGCTATAAATGAACCAGTATGAAGAGATGGTCGGTTTACGAGCTACAGCGATCTGTCACGACATACAATAGCATATACTATTACCTTAAAAATAATATCTATTAATAGTATATTGTTTGTGTGTTTTTAAGACACTCATAATAAATTTGTAATGAACTTAAAACACAGATAAAGTACACTTTAATAGCACTAATCAAGTATGTAATTAGTCCCTACACATGCTGAAAGTATACTAAGAATACTTGCAGTTATTTCATTTTAGCACATAAAAGTACACTCAATACACTTCAAAAAATAAGCTTCACTATTTAATTTGCAACTAAAATATCCTTAATATAAAATTCCAAAATATCAAACTTCAAGTTAACTAATCATTAACATACTTCAAGTGTACTGATAATTACTCTGACTCTTGCCTCAAGTATACTTAGCATATTTTTTTCTCACCACTGGAGTCGGGACACTAATACACTCCTAGAAAAGAAGTTTTAGAAATGGTTCAAATTTGTGCCATTAAGGTACTAATATGTACCCTTTTGGTTACCATAATGTACTTTTGAGGTACTAATACACACTCTACAAAGGAGAACCTTTTGAAGGTACCTTCCCTGTGTCAGTTTTTGTGCTTTTTTCTGAATATTACTAGGCCTATTAAACAAGTTTATTTACAAACTTAAAAAATCTTCATTAAACCTCCTTCCTTTTGATGTCATCAGATCATTTCTAAAATGAGGCATAACCTATTCTCTTTTTAAATGTTATGCTTCTGTAGCCTATACAAATAAACGTAGTTTAAAAAAACTTTAATGCAAAGTAACTTTTTGGATAGAAACGTTTTAGAAATGGCAATGTAGCATCTGCAGACCCCCGCCTCCTCTCACAGCACTGCTTCACTTCCACTCACTTCACCAGCGGACGCATCTGAGAGCAGTTCATCATTGTGACAAGATCTCACAATTACAACAGAAAGCCTGTCCAACTCATTCAGATATTAAGATGAGAGGACACTTACTTGGAGTTCTTGTCCTTTTGAAACACTGCATTTGCGGTGATGTGGTGAACTTTGATGGAGACATCAAGGACTTTGTAGTTGGTAAAAGTAAGTTGTTGGTTCTTACTGACCATCGACTCCATCAGATGAGACTCGATCTTTCTGAGGAGAAGAGGAAGGACATCACTAATGCTCATCAAAATACTGTCAACATTCTGGTGCCTTTTGACGACAACGACACCCTGATAACCTGTGGGACCTTTGGAGAAGGATACTGTGAAGTTCTTGATCTAAATGACATCACAAACACTATTCACTATGAAAGTGGTTTATCGGTAGGACCGCGACAGAATGAGAAATCTGTTGCGTTCATTGCAGGTTCAAGTACCAGCAGGTTCCTTTTGGTTGGGAAAAAGGACGATGATGGAAACTCTCCGTATCCTGTTGTTACCTTGAGGAACACTTTAGAGTCTCAGTTTGGTGGGATTTTCTCTAACCTAGAGGACGGATCACACCCCTCCATCCAGAGCAGCGCGAGCGATGTGGAGTTTGTTGACGGATTCCAGAGAGTTTCGCCCTCACAGTTGTTCTTATTTCTCAACGCAAAGACTGACACGGAGAGGAAAGTGCACGTGCTGTGGATGGACAGCTCTGAAGATAAAAAGAAAGACATCTTCAGATCCCTACAGGCTTCAACGATACAGTGCTGCGGTGATAAAGCTCGTCCAGTGCTCGTCGCCTCCACCGTTATTCCCTCAGTGAACGGCGTTATTTGGGCAGGGGTGTTCAGTGCGCAGAATCCGCAGGACCCGGAGAACACCGCGCTGGCTCTGTACGACATCAGGGCAGTTCGAGGCCGAGTGAAGGGTTTCTGCACTGCTGGTGAAAGACGGTGTGATTCTGAGGTTGGAAATGCATTCATGCATTCAATATACACATAAAATTTTTTTAAAAATGGTATTTTTCTGCTAGAATTAAGGATAACATTTGTAATTGAATGTTACATGATGATAAAATGTAATTTTAGTGTACTATTAAAGTCACATAAAGTGTCATTTGTTGTTTGTGTTTCAGAGCGGTAGTGACCTTCAGCCGCTCTCTGTGGTGTTCAAGTACAGCTCAATGTCATCAGTGGCAGCAGTTAGAAATGGATCCTGGATTGTGATGTTCATAGGAACCAGTGATGGACAACTGACAAAGGTCTGCTTATCTTATTTTTCACTAGTTTCTTAAATACTATATCTTCTCTAGTTAGAAAATATTAAAATTTGTGAGGCCTTAATTTCCGTTGTCATGGACATAAGTGTAAAAATTGTAACATTAAAATGATAGGCCTACTACTGCAAACACATTTTGGAAAAAAATAAGCACACATGTACTGAGAAATAGAGACAAGTGTTGTTAACATTAAGTTTTTAGGTTAAAATATGTGAATAAGTGTATATTTGACATTTTAGGTTTTTAATTGTAAATGGTTTTCAGATTTAAGCAGTTCATCTAACAGTAATATCTAACAGTAATGTGACAACTGAATTATTAATTAAAATAATGTGACTAATATGATATGTATAATCCTTTTATTTTAGAATTAGATAAATAGTGCTTTTAATTTTCATGCCATCAACTATATAATAAACCTTTAGTTGCAATAAAATCAATGTAAACAAAATAATGCGCCAAAATTAAGTTGAACATCAGTGAAAATTAGGTATGTGTAAAATTAAAAATGATCACTAAAATTAAATCATTTACATAGAGCCTCACATAGAAACATGGGAAAATGAATAAACGTCAGCAATGACTATATTCACGTAGCTCTAAAAGAGCAGATCTTTGTAGATGGTTTAGATTAGATGTGAATCATAATTGCTCATATTTTCACTCGGATTCTCTTTTTTCATGTTTTTGTCAGTTCTTGAGATAAGATTATAAGCCTTATGCATTATGAAGAATGGGTAACACTTTTGTGGAATCTGTGAATAATAATATGGTGATCGGTATGATGACCAGCGACATGAATAAATTACATGAATAAAGCACCATAATCATATAATGATTTGATTTGGACACAGTTTGGATAATTATGCTTTTTGTATTTTTAGCTTATGTTGGATGAGAAATTCACACCAGGTTGTCCAATAGTGCTGTTCAAATCTGATGATGAACGAGCTGTGTTTCCCAGAATGCACTTTGATCCAGTAGATTTTAAACATATCTACATCGCTCTGAGGAAACAGGTGAGGATTAAACTGTACAGTTATTCAAAAGTGGTAGGCTATGCAACATTTAATTTTTTTAATCTGTTGTTTCTTCATGATTGACAAAATTTGTGAAGCATATGATGCTGCATTTACACAAAAAATATAATTTACATTTATATCACCTTACCTTACATTATATTATCCTGACATTAAATAAGAAATTGACACTATTGAAATGGGTTTTAATAGAGCTGATGAGGGAATGCCTGTAAGTTTGACATCTTTACTTCTTCTGACTGCCACAATCAGTCTATCTGTTTTTCAATAGTGGATGTTTTCTTGCTTTCTGCTCATGTTTGTGATGTAGCTCAGAAGAGTGTCTGTGGTTCAGTGTGCTAAATACAGCTCTCTGAAAGACTGCAGAGCTGCTCTGGATCCTCTCTGCGGCTGGTGTGTGAAAACACAGAGGTCTGATTCATATCTGTAGCACTTCTGAAGTATTTAATGTAAAGCTACTTTAAAAGAAAATCCATTACATGGCTAACATGATGCAACCTGACATAACAACTGTAAATGATGTATTTTTGCTTGTCTAGATGCTCCACCCAAGATGAATGTTCAAAATCTTCATGGATGTCCAGCCCAAAAGACTCTCTTCAGGAACCTCTGGTTTCTTTTCAGGCTTGGGCTGACAAATCTTTCAGAAAAGTATTATTATATTTTTTATTGCTTCGACAACATATCAGCAATTACTATTGACTTATCAAAACCCTCTTCTACACAGATTTCTCTTCAACTATCCTTGAGTCTGGAGAGCACAGGAAATCCCGTCTTCTCATGTTCCTTCATCACAGGAAGTGTGAACCTGTGTGACGGGTCTGATCTGACTACAGTTTTCCCAAGCTGCTCCTGTAGTTTTTCTGACCACGTACCGTATACTGGAGGTCAGTTTTCAGTCAGTGCATTGGATTGGTGTAGTTGTTTGCTTCATTGTATTGAATGTGCACATGTAGTGTACTTCATATTTTAAATGTATGTTTTTAAACTATAGTTGGAGATAATATACTAGTACATTTCCATGACTAAACTCTTGCCACACACTAAAAAAAGTGCACTTTGTAATAATTAAAATTTTTACTTTAAAGTACATTTTAAAATCATTGTTTTTTAAGTCAAGAACTTGATTTAAATTTGAACTGCAGTGTGTCATTCAATGAGTAAATATATTTTATATGTACTAAATTGCAACTTCATCACTACAAATGTGTAATTACAAATATATTTCATTACAAGGTCAAGGTCAATCTTATTTATATAGCCCTTTAAAACAGCGTAAATGCTGACCAAAGTGCTGCACAACATACCAAATAAAGTATCCTCGCACAATAGAATTTCAACACTAATAACATAATAAAATATGAAAAGAAATCAAAACAAAAGTAATAAAATTAAGACAGGAACATCATGCAATATAAAACAATGTTTTATGACAAAAAAAATTTTATATCAAATTACACATATGCCTGAGAATAAAAAGTATGAGTTTCAATGGAACTTGCATAACATTGTAGTTCAGAGTATTTCAGACAACAGAACAGGGCTTCTCAACTCTGGCGCTCGATGTCCACTTTACTGCAGAGTTTTGCTCCAACTCTAATCAATCACACCTGAACAAGCCAATCAAGGTTCAGGATGACTGGAAAACTACAGGCAGGAGATTTTGATCAAGGTTGGATATAAACTCTGCAGAAAAGTGGACCTTGAGGCCCAGAGTTGAAACCCCTGCAATAGAAGTCATAATGACATTATGTGCACTTAAAGGGACAGCTCAGCCAAAAATAAAAATTCTGTCATCATTTACTCATCCTCAAGTTGTTCCAAACCTGTATGAGTGTCTTTCTTGTGCTGAACACAAAAGAAGATAATTTGAAGAATATGGAAAACCAAGCAGTTTTATGGGCCAAACTGACTTCTAGTTTTTATTTTCCAAATGGAAACATCAACTCTTTTTTCTTCAAAATATCTTCTTTTGTGTTCAGAGAAATTCATACAGGCTTTCTCAAATGAAGAAAGAAAGGTTTGAGGTTGAGTAAATGATGACAGAATTTTTATTTTTGGGTGAGCTATCAACCTTATTTTTATAATGTGGAGTTAAGCTGTTTTCTGTGAATTTGAGAGATTTCAGATTCATTAGCTGCTATAGGTATTAACTAGAAGAGTAACAACGTTTAGGAAATGGTAAAAAAAAGAGTTGTGCAACAAACCAGTGTGTGTATGTTAACAATAATAAATTAATAATATAATAACAAATACTAGTTTGCAATATCAAGCAGCATAACGGACTGTTTTTGTGCAAGAAAAATATCTGAAAGCGTTTGACAACAGAAGCCTTGCACATTCAAAGTTAAACATGGCCATATCTGCTCTTAGATTAAAAGCAGAAATCAGATAATGACAACAAACATAAAATGTGCTGGATTCCGAAATTGCCTGCGCTACAATAGTTCACGATCAGAGTTTTTACAGAGGTTTTTCCCCTATATTCTGTATGTTTTTTGCATTTAAACTGAGGGATTGTAACGTTTATTCAGTAATATGTGTATCTGATCTGTTGGGGGGAGGAAATGAAGTTTTGCCTCAATTCTGACCACAGAGCACCCGCAAGTGAGCTACAGATAACACATCTTATTTCCATGAGTTATTTCCTCTCACTTTCTCAGCAACCGTAAGCATGCTAGTAAGCCTCATGACATCTCTGAAGCCGCAAAAAATATATAAAGAAATACAATCAAAACAAATTAAATAAATCTGAGCTAATAAAATGAAATGCAAGCCACTTTGGATAAAAATGTCAAGCAATAGTATTCAGTAAATATCAATGTGAGAAGAATTTGATCAAACATTCTGTGTTTGTTTTTTGAGATAGTGACTTTAAAGCCATCCAATAAACCTTTATAGAATCTCATTCTGATTCATTTTTGTTATCCATTCAGATTTAAAGGTCTCTGCTACAGTTACTATTGAGGATCAGAAGATCACAGAGACACTGACGCTGAGGAACTGCTTGAATATCTCAAATTATTCACCAAATCCTTCATATGCACAGTAAGAACTACACAGCCTAAAAAAGATTTAAAATGCCATAAAGTGTTTTAACACATTTCAGTCGCATTGTAACATTAAATAAATGCAGGTGTGTGCAGTGTATCTCATCTGGGTGTCAGTGGTCCTCTTCCTCCATGAGTTGTGATTGGAAACATGGACCTGGACCGCAGTTACACATACAGGTGAGACTAAGTTTAATCTACAATCCAATGCAGGATATTTGCTTATTGAGAAATAACCTCTTCATAGCCATGAGTAATTTATGGCAAGGGCTATTTGCACTGAAATTGCTCAGTATAAATAGCAGTATTTTCTTTGCATTAAGTGGAAATAGTAGTTAGATGCTAATTATGCTTATTGTGTAAATAGTGGCAGATAGTATTTGCCTCTCAGTGTAAACAGTATACAATAATAAAATACATATTTTCTTGTTTTTTATTTAAAATGATCTGATGGGATGGGGAAAAGGAGGAAAAATTTGTTCAGAAAAAGGCTCCACTGTTCTCAGCTGAATTTCTTTTGTCATTTTGTCTGGCTCAAACTTAAAATGGTGGAGTTAATGTAAATGGCCTCTGCCAAAATTGCACTTAATTTATTGTTAATAGCAGAAATATCATTTGGTCAACACAAGTGAAGTCATGAAGTAAATGAACCGCTCAAGAGTTGTTTCTGTTTTTCTCTTTAGGATTCATGTGAAGATCTACTCTCTGAAATGGACTATAAAGTAAGTATTATATTGAGTACAGAGGATTTTGTTTTCATAAGGACCAAAGTTCATATTATATACTTCGCTGAATCTCATAACACAATGTTAAATCACTTATAGACTGTACTATATCATATAGAGTGTATGATGATGTTTCAATAAGCCCTCCATTTGTGTCCTGTAGAAGCCAGAGATTTTCTCTCTGGAGCCCAACAAGGTTTCTGTCCATGGCAGAAACAATGTGTTACTAAGAGGAGAGAACCTGGAGTCTGTCACTAAAATCCATATTCGAGGGGATCTGGACTGTATTCCTAAAGAGTGAGAGTGTTTTGTGTTTAATTGTATTTATGAACGTGTGTAGATTGAGATAAATGATACTATATATCTGTGCATGAATGTTTCTCTGTAGATCTCCAGTATTTAATCGCTCCAGTGAAACTTTAATGTTCCACATTCCTGGCAGTGGAAGTAAAGGAACAGTGAAAGTGTGTGTTGTTACTCCTGACGACCGTTGTCATGGTAGCAGCATCATCACTTACAGTTCCCAGCCCAGCTGCACAGGAATACAGCCCACAGTCTCCTGGTACGGGTAAGAGCATTTCAGACCTCTGGTAGATCCGTGTCCACACACAAACATGTTTGTTTTTTGACTTTTATTTATTGAGTGAATTTCAAGGGGAAACTGGGTTCAAGTTCAAAATTATCCATATAATAGCCTCCAAACGCTGTGCAAATATCATACATAAATATAGTGGGATTTTCTGTATCTATGGTTTAAAAATGTAAAATAAGTCCCAACTAGGTCCCCCCAGTGAATCTCAGCCATTTCCACCACTGATTATAATTATTTTAGTTATTCTGATATTTTCTTTTTCATATCCCTAATGGAAACTTTTCTTTAAAAAGAAATTTTTAGTTCATATTTTAATATGATATATTACTTTATTTTTCATATTATTGTGTATTGTTTAATATATTTTTATAATATATGTTTTATTATGCAGTATTGTTTTATACCATATAATACTGAGTTTCCCCTTGCTTTTTGATTGAATTGTTTTAAAAAATCTCTTCATTTAGAGGCGGAAGGAAGATTCATGTTCAAGGGAGCAATATGGAATTTGTGGAATCAGTTCATTTCAGTGATTCTGACTCCAAACTCCAAACACAATACAACTCAAGCTCAGGGGTAAGACATGCGCTTATCATGCTTACGTTCAACTAAAGTGAGCTTTACCCTAAGAAAAGCATCCTGTCTAGCAGCTTACAGCACTTTATATGGAGATCAACCGTCAAAAAGCCCATATTCACACATGTCGTGCATGAGTCCAAATCTTCATTCATTTACTGCTAGTATAATTGTAAAACATTATTTATACTATTCACAGCTTACATGTTGCTTCATGTAGTCATATTTTAATTGTCTCTCTTTGTCAGAACATGTGGTTTTACTCACCACATAATTTTTGGGGTGGTTCATTTAAGTTGAATGTCGGAAACTCCACTGTGGACTGTGCGTATTTGTCTGTGGATTATGGTCCAAGTTTCACTGCATTCACCACCCAACAGGTGGGCAATGATCTAAAGGTGGAAATTAAGGTGAGTTTAGTCTGTTTAAGATCATTGTACTGTCTGCATGTTTTGACATATGTGCCTACGCTTACTGGTTCCTTGTCTCTCAGTAAATATTATTGTGAGCAGTCAGTGTTTTTCCACATCAGCATGTGAATCTTACAAGCTTCAGACCATCCCACTTTCTCTGTTTCTCAGAAAAAGGCAGATTCACTGAATTTGAGAATGAGTGAGGTGACAGTGACGGGTTATCAGGGAGATCAGCAGTATCCGTGTGTTTTGGAAAAGATTGAGTCCAAAGTCATCATCTGTAAGATTAAAGGAGAATCAGGAGCCGTCACAGCAGTGAACTCACTCAATGTAAGTCTGTTTTTGATATTTTCTTGGAACTGTAATGTTGTCTCTTAATAAATTGTAATGGGGTGGATGGGATCTCATAGTTTGACTGTTAAGTTTAATATAAATCAAGTCAACTTCATGAGATATTTATGAAAGATAACCGATAGATAATTTCTCTCACTGTCATTTCAGATCAGCTTTGGGTATAATCATGATTTCATGACGGGAGAACGTCCAGATTATTTGGTGTTTTTTTCTATAGTATTTTCTTTAATATTCTTAATCTTTATTTTCATCTTCTGCATTTTGTTATCAATTTTTCGGGGGTGACACAATACCCAACCTGTTTTTCCTAATCAGTGGCCACTGCACTTCAGACACACAAAAACATACAGCCTTTATAATTATGCTGTAAAGTCCTTTTTACACCCAAGTCAGAGATCACCGCAGTAATATTCTCCTCATCTCATTTGTCACCTTCCTGATCTTGTCAGATACACACTGTGGAGCTGCTCTTCAGACAGCAGGTGGCGCTTGATACTCACTTATTAAAATATTCCATGAAAACAGTCATTTCAGAGTACGAGGACAAGTCTGTTATTTAGTTTTGTAGTAGAAGGCTTTGAGTGTATCTTTTTCATTGTATACCAACGTGATTCTATTGTTCTCTTATTAATCTTTTTAACGTATGTAGTTTACTGCAAAATACAATAAACATTTTACAATGCTTATTTCAGACCTTTTCAGACAGTTATATGACTAATCTCAGCTGTTAACTGCAATATAAATATACCTTTTTTCTAAATATTGATTAATATATACAGAGTGCCAAGAGAAATCAGTGCCTAGATCTTCAAAAAAATCACAAAATGGAAAGATTCCTAATAACTGATAAAATAACAAAATAAGGGGTGAAACCGAGAAAAACAGCTAAACTCAATGTTTACTCTAAATCTAACAAAGCCAAATGGTTCATTTGATATTAGATGTACTTTCTCTATTATTCTGCTAATAGAGTCACTGCAAATGACCTTTGAAAAGAAGAGCTGCTTCAAAGAACTCAATTTACCGCAATTATTCTGACAGAAAAGCATCACTAGAGCACTGATGATACAAACTCACACAATTACAGCTCATGCTTTGAGACGCAATCCATCAGACTGTGATAAAATAAAGGTTTGGAGAGACTGTCATCATTGTAGCAACAAGATGAGCCGTATTCCTGAGTTCTTGGCTTGTGGAAGGATCAATAGCACATTATCTTCTAGGAAACCTGAATTGTTTCATCAAAAGCAAATCTTTATCACCAACTAGAAACTATTTGAAAGTCAATAACAACAGAGACTGTGGAAAAGAACATAAAAACAATGCCAGCAAAAATGCAAGCTGTTATCAAGGCCAAAATAAAGAAATACAAAATAAAAATAAAATATGCATATTTGTGAGGTATTATGTGAGAATAAAGACTATTAAGTTGTTTAAGATTGTTATTTGCCAGCTAAATGACAATAAATTTTGGTATTCCTAAAATATTTATATTTTCTCTTTATTATGACAGGTGGTCTGATTATATATATATATATATATATATATATATATATATATATATATATATATGAGTGACATCGAGAGAAGATATTTGTTTTTAATGACACTACAAGCTAGCTTAAACCACTGTAATATTTCATTTTATTTTATTTTATTTTATTTTTTTTAGATATGAGGGAAGAACAAAAACATTAAACTTGACAAAATTCTTTGGCGAAAGAAAACAGGCAAACTACATCATAGAAAACAAATGATGCAAAGAGCTTTGACTACAACAAAATCATTTATTAATATTTAATTCTCATTTGGTCATCATTTCTTTTGTATAAAAGCCTAGCACAACTGCATTACACTTATGAAGTCTTTACAAAATTAAGAATATATAACATAATATATATTATATAACATAACATAACATAACATAACATATAACATAATTAATAATTTCAATAATATGTATTAAAGGGTGAAGATGCCCATTTTCTTAGGCCGTACATCACTTTTGGCCACTACAATGATTACATGAATTTGTAAACTGATTCAAGTTTCACATCAGCAAGAGAAACGCATCAGCTGGCTATCTCTTCGCAGAATTGGAGCATCATTCACAGAACAGCATTGCGCTCACGTTCACACACTCTCTCACACACGAATGCTTCCCTGGATCACAGCAGAGAAAGACGCAGTCCTGAACTCTCAGAAATTAACCCTGCTGAGGCTTTTGGGAAAAAGGCATCTGCTTCCAATAAGCCCTGGTTAATACTTGTTATCTACACATTCAGGAGTATGGGGATTTCTCAGAATCCCCGTCGGAACCTCCCCTCGCAGTCACAGATCCGTCTCGCAGACGGGAGCGCCACAGGCTGTCACCATGTCCCTTAGGAGACCCAATTAGATTTATGTCCAGGAATGACTGAACATAACTGAAAATATTTCTGATATGAGCGTTCTATAAACCTGAGCGAACAGCACTCGTGACGGCAGGGGGCGAGGTATTCTGCTATTGTTGGAGGACTGTGTGAGTTTTAATGAACTTGTTGAAGAAAGAGATCTTATTAAAGTTGTCATTTCTTAAATTCATTTCCTTTCATTTTTATACTGAGCAATTAGTATTTTTATCTCCTATTCTTAAATCTTCAACCTATCACATAAGCCTTCCTGCGTTATCATCTAGCATTTTTTAAGCTATTTTCCTCATGGTAACTCCACACAAAACTTTTCTTGTAGGGATATTTGGTCCCGATAATACCAAGCCAAACACACACACTCATGATTTCACTGCTTGTGCATGTGTGTGTGTGTGTGTGTGAGAGAGAGAAGGGTCATAAAACCTAACAGCCTAAGCAGTTCACACAGGTGGCCTATCCACCCTCTGGCTAACATGACAGGTGACAGCTCTGTGCAAAGGTATTCTGTTCAGCTCTTTATAGAGCCCTTAAACAACCTGAGCAAACATTCTTGGAATGACCATCATTGGATATGAAAAACTATTTGTGAAGTTATTTCCACAAATTAGATTGAACCTTATTACAGTGATTCAGTTAGGTCCAGTTCAATAGTCGTTTCCTTTTGCCTGACTAAATAAAAGTGCCAAAGGCATCCAAAGACAGTAATCAGAGAGAGACTAAACTGCAAGGCAAATAAACCAGCTTTCCCAACACTAATTTAGACTCAGTAAATCTCATGTGACAAGGTGAGCTGAAGCGAAAGACGGAGAGGAAGAAACAGCGTATCAGATAAAACACTATCGGAGAAAGGGAAATGTATAACATAAATTAAATAATAAAACAAAATCATTCATTCTCCATAGATAAAAGAGAAAAAAATGCTTCACTTTGATAATCAGTACAGTCTCTTTCAACAAATGTATAATAAAATAAAACCTGCGAAACCATGAATGAGAAAAACATTAAATGATTGATTACAGTTATAGTCTCTTTCCATGAAATAAAAAAGTAAAATAATGTCAAATAATTCATGCTCCAACCATGATTTAGAAAAAAAATACCTCACCTTAATTCAAATTTGATCATTATTATCGTCCCTTTCCAGTTCAAATAAAATAAAGTAAAATAAAATCTGCTCCAGTCATGAATGAGAAACAAATGCTTCACATGAATTAAAATTTGATTATTACCATCCATTTCCAGCTAAAAAAAATCTGCTCCAGCCATGAATGAGAAAAAATGCTTCACATTAAACTGTCAAATTGATTATTATATAGTCTCTTTAAAAATAAAATGAAACTATGAATATAACTGAATAAGGTACCAAAGAGAGGAATAGCTGTTTGTGGGAATGTTTGAACACCAAGGCTTCGAAACCAGGCACTTACTGTATTTCACAACCATTAAAACGAGTACATTGTGTTACACCAACACAGCACCAAACCTTGTGCCATTAATCTAATCTATGGCATTTATTGTGATTTGGGGCATGATGATCTGGTGCTTTTATGAGAAATCTCTCGATGATTGTAATTTCCGGACATTCTCGTTCAAGCGTTAACTGCATTCAAGTATTATCTTGGGAAAATGTTATTCAGATGATATTGATAATAATACAGTGATAGCCTCATTAGTACTGTCCTTGAGTTAGCGGGCATTTTGAAAGCGAGAAGAAGAGAAGAGAGAGAGAGAGAGAGAGTATTCATCAGAAGGGGAGGAGCTGCTGCTGGGTGATCCTACTTGTCTGGCGCTCTGCCACTTTGTTCTAATCACCACTTCCTAGAAATCCATTTCCTAGTGTGTGGAATTCTGGGAAGTCTGCTGTACTGTAGGTAATCCCAGAGAAATGCCTCTCATCTCCTTAGACCATGAAAGAAGACACTCTCTTGCCATTATTCAGTGTGCACATCAAGGTTATGTATGTGTGTGTGTGTGTGTTTGTGCGCGTTTTTGTGACATATCAGGACACAAATGTGTATAATGACATGGGTATGACACTGGTATTACAACTTCAACGTGAAATAGGAGGACATTTCATATGTCCCCACTTTTCAAACAGCTTTAAAAACGTACTAAACAATGTTTTATTAAAAATGTAAAAATGCAGAATGTTTTCAGTGAGGGTTACGTTTTTTTGGGGGGGCAGAATGTACAGTTTGTACAGTATAAAAACCATTACGCCTCTGGAATGTCCTCACTTTGATAGCAAAACGAACATGTGTGTGTGTGTGTGTGTGTGTGTGTGTGTGTGCTGCTACCAGGAAGGCAGATGCCCTTCTGGGAACACATCTTTTGTTGCTAGTAGCCAGAAAAGCGTTTCAGGAGGGAAAAGAGAAAAAGTTTTTACTCATTATGTTCTGTCTTCGTGGCTCCAGTTGAGCACATTGATATTAATTCAGAGAGAGAGAGAGAGAGAGAGAGAGAAAGAAATGAGAAAGAAACAAGCCAAATCTATCTACATAACAACAAAACCTATTAGTGTGATGGAAAATGGCTGATGGACAGATTTAAAGAAACAGTTGATGCAAAAATGAAAAATAATTTACTCGCCCGCATATTGCTCCAAATCTGTTTGAATTTAGTTTTTTCCCATGGAGCACAAATTCAGAAATTTTGAAGAATATTCTGGGTGCTTTTTCATTTCACTACAGAGACTGATTTCAAGATTCAAAAGGGATGCAAAAGTACCATAAAAGTATCATAAATATGATTCATGAGTTTTTTACATTCTTCTGAAGTCATGTAGTTTTGGTTGAGACGCATTTCTTGAAATGGTTCTGAATCAAATCAACCATCTGAAAAAAGATCTGCATCAAAAGAATGATTTGTTAACAAATCAGACATTGTTTTCACTCATGGATATCAGTGAATAATGACCCACAGCTAATCATAAAATGTACTTTTATATGCTTGTGTGGCTTTTTTAAAGCGTGAAAGCTTAAGTACTCATTCACTGTAATTGCATAGGAAAGAGCAACAAACAATCCTCAGAATGTTTCTTTTGGTTTTCCACAGAGGATTCCACACAAGTGTCCAAAATGGGGTTTTCTTATTGTGATGCCAGACGAACTGTTTCCCCAAAGAACAGTTCTTAAAAGAACCATATTTTTTTTCGTAGTGTGAAGAATATTTTAAAGTCCATCTGTCAATAATTTTATCCCTTTAAACTCATCTTTGATCACCAAAATGACTTGATTTCTTCATGCCTTAAATATGCAAATGAGCCAGGAGAAAATATGGTGATAATGATGACTTGGTTTGTCTTAAAGCACGTTAAAAACTCCACATAGACATTTAAACAAGATTAAAAACTTGATTTTGAAATTCTTCCTTCTACCATAAAGAACGTTTTGTGCATTGAAAAGCTTCCATGGATGTTAAAGGTTCTTCATGGAGCCACTAATGCCAATAAAAAACCTTTATTTTTAAGAGTGCATGACGGTGAGTAAATGATGACAGAACGTTCAGTTTTGCTTGAACTATCACTTTAAGGAGTGTGTGAGTGAGTGAGTGAGTGAGCGAGTGAGTGAGTGACGCTGGTTAAGCCATAAAACGATGTGATAGAGGTGTTATATAAGTCTGTCTTCTCATACTCCAACCTCCACTCTGTCTTCCCTCTTTTACATACTCCTTTTCTGCTCCTTTAGTTAAAAAAAGCTGCTAAAGGTTAACGGCAGTGCATTATCATCGAGCACAGCACAGACCCCTCAGATTCAGTGCTGTGTTGTTCATCTTATATGCCGAGAGCAATATGGATTTGCTTGCATTGGAATAAACGTGTTGCTCAGGCCAGGGCAGGTTCACTCAAATCTGTCTCTGGACATATGGTGCTTTATTATCAGCTTGAGTTGGTGTCTGTGTTGCATGTCTGATCACATGGGTGTGAGAACACAGTGCCCTATAGTGCTGCACTTAGTGTACTGAGATAAAAGAAAATCTAATAAACAGCTGTCAATCACAGGACACACACACACACACACACACACACAGAGACAGATGAAAAACACATTGTTAGGCCTTGTGATACAAGACTGCTTCAATATGTAGTTTCTCCGAGACAGCAGTAAGAATATCTATCTATTTATCCATCCATCCATCCATCCAAATGTTTTTTATAATAACTTTTAGACAAGTCATCATTTAGAGTTTGTCTAGATGAAACTGTTTTCAGGCTTTAAATGGGTGCACATGTGTATGCAAAGCCTACAAAATCTTATCAATTCAAAACCTGTAAAATATAAGTTGACAGAGCCCTCTGTTACACTGTAAAAAACCAGAAGTTGAGAAAACCTACAATTTTAAGGCAACAAGCTTCAACTTAAAGGTCACAAACTTGTGTGCATGTTTAACATAATATATCAACATAATATATTAAGTTGAAGAAAATGTTAGTTATACTTATAATTTTATGTTTAGCTGACTAGAAATTTATAATTTAGACATTTAAGTTTACAAAACCTGATAGATTAAGTCAATCATGAACACTAAAATGCTGATCAAAATCATTCTAGATGCTGGCAGTGTGCAAAGCTACATCTGATGACAATAAAATCTTTCTGTTCATCTGTTAATGATGTTACCATTAAAAGAGAGCATAAAAATACAAAATACAGAGTTCGACATTGTACTTGGACAAGTAAATCAGTAAAAAAGTTGCTTATGTGGAAAAAAAGAGGATTTGTGGCATAAATATAATTTATTCTGAATATTCAGTGTTCCATCAGCTTTTACAGATTTAAATCTGAATATTTTTACCCCAAGGGCATTTGTTTTACCTTTATAAAGAGCATTTTTTCCCCTAATCTTATAAAGAGCAATTTTTTCCTAATCTTATTAAATGTATGCTTCATGTTTTATTATTATTGTTTTTTTTTTTTGTTTTATCAATATTGATCTTTTGATCAATACATTCAATAAAAAAACAAAACAAGGCAGGGTTGTTACTAAATCCTTTACACTGAAAAATTACAACTGCATTAAATAATGTTATGAGATTTTAAATATTTTTGAATATCCAAATAAGAAATGTTGGGAAAATGATACTTTGAAAAAAAAAACATGAACAGTTTTTTTTATACTTTTGGAGCTGGAATTTGGAATGAAGCAGTTGTTTGTGAATGTATCATTGAATCTTTGACTCAACCAATTTGTTCAAAACGCTGACTCATCAGTATAAGAAAACATGGCTGAGTGTTTCTGAGATGCGCTATTGTTCTGCTGTGATCTTTGTTTGGAACTATTTTCACTGCTGAAATAGAACAAAACCGTCAATATTGCGTCTACAATGTAAGTGACTTCATTAGCTACTAGTTTATTGAACTGTTGTAGAAAAGTCTGGTCACATTTTCAATCACGATTTCAGAAATGCAGAAAACAACACTCTTGGTCGTGTGATGTTACGCAACTGTATCATATGTTATAAACATAAAAACCTCCACATTTTGAATTTTTACACTTTTCTTTGTGTGTTGCACACATTTGTTTCGATTTGTTACTCTAAGCACATTATACATTATTATTACCCATTATGAATGGCTGTTACTAAATGTAACAGAATCATGCTTGCGTTTAGGTGATTACCTAGCTATTTTTGTTATTGATGTTTTAATCTGGTCACTTGTCCGGTCAGGCAAGTGAAACTCACTTTCATTTCTTGCCCCTTGAAAAAAATCAAGCCCTGGTAAGTCTACGTGCTGGGGCTCAGCCCTAGACGGCCCTGGCCCAATTGAACCCCTGATTATATTAATATGTGATTCTCAATGGTCAATTCTTCCTAATGTAACTGAATGTGCCATATCTGTAGCATTCAAATCAGTAATATTGTAACTGCTGTAAAACATGATTTACAAGGTTGGATTACAGTACCCGACAACCATAATTGCAGGGCCCTCTAGACAGACAAAGAAACAGGCAGGATAGGGAGAGACACCTCTCAGCTATGCCATTTGAGGGCAAGTTATGGGCCAAACACACACATTCACACAAAATGTTGAGGTTTTGGGATACGGTCTCATGGGAAAACACACCGTTCCCTACACACAAACACCCAGAGCTCACAGTGGCCACATTGGCCCCTAGTGTAAATGCTAAGTGTCTTTCTCACACAAACACACACGCAAAGGATGTGAGCGCAGAGACCCCACCCGCTTATTACTGTGCAAGCGAAAACAACCACAGCTTAAGAATAACAGGACGTGAATTGAAGGGAGGAATCAGAAACTGTGAACACAACTGTAAGGAAACAAGGGAGGTTCAACAGTCTGGATCAACATGGAAAATAATGTTTATTCAATTGAAATGTAAAAAAATCAAGCAGCAGGATTGGGGAAAAAATATTTTACAAATCGAGTTTACAATGCAGCGGCATAAATTAATCTTTGTGTTTGTGTTGGTTTCATATATTTTTGAAAATATAAATTTTCTATGAAAATATCAAGTGTGTGACTAATAACAAGATATTAATATATATGAAATACATATAATATAATACATTAATATATAATATAATATAATAATATTTAACAATCTATACCACCAATATTAAATTATAGTCAACTACACTATACCACCAATATTATATTCTAAAAACTTTAGCTAGCTAAACCAGGGTGTTAGTGATGTAATTTCCTGTTTCATGATTTATAGTCAAAACGTCTTCTTGGATTTTGGTAGTACCACACTTCACTGCTTACTATTGAAAATATATAATAAAATGAATTATATTTTTTTAAAAAGTTATTAAAGTTAATAATTCTTAAAGTTTTTAAAATAAAATTTCAGCCTTGAAATTAGGCTCTTTTATCGTTTATGATCACCTTCGAATGGTTATACCAGACATTTTAGCTTCATTCCTTTATTCATTGGTTTATTCACTGTATACAATGTTCATATGAATTATGTTAAATGTTTTATGTGTTTTTAAAGAAATGCACAGATAATTATATGTAAACAATACATGTAATATATGTAATGCTTATGGTATGAGGAAATAAATAACATGTTTATAAAATGCATAGCATTTTGTCTACGGTAGTATCTAAGCAGCACGGTATGCATTTCTAAGAAACATCTCCGTCGTGTTTTAGGCTCAAAACAATGCCTACAGCACTCACGGCTTATGTATAAATCTCAAGAGGATTATTTTTCTTGTTTAACATCTCACACATGGGCATAACAGCTGGTTGCATAATACATTCACATGCCAGTGATCATTTAGCCGTTTATTTAGCATGTCTACTATACTATATTTTAGGAAAGTTCTGGTTTGTAGTGAATTGGCCTGCTTTGTGATGGCTGCTTTTGAAAGCATGTTTTGGCTCAGATAAGGATTATCTATTTTTGTGTCAAGTCAAATCACAAAATAGATTACAACTAACCCAAATGACCCTACAAGAGAGGCACAACATTTTTCTTATTTTCTAAATACAAACATACACGCATCCACTGTTTCCCCACATCTTCTAATCAGATTGCCTCCACACATTCTCACACAGACACACAATCCCCTTTTACCAGAGCTTTATGTCATTGAAACTGACATCTGTGTGCAAACAACCGTGTGGGCTGAAACGCTACACTGCCGAACGCAGGGGTGAGCTCATTTCCACGGTAATGCACAGAGTCAGATGACTGGGGTACGCCAGGCTAAATCTAAAGCTCAGACACGATTCTTTGTTCTTGCATTCATTCACTGCAGCTGTTAGTCTGGCTTTAAGGCTATAGGATGTAATTGAGCAGCATAGCATTGGACAAGCTGGCAAGAAAGTAGCACTGACATACTTTGTGTTGTTCTGTCTATTAAAAAAAAAAAACAGTGGCGGTATCAGATATTAATACCATAGCCTTTTAATATATACAGTACAATGATAGATATTTGATGACTTCATACTCTAAATTACGACAAAAGAATACCTACAAGGTACGTGTCCAGAAAACTAACTTCTTAAACTTACCTCTAATAAGCATCACAAAAACCTGAAAATGCAGAAATTGCAGAATGTGTTAGTAATATTTTATTGCATTTTATTGAATCGAGACTCTTAAAGTACCATGAAACAGAAGTGTGATAGTCTTTTCCCCCCTACTATTACATATATCTGAATGAAATGAAATGAAATTTCAAAAAGCAGTTCAAGAAGCAGTTTAACTCACATATACATTACAACAGGGAAGAAAAGACTTCCAATTCATGCTGACTTTAACTGATCACTGGGTAGTTTATAAAAAGCAAAAAATATATTTACTCTGCAATCAAAGATATTCAATGCAAATTTGAGATGAGGTAACACTGCATGCATAACATTATCCATTTACTACTATTTTAAGTTACAGGCTACTCTTGAAGCGATCACTTTTCATTACAAAGGTGTGAAGTCCCGTTTTGATTTTGTTGTCATTTGCACATTAACACAAATTACAATGTTACTGTTGCTGGAGCATCTATCGTAAACCGACACCATAAATTGACATGAATCCTTTAGAACTTTTAAATGATATAACTTATCTTTATTAACATTTTAGATAGTATCTAAGATAGATAGATAGCTCTTTAGCCTGAGTTAACTTGGTCATGTCGAGCTTGGCGGGTGTGGTTTCAGCAACCAGGCACCTCAGTTCCAACCACCTCTTTGCCCATTTTCAGTTATTCACGAGTTCACACTTACCAATAATCAGATAGGGAATTAGTATGCATATTTGGCGTGCTGTCCGAGGAGAGGGCTCCGAGCTCGGTATTTGGCCCGAGCCCAGAGTACTCCCCCCGTATCTGGTTTAGGAAGTAACCAGGCAAGTGTGAGGAGACGGGGTGGTGGAGGGATGCTGAAACTGTCCAAAAGCATAGGTGAGTCGACCGCATCGATATATATAGGTTTCTGCTCATGCTGATTGGGCAGACATGTTGATTGCTTATTAATGACAGCTGGCTGGAGTGAAGTGATAATTAGCTAGATCATTTGAACGTGTTCCTCCCGAATTTTGTTAATAAAACATCATTTTGAGAGTGACGCGCGGTGATGCGCTTCCAAGATGGCGACAGCCCACTTTAGGCTTCAGAAATACTCTTCAGAAACCTACGGGTGCGTCACGGACACTACATTCATATTTTTTTAGTCTATGGCTGCAGTGTGCTCTACTTGGTTTTGTCCGACAAAGCATTTAAAGGAGTATTAACGTAGGTGGATTTGAACTTGAACGTCTTTCCGGGCTTGAAACAACATTTCTTCTGATGTTCATTCTTGTGTATGTGATGCTATAAATGAACTAGTATGAAGACATGATCGGTTCACGAGCCGATTGAAGGAGCTACAGCGATCTGTCACGACACATTAAAATTTAAATGCTATTTATCGTTTAAATTAAAAAATTTGAGACTTTGTTTCACATAAAAAGTAGCCTGCTCTGTCTTGTCGGTCGATGTGTTGTCAGTGTCCTCTTTGCTCCAGGATGTATTTTTCACTCCGTGAGAACTTGATGTGTGGCGTGAGAGCGCATGGCTTGTCAGGCGTAGCAACAGTAACTAAAGGGGGCGGGTCTTTGCTAACGGTCAATTGCAACTTTACAGGTTAGCTCAGTGCCTTTTTGTAACTGTAAATTTCACAAATACAACTTTTTAAATCTTATAATTGACCCTTTGCAAACAGGTTGATTGACGGGTGATCTGACCAATCATAACCCGCCATTTTGTCAGCCAGTGGAGTTAGTAGATTAATGTTGTTGTTGAACTTAAACTTTATAAAATAGTGTGTACTCACGTCTTTCCATGCTTGAAACAACAATCCTTCTGATGTTCATTCATGTTTATTTGATGCTAGAAATGAACTGGTATGAAGAGATGGTTGGTTCACGAGCTACAGCGATCTGTCACGACACTTTAAAGAGACAGTATACGCTGTTTTAAAAATTACAATATTTTAAACATGAAACCGTTTCATACGTTGTCAGTGTCCTCTTTGCTCCGGTATGTATTTTTCTCTACGAGAAAACATGATGTGTGGCGTGAGAGTGCATGGCTTGTCGGCATAGCAAAGGCGGGTTTTGTGAAGGGTCAATTGTGACTTTTAATCTAACAATTATGACAACAATTAAGAGGTTGTTTCATGTAATTGCAACTGCAGTTCTCACGGTGATTTCACATCTCACAATTGTAGCTTCATATCTCACAAATGTAACTTTGTTTTCTCATATTTGCAACTATCTCACAAAGTGACTTAATATCTCACAAATTTAACTATATATCACTATTGCAACTTTGTTATTCATAACTGTGACTCTCTGTGCGCTTTCATGAGATGGCACATTCACCATTTCCTTACAGTTTTGAGCTATCTTATGGAAAACACCAGGGACGAGTAGAAATGACCAGTGTGCTAATTATCACGATGCCACAGCTTGCTAACATTATTCACATCTGAATACATGAGAAAAATATTTGCATTTCATGTCATAACATAACTCAAGAACAGCATCAGAAAAACACCATTCCTGTGTCAGCCTTCCTGTACAGATATTCATTTGCTGAAACCAAAAGAGGAGCAGATATGCAGACCAACCCATCAAGAGCCCACAGGGTATATATGCTACACCATCCAAAACCTGTCTCCATGGTAACCAGAGCCGAGGAGCCCACCACAGCATTTACCGCAACCCTCAAGTATATATTTCCTTTAGAGTTCAGGAGAAGTCGGGTGACCACCCCTATAATTCAATGAAGTACGACACGTCGTTTGTTGAAGAGCTGCTTTAACGCTTTGCCTTCAGCCACTTTTGAATCTAGCTCAAACATGCTTTAAGCCCATGGAGGCATTTTTATCTGTGGAGGAGATGCTTTTATGGGCACTGATGCATTTTTTTGGCTCTACATGTGAATTTTCTGAGCCACTGGACCGCACACACATCATTTTATGAGTATGAATTCAACCGTCCCAACTGAAGTCTGCGATTACAATACCCTGCACATTTCTGAGAAACACCGGAACAAAAAGTACACTAAGCTGAATTTCAAACGCTTCCCTGGAATTAGGGAAGTCAGAGGACTGAAGGCCCGTGTCAGATAGTTCTGTTTGTGCATGTTTAGTGAAACTAACAGACAGTTTTTCAGAAAAAAACACAACATGGGGACGTATGTAGTGGATGTTTATAGAAAAAAGATGAACATTCCTCACAAACGAACAGTTATCAATTTAATAGCACAAAAAGGTCTTCAGTGATTTCATAAACATGACATTATTGGATCACCTCAGGGACAATGGGGCTGTTGATGGCCATTTATATTTAACCAGGTAAGTCAATAATACATCGATGTAAACTTTCACGCGCAGATTCTAGGAAAGCATTCAAAGTCTCATAACATGGCAGTAACACCTGGGATACAAAGCAGAAAACAAACCTGAGAGGGAGCGGATGAGCGCGTAAATAGAGAAACCGACGCGTGCAAATGTTTGCGAATGATGACACACAAACACTTTCTGATTAATAAGTGAAAGATTAGGAAATGTCACATTACAAACACCTGCTCTGTAAATATTGAATACGCTTTGGGTAAACAGCACTGAATAAAAACAGCAAGTGACAGATGGAAAGAAAAAAAAAACAATAGAGCAGACCATGTTGTAGCTTAGATTGTTGGAAAATGCATTTCAAACATTACTACACCAAATGCTGTATTGTGTCTAAATGTTTTGTCTTTTTTTCCAATTCTTGTCTTGGGCTATGGCCTAATTATTAGGCAGGCAGTTTTTATGAGCTCTTATTACCTGACTAACCTTACATGAATTAGTAGTTTTGGAAATGAATTGGTCACATTACAAAAATATGTGTGGAACTGAATAAAAATGAGTTTTAAAAAATATGAAAAAGAAATGGTAACAAGTCACGTTATGCTATGTATGCTAATGGATAATTCACGGCACGACGTGGAGGCAAAAAACCACCCTAGTGTATTAAAATCGTTTAATGTGCAGCTAGCCGTGGATTATCCCGATTATATGGTCATTTGCCAGCACTGACAACTTAAAGCTGCTATTGATGTTTGCAGCGGAATATTTGACCAGAAATGGTGAAAATGACGGTTATTTTCGTCAGTTATGGCTTGTTGGATCTAGCATTCTGCCTGCTTTGAGTCAGACAGACATAAAATAGTGTGCAAGGTTACATTTACTTGAACGAATAGCATTTATTTGAATGTTAACTACTTCAAATCCAGGGATGTTTTCCCCGCGTTGCTGAGAAATATAATGTAGTCATTCAGTAAGGAAGCTATTTTATTGAGTCAGCGTTCATAAGTTTCTGTGTTGAATCCAATGTGTATGTGCTCCAATGTGTGATGTATGCATTTGTGAGCTTCAATGAAAGAAGCTCTTTAATGCAGAACGTTGATCAAACTGACCTGGAACATGTTCCAGCCAATCAAAATCGAGTATTCAAACAAACCATGGGATAGTAGAAATTATAGATTAGAAATATAGATTTAAAAATTATATATATTTATAAATATACAAAAAGTCAATGTTAACTGTGTACATAAACTACATCTGTTATGCATAATTATTAGTGATTTATTAATAAACATGATTACCAAGCATTTATTATTTCAACATCCAGTTTACAATATATCTTTATTTATTCATATTGAACCTTTTCAAAGGTTACATCAGTTGTTCCTTTTATTGGTAAATTGCTGGAGATGAATCAGTGTTTAACTTATGAAGGTGTTGCGTGGCATGCATAAAGCAGAATAACAAATATTAACAAGACAGACATTCCTTTTCTTTAAATTAAAAAAAAAAAAACTCCATTTTTTCATCAAGGGCAGATGTTATCTGTACATTTTAGAAGCATATTTTTAAAAGATGATTACTTTAATATTAATAGGCATATATATAAAAACAGTATGATGTGATAAATGTCATAATTTTTGTACAGGCTGTCATAATAGATGTATGATAGATTTCAGTGTTTTCTTAACTAAAAATAAATGTCACCCAAGGACACTGTCTCTCTCTCTTCCTTTAGTGTCTGTTTTCCACAGCTTAAGAGCAGTATGGTGAAGTCCAGAAAAACAGGATTCAAGACGTTACACAAACACCTGTTGGAGGACAGATGGCGGGACGTCTGCGGCCTGCAGGCTCTGGAGCAGCCGCCACACTGTGGCTTGTCTTCCGTTCTTCTGCGTCCACATCACCAGCCCCGCGAGCACCTGACTCTGAACCGCGAGGGGGTGGTCGGCACAGCACCGGTACAGATCCGCAGAGGACAGGCCCAGGTCCAGCAGCACAGATTTCCACTCCGAACCCAGAAGAGCAGCCAGTTGGTTCAGATGCAGCGTGGTTGGAACAGTCGGAAGGATGTGGTCAGGTACACCACATTGAACTGAAAACAAAGAAACAACCTATGATTTTCGAAATACAGTAAGTCACACATTGGCGCATCTCACTGCGTACATTACTGATATTTGTATACTATATTTGTTATACTGCAGCCATTTGCTAAAATCATTTAAGTAAATTTAAAATCTCAATAATGGACACACATATTGACAGAAATGTCAACAATTCTGTGTTTTTCTGTCAATATGGGGTGCGTGTATATATATATATATATATATATATATATATATATATATATATATATATATATATATATATATATATATATAAGTGATATACATATATATATATATATATATATATATATATATATATGTAGATGTATAAATATAGATGTTAAAATATTAAATATTTTAAAATATTCAAATATAAAGTATAATTAATATATATAAAATGCATTATTTCTTCATTTATATTTTTAATTATAAAAATGTATATTTGTAATTACATATATTATATAGTTTTCTTATACATTTCTTATACATTTATATATATTTCTTATAAATAGTTTTTTTTACAATAATTATAATTATTAATATTAATTTGACATTATAGTTTAAAAATATCAATAATATATTACTATATTAACATTTATCTTAGTTAAGACCAGTTACTTTTTGCATTTGTAATTCTCTCCTCAGTAACCCTATGGAGCGGATGGGTGAGAAAACTGCATCTTTTATATTTATTTGAGTAACTCACACTGGAACTGTATCATGACCAGTAGAACGGCTCATACTTCTGAATAAAATAATAATCCAGCAGCGGTAAGTCTCAAAATCTATATGATGCATCAGTAAGCCAAAGCTTACAAAGATTGACGTAGAAATTACGTACAAGATAGAAAAAGCATAGAATTATTGAAAATGCAAACACCATTTGAATGATATTAAAAGAAAATGAAAACATGTTTAAGCCATCAAAATCAATTTCAAGGTGGCAACATCAATATCCAATCTTTTCTTTTCATCCCTGCGCAATAAAGACACGTCATTGTTTTCGTGCGAAGAGAATAGAGATGTGTTTTATTTGAGCAGTGGGGATGAATGGAGCAAAGGTCGGTTTGAGAGTTTGTTTTGAGTGTTCCAAAATTCTTCACAAAATCAAGGACGTCCATTGATTTCTGCCATCAAGAGACAGGAGTGGCCACACCAGGCCATGACAATAACAACTCTATATTTAGGGCAGGACATCCACATCTTTAGTATCTTCTGAGTGGAATCTTAACACTCCTGTGATGGACATTTCATCATTTTTCTTCTATAATTTGTGTTTACTTTGTTTGCTTCTCAGAATAAGGGTCTATATTGATCAGAAAACATTAATTTTGCAATTCCTCTTTGTGAAACTAACAGGTGCAGAAATGGCACACTTCAACTTCACATTGAGGAGAAAACATTCACTTCCAGGGCATATACCCAAGTGCAGTAATTCTCTCATGGATTTGGAGACTTTGCAGTAGTTCTTCTCGGTTTTAAAGCTTTAGACCCCAGAGACAAAGAAGATTAGTGTGTTGAGGTGTCCCGACAATCAGCAATAAACACCACAAAGAGGATTTCATGCAGCGAGTGCTGGTTAAGCAAACAGGGGGTGAACTGGGAAAGATCCATAAAATGTCTGTGGCAATACTTTATCTGATTAATGGCACATGGGGGTGGAGGTATAGAAAAGAAAAGAAGGAAAAAATTAGGAGAGTAAAGAAGAAAGTGTACAAAAGACATTGGGAGTGAACATATAAATAGGCGGACAAAAGGTATCAAGGAAAAAACATTGTGGTCAAAACATTGATCTCTGTTTGTGTGTGTGTGTGTGTGTGTTCATGTTTTTTGATTAAAATATAAAATGTTTTAACGTTCATTTTTATTTAAATATATTCTAAACGTTTTAAAAAATTTTGATATTTTAATATAATTTCATTTATTTTCAATTAAATAAAATACAAAAATATGTAGATTAATAAAAAAGTAATAAGTACTTGTAGTAAATTTTACTTTCACAAACTTCAAGTACACAAAACATGCTTCATTCAATAACATGCAGTTGAGTAAGTGAATCAGATGTTGATTTATAATCCATAAAACAGATCCAATTAGTTCATTCAGTGAAGGATTCTTTTTAACAGTTTAATCAACAGATCTGATTCATAGACTTGTTTGTTCCTGAATCCTGGTCACATTTTGTTTATGTGTGCAGTTTTTCTACTGTGTACAATATGCTATTCAAAGAAATTTATCACCTGTTTGTTTTATTCTACTGCCAAAATACTGTATGATAATATATGGGTTATCTAGAAAAAAAAGTGAGTGGCCATGAGACTAACAACATGGCAGTGGAAAAACTTACTTAGTGCGTCTTTATTTTGAGTGTCAGGCTCCGCAACTCACACTAAACATGAATTTAAAAGTGCAAAACACAAAATGAATAAGTCACTCATGTAAGCATATTAACGGAAAATGTATAGCACAAAATTAAAGTTGATGAAAACAAAGAAAAAAAGAAAAATGATAAAATAAACAGGAGTTTCCGTCAAAAAAACTTCATTAAAATGAATAAATAATATTAATATCAAATGAATGAATTATTGTGAAAGAAAGGAAGAGGGTGCTCTGCAAAGAACATTGCCTGGGTTTCAGCAAAATGCTTAACTTTTCTGAGAATTGCTTCTTTTTTATAGGACGGAGCATTCCAGCTTCAATTTCCAAGCGTACATGTGGACGCTTAACTCCGAGCTGCTGGAGCGAACAGATCATACACTTGAAGAATGTAATGAAGCCTTGATCTGAGGGGTCAGTTACAGTATCTTTAGGCTGAAGAGAGCTTATGGAGACGTGTAGCTCGGATGTACAGTATAAATATATAGCCTATCCTTCACGCTTTTGTTTTAAAAAGTGCGTTTAACAGTTGCGAGTGTTGACAAAATTAATTAAACATCCCTGTGAGAGGATGCTGCAAATTTTGAAGGATAAGGAATATCTTTTCTTTTTTTTTCTTTTTAAAAAAATGCAACAAAAACAGACATGAGCGAGTGTGTGTGTGAGTGTGTTTGTTTGAATTTCCTAAAACAGGGCTCTCTCTTCCCCACTCTCTCACTCTCTAGGAAAAGTAAATTCGTTAATTTTGGGCAGGGTGATAATAAACCGCCCACACATGCCGTCTTGGGAACAGCAAGCTGTGCCCTATCTCTGGAAAATTCCACGAAATCTCACAAAAAAAAAAAAAAAAAAAAAAAGCCCTGCTTTTCAGCAAGCTTGACGTCACAGGACAAGGCTTGTTTATCTGAAGTTAAAAAGAGAGCTTATAAATCAGTGCAATATACAATATAAACCATTTGCTGGTTATATTTAACATCTAACCTAACATTTGCCATCACACTGTGACAGTAATGTTCCCGTTTCCTCCTGAAGAGAGATGGGGACAGTAGAGGAGGGTTCACTGAGGACATATAGGCTATGTTTACACTGTACGTTTAGATGCCCAATTCCGATTTGTTGACTATTTTGACGACCAGCTTACTTCTTCTTTTAAAGTGACCCATATCTGCATTTACACTATGCACTTGGAAAAACAATCCAAGGTAGGCATACTGACGCGGAAAATCTTAGGTCGAAAAGATGCAGATGAAATGATAATACAAGCAATCATCTTTAAAGGTCAGCGAAACACTGGTGAGCACTTGTTGCAGCCTGAGCATTGAAAAGAGTCGAGTGATCACGTTTGGTGTCCACCTGAGTTGACGTCATTCGCCACCGCCTCTTTCTCAATGATGTACGACTCGCATTGATAGAATATCCGTTCTGATGCAAATGCACGAACCCGATTCAGATTTTTTTCCAAATATGAATGAGGCCTGAAAGCGATCTGAGAATATTATTAATTGGAATGCATGTGTTTTTTTTTTCCAGCTTACATGTTCGTGGGTCAAATCCGATCTGTGCCACACAGGGGGAAAAAATCAGAATTGGGTCATTTGAACAATGTAATGTAAATGCAGCCTTAGACTCACTATAGGTCCTCAATGTGAAGATCATGTGACGCCTCAAAGTACTAACTATATTTAGCATATATAAGCAGAAGCTCCTTCGATGATGTTATCCTTTCCAATACATTCAAATGTGATTTTAGTACGTTCCAGTTTTTATCAGGCTTCAAGTGTTCCGCCTCATTCCTTTACTTATGATCACAATTCTGCTTCTCAGAGAAGGAATTACAGTTAGATAACTGGATCTGCACTAAACTAAAAATACTGCAGACTGAAAGATAAGATTACTTACTTTCCAATGGAAATTTCCGGTCAAAAATTACGTGTACACTTAAAGAAAACGACTGGAATTAATACTTATGTTAAAACATGAATGGATACTAAATACCAGACCAGGGGCCGTATTCACAAAACATTTGATCTTCTTTAACATTTTAGAGTTCTCCTAAACTAAAAGCTCTTAGTTAAGAGTTTTCTCTTAAACCAAAGCTGCTGAGACAAACTTTTACCAAGCAATAGAGAGAAATCTTAGGCCAAGAGTAAGGACGGGGTTGACCTCGTTGTTATGGACGATGTCAACACGCTTTCTAACTTTGCCTACAGTGATTGGCTGATGGGGGAGGAGTCTCTGTCAGCAACTTATTGACAGAAATATTGTAGAATAAGAAATCATGTTTCCATATTAAGATAAAGGTTTTAAATACAAATGTTGCCATATTCAAATAAAGTTTTTAAATATATAAGCATCACTAATTAAACTAGTATATGTTCATCGTCAGCCTCTGTTTAAGGGTTTGTGCTAAATTCCAAACTTGAGCCCTCGATCCCCTTGGAGAGCACGACACTTATTATATTTTTTACTCAATTCGATCATTTGAAAGTGTTAACTTGTGAAAACAACTGCTACAGGTACTTGGACATTATTTATTTATTAATTAAAGATTTATTTATGAGGTTTTATTGTAGATTCAAATCTATAAATCAAAATATGTATTGCATTAATGAAGAAAAGGTTCAGCACCCAAGGCTCTATCGCTGTTGCCTCACAATGTCTCTTGACTCTTAACGTTTCACAAATTTAGGAGCTAGTTTTTGCTCTATGCTTTGTGAAATACTCTTGGAGCAAAACATTACATTTTTAAAAAGTAATTGTAATGTTTTATATGGCAATGACATATATATATATATATATATATATATATATATATATATATATATGTTTTTTTATACATTATAGTTATTATAAAAAAGGGATTTGGAATGGATTTTCTTGAAATATCTTGATGTTTGCCATAAAAGATTTGAAATTTTTAACTAATTATTTCACTTTTAAAGAAAAAAAATGTTTAATGAAAAACAAATAAAAATGCTGAAAAAATAAAATGCATAATATTTTGTGGCGGGGTCAGTGAAAAGACAGAAAGGGTTACAAATCGGAAGTGACTGGGCCAGCACAAAAGTACATTTTGTGGTTGGTTATTATTCAGATGACTGACACAATCAGTTAAAGTCATTAATCCAGCTCCACATAAATAAAGACAGGCACGAAGTCTCTCTGTTGTATCTCTGTAAAAGATTTGCTCTTCAAATCAAGCCAGATGGTTTCGTGTTATGAAGTGGCTCAAAATGTTCTAACAGCGGACCATAAATCTAAGAACTATTAATTGTCCTTAATAGACGCCATCTGTAAGCCTTGGCTTTGGGCATATGAACAGGGAGATAAAGTGCCGCTCTTGTGTGGCTAAACTGGCTATGTACATCCGAGTTTAGAGGCCAGCTGGAATGGCCTAACGCTGCAGCCAGCTTCCACATTCTGACAGGAAGACTCTCCGCAAGCCAATGTTCCTGGAAACCAGACTGTATTAGAGATGGGTGGAGGGAGCGGAGGAGGAGAATCGATGTGACGTTCCAACAAAAACAAGTGAACAGCACTGTGCTGGCTTGTTTCAAAAGCAAATTATTAAAAGTGCCTTTCTCAATCCATCCGTGGACATCGGGGGCGAGTCGCACAAGGAGAAGAGTCCAGCTTAGTCGACACTAATGCGACTGTTACTAGGAATACAACTGGGGTATCTTGCATGCTATTATTGATTAACTTGCTTAAATGCTTACACCACTAACAGACTTCTAAAGTTTTTG
This sequence comes from Opsariichthys bidens, assembly GCA_037194245.1. NCBI lineage: Eukaryota > Metazoa > Chordata > Actinopteri > Cypriniformes > Xenocyprididae > Opsariichthys > Opsariichthys bidens. Next base: position 11,777,210 of record CM074287.1, on the reverse strand, counting down.
GTTAAGCACGTTTTCCTAAAATTATGACCCGAAGGTCTGCATGGTTTTCATCTCCTCCTCATGACCAAGATCTCATACAAGCCAGTTTGGACAGGAAAACTTCCACAATGACTCTCTAGCAAACAGTCACTGAAAATTCTGAACATGCTAACTTAAAGGGGACTTATTATGTCCCTTTTCACAAGATGTAATATAAGTCTCTGGAGTACTCAGAAAGTGTCTGAAATTTCAGCTAAAAATACGCCACAGATAATTTATTACAACTTGTCGAAATTGCTCCTATTTGGGTGTGCTGTTTTTGTGTGTGTCCCTTTAAATGCAAATGAGCTGATGCTTCCAGCCCGCTTTCCAAAAGAGGTCGAAGCTTTAACACATCACACAGCCAAAATGACGATCATCAGTAGTGGTATTCAGCTTACATTGCTCAAACCGGAGTCGGACACTAATGGAAAGACTCAGGAACTTTCAGAAAGCAACTGGACGTTTCTGAATGGTTAATGGATATATTTATGTTGATTCAACTCATCGACTACCATGTGCCGTCATGTTAATCTTTTGTGCAAATCCAGCCGTGAATTGACCCTCATTAGTGAAGCAGTTCGGCGTAAAATGAAGGCATTATAACACTCTACTACAACAACTCTTCCTCTTCTCTAAAGCAGCCCAACATGGCCTCGTCCCCTTTGTTGAGTGTTCCTGGCGGCAGGGTTTATGTCAATTTTGGGGTTTGTGATGTCACCAACCCAGGAAGAAGCTCATTGTAGTCCCTACCAGTATGTTGTAGTCCTTAAAAAAAGCGTTTTTTTTGTAAAAGAAAATATCTTCCTTTGCATTGAACTTTGTGTGTCGTAACTTTGCAGATGTTGTTTATGCTCAAACAGCAAACTAACTAAAGTAAAAAAAAAAAGAAAAGTAAAATCATAATCATAGACCCCTTTAAGCTATAATGGAAGTCAGTTGGTGTAAAGTTGTCTCAAGGCCTGCCACAGAACAGTTGCCTTGTAAACAACTTAAAATTCAGAACCTTGCGGCTACAGTATACAGATAATTCCCAGAAGCTGTAAGTGAAGGCTTAAGCAACAATTTGCACAGTTTTCCTTAAAGCGAGGATCTCATAAATAAATATGCAAATACGCATGACCCGCAGGTGTGCAAATGGGCTTGACAAATGAGGATGTCGTGACCCCACTTGACTTATCTCCATTCAAAAGTAGGTAATAAGATGATAAGGATTGTGCATGTGTCTCCTTTATTAATGTGTCCGTGACACTGCAGATTCAGAGACCGTCACAACGATGGAGGATAAAAGCAAGTTGAATGAAAAACATGTTCCCATGCCAACTGAATGACATCATTGCTGTCAAGATCCAAATTCATAGCGACATGAATATTAATAATTTGAGCAGCGGACGAAAATAAAAGCAGAAAAGCAAGCACAAAGCACCACAATTGTTTGTCTCCCTGTACGGCCTCTGACAGTTAAGCTAAGAAGAGCTTTAATTTAAAGCGAGTACTTAAGTGTGAAGAATGTTAGCTCAGAGTAGTGCTTGTCCTCGACTTCCTAGAAATTTGCAAGCACACTTCTTTTTTTCCCCTGTTTCTTTTATGCTTTCTCCCTAACCCCACCCCATCCCCCAATATATTACCATCTGAACCACAGTAAGTCAATAAAATCTTCAGCTCAGTAACTGGAGATGGGAGAGAGAGGCAGAGCAGCCAACAAACGGCTTTGATTATATTTTTCCTAGAAAGGAGGATGCTCAGCGAGAGTGCTGGGCCGCAGCGCTAGTGCCAGGAATTAATGCAGCTTTCATGGAAAACCAGGGCAGCGCACCAATCCGGCCTGGCCTTGAGAGACTCAAAACACAACTTCAGCTCTTTTTTTCTTCTTTATACCTCGCCCTCCCTCTGTTTTTCTTTTTACGTCTTGTTTTTTTCTAAGTGGGAAGGGGTTTTTTTTTCTTCTCAAAGGAGTTCTGGGGTTTGGTTGACTCTATGACTAAAAATGGGAGATGCGGAGTGTAAACATGGGGGTTGTTAATCGGTGTTCTGTTCTCTCATGGGAAAACAACAGAAAGCACATAATAAGGTGTCTTTCAGCAAAACAGCAGCTGAAATATATATAGTGCACAGCTTCCCAAAACATCTGTGCAGCTGAAACAAGACCAGGGTGGATAAAAATAATGCATTTCACAGACTGTATATATGCAAACACACTGGCTTTCAAATCGTATGAAAATTTGCTATGCTTTACATGCATTTGTTTGGTTTGGTGTTAGGGATTAGAGGAAGGGCAATTAAACCACATGTTATTTAACCCTCTGGTCAGATACGCCAGATGCAACGGCTTGACCTCCAGCTTTCATAACCTCATCTCAATTAAAAGATGAATGGGTTCATTATGAGACAGAGAGTCAAATCAGGTGAAACAAGGAATATGAGGGAACAGAAACACAATAGATATCTGACATAGAAAATGCTTTACATGTAGTGCAACTGACCAAATGAGCTGAGTGCCTTGAAATGGCTAAGAATAATGTTATAAAATGCATGCATGTATATATATATATATATATATATATATATATATATATATATTATATATATATATAATATTATATTATATATATATATATTACATGTTTGTTTATTATAGATTTGTATTGTATATTTTATTTGCATTTTCATATTAGTAAAATAATACAGTATATATATATATATATATATATATATATATATATATATATATATATATATATATATATATAAATCATAATTATTATTATAGAAAATAAACAGAAACATTTGGTAATTTAGTTGACATAGCACAAAATGTCAAATATTAAGAGACCCCCCCCCCATTTTGTAAAGTATGATTAATGTAAAATACTAAATAAACTATTTTATTTAAAAGGTTTATTTAATTATCTTTATCTTATATTATTTATTAATTTAAGTTTATTTCGACAAATTAATAATTGTATAACCAATGACAAAGCAAAATCTCAGTAAAAGAGATTGAGAAGTAAAATCTGAGAAGTAAAATTATTCTATGACTTATATACAGGCATATGAATATTTACTTATGCAATTGCCCATATTTTAATTGAAACTGAAAAAAGTCATCTTACCCCAAAAGGGTCTAATTTTATTTTCTTCAAAATAAAAAGTACAACAAATCTAAAAACCTTTATGTGTCCACAAATCCTTTATTAATAAATAGGCACAAAAAAACTTTGACATTCCACATAATACATAATACAATATATTATATTATTATACAATATATTATACACATAAGTTTTTTTTTATATATATTTTACTTAAAATTGCAACAATATTATTCTGGGGACATTAAGGTTCCAACAGTGTAGGTTGAACCTTTATTTTAATTTAATTTTTTTATCTTTTGTGTTTGTGACAAGAAGGTGCTCTGATAGATTTAGTTCAAACGATGGCCAAGTACAAACACACGCAGGACTCACCTGTGAACGCCGGAGGAGGAGACTCGGTGTCTTCCGCACACAATCGTAGTAATCTGTCTTTGATCCAGGGGAAATCTTTCCCTAAACACAGTGTGAAGTGATGGAAGGCGCGCGAGCCGCGGGTGGGGAGAATTTCCAGCAGCTTTAACGTTTTTTTTCCTATTCGACGACTCGGACTCGATCTCCTCTAAATGACTCTCCGTTAATATCTCCTCCTGGTATAAATACTGTAGGATCATGTCGTCCACTAAAAGCTCCTCGGCCAAAAAGAGCCGCTGAGATCGGAGCAGTTTTTTGTGTTTTGGGTCCATATTTGAACCCGATGACGAGAGTAAGCTAAATGTCAACCACCACAACTGACTTAACTATGAAGTTATTAGCCTTCAACAGCCGGTGAAATAGAGACGAATAGTCGTTAACATATCAATAGTTGTTAGTAAATGCACATTGTGTATATATCACAACTTATGTGATATAATATTTTCTGTATTATACATTACTGCGCCGCGAATGTTCCATTTATTTCTACCGGCTGGAAACGAAGTGCAGGAGGAACTAATGTTTGGCATCTTTCTTGTTCTCATATTTGTTGTAAATAAATCGGGTTGTTTGAGATATTCGTTGTGCAGAAATAAAGATCACAAACCAAAATGTATTATAACCTTACATAATACAGCTGTTTTCAACCTTGGACCGAGACTCAATATAAAACTAGACTTTGAATGTCAAACTTTGACAAACATATTGTATCTTATTAAGGCACCATATTTATAATATATTTTTATTAATAAAGTATCATATGTCTTTTACTTTCACAGATAATCCACTGAAAATCCCAGCCTGAATAAATGGAGACCTCACACAAAGAATGTAAGATTTATTTATTTATACATTCATAAGTTAACCCAATTCTATTGTAGTAACAATAACTCGTATATTGAGCTGCTTATTACTGACATTGTCCTCTGATTAGGAAAGTTTTGTTGTGGATATTTCCCCTTCCCCTCGTGACATTTTGTTGAAACCATTCGTTTGAAACGCTAAGCTTTTATTTTGCCCATAAAGGGGCTTTAGTCTTTCAAACGCTGGCTCGGATTTTTCAGAGCAACAATTCTTCCAGGAAGAGCGGATTATTTGAATATCACGGCATTTATGAGCTACAAGAAGCTGGATGTAGGCTATCTATGTAAATCCCCCTTGGTATTATTGGCATGTCCTGTCCTGAGAGTCCATGCCATCATTGCTTTTTGCAGCATGTCCTCAAATAATGCCCTTCATTTTCAGTTCGTTACATTTATGGTATGGCTTCTTATACAAGAGTACATACCACCAAGCACATTTTACATTAAGCCTTTTAAAATCTGTTAGAAAGGATTTTCTCTTCAGAGAATCCATTATTTTTGAGGCTTATGGACTTTAAGCTAAATTGGAAGTATCTACAGTGTCGATTAAGTACATGATGAATATTTGCAGAAAAATGTCCTGTATAGTCAGTGAATTTCTTCACATTCACAGTCTTGTTTAGAATTTATCTGATAATTATTGCATGTCCCGGATGTTGTGTTTTGGCTCGTCACCCGTCTCAAATTTGAATGAACAGTTTAGATATCATCATGGGCTTGATAATATCATAATGAAACAAAAGGTGTCACATGTGCTTTTGCATTGCTTTGCATTAGGCTGTGTTTTTATCAGATGTACAGTACATGCCATGGAGACTTTGAGCTGAAGTAGTCCATTGAATTGTTTTTTATGCATGTGAGAGTTCGATAGCACTTGCCCCATAAGCGACCTTTTAAATCCTGTTTACTCGACCGCTTGAGCTGTTAAGACATTCACCAAGCCAAGTGTCAGATCCGGTCATGAACTTCAGAATATTTTTGGTCAGCTCAGGTCCTCTTGCCTTCAACCACTAACAAGTTTCAGGTCAACATATATGTTTGTGCATCTGCCTACGTTTTATTCCCTGTCGCTGTAGATTTCTTCTGGAATTGCAACCAAGCTATATCTTTAATTTCACGTTGTGTCTTAAGAAAAGAAACTAATTATAAATATTAAAAACACATTCATAAAATATAAATATTCAATGTATCATTGTCATTATATGTGTAAATAAATAAATTTGAATTAAGTTAATCAGTGTGTGCAAATAATGGTCACAAATAAAAATATCTTATTAAAATATCTATAATTAAAAAAAAAAAAAATTGCAATGATAACCAATACTTTGTCAAAATACCATAAAAATAAATTAAACCTAAAGCTACATTTAGGTAACACTTTGTAATGATTGGAATTAAATCACTAACATTATTTCCTGCTACAGTAGTGGCCAAAAGTGATGTCAAGCATAGGAATATTGATATCTTCACTCTTATTCAAATTATTAAAAATTCGGAGAATTGTTTTGGGAGTATATTACGTGTATTATGTGCTTGAAATCTATTGTTTTATTTGTGATAACAAATTAACTTTTGGTCTGGCAGTCGTACAAAGAAATTATAAATGAGAAAAGCAACAAAATATTAATAACTGATTATGTTGTTGTCATTAAATGGTTTTTCCTGTTTTTTTTTGTACAGTAAAATAAAATTTGTTGATGTAGTTTAGCACTGACATGTCAATCATATAGATTAGTGCGTTTAACCCCGCTTTTGCCAAATAATTTTGTCAGATAGATAAATACCTTAACCAAGTTTAGTGTTTTGTTCTTCCCTTATATTTAAAATATATAAAATATTTTCCCTCATATTTTGTTTAATGGAACATATATATATGGGATTAAATAGGAATAATTATATAATTATCTTTAAAGGGGGGGGGGGGGGGGGGGTTTAGGGATTTTCTGAAATTTTGCATTTACGTGTCTTTATTCCCTTAAGCACAGCCAGTGGTTTCTAAAGACTCAGAAATGGTTTTCAGGTTCTCATGCTTTAGAGGGGTAGTGAAAATAAGAACGAGAACTTGGATAGGATTACGTTGATCTTCTAACAATCTGAAGCCAACAGTTAAATGTGTTTGTGACTGCAGAAAAATGTGGCGGTGCACTTGTGGGGTCAGTTACAGCCAATTTCCATGTAAAATCCAATGAAGTTTAGATTACTTGGAAAACAGTGATATCTCCACGTTATCTTTGACTAAACAACTCTTTTATGTTGTGACAAGGAGAACACCAGCATTTAGCAGCACTTTCTTGGGAATGGTGTCAATATTTAACAGAAAAACAGTCACTTTCTTGCACTGTTCGGGTAGTCAGTTGCCTCTCGAGGAAACGTCTGTGAATACGCGCACACAGTTTATTCTAAAAATCCCAGCAAAATATGGAGTGACTCAAAATGTTACTCAGAATTTCCATGCTTTGGTGCAAGCTAAGAAAAAAAAAAACATGGAGGGGACAAGAAAAGCTGTGAAAATGGAAAATGGACTGGGCAAAATAGGTGGCAAAACACCTTCCCAGACAAACACGTGAAAATGCTCACAATAAAAATACATATATGAAGTGCTAGCATGCATGAAATGTCACGTAAAAATAAAATGTGCATGCAAACAATGTTGGATTAACAAATCAGTGATAAAACTCCAGAGTGAATCTTCCCTTTACCTTAACTACTAAAACAACTTCCAAACAAACTCCAGACACTTGACTTGGATTATCTGTGTATTTTCAGTACATTAGAAACCAGAAGTGCATTTAGGATGTGGGTTTACTGAATGCTTGAGAGGTTGCCAGGATGTGGGTGTGTGACCTTGATGACGATTGTTATTATCAGTTCTGCACATGATTGGCTCATTCAGGGGCAGAAATAAAGCAGTGAATTTGTAGAGGAAAACAAACAAACATGGTGTTTGTTTGAGGATGTTTTTCTTCACTTTTTTTGCACTGAAATACAATTGTTACATCTCCCAAGCATGTTCAGATATTACCAAAAACGACAGCCACAGAGCAGGAATTAAAGCTATGATTGCTTTTATTTCTCACTTTTTGGGAGACAATCTATTCGCTCCTGATGTAACACAAAGCTGTAAAATGATTGTGGAATTTTGTATTGGCAAAGAGATCATATCAGACTTATGTATGATTCGCACCCTAGATACACCATGTCCTCAAGGAAGACGACAAATAAAAATGACATTAGTATATTGAATCTGAAAGATGTTGGCAGAATGACCTTCCATGATGATCTGAGATTAGTTTTCTAATGATTAAGGAGGGTAAAATTTTGGTAGATTGAATTCATTTTCAGTCCTATTAAATATGGAATTGATTTGTTTTAAACTGGAAAAATCAAGCCACCGATCACCAAATGTTTTCAGAGGAATGCTTTTTGGGATAATACTATCTGAATGGCTCCATACTAAGTATGGAGAAAACATGCAGGAATTTAGCACTCAAGCACAATGGTGAATGGCATTCACCGCCCCATTCTTCAAGGAATAGAACTATGTACGTTTAGTTCAACCAAAATAGAAAGAAGTTCAGATTAGTGTGGAACTTGAAAGGAAAATCCGATTTTTCTTACAATCTCTCCATAAATAGCAATGAGGACAAAAGAAAAAGCTTCTGACCTAGTACGTCTCACGTTTTAAAAATGACGCTCCAGTATAGAATCAAATATTCCCCAAATACGACCAATCAGCATGCAGGTTTATCAAGACGCCCTCCTGAGGTAGGGTTAGCACAGGCCAATACATGTTGACCATATGCAACAGCAGAAACAAACCATGCTGCTAAATTACCTCTTGGTTCAGAATGTGCAACAAAATACTAAGCCGGTGGTATATTTCATTTGCAAAAGTACACACCCTTAAAGCCTGGAGAATGGCAAGAACCTCTGTCTGCAAGTCTGAACTTTTAAATTACACCTTAAGTTTTTATATATACACACTACCTTTTCAAAGGTCAAACAGCTCTTGGAAAAAATCTCATGTTCGCCGTGATTTTGATCAAAAATGCAGTAAAAATCACAATTTCATATAACATTTATAAAGTAATGTATTCCTGTGATGGCACTGCAGGTCACATGATCCTTCACATATCATGTTCTGATATGCTGATTCGCTGCTAAAGAAGCATTTCTTATCAATGTTGAAAGCAGTTGCTGCTTAATATTATTGTGAAAACTGCCATACATGACCAGAACGTTCTAAAGAACATCTTTTGTAATATTATAAATGCCTTTACTGACACTTTTGATCAATTTTATAATGTTTTATTGTTTAAGATTGATTGTTTTTAAAAAGGGCTATTTTTAAATGTACTTTTTCAGTAGGTATTACATTATCAAGATGACACATCAGGATATACAGTATATCAAATCGCAAGGTACTTGCCAATTCCCAGCAGTTCCTTGGGCAACCATGACATCAAATGATCATCTATGACTACAGTACAAAAATATAACATGGATAATGAGCAAATAAAACATACTCAAAAAGCATTCAGTTTCAAACTCCCGTGTCTCAAACACAGGGTGCAAAACATCTCAGACACCTGCTGCAATAAAGGGATAGTTCACCCAAAAATGAAAATTCTGTAATCATTTACTCACCCTCATGTTGTTCCAAAATCATATGGCTTTTTTTCTTCTGTGGAACACAAAAAAAGATACCTCAAATGTAAGTTAATATCCCAGCAAGGTTTGACGTCAGTTGACGCTCGTCACCGTGGTTGAGGTGGACTGTGTATGCGTGCTTTTGATCATTGATTTGAAAGTAAAAAAAAACAAAAACCTCCTTACATTTCAGAACACTTAGAATATTCCGATTGAGTTGTATGGATTCTTTTCACACTAACTTCTTTAAATGGTTCCATGAAGAAGAACCTTTAACACATCCATGGAAGCTTTCCACTGGACAAAAGGTTCTTAATAGTGGAAAAATGTTCTTCAGATTATTAAAATGTTCTTCACACTAAGAACAAAATAGTGTGAAGAATGGTTCTTCTATGGCATCACTGCAAAAAAATAGCTTTAGAGTTTTGAGCTTAATAGGTTTGGACCCCATTGACGTTAATATATGGACAAAAACAGCTGCAACATTCTTCTAAATATCTCCTTTTGTGTTGTGCAGAAGAAAGACAATCAAGATTGGAACAACATGAGGTTGAACTATTCATTTTTTGGTGAACTGGTCCTTTAAAAGAGAAGCAAGGCCACACCTTGAGGCGTTCTGTACATCTGATGGGTGTTTAACTGGTAGGAACCCACAGATTTTGGTGTAGGCCATGTGTGCCTCACACATACAGCTCACTCACTCTTTAAAAATTGACCGTAGAATATCTACAGGCCATAAACTTGTTAAGTCTTCAATGAAGAACATTGTTATGATATTCTTCGTATTATCCGAGTAGTTCTCCCAGAAATGAAAATTCTGTCATTGTTTACTCACCCTCGTGACATTCCATACCTGTAAGACTTTCTTTCTTCGGCAGAACATGGAAGATATTTTGAAAAATGTCTATGTTGAAACAATGAAAGTCAATGGACATGGACCTGACTGACTTTCATTATATGGACAAAAATCTTCTTTTGTGTTCCACAGAAGAAAGAAAGTCAAACAGGTTTGGAACAACATGTGGGTGAGTAATTAATGATCAAAGATCTTTTGAGTGAACTATCTCTTTAAAGTAGTCCTTGGGCACAAGGAGAAGGATCCCAGGAAAATGAACCTAAACGGGACATTAGCACCCCATTATCACTGGGTCTATGATCCATAGAACCTCAGCACTTATGGTCATCGTCATCCACGCGGTTCTACACATTATAGGTGTAGTCCGTCAGGTAATCTTTTAGCCGGTTAGGCAAAGGAAGTTCTTGTACCCGCCTTGTGGTTTTATTGATGGCAATACGACATAGATGCTGCAGAGACGGTGTGGCCGTGTAAACCGGAGTCGTGAGCAGCAGCTGCACGGTGCCGTTGGACGGGGCGAGAGGGGTAGTCCTGCCCTTACAAGACGTCCGGGACAGCTGCACGTAGTGCTCCACAAGATGGACGACGCTGTCGAACTGCTTGAGTTTGGGCTTGACCAGCACCACGGAGTCCAGCTTGAACTTGCCGTCCTTGTATTCGATACGCAGGTTGGTTGGTCCCGCTGATGTCATGGCGGAGATGGTGAAGAGGTAGTCCCTCTGAGAGCTATCCCGGACCAGAAACGTGCCCTCCGACGTGTCCTGCAGAATCTCCTTGGCTTCATTGGCTGTCAGGCTGCCCCAATACCAGCCTGCTTCCAAGAAAAGAAGACACACAGATGGTCATACGTATCCTCTTGCACTGTATTTGTTTCAGTCGTTTGTAATATGAGACTCATAATGTTTCCCTCAAAGGACGCGCTCACCAAACCATGACTTCCTGAGCTAATTCACATCTGATAACGCAGCAAAAAATTAAGCACTTCCGAAATGAGCTGTTAAATGAACTTTAATTGAAAACATTTGGGCAACACAGCAAAAATGTAAACAACAATGACATATATTTCCTAAAATACTGAACTAGACCATCTGACTATTTCATCTTGGCATTTCTTTTTAAACCCAGATGCTTGACAGATGTTCCCAAAAGCTACTCATTCTTTTTCTCAGCAGCAGACAAACATAAAAAATGAATCTTGTTGCAGCATCTTAATTACTGTATGATGCTTCTCTCTCATATACAGTATGTGCTCTTATGTGCAGTGTTGGACTAAACTTGTGCCCTTGAAACCAGAAAGGGATGCAAGCAATTGAGGACAAATGTTCCAGCCAGGCCAGGAAACATAACAAAAGATGATAATGTCAATCTTTTGTTGCACAAAAGCAAACAGAAAATGTAAACAGTAAAGGCTTTTGTCAGGATATTCACATAATTCCCACTTGCAGTCACTTACATACTTCATTTCAGGGTCAGAATGGGGGGTATGTAAAAAATGCCAAGAATGCCTTCTGAATTCAGTATGGGCAAAATAATAATAATAATAATAATAAACACAAATACAAAAACCTTATGTATTTGTAAAATTTGATTTAGTTTGTAATATTGCTTACTGTTCTAATTGTTATTGAATTAATTTTATTTAGACATGAAATATTCCCAATAAAAAAAAAAGCTGTATACTTTATACGGATAGCAAATAAATATCCTTGTGTAAAAAAAAAAAAAAAAATGCTGTCAGAAATCCAAAGGGGAAAAATCATTACTGGATTTACATTCTTGTTTGTTGAGATTCACCTCTCTTATATTTCTCTGATTTAACAACACCAAACACACCAGATACAAATTATATCGCAAAAATGTATGAATAAATAAACAGCAATCCTCAAACAACATTTTCAACCATATGACATTCAAAAATATAATCATAGCTGCTTTGAATAGTCAACAAACTCATGCCAAGAGCTTGATATAGTATAGACCTGCAGCCGGTTTGATTTATGAGATTAAAGTACACTTAAAACGACCTTTAAACATATTATAGAAATTTTATATAGAGGGTTCATTGTTTTTTAAAAATCGGCTATTATCACTTTTAACATCACATTTGGCGCATTTAAAAAAATTATTCTGTTGTTTATGTATATAAATCACTGCCTGTGGCTGTTTACAACATTAATCCAGTCAGTGTTACAGAACAAATGAATAGAATATGGAAAAGAGCAGTAAACGTTTACCGGTGTTTTTAAGGTCTCTCATGGCAGTGGCAATGCGACTGTGTTCGGACTCCGTGACTTGGGTTTCGGTTTGTGATCTCCTTTCATTCTCGATGCTTTCCGTGGAGTCGGATGAGTGACAGGTCATTGGAGAACCGCGTTCTGCATCCAGTCAACGTCTATAATTATCCCTCAAACTGACGACTGGCTCTTACTATCAACCAAAACATGTGAGAAGTCTTCCAAAGCGTCCGTGGATTTTGTTTGGCTGCGCCGATCTGAAAATACAAACATGTTTAAGACGACAGAATGTGTTACATTAGGCTAAATATGAAATTAGATCGGGGAGTGTTGTAACGTGTTTTGTTTCAAGGTCTGTAACGATGGTGGTATTTTTTTCTTTCTCTCTTTCTTCCAAATGTTGATGTAATATTTCCATAGGCCATATCTCAGCTAGAAATTTGTTTATCTCTGAACTGTGTAAATTAACGTCAAGTCGAAGAGTGTTATTGTTACAATCTTCCACATGTTTGTAACACTATACGTGGTGGTTTTAAATTTTTGCGCATGAATTTGTGCTAATCAAATTTACTTGTTCAAAATGCCATCCCACATCACTCTCGTTTCATTTTAAACATTTAAAGGGATCATGAACTGCATTTTTTTTAATCATTTAATATTGTTTTCTGAGGTGCACTTATAATGTTAGTATGATTTTTACATTTAATGAAATAATGAAATAAAGGTCGTTTTCTAATCTGATTTGAATGCTCTGATGGAAAGGGCGTGTCTACTGTGAGACACGCTCTGCTATGATTGGTTCAAATCTTTGCATATGAAATAAGTACATGAACTCTCCAAAACAATTACTGCATTTTACTACTACAGCCGTCAAGATTAAATAATCGTGAAAAGTGTCGATTATAGCATTAGCCGACGACAGACATGACTGTTGAGCGCATGAATGCAGTGATCTTGTCAACTGGATTTCTGCACGCTCACAAATATTTTAATCATTACATTACATAACAGTGCAAACGCGATGTAAATAAGAAATTCATCGTGCAGTGTAGACAGCATTTTGTCGAGAGTCCAGAATTCAGTCACTGATAAACTCGAGTTAAGTGATTGACAGCTCTAGCGATTATAAAGGGAGCGTTCTTTGATCGCTTTCTGTAGTTTATATAATACTGGGTAGTAACTGATTACATGTAATCTGGATTATGTATTAAGATACCAAAAATGAAGTAATTGACCCTTCGCAAAGACCCGCCCCCTTTAGTTACTGTTGCTATGTCCGACAAGTCATGCGCTCTCACGCCACACATCATGTTCTCACGCAGTGAAAAATACATCCTGGAGCAAAGAGGACACTGACAACACAGACAGAGCAGGTTACTTTTGATATGAAACAGTTTCATATTTAAAATATTGTAATTTTTTAAAGAAGTTTACACAATAAATAGCGTATAGTGTCTCTTTAATGTGTCGTGACAGATCGCTGGAGCTCCTTCAAGCGGCTCGTGAACCGATCATCTCTTCATACTAGTTCATTTACAGCATCAAATACACATGAAGGAATGTTATTTCAACCGTGGAAAGACGTGAGTACGCGCAATTTTTGAAGTTCAAGTTCACCAACGTTAATCTATTAACTACCCCGACTGCTTTGTCGGATAAAATGGCGGATTCGGGGTTATGATTGGTCAGATCGCCTGTCAATCAAACTGTTTGCGAAGGGTCAATTGTAATTATATTATACATTATTACATATTAAAATACTCATAATCAGAGTTACTTTTGTATTTATTACATGGTTGTAAATTATTCAATTAATTGATTCTACTTCTTTGTTCTGATTGCCTTTCTAAAAAAGCCTATTGCTTAGATTACGTTCAGAAAGTCTTTCAGGTTTGTGGACTTGCACACAGTCATGAGCCTCACTGAAAACATTTGATCGGTGGATTAACAGAAACACATTAACACTTTTAAGAAGCGTTTTCTCAGCATTGCATATCTAATCAACTCCAGACAAGCACAATTATTTGAATTATAACTCAGTGAGTGATTTAACCATGTATTACTGTCTCCAGAAGGCATTTGTCTTTCAAAAACACATTAAAAAGTACAAATTCACGTCATTTCATATTTACATGCTATGTTTGTTTCAAAAACGTTTTTCTCAGCCGAACCTCTTTGCCCCAAATATCTACTTAAAGTAACCCCTTAGATTTTAAGATAGAAGAAAATTAATAAGAAAATAATAAGTAATTAAATTAAGTCAATAATAATTATACATAATAATAATAATAATAAAAAGTTCACAGTTCTCTGATGTCAGTTAATGAGTTATGTCAAAAGTAATCTGAAAAGTAATGAAAAAGTAGTCAGATTACCTAAAATGAGTAACCTAGATACATTACTAACCACAATTTTGTCATGTAATCTGTCAATACCGGATTACAATTTGTAAGTAATCTACCCATCACTACTTATATAATTGAATCACAACTTTAAATAACAGATTATTTTCATGCTACTAAGAGGAACAATGTAAAGTTGACCATTTAGTCAATGGCTTGATTTACTGACGCATACACACCAATAAGCGATTTTGAGGCAAAGAACAACTGTACAGTACATGAATCATTAGGCTATCACAATTCACTAATCATAGATTAGGCATTAGAAGTACTTAGGCTAGTCTACATGTTGTGACATTACTGTCGGTTTCGGTGCAGGCTTTGCAAACAGACTCTTACTGCAAGATATGGACCCGACAGTAAATCCTGTGCCGAAATTGCGACTGATTTACCAAAGAATCCACAGTGAAATGTAAAGAACAAATAAACAATGCTGTCCTGAGACATTCACATTGACAACCACTATAGCATTAGGATCCTTCGCAAGGTGTAGGCCTATGTTATTTTTAGTCCGGTGATCCTGTAGCTCTCTTCTCATCTCACTAACAATCCAGTGGGCACAGCCAAAGATGCGATTGCGATGAATAGGCATTGATTTTCCTCTGCAGAGGCGGTCTTTCGTTGCACTATTATGTCATAATGTGATCAAATCCAAAACGGTCGTCTTCGAAACTTGGTTTCGATAAAAGCTGTTTTTTTGACTAACTAATCTGAAAGGATGTTTTTTTATAGTGCCATGACCTCTTGCATCTCAAAAGATCAAGAAAAAAATAGATTTCTCAATCCCTTGTTTTCGTATGTATAGGAAATGTTCAAAATAATGTATAAAATTGGAAGCAACTGGAAATTCAGTGAACACAGTTTAAGTTCCGCTGTGTGTTAGTCACTCACAATTATGGTAAGTGTGGTATTTTGTCTATTATATGTGTGTCCAGCGGAATGGAAAATGTTACAACCCTTGCCGTCTATTTAGACGTGGTATTTATAGTTTTTAACACATAGATGAAAAGCTTTTGCGAATGTTACAGACTAAACTATGATGATAGCCATTTAAAATACATGATCCTGATCGCAAAATTAGTTAGATATGAAATCACTCTTTCTCCTTACCTCCTGTAAGTCCTTAATTTTACAGTCCTACAGCTTCTCCTGTCATCTCAGCTCACATCTGACAGTGATTTCACTCCTAGCTCATTTCTAATTGCTTATTTGAAATACACTCATAAAGTGATAAATGAAAGTTTTAATCTCCATTGAATAAACCAAAGGTCAGCCTTAACTACTGTACTTTTTCCTGTTCTTGGTTTTTTTTTTTTTTTTTTAAAAAAACGAAATGTCAATCGTCGCGAGCTTCAGAAACGTTATAAACGTCCATCTTCTGTGTGAATGGGTCACTGGGCACGTGCATGAGAAATAAAAACAAAGGCTGCCTTTAAGAGACGGCAAATACGCAGAACTGGCTTTACTAGGAAACGGCATTGACAGCTCCTGGCAAATGATAGAGTGACAAATAAGATTAACCACTGCATTTCCTACTAAACCTGTATGTGATGCGTGGATCGTTGGATGTAGCTGCTATCTGAGAAGAAAATAAAGCAGAATATATTTTGACCAAAAACTTAAGCCCGAATGGCGACAGTCGGAGAAAGCGCACATCACTTACCTTTTGTCCAAGTGAAAGCAATGAGCAATTAAGTCCAGCGCGTTTCGCGTTACAGGCGTTGAATGGCAGCATGATTCAGACCCATCATTTATTAATGGCAAACACTGATCGGTTCACTGTCGGGCGACCAGCGCGCCCTGATGCTCAGCAGGTCTGGACGCGTTTTTCCTTGTATTTGCATTGATCCTGTCAGCGGCAGCGACACTCCACAAAAAAGCGACACTGTCTACAAGCGCACGGCACGCGCTATGTGTCCAAACGCGTTCACAGCGCGCGCCAAGCGAGCGGGACACATGTAATATTACTCTCTCCAGCAGTTTAGCGATATTCCAACGAATGTTATTTTTTTCTTCTGATTTGTGTGTATGTGTGTGCGCGCGTCGTTAACGACCTAATCCTCATTTAAAGAGACTGGTATACAAAAGACTAATTTCCAGGAACTTTCCAGGAATTGTATCACGTGGTCAGAAGCGCGAGCGCTCTCTTAAGGTCGTGCCAAATAGCTATAGTGTTTTTTTGTTTTGTTTATTTGTTTATGTTAAGACATATATTTTTTATCACAATATACGCTACACGTAATTATTATTATTATTTATTATTATTATCATTATTTGTTTTTAGATATTTTTCATTACCATACTTTACAATTTGTTGGCTGATTTCTTTATTCAAAAGCCTTTCAGCAATGAAATGCAAGAGACAGGCCATTAAATATGCATCCAATGCACACATAGAAGTGCTATTTTTATTGATTATTCTTTCTTTCAATATGCTACATTACATTTCTGCAATAAACCATTTTTATTTATTTATAAAACATCTGGGATGGGCTTTTTTGTTGATTCACTAAAAAGGAATGTACAGTTCTTGCTTTTCCAGATCCGTGAGCCAGTCACAGCGTGACAAGTGCCACCTTAAACCAAGAATTTATTGCCTACCTATGACAAAACAAAATAGAAGATGTAATTTTACCTGTAGATAGATAGATAGATAGATAGATAGATAGATAGATAGATAGATAGATAGATAGATAGATAGATAGATAGATGTGTTCAAATGATAGATAGATAGATAGATAGATAGATAGATAGATAGATAGATAGATAGATAGATAGATAGATAGATGTGTTCAAATGATAGATAGATAGATAGATAGATAGATAGATAGATAGATAGATAGATAGATAGATAGATAGATAGATAGATAGACAGATAGATAGATGTGGTCAAATGATAGATAGATAGATAGATAGATAGATAGATAGATAGATAGATAGATAGATAGATAGATAGATAGATAGATAGACAATAGATAGACAGATAGATAGATGTGTTCAAATGATAGATAGATAGATAGATAGATAGACAATAGATAGACAGATAGATAGATGTGTTCAAATGATAGATAGATAGATAGATAGATAGATAGATAGATAGATAGATAGATAGATAGATAGATAGATAGATAGATAGATAATAGATAGACAGATAGATAGATGTGTTCAAATGATAGATAGATAGATAGATAGATAGATAGATAGATAGATAGATAGATAGATAGATAGATAGATAGATAGATAGATAGATAGATAGATAGATAGATAGACAATAGATAGACAGATAGATAGATGTGTTCAAATGATAGATAGATAGATAGATAGATAGATAGATAGATAGATAGATAGATAGATAGATAGATAGATAGATAGATAGATAGATAGATAGATAGATAGATAGATAGACAATAGATAGACAGATAGATAGATGTGTTCAAATGATAGATAGATAGATAGATAGATAGATAGATAGATAGATAGATAGATAGATAGATAGATAGATAGATAGATAGATAGACAATAGATAGACAGATAGATAGATGTGTTCAAATGATAGATAGATAGATAGATAGATAGATAGATAGATAGATAGATAGACAATAGATAGACAGATAGATAGATAGATAGATAGATAGATAGATAGATAGATAGATAGATAGATGTGTTCAAATGATAGATAGATAGATAGATAGATAGATAGATAGATAGACAATAGATAGACAGATAGATAGATAGATAGATAGAT
This sequence comes from Opsariichthys bidens, assembly GCA_037194245.1. Taxonomy (NCBI): domain Eukaryota; kingdom Metazoa; phylum Chordata; class Actinopteri; order Cypriniformes; family Xenocyprididae; genus Opsariichthys; species Opsariichthys bidens. Next base: position 11,758,936 of record CM074287.1, on the reverse strand, counting down.
AGATAGATAGATAGATAGATAGATAGATAGATAGATAGATAGATAGATAGATAGATAGATAGATAGATAGATAGATAGAGAACAGTTTAAGACTCATTAGTTCTATGTTAAGAATGTCTATAAATAAAACTGGCAGAAGCTTCCCACGTGTGTAACAGGCATTACAGTCCCTGTATAAAGACAACACTGGATTATAGGAGTCACAGGTGACAGTAGCTCTGATGCCTCAGATGACCTTGCTCACAGGCTACTTCTCTCACTGGTTTGGTTTTTAGTTTTAAACAGTCAAGAGGAATATTAATTTTAAAATTAAGAAGATCTAGGCAGCAGAATTTAAGCATAAAGCAGAAATTAAGAAGATCTCTGCAGACCAATGTTAGATGCTAGATGGAAATGTGTTCTTGCTTATTCAGTTTAAAGGAATTTAAAGTAATGCATATAGGGCTCGTATCAAAAGTGCTCAAATCTACTGTGGAAGTGACCCCGTTTATAATAAATGTCAATGTTCACATGTTCTGGTGATGCATTTAAGCCTCTAAGCCTCCTATACATTATTTGGAGTTTCCCCAAGCGTCATGGTTACCAGCACTAATGGGTGAAGTCCCTGCTTTTTGTTATTAGCGCACTGATCAATACTACTAAAGTGGAAGGAGGCTGCTTCACCCACTGACATCAGTGGATCAGAAATATAATGTCTTGCCTCCCGCTTGAAATAGCCTTGAGATGCTCGTTAAGATGCTCTGAATTATTATTTTGATTGTTGTAAATAATGCCATATTATTGACTGAATATTCCCTAAATGGAAGTCAAATCAGTTTATTGTATTGTATTGTATTTATTAATTTAGTTTGTTGGTGTTCATATATGTAAACTTCCATGTGTATGGCTATACATACTATTTTGTAATTATCTTATGAAATGCCAGACCAGCGTGGATGTGATCCTGGGAAATAGTTGGTGAAAGCCGAATTGAATGTAATTTGTATTGTAAAATAAAAAATAAAAAAGGGAATAAAATGTATGAAACTGCTAAGAAATATTATGATTCAATAATTCTAAAATTCTGTACTGTAAATTTCTCTGTGGTTATACAGCTGTAAAGAAGTTGAAATTCTGCCTCATAGCCTCCTCCTCTGGTCATTGTGAAGGAGCAGTGAGGCACGATGCGATACGCCTCCAGGTCGGCAGGGGGCGGCGGTTCAGCAGACGTCTGGTTTGACGTCACGCACGCGGCAAAAACAAAAATGACGTGCGCGCGGCTTCTCACCAAACGATAGATTCTATTAATTTTTGCATACTTTAGTGACACAAACGCTATTATTTTCCGAAATAGACTTGTAAGAGGATATTTCAGTTTAGCAGGCGTTGATTATTCGTACTAAAGGTGAGTATTGATATTTAATATTATCGTTTCAATAGAGCTTCAGCGCTATTAAGCTGTTACTAATGTTTCAACGGTCCAAATTTAAATATAACTTACAGTTTAGCAGCGGCTATAATAAACTTCATATGTAATGTTCATGTTAATAATACAGATCTATTTATTGTGCGTGTATGCAACGCTAGTTAGCAAATCCTGTTTATGCTCAACTGTGATTCGTATGTAGTGAAACAGATAAAATGCCATTTTACTTTTGACAATGTAATCACTTTGAGTCATTCTTAATCATTTCGGTGGATGGCAGTTATTATAAATGATAAAAATGAACTCTAATGCCTGTTAAAACGATGATGTGCGGGGTATTTTGGAAGCATATGGCCATGGATTGTGCAGAGACGAGATATGCCCATCTGCTGCAGCCCCTGCGGGACCTCACCAAGAACTGGGACATTGACCTGGCCAGCCAGCTCGGAGAGTATCTCGAGGAGGTGAGAAAACACACTGAGATCAAGCATCACCTTTATGGTTTAAAATGCGCCTTTTCTTTCCCTGAGTCTCATATTGTTGCTGTTGTTGACAGCTGGACCAGATGACCATTTCATTTGATGGTGGGAAAACCATGATGAACTTTGCTGAGGCTGCACTTTTAATTCAAGGATCAACATGCATCTATGGCAGAAAGGTAAATGTGTGCAATACAGAAATGAATTCCACTAAAATATAAGTTTAGTGATTTTCAATAAAAATAAGTTATATTAAACGAGACGTCTTAATAGTTCAAGGAAATGTTTTAGGTATTATCACATTTATTTACTTATTTTATTTAGTTATATTTAATGAATAAAATATATGGGAAATTTGGCAGTCATTTATATGTTGTTTTAGAGTTGGCATAGGCCATTAGCCAGTGTTAACCAATGGAATCTTATTGGAAAGAGCAAAATAAGATTGTTTCATTTTGTTTTTATCAAAGTGACCCTTCGCAAAGACCCGTCCCCTTTAGTTACTGTTGCTTTGTCCGACAAGCCATTCGCTCTTACACCACACATCATGTTCTCAAGCATTGTCAACTCGTCGACAGACGTATGAAACAGATTCATCATTTTTTAAAGAAGTTTAAACAATAAATAGCGTATAGTGTCTCTTTAATGTGTCGTGACAGATCGCTGGAGCTCCTTCAAGCGGCTCGTGAACCGATCAGCTCTTCATACTAGTTCATTTATAGAATCAAATACACATGAAGGGACATCTGAAGGAATGTTGTTTCATGTACGTGAGTACACACAATTTTTGAAGTTCAAGTTCACCAACGTTAATCTACTAACTCCTTTGATTGCTTTGTCTGACAAAATGGCAGATTCGGGTCAGATCGCCTGTCAATCAAACAGTTTGCGAAGGGTCCGTTAACTTAGGTTCAAGAGGACACAAAGATTCTTTATTTCTTTACAAAATTATTCTGAATATTTAGGTGGAGCTCCTTCACACTCTGGTGTTTCAAACATTGGACTACATCTCTAACAAAAACAAGAAGTAGGTGTTATCGTCTTGACCTTAAATTTCCATTTATTCTGTTGAATGGGTTTGTTGACATGCTGTTTGTGCTTATCTCAACAGACGTGATAAACAAGGTTCTTCATCAGATGGAAACCAAGAAAAAGCCCATTCAGGCAATGACGGTGACGATTTTGAGGTGTGTAAATGAGCATTAGCACTTGTTACCTCAAAACAAAAACCTTAAAACAAAAAAAAGAGTAAATGAGGGTTTTTTTAATGCAGTTTGATGAGATTGAAGAGGATGAGAATGTCAACTCTCAGAATATAACGATGAAAGATCCAACAGAGGTGAGTTGGGTTTCACCCCGTCAAAAGTTTTTGTTTCTACATGTTAAGGTGTAAATTAGATTACCACATTATTCTTAGTTTGTGTCTCTCAACTGGGTAAAATTGAAATATAATAATATGTACTTTTAATATCTAGGAATTTGACTAATTTTGTAAAAGTTCTGCAGATTAAGTGTCCTGGTTTTTCTGGGTGTAATTCTTCCTTATTCTTCTTTAGCCAGTGAAGATTATCCGTCTCCCTCCTGAATCTCTCATTCCTGTAGAATCACATGAGAAGCAGAAATACCCCCTTCTCAGGTAAAGATACTCTGACCCACACAAACAAATAAAAAGTGTTCAAAGTTAAACTGTTCGGTCTGTAATATGATTGTACAGCCTAATAACTAATATGTTTTATTCTCTAGTCTTAAAGGGGAGCTTCTTGGCAGCTGTAAGGATTTTCGGATCAATAATTTCACCATGGATGAAGCGGGATTAATGCGTCTGGGCTCTTCCCATGCTCACTTCCTCAAGGAGGTTGCAGAAATCCAGCACAACCTCTCTGTACATGCTCCTGTGCCCTTACAGACAGGTGAAAGCACAATTTTTAAAAAAAAAAATTTTTTAAATTAAAAAATATGATGAACTTCAAAAATATTTAGCAGCACAACTGTTGTCAACATTGAAAAGAAATGTTTCTTGAGCAGCAAATCAACATATTAGAATGATTTCAGAGGATCATGTGACACTGAAGACTGGCGTAATGATGCTGAAAATTTTACTGGAATAAATTACATTTTAAAATAGATAAAAATAGAAAACAGTTATTTGAAATTGCAATAAAATTTCACAATATTACAGGTTTTACTGTATTTTATATCAAATAAATTAGCCTTGGAGGGTGTGCATATGAGGCTTCTTTGATTAGTTTACCTAAACCTTATTCCAATTACAAGACGAATGAATTACTGAGCTGAGGTGCGTTTCCAGTAAAACAACGTAACTCGCTGTTTAACTACCTTGGTACAATGCATCGTTGAATAAATCAAATAGCTAGTCTCGACTGTTTCTCGAAACTGTATTGTCACAACTTTGCCGTTCAACCAATTTGGTTAATGATGTCACGCAGGTGGTATAATAATAACATCTTTAATGAATTCATTTGAGCCAGATTGTTTACTATAAATTACAGACTTTTGCTTTATTTCCAGATTCAATCATAGGCTCCTTCTTATGTACTAGAACATGCGCACTCTTCAAAATGGTTAAATCTCTCCACAAACAAGATGTAAATAACTTTTGTATATGTGTGTATGTATATGTATATGTATATATATATATATATATATTCGAAATGAAGGATATAGAATATACTGAATGTCAGCTTGCTTATTTTGCTCAAGATAAGGATTTATTAAGTCCACATGTCATACAAACTAGAAATTTTGGTGGGAAACACGTTGAATTTTGCTGATAAAGATGGAACTTGCAAATATAGTTGGCTTACAATGCTTTTGGGAAATGCACCCCTGGTCTATGTTGTTTTTATCTAATTATTGTCATCCGGTGTTCAGAAGGTGTTGCTGAGGTTGATGGTGGTTACGATGAAGAAGATGTTGCCGTTGAGGTTCTTCCTCCACTGGAAGATCATGGGATGGAGGTGGAGTCCGAGGAGTGGGTGGAAAGGCATCAGGTACCCGAACACTTTGTGATTTAAGTGTTGACATTAGTTATGTTTGGTATTAGTGAAATGGTCTGTTCAATGTACTTGTAAAGTTTTCCCACTTTATTTGTTCTAGGGTCTCAGTGAGGGGAGGATGCTGAGACCAAGACCTGCAGTTCAGCCAATCTCAGAGGAACCCAAGCAGCTCAAGGTATAGAGAAGAGCACTGACATAAAATCTCCTTTTCTTCACACTAAATCAATTAACCATGTTCACATGTAGTGCCTATTAAATGATCCTTTCATGATGTTGCATAGTCATAGCCTCACAATAATTGCATGTGCATATTCTAGGAAACTGTGGACCCTTGGAAATGGCATGACTCCTATGCTGCTTTTGGGGAGGACAAACCTCTCAAAATAGGTGTGTGCTCAATCTGATGTCCTTCAGCATATGTATATTGACATTTCACCTTAAAATACCTCAATTAATTATTCTTTTTCAATTTGACTTTTTGATTTTCTTCTCTGCTCTCTAGGCAAGTGTTATAAAGTGCCGGCAGGTCTTGAAGAGTCTGGAAAAAGGAAGAGGAAAGGTCCTTCAAAACTGCAGGACTTTGGCAGCTGGTACTCTAAAACCTGTAAGTTATTTTTTTCAGGCTGTTGAAAAGGAATGGACTTCATATTTTTCTTGTGAATCAAAGAGAAGTTATTTTCTTTTACAGTTGAGACTGCGGATCGCAAGCTTAAGAATGGACCTACTTATCCTGGTAATAATTTGAGGCGTTGTGCTATATAAATATAGTTTTCCATATTGTTGTAATGTATACAAATAATGTTTTTCTTATTGCAGACCTTAATTACATCTTTGTGAGTAAAATGGTTCAGCATCTGAAAGTACAGAAGCAGATTCTCAGGAAAAGGGTAAGGATAATTTTGAGTGTGTGTAATGTTACTAAAGATTATTTATATATTTCAAATAAATGCTATTATTATCTTTCTTTTCATCAAAGAATCCTGAAGAAAAATATATCTCTGTCCCTGCAAAAATATTAAACAGCACAACTGTTTTTAACATAGATAAGAATAAGAAATGTTTCTTGAGCACCAAATCAGTGTTTTAGATTGATTTTTGAAGGGTCATGTGACAGAGTAATGGCTGCTGAAAATTCAATTAATTACACTTTAACTATCTATTCTAAAGTATTTTAATTCAAGTAATATTTCACAATATTAACATTTGTACCGTATTTTATATATCAAATAAATGAAGCCTGGAGAGACTCATTTAAAAAATATATATACTGTATTGTTTTGTGTCATGTAACCCAATGCATTTCCTCTTTAGGGTGTTTTCGTCTCTGATGAGGAGTTAAAGAAAACTTACCTGGAACCAGAGAATCTTGAGGACCAGGTCGAGGTAGTCCGGCATCCAGATGTAGAGGGTGAGACATGCATGCGCTCAATCATCCAACCCTAGATTTTTATTCTACTAAACTGTAAATTGAAACAGATCATAGAACTATTGTTTGAAATACACCAAACATAAACATTTTTATTATTCTATTCCTTCAATTTTATTCAGGCGAGGACTTTTCAGATCAGGAACATGACCACTTAGTTGATGAACCTGCGGAGCACCTTGGAGAACAGGAGCAAATTTTCCAAGACTTGCATATGAGCCGTATGAGTTATGAAGATCTGGTCAAGAAGAGTGTTGTATGAAAGCTTACAATTGATTTCCATTAGATTAATGTTACATAAATGGGACAATTGTAGTTTATTCATTCTGATTTCTCTCTAGGATCTGTTTCTGGTGAACTCTCAGAAGTATGCACAGGAGACGGCATTGTCTCGAAGAGTGAAAGAATGGGAGGATGGAATCAACCCTCATCTTGCTGCCCAGGTAATGTGGCATGATGTAACAGATTATAATATTTCCAATTAAATGTACAGCTTAAAGAAGAAATATAGTGAACTACTGTTTAGTTTAATCCCATTAAGTATCTAATATTTTGGTGCATTATTTTGTACAGGAGACCTGTCCTGCTTTTGACATCCATGAGTATGGAGACAGAATTGTTCAGGCACTCTCTTGTGTGGGGGTGAAAAAATCGTTTGCCTTCATTGTCAAAGGCAAAGAGAACACCGAAGCCTGCAGATACATGCTGGCTGCTCTACAGCTGGTGGGTACACAGCTACTAACTGGCACGTTTTACCAATTCCGTCCCTCGTTTTAAGTAAATTGTGTGCACATTAATAATTTGTTCCTTTTGTTTTAGTTCAATAAAAATGAGGGAGCAAAATAGTTCAACCTGGCCACTAAAAAGAGGGAACAAATTAAAAAATTGTTGGAACAAATTCTTAATCTTTGGCCACAAAACAATTTATTAAGATGAGCACAAATTCTTAATTCATGGTAATTTAAATTGCAATTTATGACCTGATGCTACTTTTCTAAAACAGGCCAATGATTACACAGTGGAAATTGACAAGGAGGAGGGACTTGAAGACAGCGTAGATACAATGGAACTCACATTACTGACTACACAGAGGGCTCATGAACGTCTCAAAACCTACAACGCACCTTCTGCTACAGATGCACCCTGACCTTTTACTTTTTTTTTTACTACGTTTATTGCTTATCTCTTACCTTTGGCTCCAAACAGAAGCTATTTATCACAGACAACATCCAAGAGAAAAAAAACACGAAGACTTTCTATGCTTTTCTATTCTATTCTCTATAGTTACATTTTGAATTTGGTATTTAAAAACGCATGGATGAATCTGAGTCCTGAGATGAAGAAATAACAGGTGTTTTGACAAACTGCAATGCAAATGAGACCTGCTTTCAATTTTTAAAAAGCCAGTGTCAGTGGCATATTTCATGTCTAAAATTATGATAAACGTCTGTTCGATTGATAAATGCATTTTCTGGACATCTGGATAAACTGCATGTTTCTAAGCCATTTTTATATAATTATTGAAGAATTAAACAAAAAATAAAAATAGTGTTGCATAAAAGTCATTTTGTGTTTTATGTAAGTAAAGATGCCACAAACATTTAGTAGCAACGAGAAGTATTACATCTGTTATAGTTTGGATAAATAGCAGTCCTCAGTATGAGCTGTTATATGTGCAGTTATAATAGACTTCACACTCAGAGTGAGAAATAACACATTTACCAATGTGTTACCCTACCAATCTACCATCACAGCATTTATGAATGTTTGAATTAGCTTTTATTTTTATGTTTTCATTTTTCATTTTTTTATTTAACTCATTTCAGTTAGTTGCAAACATTTATATTTTCTAAAGGTTCCATCTAATATTTATATTTTTAGTTTTATTTCAGTTACAAAAAGCTATTTTTAAGATTTAATTTTACTTAATTATGAAAATAAGGAACTAGGATGCGGCTGATCATCCTTGTGAAAAAGAGCTTTATTGTGCAAACACGTATTTCTTCACAGATTAATCTGGAAATAATTTAACATAATTTTTCACGTGATTACGTATACTCTCAGCAATCTGGGTGTCATTTTTCATTCTGTTGTAGTAGTCCAGGAAGAGCCCGTCTGGGTTAACCAGGTAGATGATGATGGTGTGGTCCACGATATAATCCCCATCCTCATCTTTAGGACCAGCGCTGGCATAAACTCTATAATCCCGTCCTGCCTGCTTCACTTCCTCCGCGGTGCCCGTCAATCCAACCAGCCGTGGATGGAAATCTTTCACGTACTTGGCCATAGCAGCCACGTCATCTCTCTCAGGGTCGACGGTGATAAAGAGTGGCTGGACAGGGGGTAGGCTAGGGTCTTTGTCCAGAATACGCACCACACTGGTCATTTTATCCAGCTCGTCGGGGCAGATATCCGGGCAGTGGGTGAAGCCGAAGTACAAGAGCACCCAACGGCCCAAGAAGTCGCGTTTGGTCCTGCGCTGTCCTGTGTGATCCAACAGGTGGAAGTCTCCCTGTCCGAGAGCCACTTTCCTCAACTGTTCCAGTCTCTGCATCTGGATCCTCTGATGTTTCTCCTGGTACACATACCACCAGGTACCAATAATACCTCCTCCGAAAAGCAGCGTCACCACCAAACGTGTTCGCAGTTTGATCCCTGCCGACGAGCCCGAGTTTGGAGTTTTAGAGGAGCCTTGAGAGTAAAAAGCTCTTTGTTCTCTAAATAAAGGTAGTAGACGGTAGTGTGACGGAGGAAAACATTGAGCCGATGCTCTAAAGTGGGACTGATGTGAACGTTTAGTTGTTTCTCTCGTTGTTGACCGCAGGATGCTCCGTGACGTCACATGCCATTTGAGTCCTCTGAGGCAGCCGAGTCTCAACATCCTGAGAACAACTGATGGACACAAAGATGAAAGAGTGACGTGAGATGAGCACAAATGTGCTTGACAATCTACAATATTAATCAAGGCTCTGAATCCTGGAGATCTGCCTTTCGACAGACTGACATGCTTTCATTTTCAGGTGAAAAGATGTTGATTATCCAGTTCATCAGCTTCAAACAGGTCTATGACACCCCGTATACCAGTATGTATCATTTAAGTTTCTAAGATTTTTAATCTTATTTTTCTAATACTATTAATTGTAGTTCATTAAAATTGTTGTCGTAACACTTTACAATAAGGTTCATTTGTTAACATTAGTTAATGTATTAACTAACATGAACTAACCATGAGCAATACATTTGTTACTGGATTTACTAATAGTTAATGAAAATACAGTAGTTCAACAGAACATTAACAAATGTTAATAAGTTTTTAATAATGTATTAGTAAATGTTGAAATTAACATTAACAAAGATTAATAAATCCAGTATACGTGAAGTTCATTATTAATGCATGTTAACTACAATGAAACTTACTGTAAAGTGTTGCCATTGTTGTGTTGTATTGAAAACTAATAAATCGACATAATAAAAATAAACAAATTTAAGCTGACAGTACAATACACGTATTTCATAATGTATTGTGAACGCTGTAGCCTTCTATGTTATGTCAATGACAAATTAGCAAGCTAGCTCTGCAAGGATTAAATAGACTCTAAAACAATATGTTTGGTCGGTGGAAATACAGGACTCGTGTTACACACGCAAAATTAGTTAAAATACGTTATAGCTTAGTTTAAATCTTACTAACCCCGTGGTTACGGTCGTCTGTCCTCACTACAAGATCCACATGTGACATGGACATTACAAAACATTCAAGCGGCATTAGCCTTGTGTTTCGAAGTCGCAGATTCATTTACAGCATAAACGTTTGCTCGTGTAGAATAGCTGATTTTTTTTTTTTTTAAATACTATTTTAAATTATATGTAAATATTTTATATTACAGTTATATGTTCTTATGTTATATTATTAAACATATTAGTAGATTCGTCATTAAAAGTTTTGCGCAAAAGCCACTAGAGGGCAGGTTGAGAAAAATGAATAATCGAGTGGAACTGAATTAAATTGAAAAGGTTTATTCATTTAGTATGGATTAGAAACTGTAGAGCATATACAGTGTTTTACATCCAACACACAAGAAAAATAAACAAAACTGGACTAAATGTTTTTCCTTGTGAATCTAAGTTATTCATTTGAGATTGTGGATCGCAAGCTTAAGATTGGACCTACTTATCCTGATAATACTGTGAAACCCATCTCATAGTGGTTGTTGTAATCAGCGTTGGGTGTAATTAATTATTAAGTAACATAATTACTGTCAGTTAATTACTTTTCCCTTGAAAAAGTAAAGGATTACACTTATTCTGTAATTGAATTACAATTATTTCTTTGCAAACAGTTTGATTGACAGGCGATCTGACCAATCATAACCCAGAATCAGGCATTTTGTCTTATGAAGCAGTCAGGGGAGTTAGTAGAGTAATGTTGGTGAACTTGAACTTCAATAATTGTGTGTACTCACGTCTTTTCGCGCTTAAAACGATGTTCATTCATGTTTATTTGAGGCTATAAATGAACTAGTATGAAGAGATGGTTGGATCACGAGCCGCTTGAGGAGCTACAGCGATCTGTCACGACACATTAAAGAGACACTAAACGCTATTTATTGTTTAAACTTCTTTAAAAATTACGATATATTAAATATGAAACAGTTTCATACGTTGTCAGTGTCCTCTTTGCTCCGCGATGTATTTTTCACTGCGTGAGAACATGATGTGTGGCGTGAGAGAGCATGACTTGTCGGGCATAGCAACAGGGGGTGGGTTTTGCAAAGGGTCAATTGCATCAAATAGCCTACTGTATAGACATTGAGCAAAACAACAATTCTGTATAAACCAATAGTGGATTTAACATTAAAATTTAATGTTAAAATGTATGTTTTTTAATGTAACTTTTTCCCTTTACACACTTTAGTCAGTTCAAGAATAATTCATGCAATTGTATATTGTTTATTTGAAAGAATTAAAAATGCAGATTCTATCCACGTGTCTATCCTTGTGTTTCACTGTTCGAGGTTGATATGGGATTTATAAAATAATCCAATATACTTTTTAAACCAAGTAATTAGTACAGTAATGTAATTACACTGCTGAAGATGTAATTACTAGCTATTAATTCATTTTTGGAGTAACTTACCCAAAACTGGTTGCAATTTATACCAATTTTTTTTTTTCATTGTTATTGCAGAAACATTCTCAGGAGAGCTCTTCATGAACGGGACGAGGCCTTCAGCATATGTTGTGAAAGGTTAGTTGTTTCTCTCGTTGTTGACTGCAGGATGGTCCATGAAATCACATGCCATTTAAGACCTCTTTAGTCTCAACATCCTGAGAACAACTGATGGAGACAACCCCTAAAAGACACCCTAAGACCTCTTGTGGAGCTCACGGTAATGACAGAGAAGTTAGAAGTGTATGCCAATGGAGATCTAATACCCTTTGATGGGCGGGCAGTGTCTGAAAGTACAGAAACAGATTCTCAGGAAAAGGGGAAGTATAATTTTGAGTTTGTGTGTACGTGAATTTGAAATCAATATTTTTTTTTTAATGAAATTTATTCATTTTAATCCAGACCTTATTCACTGGTCCGGCATCCAGATGTAGAGGGTGAGATGTACACACTATCATACATGCGCTTCTCATCATAGTAGTTGTAATTTATACAAATTGTTTTTTATTTCTTACTGTTGACCTTAAATCACACCGTTGTCTGAAAGTACAGAAGCACATTCCTAGGAAAAAGGTTAAGTACAATTTTGAGTTTGTGCATGTGAAAAGTTGATGTTCAAATGTTGGGGGTCAGTACAATGTTTTTTTTTTTTATTATTGTTCAGCAAGGATGCATTAAATTGCTCAAATGTGCCAGTAAAGACATTTATAATGTTACAAAAGATTGCCATTTCAATCCTCCATGACAGGATGCTCCATGACGTCACATGCCATTTCAGTCTTCTCCTCATCCTGAGAACAACTGATGGAGATAAAGATGAAAGAGTGGAGTGAGATGAGCACAAATGTGCTTGACAATCAACAATTTTACAAGATCTGCCTTTCCACAGACTGACATGCCTTCATTTTCAAGTGAAAAGATGTTGATTATCTGGTTCATCAGGTGCCTTTATTGAGTTTTTGAGCTGAACTCTGCAGGAAAATCTCCAGAAACAGGACTGTAACACTCATACCATTATGTATCATGAAGATAAGTGTGCAAAACCCCTTCACAGTCTCTTTATTCACGATAAACTAATGGTTAGTTATCCATATGTGCAATAATGGTACCTATCTTCTGTTGGTCCTTCTTCCACAGCAGATCCTTCCGGTCCTGCAGGCTGTGAGGAGGAGGAGGCGCAGCGGATGGACTTGCGCAGCCCCATACGCAGCAGAGTGCGATGCACTGTGTACTGCGACACTTTCTTCACATTGCCATCATTAAAATTCTGCGTGACTTGTGCCACAGTAGGCTTTTTCTTGTCTCGGATCAGATGAGTTAGTTTTAGTTTCCCTCGTGCATCGATGAGCCTTGAGCGCCGAGCACGCTGTCGCAGGTTTGTAGCTTTCTCCTCCTCGGACCACTGTTGGTAAATTTTCACCACTGCTGACCGGGAGCAATCCACAAGCTTCGCCGTTTCAGAGAGACTCTGACCCAGTCGCCTTGCCATATAAATCTGGCCCTTGTCAAAGTCGCTCAGATCTTTATTCTTGCCCATTTCTCCTGTATCATTAGCAATGACAAGCTAGCTGCGATTTTAACCACTATCTTGCTCAGTGCAAATACAGGACTCGTGTTTTATTAGCAAAATTACATTTAAAATACGTTTAAATGTTAATAACCCAGGGTTAACAGTCGTCTGTCTTCACTACAATATATAAACTTGAGCTCGTCTTTCTTTGTGTTTACGGCAGTTGGCATTCAAAATGTTGCATGACTGCCACCTGCTGTCGTTTGTTTCATTTAATAGATTGGTCCGTCCAGTCCCCCTAAGGAAATTAAAACAAAAAATTCCTTCCTTGGTCATTATTTCCACACTTTACTTTATACTATAGATTATACCCTCCTGAGTAAGCGACAAGAATACTTTTTGTGCGCAAAAACAAAAATAATGACTTGATTCAACAATTTCTTCTCTTCCCTGTCAATCGCCTACATTGTATGATGTAGCAAACAGTGCAACATTGACATGGAAGAAAAGAAAATGCTGAATAAAGTTGTTTTTGCACTCAAAAAGTATTCTCGTCTCTTTATAACAAAGTTGGACCAAGAACCATTTCAGTTAGTTGCAAATATTTCTAATTTTTAGTTTTATTCCAATTAAAAATAACAATTAAGTATTTAATTACTATCAACATAGTTAATTGAGAAAATAAGGAACTAGGATGCGGCTGATCATCTTTGTGAAAAAGAGCTTTATTGTGCAAACACGTATTTCTCCACAGATTAATCTGGAAATAATTTAACATAATTTTTCACGTGATTACGTATACTCTCAGCAATCTGGGTGTCATTTTTCATTCTGTTGTAGTAGTCCAGGAAGAGCCCGTCTGGGTTAACCAGGTAGATGATGATGGTGTGGTCCACAATATAATCCCCATCCTCATCTTTAGGACCAGCGCTGGCATAAACTCTATAATCCCGTCCTGCCTGCTTCACTTCCTCCGCGGTGCCCGTCAATCCAACCAGCCGTGGATGGAAATCTTTCACGTACTTGGCCATAGCAGCCACGTCATCTCTCTCAGGGTCGACGGTGATAAAGAGTGGCTGGACAGGGGGTAGGCTAGGGTCTTTGTCCAGAATACGCACCACACTGGTCATTTTATCCAGCTCGTCGGGGCAGATATCCGGGCAGTGGGTGAAGCCGAAGTACAAGAGCACCCAACGGCCCAAGAAGTCGCGTTTGGTCCTGCGCTGTCCTGTGTGATCCAACAGGTGGAAGTCTCCCTGTCCGAGAGCCACTTTCCTCAACTGTTCCAGTCTCTGCATCTGGATCCTCTGATGTTTCTCCTGGTACACATACCACCAGGTACCAATAATACCTCCTCCGAAAAGCAGCGTCACCACCAAACGTGTTCGCAGTTTGATCCCTGCCGACGAGCCCGAGTTTGGAGTTTTAGAGGAGCCTTGAGAGTAAAAAGCTCTTTGTTCTCTAAATAAAGGTAGTAGACGGTAGTGTGACGGAGGAAAACATTGAGCCGATGCTCTAAAGTGGGACTGATGTGAACGTTTAGTTGTTTCTCTCGTTGTTGACCGCAGGATGCTCCGTGACGTCACATGCCATTTGAGTCCTCTGAGGCAGCCGAGTCTCAACATCCTGAGAACAACTGATGGACACAAAGATGAAACCGAGGAGTGAGATGAGCACAAATGTGCTTGACAATCTACAATATTAATCAAGGCTCTGAATCCTGGAGATCTTTTCACAATTCGATTTCTATTCAAAATCTTGCGATTCGATTCTGATATGGATGTACATCAGATACATGGCAAATTTTCTCAAGGGAAAAGAAATCTCTCAACTAATGCTGTAAACTATACAAGCGAGTCAGTTGGTACTACATGACTTTAATATTGAAGGTTAAAATGAACAACAAACACTTAAATTACACTCAATGACGTTTTTATTATAATAAATAACTTCAGATTTATATTCATACTCCAATTAATTTTTTGAAATATAATCATTTAAATCACGGCTGTCATAACTGATTTATTAAACATGCATTAAATATTGAAGAACATTAACAATTATAATGAATATTTAATGTGGAGCGTATATCAGAATGCTCTTTTTTCTAGCTGACTAACGAGTTTATGGTCAATGAATGTTTTTCTGAGGTAAATGTGACGTTACGTCACAATGTTTACAAGCTTTTTATTGACGTCTTCGCGGTTGAAACACTAATTGAGAGATTACACGTGATTTCTGTTAGTTGTACTGTATCTTTAACACACCTTCAGATGGTTCTTAATGTTTATTTCGCGCTGGAACTGATATTAAAGCGGTTTATTGGATGGGAGGCGCGCTACATGTTCTATTTATTCAGCAACTGAAAGCAAGACTAATCAATTCTTGGGATTTGAGAATCGATATCGGTTCGTACCCAGCCCTACCATTATGTATCATGAAGATAAGTGTGCAAAACCCCTTCACAATCTCTTTATTCACGATAAACACAATGCTTAGTTATCCATATGTGCAGGAACCAATAAATGAGCAATACATAATAATGATACCTATCTTCTGTTGGTCCTTCTTCCACAGCAGATCCTTCCGGTCCTGCAGGCTGTGAGGAGGAGGAGGCGCAGCGGATGGACTTGCGCAGCCCCATACGCAGCAGAGTGCGATGCACTGTGTACTGCGACACTTTCTTCACATTGCCATCATTAAAATTCTGCGTGACTTGTGCCACAGTAGGCTTTTTCTTGTCTCGGATCAGATGAGTTAGTCTTAATTGCCCTCTTAAATCGATGAGCCTTGGGCGCCCAACACCTTGTCGTCGGTTTGTGGGTTGTCCCTCCTCGGACCACTGTTGGTAAATTTTCACCACTGCTGACCGGGAGCAATCCACAAGCTTCGCCGTTTCAGAGAGACTCTGACCCAG
Source organism: Opsariichthys bidens (assembly GCA_037194245.1). Lineage (NCBI taxonomy): Eukaryota > Metazoa > Chordata > Actinopteri > Cypriniformes > Xenocyprididae > Opsariichthys > Opsariichthys bidens. The sequence goes on along the minus strand of CM074287.1, from coordinate 11,743,012 downwards.
TCGCCTTGCCATAACAATCTGGCCCTTGTCAAAGTCGCTCAGATCTTTATTCTTGCCCATTTCTCCTGTATCATTAACAATGACAAGCTAGCTGTGATTTTTAACCACTATCTTGGTCGGTGCAAATACAGGACTCGTGTTTTATTAGCAAAATTACATTTAAAATACGTTTTAAATGTTAATAACCCAGGGTTAACTGTCGTCTGTCTTCACTACAATATATAAACTTGAGCTCGTCTTCTTCCTCTGTGTTTACTGCAGTTCTTCTTCTTTGGTTAATAACTGCGTTTGGCATCCAAATTCAGTGGTGCATTATCGCCACCTACTGTACTGGAGTGTGAGCAGGAGCCATAGACAGGAGCTAGACAAAGATCAAGATAGACGAATAGTAAATAAAAAGACTTTTTATATAAAAATATAAAAGAATAAACAACATATATATATATATATATATTATATATATATATATATATATATATATATGTTTGTTTATTCTTTTTTACCGTTTAGAAACAGTATTGCACATTGTTTAACGTCTAACACACATGGAAAGCAAACACAAACAGACTAAATGAATTGTGTAGAAGATGCGTGTTAACGACAATTTTCTATCAATTGTATTTTAATGTATTTTTGGAAAAACTTACAGACAGAAGATTGGCGTCCTGTTCTTGCCATCACACATGAACGCGCACGGTCATGCTCAGAAAACGGCGGAGCGCGCGTCATATCCATAACAACGGATTCAAACACAGTTGTTGGCAGTTGGAAACATGGAGCCTTCACCAGCATCTTACTACGGACCTCTGGATAACAGCAACCCTGTTCTGTCCGCTTTTCAAAATGACCTAAAAGAGTTTAAAGCGCATATAAAGAAACTTTCAGGTTCGCCGAACGACGACTACCGGTCCTACTCCAGAGGGTGCGAGACAAACAAGAAACATGAAACTTGAAAACTCTAATTTTATTGGTGTTTTTGTATTATTTTATTGATGTTTAATGTACTTTGTAATTTACAGGTCCATAAAACTGTTTGAAACATGGAACAAGTATAAATCTCGCCTTCCTCCCTCTTATTTCGAAGAGCACCTGTTGCAAACTGCAGATTTCCTTCTTGACACTAAGGTATTTTTATTTCTTTTTTGCCACAGTTACTTCAAAATATGTTTTTTATTAATATCATGTTTGCTGTTTATAAATATTCTGAATCATTTCTTCATAAGCTCTACAGGCTTGCTCTCTGGCAAGGGTACAGACTCTATCTGCAGCAGTTTTGCACACTGAGCCTGGAAAGCATTCGAGATGTTGAGCACTTCAAGCAGTCCTTCTTCTCAGACGGCTCTGATTCAAAGAGAGCCCGACTTACGGTTAGAGATCCCTCCTGAAGACCATTTAGCTGTTTATTTTAGTTTCTTTAATAAGTTGTGTGGTTTGATTCATAGTGTGTTTGTTAGTTTCGTGCTCTTCAGGGAGAATGCCAGTGCATCATCCATTTGGAGAGAGAGGAAAGTGCACTGCCGGACCAGAGAGGGGTTCAAAAGTTGCTGAGCATCCTGGGATTTGTGCGCATTCTGATGCAGGCTGTTCTGCCTGATGAAAGTTTATGCTGGATCCTGTACAATGGTACCTTCAGCAGCAATACATCTGGTTGCTGAACATATCACATTGACAATAAGTGGTGACGTGACTTCTTTTCTATATTTCCTCAGGCTCGTTACACATGTATAACATATGCAGGTTCCTGATGTCAGCAGGCCATGCTTCCCAGGTTCTCAAAAACATACCTTTATCAATGAATTTGAAAAGTTTGAAAAGTTTGGGTCTGTATGATGTGTTTTTTTTCTTGACAAAAGAGCAACATGTATTTGAAATAGAATTTCAAACGTTTACATTGTCTCAAATAAAGGCTGTTCTTTTAAACTTTCTATTCATCAAAGAATCCTGGAAAAATATTTCCTCAGAAATATTAAGCTTTACCACTGTATTCAACACTTAGATTAAAAGCAAATGAACAGCAAATATTAGAATGATTTCTGAAGCATCATGAGTATTGATGCTTAAAATATATTCCACATGTGAAGCGCTTTGAGTATCCAGAAAAGCGCTATATAAATGTAACATATTATTATTATTAAAAGTCAGCTTTATAATAAAAAATGTAAAATATGTTAAAATAGAAAACAGCTATTTTGAAATTGTAATAATATTTCACAATATTACTATTTTTATTATATTTTGATCAAATAAATGCAGCCTATTTGAGCATTAGAGATTTTATTTTAAACTTTTAAAAACTTTTAAGAGATTTTTAGTTCAAATTTTTAAAAATCTTACCGACCCCAACTTTTCAATAAAAGTGTACCTAAACCTTATTCATGTTTCAAGATTACCACGCTGGTCTAATTGTGTTTACCTCAGGTCGTTATAGAATAAAAAAAAGAAAAACGGTAAAAATTATATGAATAAAACACAGCAACATACTTGCTTAATTTCTACGAATCTAATCGCTTCATGTTTGGAGCAAGTACTTTTTGTACATTTTTTTTTTAAGTCTTTTTTTGTCTGCGTTTAGGTTTTAGAGTACTTACTTTGGGCATGCACATGTCTAGAGACCTCTGTTCCTCTGCTGACTGCCAACTTCCTGCCATGGAGGGCCACACTTTACTGTGCCGTGTGTGAATGTTACTTTCACGACTCTGCTTCCGTTCAGGCAGAGGTAGGTTTCACACAAAAACAGTGTCTAAAGTTGCTTGATAAATCATCTCATTGCTTTATGACAGATGTCAGAGACCACATAGACATTTTGTCCTTCTTGCCTCTTGTTGTGCTGTTACCTAGGTGTTTGCGCGCCGAGCCCTCGGCAAGATCAGCGAACTGGCCAAGCTGGAGGAGATGACTGGCTCCCAAGTGTCATCTGAGACCCAGCAAGCATATAAGGAAGCCACAATAAAAGTGAGAACTGTAGCCTAAATGAAACATGCTTTTGTTTGTTATAGTTCTTGTATTATAACTACCATATTTTCATGTCTGTCTTGAAACATGTCCTTGCTCCATTAACGGAGAGAAGCTTGCAGTGATGGTGTTTAAGCGCTCAGTGTATGAACCCCGCAGGAAGCCAAAAGGCCTTTTCAAACCCAAACAGAAGAGCAATTTCAAAGAGCTACAGCTTGTGAGTGTTCACCTTTTAATAAGATACAGTGCCTCTTTTACCTAGTTCTTCTCTAATATCTATTCTATCTATGTCTCTCCATAGACTCCGTGGCCTCGCACGCCAACCGAGCGTATCCTGATGGAGATGTTCGAGGGAAATTCCGCTCGGTTTCTGGCTGTGCTGGAAGCTCTACAGGACAGCGCTGTCAGGCCTCTGCAGACCGGCATGCCTGAAGAATTCGAGGTCCAAGACGTGATACTGGAGCTCATTTCGGCTGGTACTAGCTTGTTGTCTGGTAAACTCTTTTGCCTATTCTGCTCCTGTGCCAAATATCAATTGTACAGTGTAAATTAGTGCTGTCAAATATATTAATTGCAATTTATTGCATCTCACACAAAAGTTTGTGTTTACATAATATATGTGTGTGTACATATATATTATATTTATTTATGTCTGTGTGTCACAGACGTCTTTGCACTTGCTTCCTAATGTATCCCACCCACTAACGGGTGCCGTGATGAAGAATTAATGAATAATCAGTGTTATTCACTTCACCTGTCAGTAGTCATACAGTTATGCGTGATCAGGCAGCAAGTGAACATTTTGTTCTCAAAATTGATGTGTTAGAAGCAGGAAAAATGGGTAAGCGTAAGGATTTGAGCGAGTTTGCTTAGGGCCAAATTGTGATGGCTAGACGACTGGGTCAGAGCATCTCCAAAACTGCAGCTCTTGTGGGGAGTTCCCGGTCTACAGTGGTCAGGATCTGTCAAAACAGGTCCAAGGAAGGAACTAGGCTCAAGGCTCATTGATGCATTTGGGGAGCAAAGGCAGGCCAGTGTGTTCTGATCCAACAGATGATCTACTGTAGCTCAGAATACACAGTGCACCACAGTTTGTTGTGTATGGGACTGCATTCCATGGAGCAATGGAAGAAGGTGGACTGGTCTGATGAATCACGGTTTCTTTTACATCACGTTGATGGCCGTGTGCGTTTGCAACGCTTACCAGGGGAACACATGGCACCAGGATGAACTGTGGGAAGAAGGCAAGCCGGCGAAGGCAGTGTGATGCTTTGGGCAATGTTCTGTAGGGAAACCTTGGATCCTGCCATCCATGTGGTTCCACCCATCTAAGAATTGTTTCAGGAAACCTTTCATGGAAACGGTATTCCCTAGTGGCTGTGGCCTCTTTCAGCAGGATAATGTGTCCTGTCACTAAGCAAAAATGGTTCAGGAATAGTTTGAGGAGCACAACGAGTTTGAGGTGTTGACTCGGCCTCCAAATTCCCCAGATCTCCATCCAGTCGAGCATCTGTGGGATGTGCTGAAAAAACAAAACTCCACCTCGCAAACTTAAAGGACTTAAAGGATCTGCTGCTGACGTCTTGGTGTCAGATACGACAGCATACCTTCAGGGGTGTAGTGGAGTCCATGCCTCAACGGGTCAGGGCTGTTTTGGCAGCAAAAGGGGGACCAATACAATATTAGGAAGGTGGTCATAATGTTGTGCCTGATCAGTGTATACTGTACACATATATTTATACATGTATATTTATATAAACAGACACGCACACACACTCCCACATATCGTATGGTATATATACACACACATATATTTATAAATATATATAACATTTTGTTATATATGATTAATCGATTTGACAGCACTAGTGTCAATATCTCTTTTTTGCAGCATTTGGTGATTCTGAACACACTCTTGATGAGAGCATACCTCGCTCTGTGAGTGCAGTCACTCCTACTTCCTCTCTCTTTGACATGGCTGTCGCTGGTGAGTCCTTGCATTTAACTTTGCATTTATTGTCCTTTACTCTATCCAATCTAACTTGTGTTTGCTCAGGGTCTCTATTTTTTGTCTCTCAGGAAATGGTAAGATTGCAGTAGAGGCTGCAGTGAAGTTTGTGAAGCAGCTCTTCAGATATGAACAGTGGAGCACGTTCAGCTCACTCTCTTTTGCACTTATGTCAGCGTTGGCTGTAAGTACATCTGTGATACAGCTTAAAAAATCCAGCCAGACTACTGTCTTAGTTCTCTTTCTTGACCTGTTCACAGAAGATGGATGGTCGCCCATTTAGGAAGTATGAGCAAGAACTGCGACTTTTGGAGGCTGTGGAGCGTTTGTTTTCCACTCAAAGAGTAAAATTCACCATAAAAGATGCTACTTTTGAAGGTCAAGCCGGTACCTATAATTCTTCATGTAGAATTTAATGAATTCACTCATAGCAAAAGACAAGAAAATAATCATTTTAAACAAAGTGGACTTTTTATATTTGAAAGATTTGTATTTGTATTTTTGTATTCGTAAGATTTGTATTCATTAGTTCATTTGTTTATTTTTTTCAATTGTTGTTCATATATTTTGTTTAAAAATAAATATTTTTTGTATAAATAAAATTTTTTAAACATAAAAACATTTTAACATACTTTTATTTTTATTTATATAAAAATCTTTATTTAAACCGAAAATAACCATAATCACTTTTTTTTATTCCATTACAGACAAGAATATTGGTCCAGCTATCATGACAGAAGAATTTTTCAATCTTATTCAGACACTTCATAGTTGTGTCTGCAGGACAGACAAGGTCAGATCTGTCTCTCACACTCTCTGAAGAGATCATGGAGCTGTCGTTGGTAAGTTAATGTTGTGTATGTGTGTGCAAATAGGATATCCAGCCAGATGCAGACTTGGTGTTGGACATCGTACTCTTCTTTTGGGCTAAATGCAAAACAGTTTTTCAAAGAGCACAAATGAGGCACAATGACCCTGTGCACTACCGGGGAAGGATGGCAGACCAAGACCAGGTTATTATTCAAATAAACAGTAAATCTAAGATGCTTTATGAGCGACTTAATTGCTTTGACATGAATGCTTTGTAAATTTTAATAAGCAGTCATGGAGCTGCTGCTTTGTAACTTCAGTTGCTGAAACCAAAACATGTAAGTGTGTATTGTTTTGTTCTGTAGTGGATGGAGACCCTGCTCTTGCTGTGTGAAGTGGCCCATGAGCACCAGCTGGCAGAGGTCGAATTCTTTTTAGTGTCTAAAATGACTCTCAGAATTGCAATGGTGTTGGAAAGCAGCATGGATGCCCTGCAATCCGGGAGAAAAACGGGTACAATTGCTGTGTTCTGTTTACCTGGGAATGACACCTGAGTTGACCGTATTTAAGTATACAGGTTGAAAAAGTAAGATGGACCAGACCAACCTTTGTTGTGCATGCTCTTTCGGAGTACAAACGCATAAAAAAGTGATATTTTGCACAGATAATGCCGAAGTATCATGTCTACAAATGGAGGTTGGCTATAACTGTGTGCCCCACTGAGTTTATTGAGACACAGACAAACAGAAGTGCTATAAACAATACTGTGATGCTCTGAGCGCCACATTGGATCCTGAAGTCGTGGTTGTTGCTGTTCCCCGAGATTCCCAGTTGCAACTCCAACTTGAGGGGGTGTTCCAGTTAAATGGTCCTACTAAGCACTAGGGATTTTCCACTTCTGAGGGCAAGTGGAACACACCAAATGTGCAACAATGAGATTACACAACCCCGTTCTATACACATTTTTGGACTGTTTCAGCAGATACTGTAAACATGACACTGGTGTTTATGGTAGTACATATATTACCGGTCAAAAGTCCGTAAGAATTTTTTAAAAGAAATTAATACTTTTATTCAGCAAGGATGCATTAAATGAATCAATAATATTGAACAGCACAACTCTTTTTAACATCAATAATGATTAGAAATGTCATGAAAATTCTGTCATTAATTATTCACCCTCATGTTAACCCCGTAAAACATTTGCTCATCTTCGTCACAAAAATGAGGATCTTTTTAATGAAATCTGAGCACTTTTAGTCCCTCCAATGACTGCCTACACAACTGACACTTTCAAGCCCCAGAAAGGTAGTAAAGACATCATAAAATTAATCCATGTTTAATTCATTCATCCAGCGATGTGAATGCTTTGTTTGTGGAAAAAACGAATTAATAACTAACTTTATTTACAAAATATTAATCACTAATGAGATTTCACGCAATAACATCTGCTCTCGCATTAGCTCGCATTGCAGTGCTCCCATGAATGGACACTGAATATGAATATTTTGTAAATAGTGTTTTTTTTGCACAAGCAAAGCACTTGCGCTCTTCATAAAATTGAGGTTAAACCATTGGTGTCACATGGATTACTTCTTAGTTGCGAAGATTGTCAATGGAGGGACAGAAAGCTCTACGATTTAAATAAAAAGATTTTATTTGTGTCCCAAATAAGAATGAAAGTCTGTCAAGTTTGGAGTGATATGAGGGTAAGTAATTAATGACATAATTTTCATTCAGGATCGTGTGACACTGAAGACTGGATTAATGACTGCTGACAGCTTTGACATCACAGGAATGTCTAAATGTTTAAATATATATTTAAATAGAAAATAGTTATTTGAAATTGTCATAAAATTTCACAATATTATTTTTATTATTTATATTTATTTTTGATGTATTTTGAATCAAATAAATGTAGCCTTGGTGAGCATGAAAGGCTCCTTTGTAAAACTTTTTAATTATATATTAAAGTATTTTTCTTTGTATTTTTTGGAGCCACCACTGTAGATAGTGAAGAGTCCATCCCTGTTAGAAAATCTGCAAGCTCCCTGTTCATGGTATGTTGTCCTACAAAGTAGAAGTAGAAGATAATCCCTACTGAAAGTTTATTAGCAGTTTTGCATTATCAGATTAAACATTTTGAACAATTTAAAAGTAAAATTGCCTTAAAATCTATGAATGCAATTTAAAGAATGAAATCATAATAAAGCTATATTTTTAACATGCCTGCAGAGGTCCCGAACTGAACAGCTGCAGACTGCATTGGATTTGGTGGAACGAGGTGTGGATTGTATGTCCAGAGGCAGGGCCAGGTCACTTTATGGGGATTCTGCTGTCTTTGACGAGTTGTTCATGCAGGCAAGAACATACAAAGTTTTACATCCTACAACACAAGCTCTGTTACTATATAGATGAAGTAGGCATGCTTTATAAGATGTGACGGCTGTCTTCACCACAGAAGTTTGGTAACTACAAGAGTTCCAAGAGCAGCAGAGTCCCAGAGAGCAGCAGTACCACTGACCTTACTGCCCTTTCCATGGATTTACACCTAGAACTAATGGTCTTCCAGCACAGACTCACTCTCAAACTATCTGACTCCTGGCCAGGTCAGAGAGATCTGCAACCTTTCAACATCTGCGTGAAAGACATGTTTAAGCATGTCACTGAATGTGTCATATTTGTTCTCTTCAGAAGAGATGATTTTGATGGAGAGTAAGAAGTCACATACTAACCGAGTGAAGACCTCAGAAACAAACAGACCCGTAGAAGGTGAGATTTAAAACATTGTAACGTGAACAAAACAGTATGTCAGTTTTACCCTGATTTATTCTTTAACAGACTCCTTGGTACTTGAAAAAATCAAGAAGAACAAGATCTCTAAGAGTGTTTTCCTGGCGCAGAAGGCCTTATTGACGTTCAAGAAGGATCAGACTAGCCGAGAGACCAAGAAAATACTTGAGGCCAGTATTTGATGTCAACTCCAAACATTTTGGTTTTGATTTTCAGATGATCTAAACGCTCTCTTCTTCTTTCCAGGAGGCCATAGCACTGATGGAGAAAGCCGAGCTGGAAGAGAGGAGGCTGGCTAGTTGTACATTTCCTTTAGAGAGCAGCTTAGGATTGGCAGAGAAGAGACAGCCTCCACCAATCCCAATACTCCTAACACGATCCAACCGCTTCATGATCTTCACACCTGCACCGTATGCACTGGAAGAGGAGGTTGTCATGTCTTCTCTACAAGCATCATTTTGAAATCAGTCAATGCCTCTTTGGATTCATTCACTGTGATATTCAGGTGTAAATGCTGAAAAATATCAATTCACTTTTATCCTGATCTAGGTTAGCTGGTATTGTATTTATGCAAGAGATGCAGAGGGTGTCAACCTAAAAGTACGACTTAATGACTGCCACCTATGTGGGACTGGAGAAATGGTAGGGATAATGCCACTTTGACATATCAGATCATGAATTAATTTATTACTGAATTCTGAATCATACTGAATTGAAGGAGTGTCTTTTTAATGTCTGTATTGTTTATTCATACTGAGTAACTGGAATTAAATTTGTGTTTCAATCAGATACCTGCCAAAGGTGAATGTTTACTTCACGTAAGCGGGCTGAAACCTGATAGGAAGTACATTTTTGCAGTGGCTGCTTTTGATGCTCAGGGCAAAATGGTGGGCGGAGCCATTGGAGAGACCACCAAGCCTCTACTGGCCTCCCTGCCTCTACCACTGCTAACAACCTGGGCCCACATAGCTCAGGTACATGGATCGGAATTTTTTTTGTGTGTCTCGCAAAATATCCATCTATGCACCTTAATGCCAGATTTGATATTGTTTAGGTGGCTTATCAGACAGGACTCCACAGCCTTGCCAAAAGAGCTTGTAATGAACTATGGAGCCACTTTACTCTTCCTTCCAGCTCAAATACCGAGGTTCCAGGGCCAGAACAAGAAGCCGGTCTTGAAAGGCTGGCTCAAACAAGGTAAAAAAGAGCCAGTTTCTTTTACTTTTTCAAAGCAAAGTTTAATTCCTTATAATCTTTAAAGTCTCATATTCAGTTTTGTCAAATTTAGGGTCATAAAAAGTCCAATATCAGTTGACCTCTAATTTGTATATGTTGATATATTTGTACAAAAAACAATTTTTTTTTTTTAAATTTATTTTTATATAACTTTTCATAACTAAGACAAACATTTACAAATATTCAACACAACGTCATGGGTATTTACATGGAAATTCTTTCAAATGTAACATTTGAAGAAAAGAAAACAGCTTTCATAATCGGATAGTACAAGAGATCCTTGAGTAAAAAGAAGTTAACAGGTAATCATGTAAACATACATATACGTGCTTGTAGACACATACATGCATACACAAATACACTCATGTCCATAGCCATACTTTCATGCAACTTTCAAGTAATATTCTCTTATGTTGGCTGCATATATGCATATAAATATTCCTATTACACATTTATCTCCCTTCTCTCTGTTTTGATATTCGCGTGATCCATTTTCCCCAGTCTTTTATAAATTTGTTTGACAATTTGTATAAAAACCAATTTAATTTCATATGTAATGGTAATTAGTGAAAGAATCTTAAATAAACTATTTATTTTGAATATAAATTAGTATTAAATGTAGATTATAGAGTATAAAGTTTTGTATTTGTATAATATAGGATATACAGTCTTAAATTAGATTTTTCTGAAAATACCCTCCTGAATATAATATAATATAATATAATATAATCACTGGAATTAATATAATACAATATATAAGATAATATAATACAACTGTTTCATTTGTGTTCTATTTTTACTTCACGCAGACTCTGCCCAGAGACCCTACAGCTTTCGTCTCCCCTCCTACAGCAGCTGTTTTTCTCCACTATTTTCATCCAGACAGATATTCACATCCAAGAGGGGGCACTATTCTGTGACAGTCTCTGTGATGGGGGGCCTTTGATCTGGGGGCAGGTTAGTGGCAACAATGGGCAGTTTGCCTTAAAATGGTTTACAAATCATCATAACTGATATTGCAGCCTAGTTTTTCTCAAGTAATTCACTCTTGTCTTTATAATTTTGCTCTCTTGGCACATCCATCACAGGAGGCCAGGCTTGCAGAGTGTGAACGGATGCTGGTTGCCATTGATCTTGCTTTGCACCTCAATGACAGCGCTGGCACCCTGCAGGCTGTAGTAAACTGTTACGGCCTTCTCGCTCCATTGATCTTCAATCAGATCCCTTCAGAGCCTGTCATACAGGTCACTACTTTTAGAAATGTGCTTGATAATACTTGTATGTCAGTGTAAGCTTGTCTGTCTGTTTGTTTTGAATGTTTGTTTAGATTTTGTTTGGCTTTAGGGAGAACATTTTATCAGGAGATCCATAATTTCATTTTTAAATCAGCTGTTTATATGATGGAATAGTAAAGGAAAATTGACATGCTTCTGTGTGTTTCAGGTGCTGCTGAAGTGCTTTTCAGTACTGCTGGAGATTCCTGAAGTCCTCAAGCAGAAACGTCCTGCTGCCACCACTGAGTCCCTGCAGCACATGGTCGCCTGTATGACATATTATTTAGCCAAGGTAGTAATTACATATAACAAACTGCTCACCTGTTAAGAAAGAATATATGTAGAAGCTCATTTCAAACACTTAATCTTCAGTCTTTAGATCAAAGTGTTTTTAAGATTGTGAGAAACTATTTCATTCAGCATCCTGATGTCACTTTTTTAACAACAAACTATTAGGTTTATGTTATATAATGTATGATGCATTTCTGTGTGTTTTTAGAGCTTGCGCTCCACTCATGAGAGTGGTATGGCATCATCTGTGTTTGAGTTGGGAAAGAAGCTACTTCAGGAGCTCATTGAGCCCCTTCTGCAACCCACCAAACAAACATCATCAGTGGAGCAGGACGGAGTATGTCATGTGTCTTGTTTAACATAGACAGACCCTTTGGGATAGTATCATGCCACATGTTTCTGTATATACCGCATTCATAACTATTGATGACTGTGTGTGCGTGTTTGATTTCCAGAAGAAGGCCGCTCCCACATATGATGAGGAACCCAGTGATCAGCTAAAGATTTTAGAAGCCATTGTCATGAAAAACATGCAAGCAGAAACATTAGGAAACTATGGTGTTACTTCCTGTAACAAAAAGGGTACTTTTTTTCATATATCTCGGATCAGAAAGACAATATATACATTTTTGCCATTCTAAACTTTCGATCACAATTTGTTAATACTTCACTGTGCTTTTATGAGTGTTTTTAGCTCGAATTTGTGAAAGGTTCACTACTAAACTGAATGAAATAGCATATTTGGCATATTTCATTCTATATCCTACTTGTTCCACAGATCTGTGTACCAGTGTTATTATGCCACTGTTTTTGATAGCATTGATACCGTTTCTTACAGATATCATCATGATCATCACATTTGTGTTACCGAATGTGGTGTCCTGTCTGTCACCAATAACCCACCAGCGCTGTTTTGGACCTTTTTTGATTACTGTCAATTTAAATTTTGCCGATGCAGTGTTGCCAGATATTGCTATGAAATACAAAGAAAAGCTCCTCCCTAAAACTTAAACCGAAATAAGTTCAAATCTTCTGTTTTGGAAATAGGATAAAGATATTGATAACTTGCAACTTTCCACTTTATTAACTTAATAAAATGTCACGTTAAGTAGAAAAAACAGGTCCAAAGATGCTTAAGGGTAAATGTACCTATTAAGCCCCATTAGCCAAAGTCAAAGTTTAGGTGTCTTTTCATAAATATTAACATAGTTTATAAGAAAAATGCAAGATTTACTTCTCATTTGAAAATGTATTAATTAGTAATTAGACATTAAATGTCTGTGATGGCAAAGCTGTATTTTCAACATCATTAGTCCAGTCATCATTGTCACATGATCATTCAGAAATCATTCTAAAATGCTAATTTGGTGCCCAAGAAACATTTCTTCTTATTATTAATGTTGAAAACAATTGTGCTGCTTAATATTTTTGTGAAAACTGATCTTTTTTTCAGGATTCTTTGATAAATGTAAAGTTAATTATAGCATTTTTTTAATAGAAAAACATGTTTTTACTGATACATTTTTTTGTTCAAATTAAAGCATGCTTGCTGAATAAAAACCTACATTTCTTAAAAAAATTGTACTGACCTCAAATTTCTGAACGGTAGTGTAGAATTTGTTTTGTAATTTGACTTTGTTGTGGCCTTTTTTGCAGAGTCTCATGGATATGAGCTCACTGGACAGGAAGACCCTGTCGTACTCTACATGGTGATTGAAAACAGCCCCCTCCAGCATGCCTTTAAAGAGGGTATAACGCAAACAAAACGTACTAAAGAACATTTGATTCATTGAATGAGCTATCATACGCTACTTTCCTTTATGTGTTTGCTACAGTGATGAAGTTTAAGCAGAAGTCTTGTTTTCTGGAGTTTGTTGTGCACTTGCTCCAGAAAGCCCTGCTAGAAGATGAGCTGGATCTGGTGTTGCGGTGGGAGCAGAACATCTTGAACTGGCTCAGCAGGTGAGTGTGTCTGTTGAGGGCCATATTTGCAAAGTGGGTATGTGTTTTGTGTTACATTTATTTGCTGTCTGTAATATTGTTAGACGTGATGAGGCTATGTACGGGCTAAAGAAACCCTCGGGCCTACCAGGGGAGGAATTGAAAGATTTCACGACCTCTGTGATAGAGTACAACACTGAGGTAAGCTTCTGTCAATTAAAATGTGTTAACATACTCAAATACCTGCATTACTTATCTTGTCGCTTTCAGTTTGTAAATGCCATTAAACTATGTTTCAGAAACAAAAAAGTGGCACCTTTTGGAGTGACAGGAAGTTACTACGGAAAAGATTACTGATTACATTCAAGAGCCAGAACTCTGAAAAGTAAAACATTTATTTGATTAAAAATACAGTAAAAATCTGTGAAACGCTTTTTTTTCAGGAATCTTTGATCAATGGAAATATTTTGATTTGATATAAAAATCTTTAGTAACAATGTAAAAGTCTTTTCTGTCACTTTTGATTAGTGTAATGCATCCTTTCTAATGAAATGTTTTATTTTCTTTAAAAAAATCTTCTGAACGGTAGTATACATGATTACATCTTTCAAACTTTGTCTGTATTTGCAATTGTGTCTCTCAGAGAGGTCGAAGCTGTGGAGATCCTGCTAAATCAACTAGCTGCTCTTATCAGAAGACACAAGCGCCTCTGGAAGCTGAGGCAGATGCGCTCTGAGGATTCGCTCTGGCGTTGCCATGTCAATTTGAGCCTGGCTCATGCCCACATAGGCATGCTGAGGAGGAACCTGGGACCACCTCCCCAGCTCTGGTACTCAGATCCAATGCTAATGTCTGGATCCTCGTCTTTACTCTCAATATCATGTCTATTTTTATGTCCTGGACATACTTGATCGAAACTTTCTCTCCATTCCAGTTTTAGTCATCTATCGCAGTCTGTCTTCTCTCTCGCTCGCTGTGGAATGCTGATTATGTGGAAGAACATTCCACAGCACATCAGGCCACCTGAATTCACTCTTCCACATCCAAAATCCCATCCTGGACGGTGTGCTTACAAAATAAAAGTGAAACGCAAAGTTAAACACACAAATCAAGGTGGGTTAAAGTCTCTTTTGCATGACAGCTAAATGTATATGTATATATATATATATATATTTATATTTATTTATTTATTACTTTTATTGTCATTATTTATTTATTTATTTTATTTTAAATACAATTTATTCCATTCGGTCTTCCGAGTCACATGATCCTTCAGAAATCATTCTAATATGCTGATTTGGTGCTCAATAAGCAGTTCTTATATTTATTATCAGTGTTGAAAACAGTTGTGCTGCTTAATATTTTTTTTGATAACCTTGATATTTTTTTTCCTTTTGTTTTTTGATGAATAGAAAGTTTAAAAGAACAGTATTTAATTGAAATAGAAATCTTTTATAACATTATAATAGTCTTTACGGTCACTTTTGTATTCATTTCTTTAAAAAAATCTTAATAACCTGAACTTTTGAATGGTAGTTTAGATGATTACATGTAGATACAGTATATGATTGTCATACTTTTCTCTACATTCTCAGGAACATCAAGCACCAGTGATGAGGAGAACTCTGCAGACAGTCCAGTGGAAGGTGAAGTGGACTCTACGTTTCAGCACACCCACAGTCCTAAAGCTGACGACGATCCTGCTGATCAAAACACCTTTCAGTTACTGGACACACTTGACAAAGCCTCTATATACCTGCGCAGGGCTATGGTAAATGCAGTTTCATTTTAATCGGCATAATTTGATATACTTTTTATCTTGTGATTCTATCAACGGCATCTCCCATTTTTTAACATCAGGTGCTAGCACATCGCTGGGGTTACTGGACAACTTTACAGTGGGCATGTCGGATTCTGTGGGACCAAACCAGCACTCTAGCACCGTTGATAGAGCGAGCCCAAAGCCCTGATACCCGTGCCAGACAGCTGACGATAGAGCAGCTGTATACAGTGATCACTCCTCTACTGGTGCTGGCCTCAGATCTTCTCATGGACATGATGGAGAAGCTTAAGGTAAATCCACATCAACTCTACAACAGTGGCTCTCAGCTTTTTTGACTAAAAGGCCTATTGTCTAAATCAATATTCCAAGGCCTCCTCTATATATATATATATATATATATACAGTTGTGTTCAAAATTATTCAACCCCCCAATGCTGTAAATGGTTTTAGAGAATTTAGAGTACATTTGTAATTGAATTCAGAATGAAATCCTACAAGGACTTCTTAAAGAAGCATATGCAACTAAAATGACATCAATTGGTTTTGTAATACAGTAGTAAATGTTTCTTTTGTGAATTCTTCATTGACACAATTATTCAACCCCTTAAAGACTACCACTCTGAAGAACAGAGGTCCATTGAAGTGTTTTCAATCAGGTATTGAAAGCACCTGTGGATGTCAGGGAGCAGCAATAAAGCCTAATAAGCACCAATTAGGCAGCTTTAAAATGACTGTGATACTCAGCTCCTTCTAGACATTTACTGGTGTGGTTACAAACATGGTGAAGTCAAGAGAATGGTCCAGGAAGACAAGAGAAGAGGTGATTACTCTTCACAGGAAGGGCAATGGCTATAAGAAGATTGCAAAGATGTTAAACATACCAAGAGACACCATAGGAAGCATTATTCGCAAATTCAAGGCAAAGGGCACTGTTGAAACGCTACCTGGTCGTGGCAGAAAGAAGATGCTGACTTCGACTGCTGTGCGCTACCTGAAGCGTAGAGTGGAGAAAAGTCCCCGTGTGACTGCTGAGGAACTGAGAAAAGATTTGTCAGATGTAGGTACTGAAGTTTCTGCTCAGACAATACGGCGCACCCTGCGTAATGAAGGCCTCCATGCCAGAACTCCCAGGCGCACCCCCTTGCTGTCTCCAAAGAATAAGAAGAGTCGACTGCAGTATGCCAAAAGTCATGTGGACAAACCACAGAAGTTTTGGGATAGTGTTCTGTGGACTGATGAAACAAAATTAGAACTGTTTGGGCCCATGGATCAACGCTATGTTTGGAGGAGGAAGAACAAGGCCTATGAAGAAAAGAACACCTTGCCTACTGTGAAGCATGGCGGGGGGTCAATCATGCTTTGGGGCTGTTTTGCTTCTGCAGGTACTGGGAAGCGTCAGCGTGTGCAAGGTACCATGAATTCTCTTCAGTACCAGGAGATATTGGAGGACAATGTGATGCAGTCCGTCACAAACCTGAGGCTTGGGAGACGTTGGACCTTTCAACAGGACAATGATCCCAAGCATACCTCCAAGTCCACTAGAGCATGGTTGCAGATTAAAGGCTGGAACATTTTGAAATGGCCATCGCAGTCACCAGACTTAAATCCGATTGAGAACCTCTGGTGGGACTTAAAGAAAGCAGTTGCAGTGCGCAAGCCTAAGAATGTGACTGAACTGGAGGCTTTTGCCCATGATGAATGGGCGAAGATACCCGTAGCTCGCTGCAAGACACTTGTGTCAAGCTATGCTTCACGTTTAAAAGCTGTTATAACTTTAAAAGGATGTTGTACTAAGTATTAAGATTGAATGTCACTTGGGGGTTGAATAAAACTGATAATGATGTGAGCAGAGAAAAGACATTTGTGGTTATTTCATTATAAATGTTATGTTATATTTGTCTGACCTACACGTGCCTCTTTGATTTAATTGTAAGCAGGATGACTGAATGATCAAAATCAATGTCAAACCGGCCAAAACAATCAATTTCAGTGGGGGTTGAATAATTTTGAACACAACTGTATATGCTGATTTAAGATTTCGAATCCACTTATAAATGCCCTTTATGGTAAACCATATGCCATTATGCACCATTGTTACAGCTCTCGGGAATACTAGTTTCTGATTGGTCATTTGCCTCATCCTGCAGTCAGATATTTTTGTATAATGACCACTAAACTATTGCATAAAGTTATCTGACATAACTGTTTTTTTATTCTCTAGCTGTGGAATGTTTATGATAATGAAGATGGGGAGCTTGAGGCTAGCTTGCACTTCTCTACTTCAATGGATGATGGGACAGTGATCGATCTGCGCTGGCTGAGGACTCTGGTTCTGCACACATTAGAGCTTCTGTACTACCAGGCCAAGTGGGAGAGTCTCGTCCATCTTGCCATACTTTTCAACACACACACTAGGTACGCTTATAACACACTGATGCTGGTGGCATTGGTTTGTATACTTGCAAGTAACTGAAAAGTTTATGAATATAATTCCTCTCACAAAAGAGTCGCTATTGAAATGCAAAATGCAAGATGCAATGTGTCATGGGTTTCAGGGAACGCTACTCTCACATGGTAACACCTGTTCTGGTGCATGCACAGAGGAGGCTGTTGGACAGGATCAGCTGTTTCGGTGGCCCTCCAGCCCCTCAACCTCACTTCACCTATACTGAGATGATGTTTGGAGAGAAGGTAGACAGAAATGATCACATATGCATCATTCTGATTAACTTGGGCAGAACTGTTTAAATTAGAGTTTACAGCCTGTTCAACACAACCCTTCGCAATGGGTATTCCAGATGTGCATCCATTAGATTTGGTAAAATGTCTAAGTTTTGTGACTGATGTCCATAGGTGACCTGCAGGAACTATGCAAGCAGACAGTTGCTGTTTCCCTGTGGAAAGGGTCCGATTATGTTTACTCCAAATGATACTTATCCAGAGCCCAAGGAACTTGCAGGTGCAATCTACAGAAAAGGGTTGCCAGGTCCTATTTATTTTATGATTAATTAGTGTTTTTTATGATACCTGTTTGAGCCAATACCATGTTTAAATCTTATTTGTGTTTTATAATCATTTTTATCTTTGTTGCAGATGTGAAGAGAGCCATGTGTCTGGTGTGTGTACCGCTAGATGTGGAAGACACACTGCAAAGTTTCAGAGAGACTCTGGAGAGAAGGCATCATGCACTGCTGACCTTTCAGCACAGCCGAACTCTACTCCTGCTGCTACTGGCTGACACACAGCACTGTAAGTCTGATCCAAAGCACTAAGTTTGGGGTCAGTAGGAATTTTTTTCCTTGAAATAAATGAAAAAATGTATTCAGTAAAGATGCATTGAATTGCTCAAAAGTGACAGCAAATACATTTTTAATTACTATTCCTCAAAGAATCATGAAAAAATGTATCATGGGTTCCACAAAAATATCAAGTAGAACAATTGATTTCACCATTTATAGTATTTAGTAATGTTTCTTTATCATGAAATCAGCATATTAGAATTATTTTTTAAGGATCATGTGACACTGAAGAATGGAGTTATGATGCTGAAAATTCAGCTTTGCCATCACTGAAATAAATTACATTTTTAAATATATTAAAACAGAAACGCACTATTTTAAAAACCCATGGTATTCTAAATCTCCTCCGTGTTATAGGACTTCAAACTAAGCAACTCTATTTTGTTTACACTTTTAATCACACCCTTTATATGTGGCCTCAGCATCTGTTGAGGTGCCATTCTCTAAAGAGACCAGTGGCGTTCTGCAGGAAAAAGTGAAATTCAACATGGCAGCCAGCATCCCGCCAGGTGTCAGCCCTCTAGACCTGTCCACAGAAGACTTCAGTTCTCTGGGCTCAATCTACAGCACCACCCTGCCTCCATCACAGCTCCAGACTGTTTTCTCCTCCTACAACAATTCAATTAGTGAGAACCAATCTAAACTATAACAAATTACAATCCAAATTTGTCTATGAACAAGCTTTTCCAGTTCAGATTTGTTGTTTGTTACTTCATGCAGAATATCTTCAAGCAAATAAGTACAACTCCCTCCAGGTGCAAGCACTCCACGACCTTGGAAACCTGCATTTCTACAATGGAAATCGAAAGTATGATGTGTTCATTGCATTGTTTTCCTGATTTGTTTATTAGTTTGTGCAGTTACATATTGTATATGTTTACACAGTGATGCTGAACGGAAATGGAGAAAGGATAAGCTACAGGTTTCACTTCAAATTATGAGGCAGTGTTTTTTTTTTTCGGAATACCAGGCTGTTGTGAGAACTGCAAGGCAAAATTATTTCTCGAGTGTCATTGCACAGGAATGTATTGCCCCTGCAGCCCTTTTTTCAACAATTAATAGACTTCTTAATCTGACTGGCTGTTCTACTCTGACCCCTTCATTGGAAGCATGTGAAATGTTTCAGATGTTTTTGTGGAAAAAGTGAAGAAGATTAGCTGAGTCTGTGATGTCATTGGCTTGTGTCAAGAATTTTGTGCTCTTTCACTGGTGCAAGAGAAGGACATCATTATGTTTGAAGTCTGCATCTGGTGGTTGCGATGTGGTTCCTTTTCGTCTTCTTACGGGGATGGTTGATGTTGTTAGGCTGAGTATTACTTCTTTTATTAACAGTAGTCTTCATAATGGGATTGTTCCAGTAGGCCTTAAGCAAGTGGTTATTCAACTTCATAAAAAGCCTAATTTATACCCACTAGAACTGAAGAATTAGCAGCCCGTCTCAAAACCATGATTATCAAAGATTTTAGAGAAGGTGGTTTATGCGAAGCTATTGTATGAGAGTAAAAATTGTGAGATCTTGCACAAATTTCAGTCTGGTTTTTGAACTCTTCACCCTTAAGAGACCTTCATATAATCAGAGATGCAGGTAACTGTGCAGCTCTGATTTTATTGTTGTTTAAGTCTTATCTTTTAAATAGATCATTCTCTGTAAAATATGGTAACTTTGTTTTAACAACAGTGCCTGTCACTTGTGGGGTTCCTCAGGGTTCTGTTATTGGTCCTATTTTATTTTACTTGTATATGTTGCCCCTGCGCACAATTTTTAAAAAATACGGCATGTCTTACAATTTGTGTGCCGATGATACACAGATTTATCTTCCTTTGAGGGCAGGGCGAGAACTGTGGCTCTAATTTACTTTTCCCATGTCTAGAGGAGGTTAAGAGCTGGATGGCTCACAATCTGGACCAGTTGAACCAAAGTAAAATTGAGATTAGGATTTTTAATGCCCCGTCAGAGGATGCTTAGACATATCCATGTATTTAGGTTCAGGGTCAGACTATATCCATGACCAAATAAGGAGCTTAGATATTGTTTTTGACCCAGAGCTGAAATTTGATTAACGACCGTGGTTAAGAGTTGTTTCTTCCAGATTAGGTCTATTGCTCAATTAAAGCCTATTCTGTCGTGAAAATATTTAGAGAAGATTATTAATGCCTTTGTTTTGTTTTGTCTCGTCTGGACTATTGCAGTGTGTTGTATCTGGGGTCCTGCCAGACCACTATTTCACGTTTGCAATTAGTTTAGAATGTGGCGGCTAGTGGGTGCTAAGAAAAGCCATCACATCTCTCCTATTTTGACTTCTCTCAAGTGGCTACCAGTGGACTACAGGATAAAATAAAACATTCTGTTGTTTGTTTTTAAAGCAGTGCATGGGATGGCTCCTGCTTATGTATCGGAGCTCATTGCTCTTCGCCAGACACCTAGGTCTTTTAGATCAACTAATAAGTTATTGCTTACTGTCTTTCGAACTCATTTAAAGTTAAAAGGGGATCAGGCCTTTTGCTGTTGGGGGTCAGAGGCTCTGGAATAGTCTTTCTCAGGAACTTGGAGATGTCACATCTTTAAATGCTTTTAAAGCTGGTGTTAAAAAATCTCTTGTCTTTAGCCTTTGAGAGGGTGGGCTAGTATCTGTTGTTTTAGTAGAATGTGTGTTGTTTTTATAAAGTGTCTCTTGATTATACAGCACTTTGGTCTGTAGGTGCAGTTGTAAAGTGCATTATAAATTAAGTGAATATTATGTGTAATATATGTGAAATATTATTGCAATTCATAAACCATTCTAATTTGCTGATTTGGTGTTCAAGAAAAAAAATGTATGATCAACCTTGAAATTCTTAGATGATACATTTTTTTTAATTTCAGGATTCTTTGATGAATAGAAAATTTAAAAGCATTTATGTGAAATAGAAATCTTTTTAAAATTACACATTTCTTTACCTTCACTTTTGAATAATTACTGAATAAAAGTATTAATTTCTTTCTTTTTTTTTTCTTTTTTTTAAAAATCATAATGACCCCAAACTTTTTTTATGATAATCTTGGTAATTGAATGTTTTGCATTCACACACTGTAAGAGGAGATGAAGTGCACCTTGTGTTTGTTTGTTTGTGTGTAGATCTGCACATCTTTTCTGGAGTAAGGCTCTGGACTGTGTTCTGCAAAGCTCTGGAGTTCTGGAATCCTGGGATGGTGTCTCATGGGGCTGCAGCTCGTCTCAAGAAGCCCTCCGGGATTCTGGGATATGGGGTTGTCTCCAGGGAGCTTTACTTTCCGCC
This sequence comes from Opsariichthys bidens, assembly GCA_037194245.1. NCBI lineage: Eukaryota > Metazoa > Chordata > Actinopteri > Cypriniformes > Xenocyprididae > Opsariichthys > Opsariichthys bidens. The sequence goes on along the minus strand of CM074287.1, from coordinate 11,721,349 downwards.
AAGATTGCACAGTGAGTGACAAACCATAAAGTGTTTTTGCGACGGTGCTCCATTACAGCAGTAAGATTTCTCCTCTATTGATAGGCACATCCTGACTTCTAACATCAATCAGCGCACAAAATGCTCCCTTCTCTCTGCCAGACTCTTTAAGGTCAGAATTGAGTCTCTGAAATGTTCTTACAGTTGAAGGCAAGGACCTCCGCTTTTGTAAATAAGCCAACACAAAAGGTTTACTATGGTCATGTGCTTTGCAGTGCCTACTGATGGCCTCTATGCCTCATCCAATGACCGACCTGTCATACTCCACATACTGTGTGGAAATGGATCTGATCCCAGGCATCGACCTCTTCTCTGAGCCGGATCGGGGGAATCTCGGCACCACTGTTGCCTGTTTGTCTTTTCTCTGCCACTGGCTGTATACTTCAGGACACCTTCTCAAGGTACTAGAGCCACACTCTTTAAAACTCATATTTAGAGCAGCCTTTCTGCATTTTACATTTGATGTCTGATCCATCTTAATATTCAAAATCTGCTTATTTCAGTCTCTCCCTGTGCTGGCTGTTTACCTGTATATTGCCAAAACCGTGTGCCGGGATCCACACCTTACTGTCAGATGCAGAATCCTAAAGGTTTAAAAGACTTTGTGTCTTTCTGTTATTCTTGTATTTATTTTTATTTATTTATTGAGTATTATTAATCAAGTGTTTTTGTGTATACAGATAAAGGTATTGACAGAATTAGGGGCCTTCACTCAAGCGGTTAAAGAACTCCACAGTCTCACAATTGGCGAGGAAATCCCTGTTCCTCATGGATGCCACCACACAGTGGAGAATCCATCTTGGGTAAAACACCATAAACAATATAGAATATATTTAGCTGACAAAACAATACATGCAGTTATCTTCTGTATAGTGAACTGTTCAGTTGCCTTGTCTTGATAAAAGAACGGATCTTAAGCAAAACACTTTTTTTAATTTTTTAATCTTAAAAAAAAAAAAAAACTGAATATGTTTTAAAGATATTAAAGAAGCCTCTAAAAATAAATTGAATTTCATCACTTTCTGCTCTTTATATAACATTCTAGACCACCGTTAAATATTTTGGGGTTAGTAAGATTATTATTATTTTTTAAGTTAAAATATTTATTCAACAAGGATGCGTTGCAGATTTTGTGACAGAAAAAGTGACAGATTTTTTTTTAATAATGTGAAAGTCTTAACTATTTCAAATGAATTCTGTTCCTGAATGCTGAAAATATATATAATGGTTTCTGTTTGCAACACTGATAATAATAAGAAATGTTTCTTGAGCACCAAATCAGCATATTATATAATGATTTTTGAAGGATCATGTGACACTGAAGACATATAAAAACGTTCAAAAGCCTTACTGACCCCAAACTTTTGAATGTTAATGTGTATGGTATAGTGATTGTTATATTTTCCTTTTTATGTCTTGTATTTTTAAAATGCACATTAAACCCCACAGGCAAAGGAAACATTTTTTGAAGGGAAACCCCTGTTTGATCCTTCCAATCTTCAAGTAAGTTGACCTGTTTTCACAGCTGTAAATCAAATCATTTACAAAATACTGTACTGTTGAATATGAATATAATGCTTTATGTGATTCTTAGGTTCTGGAAGAAGTGGTCAATAGGAGGCCAAGTAAAGACATCGTGGCTCTTTATGGCTCAAGATTCACCAGGCAGCTCCTGATGGCCAGAGTTCATCTCATCTTGGCTATATGTAGTACCATACAAGACCTGCCTGAGCCTCCGCCACCAGGTATCATCTTATTACTAGTTTATGGACATTTACAGATTATAAATCTACATAACACCTTACTGAGTTATTTAATTTAACCCAAAGAGTTATCCGAAGCTCAGGAGAAAAGCTCTAGCACTTCCTGTTTGTCTGATGCCTCCAGCAGTGACGAGTCCAAGGGTCTCCAGCTCAGTGCCAGGAAACTCACATTAGGAGAAATCAAGGTGCTCCATTTTTACCTTCATTTTATGACATTAAAGCTGTCCAACTGTCCTTTCTGTTAAATTGTTCTTCCAGATCTAGGCCTATAAAAATGTTTTAACATGATTTGACTCTGTAATGACTGTGAAGTATGATGTTATAAACACAAATTTAAAAAAAGAGTAAATGCATCTTCCAAATGCCAAGAACATTAATGACAAAGTGAACATAATGTCTCTCTATTCCTCTTTTCAGGCCATACTCCTAAAAGAAGCACATGGTCTGGTTAGTCCCGAGCTCTCCACCTCACATCCGCTGGGTATCAATCCTGAAGAAATGGAGCTGGCAGTGGAGATCAGACTGTTAATGTCCAATATCAACATGCATCAAGGCAGAATGGCTGCCAGGTAGTGCATAAACTTAAATCATGAGGAATAGTGCACATTTGTACTTGTGTGGTTGTCTATATGTACACACTACGCTTACAAAATTTGCAGTGAGTATGATTTATTTATTTGTTTAGCAACGAAGCATTGAATTGATTAAAAATTACAGACATAAAGGCTGTGTTTCAAAAGTGTTCAAATAAATGCTGTTCTTTAGAAATTTATATTCCCCAAAGAATCTTAAAAATAATGTGAAAGTGACTTATAAAGGCCAAGTATAGTAACCCATGTCCTCTGCATTTAACCCATCCAAGTTAATGCACACACATTAGGAGCAGTGAGTAGTGAACACACACACACACACACACACACACACACACAGAGCAGTGGGCAGCCATTTTGCTGTGGCAACCGGGGAGCGCTTGGGGGTTATGCGCCTTACTCAAGGGCACCTCCAGTCATTTCCTACTGGTGTTGAGATTCAAACCCGCAACCTGACTCTCTAACCATTAGGCCACAACTGCCTCATGTATCAAAGTTTTCACAAAAATATTTAGCAGCACACTGATTCAACATTGATAATAACGAGAAATTGATTCTTGAGCACAAAATCATCATGTTAGAATGATTTCTCAAGGATCATGTGAGACTGGAGTAATTATGCTGAAAATTCAGCTTTGCCACCACAGGAATACATTACATTTTAAAATATATTACAACAGAAAACAGTTATTTTAAATTCTAATATTTCACAATATTACTGTATTTTTGATCAAATAAATGCATCCTTCTTATTAGCGTTATTGACTTCTTTCAAAAACATAAAAAAAAAACCTGACCAACCCCAAACTTTTGAATGGTAGTGTATGTTCCTGTGGGTGCGTGAATGTCTGGATGCTTGAATCCACTAAAAAATCTAAACATTTTATATTTCTATTGCAGTGCAAATCTGTCAGCGTCTGCTTTGAGGCTCCTTCAGAGTTCTCCTGTGTTTCAAAGTGAATTCCCCCCGCTGCCTCCACCTAAACCACCCTCCTCTGCTCTCAGACGACCCAAAGCCAAAGCTTATCAGGTGATGATCAACCTCTGATTTACTTACACAAATTCAGAACTTAAATCAGATCTCTTGTGTCCCTTGCTCTAAAGGACCGATTCATTTTCATTTAAAGACATTAAGACTTTTAAAGAAGACCTATATGTCTTTTCTTGACAGTCAAGGTCCCGGGATGAAAAGTCTGCTCTCGATCTCCCTACTGGAGATCTTCCAGAAGAGGTGGAAGCGAGAGAACGCATGGATCTCCTTTTCTGGCTGCGCTGTAGGCTGGCAGTGGTTCGCTCCCTTGTACGCCATATCCCTGGAACTGCAATCTACTCCGGTTAGCTGCTCTGCAAAGCTTAATCTGGTGAAAATGTCTTTGGATGGTGTTTGTTGATGTTTCATGCGTGTGTTTGTGTGTTTGTGCAGGTGCTGACAGTAGTGCAGAGGCACTCCGGCTGCTGAAAGAGGGTCTGGCGGAGGCCGAGGCCTGGGGAGACCCTGACACTAAAGCCCTCCTGCTCCTACAAGGCGTCCAACTTAACACATACCGTGGCAGACCCAGAGAAGACAGTACAGCCATGCTACAGGTCAGTAGGTAGTTATGACAGTTGACTGTGATTTAATGCAATATGACCTGAAATTGACTGTTTCTGTTGGCCAATCACATGCGTGTCTGCTTAGGAGATTGTGAGCTTGTTGTCTGGGCGTAGTGCACTATCTCTGCGCTCTCAAATGACTCTAGCTGAGGCTGCGTTACTACTTAGTGAACTGAGAGGAACAGGAAGCCAGACTCTCCACCTGCTCACACAGAAACTACTGCAGCAACAGGTTTCGTGCACTTTTATGCTCAAAATGTTTGTTGAAGCTAGATGCAAGAGAACGTATTTATGTAAAATTCCCATTTGTTGTTATATATCTTTACCAGATCTTCATTGTCCTAACACATTTAGATGTGTTTTACAGATTTTATAGTGGTAAAATTGTTCTTTGTTTTCAGCTCTGTGCTACTGGGGAGTCTATAGTTCTCAAAAAAGGAGGCACGGTGGAACTACGAGCGGGCCTTAAGAATATTTATCTTCCACAGCTCGCCCTGCTGGCTAAGACCACCATGCGTATTGGTATGACCACAACAATAAGACAGCTCTGTATTGATATTCCTTTAACATTCTGGTTAGGTGTTTGTTCTAAACCAATAACCAATTTTTTTGCTTCGGCTTTTTTTTGTTTCTTGCTTTACTTTGGTTTTTGTTTTGGATAAATGCACAGAATTCTCCCAATGTCATATTAAGAAAGAATGCTGAAAATGTGTAATATTTGAATACTAAATTGTGATTGGTCTTCTCTTTTATATAATTTTGCATACTAATTTATTGTTTTTTCTCCCTCACGTCTATTTAAGCATTTCTTCTCACACCTAACTTAAAACATTAAAACAAAACAATTATTTTGCTAAGCATGGGTATTTCCTTCTGAAAATGTGAACTCAGTTTGTACTGCAGTTTTGAAGGCTGTGTATTGATTCTTTGTGTTCCAGGTCACTCTTTGGCATTGCAGGCCTTGTCAGATTCCTCTGAAGGAGGCGAGGAGCCCTGGAGGCCCTTAATATTTGCTCAAGAAGTTCTGCAGTCTGCACTTAGCATCTCTCAGGCCTCTGCCAACAGAGACCGCCAGCTGGAGGCTGATATCCTTTACTACATAGGTGATCGATAGGGAGTATTCGTTATATCTGGCCTCTTATCTTGTGAACCAGTTGTAGATGGTGGATCATTTGTGTCTGCAGGAGTGGTGGGAAGACATCTCATTTCCATGCAAAAATCTGGTCCCCAGGAAGTCCTAGAGGCCCTGTTTGATTGTTTAACCACATTTAAGCACACTCATAGCCAAAGCTTACGGTAAGTTGTTTCACTAAAGCCCAAAGTATACTTCGACCGTCCACATTCCTCAGTAGTCCGCGCACGCCATCCGCGTGCAGCCCAATTTTTGTGTCCATGCAAATGGTGCATGTACAACAGCGCATGTGTGAGTGACTTGAGCCACTATAAAAAATATAGTAGATGCACATTGCGAAGGCGTCTTTCTGCGCTCATGGCCAAAGAAGTATTCTTTAAAAGGCTTGCACACTGAACTGTGTGTGAGACACGCAAAATGAAGTACACCCGGGCCTTAATATTCTCCTGTAATTCAATATAAACAGGTCTCAGATTTTTGTGTATGTGTGTATTTCAGATTGGCACATAGGTGCTACCTGGAAATGGCATTGATATACTTGCAAGAGTTTGAGCGGATTACCACTCCTCCCGGACATCTCACTCCTCCCCCCTCTCCAACACCTGACGGGACCAGCAAGGTGCTGTGAAATGTGACAGAGTTTGAGAATAACAGCAGAGTTAAATATTTATGTATATAAATGTGTACATAAATATGTACAGTACTGTGCAAAAGTTTTAGGCAGGTGTGAAAAAATGCTGTAAAGTAAGAATGCTTTCAAAAAGAAACTTGGTAATAGATTATATTTATCAATTAACAAAATGCAAAGTGAGTGAACAGAAGAAAAATCTAAATCAAATCCATATTTGGTGTGACCACCCTTTACCTTCAAAACAGCATCAATTCTTCAAGGTACACTTGCACAAAGTCAGGGATTTTGTAGGCATATAGTTAGGTGTATGATTAAACAATTATACCAAACAGGTGCTAATGATCATCAATTCAATATGTAGGTTGAAACACAATCATTAACTGAAACAGAAACAGCTGTGTAGGAGGAATAAAACTGGGTGAGGAACAGCCAAACTCAGCTAACAAGGTGAGGTTGCTGAAGACAGTTTACTGTCAAAAGTCATACACCATGGCAAGACTGAGCACAGCAACAAGACACAAGGTAGTTATACTGCATCAGCAAGGTCTCTCCCAGGCAGAAATTTCAAGGCAGACAGGGGTTTCCAGATGTGCTGTCCAAGCTCTTTTGAAGAAGCACAAAGAAACAGGCAACGTTGAGGACCGTAGACGCAGTGGTCGGCCAAGGAAACTTACAGCAGCAGATGAAAGACACATCATGCTTACTTCCCTTCGCAATCGGAAGATGTCGAGCAGTGCCATTAGCTCACAATTGGCAGAAAACAGTGGGACCCTGGTACACCCATCTACTGTCCGGAGAAGTCTGGTCAGAAGTGGCCTTCATGGAAGACTTGCGGCCAAAAAGCCATACCTCCGACGTGGAAACAAGGCCAAGCGACTCAACTATGCACGAAAACACAGGAACTGGGGTGCAGAAAAATGGCAGCAGGTGCTCTGGACTGATGAGTCAAAATTTGAAATATTTGGCTGTAGCAGAAGGCAGTTTGTTCGCCGAAGGGCTGGAGAGCGGTACACGAATGAGTGTCTGCAGGCAACAGTGAAGCATGGTGGAGGTTCCTTGCAAGTTTGGGGCTGCATTTCTGCAAATGGAGTTGGGGATTTGGTCAGAATTAATGGTATCCTCAATGCTGAGAAGTACAGGCAGATACTTATCCATCATGCAATACCATCAGGGAGGCATCTGATTGGCCCCAAATTTATTCTGCAGCATGACAACGACCCCAAACATACAGCGAAAGTCATTAAGAACTATCTTCAGTGTAAAGAAGAACAAGGAGTCCTGGAAGTGATGGTATGGCCCCCACAGAGCCCTGATCTCAACATCATCGAGTCTGTCTGGGATTACATGAAGAGAGAGAAGCAACTGAGGCTGCCTAAATCCACAGAGGAACTGTGGTTAGTTCTCCAAGATGTTTGGGCCAACCTACCTGCCGAGTTCCTTCAAAAACTGTGTGCAAGTGTACCTAGAAGAATTGATGCTGTTTTGAAGGCAAAGGGTGGACACACCAAATATTGATTTGATGTAGATTTTTCTTCTGTTCACTCACTTTGCATTTTGTTAATTGATAAATATAAACTATTAACATGTCTATTTTTGAAAGCATTCTTACTTTACAGCATTTTTTCACACCTGCCTAAAACTTTTGCACAGTACTGTACATGTATGTGATTTTCTCAGGAAGGAGTCAGAGAGACCCACCTACTGCTCTGCTGGATTTGTCTGAGAATAGCTTTAAAGGTTTGAATGGAAATCATCCATGCATCTGTATGGAGTATGTTCAATATAAATTATTCATTCTTCTTTTATCCTTTTTGCTTTATAGAGCTCAGAAGTTATTAGCAAATATGGCCTTTCGCATGGATTCACTGAAGTAACCGAAGGCCCCATCCCCCTTTCTTCAGTAAAAGCCCTGCCTGACTTTGCATTGAATGATCTCTTCCACCCCTGCGGTAACCTTTAACCCCAAATCACTGCACACACTACAAAAAGTTTTGCATTGTACATAGGATTTTATGGAGTAGTTTATTGGACTAAATACTTTTTGGTATTTATGATTATGATTTTATGTTTTTTATGATGTATATTACAGTTCAAATGTTTAGGGTCTGTGAGACTTATTAAATGTATGTGAAAGAAGTCTCTAATGGTCAACAAGGCTTAATTTATTTGATATTGTGAAATAATATTACAATTTAAACAACTGTTTTCTATTTGAATATATTGTAATATATTGTACATTGTCATTTTTTCCTGTGTTGCAAAAGCTATATTTTCAACATCATTACTCAAGTCCTCAGAGTCACATGATCCTTCAGAAATCATTCTAATATGCTGATTTGCTGCTCTGGAAACATTTCTTATTATTATCAATGTTGAAAACAGTTGCTTCTTAATATTTTTGTGGAAACCTTGATACATTTTGTTTTATGAATGTAAAGTTAAAAAAGAACAGCATTCATTTGAATAATTAATCTATTGTAACGTTATAAACTGTCACTTTTTAATCACATTTAATAAAAGTATCATTTTAAAAAAAAAGAAAACTGGCCATCAAACTGTTAAACTGTAGTGTAAGTGTACATGTGCTGATCTCATTGGCAGGGGGGCTAGAAAACCCTGAGAATTGTATCCCCAGTCCTGAAGCATTCATGGACGCTGAGCGTGAGATAAACAGCAGCAAATGTCCTCAGCTGACCTGGGTTCACATGTCCCGCTACCACATGCACTTAATCAACCTTCTACAGATCTCCTCACAACCAGGTACAGCATACTTTATTAAACTTGGTTATTCAATTTATCAATCAATCAATAAATCTACCCTTTGAAAGCATTTGTACAACATCATTTTTTAATGTAATCTGGTGGAAGTTAGCTATATGTTAGCATCATAATCTATATGATGGTGTAATTGGCTGCTTTTCAGGTGTAATGCAGGGTGTTGATGGACTGCTGTCCATGTCCGGAGACCCCAAACTTGCTCTCAGACTCTCACAGTTGCACACCTTCTTCAGCTGTCACCAGCCATCTTACAGAGAGCAGTGGGCCATTCCTGATCCCCCCGCAGCTCTACTGAAGACTCAGCAAATACAGGTTCATATTCACACATTTATTACCATCTTAAAATAAAAAGAGAACAAAAAATACATTATTTCTCTTTCTTGATTTTGTGCCAGCACGATCAGCCCTTGTCAGATTCGATCCCCTGGGCCAACACGGACATCCAGGAACTGATTATCCAGTGGTACAGACCTTCCTCAGAGGACAACATGGTAGACAGACCCTTGTCCATTTCTCCTTGTCTCATAGTGTTTTAAACTGCTTTTTCATTTAGTCATGTAGAGTATGCTTTTGATCTACTGTAACTATTTTTGTATATGGATTTATTGGTGTTCTGTGGCAATGAACATCAGTTAAAAAGACACTTTTTTAGTTTTGGAAATGGAAATTGTTTGGACCAAAAGACAAGTATAGTCAGTTCATACGCTGTAGTTCAAGTTTCTAAGCAGATTTGTGTTTGATCTCTTCAGATTCTGCTTCTGTTCACTGTGAATAAAGCTGCTATATCAGGAATTAACTCTACTGCAGACACAATCGCTACACTACAGGCTGGACAGAGAATAATCTGTTTGGACAGGTAGGCTTTATTGTTCATCTATACAAAGAAAAATGTTACAAAGAAAAAAAAATTGATCTTCCTGTTCCTGTTTATGTCATTTAGTTATTACAAATCAATTTTCTCTTATGGCTGAACTCATTGGCAGGCTGAAGGCTGTTCATGCCCTACTGAGCTCAACATGTGTAGAGGTTGATGGGCATGTTTCATCCTCCACCAGCTCAGCTTCCTCCTTCAGCCCAGAAGAGCAGAACAGAACGGCCACCCCCACCCCACATCAACAGGTCTCTCTGAGCCCTAAATTGCCATGATATACCTTCATTCGAATCCCATGTTGAATACACTGTATTAACCTCTTTTTTTCATTCACTTGCAATGGTTTCACATAGGACATGCTTTTGAAGGAGGCCAAACATGTCTGCACTGAGATTAGGAATTTATTGAAGCCTGATTTCAATTTAGTACCAGTCACAGAGGTGAAGTGTCACAGACATTTTAGTGTAATTTTAAAATTTATATATGATTATAGTATTAATGTTTTGAAATTTTTTTTTTTTTTTGAGATTTCATTTTAATTTGTCACTTTGTTCTTTGCTTTTTTATATTTCTATTTAGCTTTATTTTTATTATAGTTTTAGTACTTCAAATGAAATATTTATTAATTTTAGAAATAATATATATATATATATATATAAATATATATAAATGTTTAATTATCAATAACAACACTTGATTATAAACATGTATTTTTATTATAAGAGAACTTCCTGACGGACACATGTATGTTTCTCTTATGTTTGATTTCTACCAATTCAGATGCCCTTTGACCCAAGCATGCAGACTCTTCAGGACCTGGAACGCTGCTTTAATCCTTCAACAGGTGGCATGCTGCAAGACACAGTCCTCATCTCGTGGCTCCTCTCTCTTCTGATTTAAAACCTGCAGCACTAATCTGCCCTGGATCGGCGAGATAAAACGAAATACCACAACTACACGATTAATATGCTATAAAAATATTTTAATGTTTTATTTAACTCCAAATAAAGAGGAAAACACTAAAACAGTTATAAATTTATTTGTTTTTGTTAATTTTTTTACACCACCATCCGCATACTCTTCATAATTTCCTTCTGGGGTTCAGTTCAATTTAAATACTGTAGCTCATCCGATGTAGGATATTTTATTCATTCATATCTGGAGTATGAGAGGTGTTTTAGTGCTTAGTAAGCATCCTTAATGCTGCTTTGGGTGAATGAGGGATTGGTGTGATTATTATCGTTGGTTGAGCCAGGCTGAGCGGAGGTTGAGAAGGATCTGCACGTCACTAGGAGCCAGCTTGTAGACTCCCAGCTCATTGAGCGCTGACTCTGGACTGGGCTGCTGATGGCTCAGAAGGTATTCGTCTTCCTCTGACTGCTTCAGGACATCACACAACAACAACGCTGGACCGACCTTAAGAGTCAGGATGATGCAGGCCTCCTTCACACTAAGACAAGGAAAGATAAATGAAAATTTAGGTTTTATTTAGGTTATTTCTATATACAGTAATCGCTCTAAATAAACAGACTTACTGTTTGAAGAAGTTTTCAGGTCTCTTGCAGTAGTGTCCAAACAGAGGGAAGAGGTTTCTGGTCATATCATACTGAAGCTGTGCAGCTCCGCCTTCATTGAAATGGTTATACAGGATCAACTGTGAGTGAGAGCAAAAAACATAAACACACTACAACAAACTACTGTACGCACACTTCATTTACAGTTAATCCTGCCAATCATAAAGTTACTATATAAAACGAAGGTCTTTTTCTTTAAACTTCCCGCATTTTAAGTGTAAAGCTTTTAAAGATGCACTAAAAGTTTGGGGTGAGGAAGATTTTTTTATTTGGCAAGGATGCATTAAATTGACCAAAACATTTTTAATGTTCTAGATTTCTATTTCAAATAAATTGTTCTTTTGAACTTACTATTCATCAAAAAGAATATTTAAAAAACACATGTTTTCCACAAAAATATAAAGCAGTTTTTATGTTTTTAACACTGACAATAAGAAATGTTTTTGAGCATCAAATATTAGATATCAGAATGATTTCTGAAGGATCATGTGACACTGAAGATTGGAGTAATGAGGCTGAAAATACAGCTTTACTGTCACAGGAATAAATTACATTTTAAAATATTAAAATATGAATCAGTTATTTTAAATTGTAATAATATTTCACAATATTAGTGTTTTATTGCATTTTGAGCAAATAAATGCAGCCTTTGAGTATAAGAGACTTTTAAAAAACAAACAAACAAAAAAATCTTACAGGCCCCAAACTTTTGAACAATTAGCTTGCAGTAAATTAGGGTTGAACAGTAAAAACATTGAAGACTGACATCTTCGTAGATGAAGCAGTCGAGCCTCTCTGCGAGGCCCTGCCAGAACATCTGAAAAAGAGGAAGACACAACATCTGCTGCAGCTGGAGCAGGTGATCTCGCAGGCAAAGCATCATGGGACATGCAGAGCTGGATAATGACATAGTGGCTTGGTCACTCTGTGATGGCAAGGAGATCCACCTGAAACAGACCAGATTCATTTCAAAACCTGATACAAAAGATCCCTGAAATAATGCCACCATGACTTCCTCCAGCTACCAAGATGCTTAGATCGAAATCATCCTAATTTTAGTTAAACAGCAAAGCAAAGGCTCTTGAAGCTTAAAATTAAACTACACTGACTAAGAGCATGTTCTCATAAGGAATTATTTAAATGTATCTTTAACACTACAGTGGACTTATTTAGATTACTTCCACCATACCTGTCCTTGCAGTATGACTGTGCCTTCTCCTTGACGTCTCTCATGACTGCATCCAGTAATCGTCCCAGCATGTCTCCTCGTAGCCTCTCCAGCAGGGCCAATAGGGCCTCAAACAAAGATCCCTCCAAAGAGGCTAATCGCCCTGTCTCTGTGGCTCCTAGAGGGCCTAGGATCTCCTCGCCCACTGACACCGCCGCCTGCTGCAACTGCAAGAAGAACTAAGAGAAAACAAAATGAAAGTGAATCGGTACACACATACATATTCTGTCCTCAATTGAGACTCAATTTTTTTTATATATATATATATATATATATATATATATATATATATATATATATTTTTTTTTTTTTTTTATTAATTCAAGGGTCAATAGTGTACACAACAAAAAATAAGGAAGAATCTTTTTTCTTTTTTAAATGTAGTCTTTCAATGGAAAAGTAAAAACCTTTATTTTTATATTTAATAACACAAATTATTACATTTCATAAATAAATGTTTTTTGAGAAGTTCACATGACATTTTACAACTTGAACTAACTTTGCCTTATCATAAAAAGGTCAAAATATCTGATATTGTAAGAGGCTTTAGTCATGAATGTCCTCAGGGGGCCTTCTCTATGAATTAGTTTTATTTGATTTTTTCCTGCCTCTTGGTTGCAACACATACCTTTGATTTGGTGGACACAACAGTTTCAAATATTAATAAGCAGTTTTGTTAAGTTGTTTTATTTATTCTTTTTTTTTTTTTAAATGAACATAAAAGATGCCTCAGTGTGACTCAAAAACACTTACAATATTGTCCCCCCAGTCACTGAGAACAGTGGATATGTAGTTGGCAGAGTTGAGGATGGCGCAGTAGCGGGGGCTCAGCGGCTGTCGGGACTCTTCTTTCATGACCTGCGTGAGGCGGATACGGAAATCATCCAACAGCTCCTTCTGCAAAGCCAGGAAGCTGAGTTGAGCCCGCGGGCATGGCAGAGAGCGGTACCGCTCTGTGAAAAGGATGGCGGAGAGGATCAGAAACAAGTTTTAACTTGACGAATCAAATCTGAGGATTTTAATCAATACCTGTAATGACCAGCAGAAGGGTCATGAAGGTCTCTGCACAATCTGGTGCTTTGAGCTCGTCCACATCGGTGATGTCCTTGTACTGAGAGCTCCAGGCTCCCTCTGCAGACAGCATGGCGTCCACTTTTTCCACAGCCACTAGAGGGCAACATATACAATTTAATTTACCATCAAAACTGAAATCGAGTCGTGACCCAAGTACACAGCATTTAAACTCACTTTTTCTCTCCACACTGAGCCACTTCTGGAACACAGTCTCCTCTAGTAGTATGTGCAAGACTCCGGGGTAGGCGCGCGGGTAACTGTGGGTGCTACGGAGCTCTTTTTCGAACTGCAGCACTTCATCCACTAGGTGGCAGAAGAGAGTATCATCGTAGAGCAATCGAGGAGCATCGTAGGCTAACTTCTCCTGTGCCAGTGTCAGGAGTCCTCTGCACAACTCCACCTGGAGGACAGATTGATAAGATTTTTTCAAAGCCTTTGCCCGCAATTTTAAAGTCGCAATCAAGTGGAAGAAGCGACAGATCTTTTCTTTTGTATTTTCTTCTGTATCCCCTCACGCACCACAGTTTTAACTGATCTAGAGCTAGAGCTACAGCTACAGACTGAAACACCGTTAGCCTGCACAGTACTGAGTAGGGTTGTCAACTTATCGACTTCGGTACCAAGTTGGTAGTGAAATTTTAAAAATTCTACGACACCAGCATTTCCCACTAGCATTTTGAGCACTGTTGAGGAGATTCTTAAACATCTCCGATTGGTCATTCAGTTCACGCGTTCAACAGATACCAGATCAGAGGAGTTTAAGATTCCACTCAACAGCGCTCAAAATGCTAGCGGGAAATGCTGGTATAATCACATTTTTCGAATTTCAGCACCAAATTGGTAATGAAGTCGGTACTTTTGACAACCCAAGTTCTGATAAGAATCCATTTCATCATGATGCACAAACCAGGTAAGACTGATTATCTATATTGTGTAAAACTAATATATCTAATATATCAAAACTATATATTTTCTCAGATAATGGGTCCTTGTGACACAATGGTGTGAATGTGCCATGGAAACAAATGGTCATTGCATGGAAGAATACCTCAGTAGCACACATCTGAAACGGTATCATTTCGGCAGTATACGGACCCGTGGTATTTCCCATATCTGGTCAGTAATACTCCCGGATTCATGCGATATTCTGCGGTGTATCCAGGAGTATACTTGTCCATATGTACATTTTTTCAGGCTGTGTCCATTGCTGAACGGATGGAGGCAGATCTGAACATGAGCTTGCAGTTGATTGTAAGAAAGGGCCGGGGTTTAAGTAGTCTGAATGATTGGAGAAATCTGGCAAACATCGCCAGAGACAAGTCTAACATTTCACTGGAGGATCGAGTTATGAGATCATATGTATATTTTTTAGAATGAAACATTAAGATCAATAACATGCATTTGGAAAATAGGTACATTTTAATTTTGTATCAACGTTAACCAACGCAATGGTGAACATACCCTAGCATTAACTTTGGCCCCCGCACGATCCAATATAGGCTGAATCTTCTCGTCCATAAAGCTGGAGCTGTTTCCCATCCAAATGAGGACTTGGGTCAAATGCCACTCTGGCTGTAAGGTCACAGAAGATTTAAGGTCATTTCAGATTTATCGTTTACTTATGTAGCTTGCATATTCACACAACTCTTTGTTTTGTTTATTTTTTAGTCTAAATGACATGAAATGAAGGGTAAATGAGTAGTAAATGTATAATCTCTGACCTTGCTTAAATTGTTGGTCTGGCGGTTTCCAGTGAAGTGATACCTGAACCTCTTACTGAGGGGAAGCAGCATGATCTGAATGGGCAACGAGAGTGGAGGAGTCTGGAACTGTCCAGTATGAGGTGGTGTTTCCTTCTTCTCTGATATAAGGTCATCACTTAAACATCTCTTAAGGAAAATGACCAGCTTTGCATCTTTAAAAAATACATAAATAAATTTAATTTATTAAATAAAAGCATCTGTTGTAGTTTGTCTCACACTCAGAAAAATGACCAGCTTCATACCATAAAATGGAAATAACTAAATAAAAATACTATAAATTGACATTAACGGCATCTTGTGTAGTTTGTCTCAGACTTTAAGGTAAATGACAGCATTGCATCTTCAAAAAACAGAAAACAAATAAATAAATTTATGTATAAGTAAATAAGCAAAATAAAATGGTCGGTCTTAACAGCTTCTTGTGTTTGTCTCACTCTATATCAATCTGACCCCTCAGGTTACGCACACTCGAAACAATTTAGTGGAGAAAATTAATCTGTATTTAGGAAGATTCGATGCCAGAACATTAAGGATACGAGGTCTGAAGAGAGAGAAGTTGGGAGACCAGTAGCTCCAGCTGGCTGTTGATCTCCTGTGCGTTGGCTGGGGGCGAGAGGGTTTGCGTCGGGGGTGAGATGAATGGCCAGTGGAACTGCGTCAGGACTTCCTCGAAATCACTGAAACAGAACCAAACATTTAGCGTGAACTTTTAAAAATAGCACAACTTGAAATACACCGGCATGTCTAATACCTGGCCAGTTTGTCTTTAAGGATCTTGTGCCAAAAGCGAAGTGTGTCTCTGAGGAAATCCTGCAGGTGGCTACAGCCCGACTCCCGCAAACCCAAATCCAGGGAGGCCATTCTGTCTATCGCACCCACCGCATCCCACACGCTGTTGGTCATCAGACACTGCTGGATACTGTCACTAATGCAAAATAAAAGAAGGGACGCACATACCTAAGCCTTCATGGCCCTCCAAAACATTCAGACACGCAATTTAGGGTTTAACCCTTACCTGAGCTCCTCAATACGGGCCAGACACTGCAGATATTTCATATGCCTCTCTAATGTGTCCAGCTGACCCAAGACCTGCCCGATGCTGTCAGCCCAGACCTGAGAGCCCTGCAGATGCTGCTGCAAAGTGTTTGACAAAAGTCTCTCCTTCTCCATTAAAGACTCCAGCTTCACTCGAGACTCCTCTGCTGCGGACAGGGCAGCGGACACGCGCAACGGCACTGAAGAGGACACGGTCAGGACCTGCACGGACAAATGCGGTTTGTTTTGGATGTGCAAAGGGATCTATCTAATACATAAATAAATCGTCGGTCTTCGGAGCATCTGGTGTAGTTTCTCTCACGCTTTGATGAAATCGCAACTAAATAAACACTAAATCTTTGCAACACGTGAACAGAGTCTGTGTGGCTTTATTTACCTGCTCCTCCAGCTGCTTGTTCTCTAGTGTCAGTTTTTCCAAAAGCCCTGACACCTTCTTTAACGACTTAAGATCTGTACCTATCTCTTTCTGTACAAGTTCGAATACATCATCTGAATGGTTTTCCTCCTCTAATGGAGATTCAGATGTATTGCTATCCATACGTTTTAGTTGAAAAAGATCAGTGCTGGAGTGGTTGTTATGCTCCATCACAGGCGCTGCCATGTTGCTCGACACGTCATCAATGGATTCAGTCTCAGCGGCTCCCTCTAGTGTCAGGAAAATGCTACTGAAATTATCAGTACTATGTTATGATTTTAACACCTGAGCAAAGGTTCTATTTTTTTCTCTTTTACTTCAGCTAACTTGTTCAGACCTTTTCATTTACAGAAAGTAGGAACTAGAGCTGTCAATGCACTTTAATTACATTAAAATAATTATCATTATTCTATCATGATGCGATAATAACAAATCGTAGTTGACATCATGGTTTTAAGACACTGTACTGTTTTTAGCAGGCTCTTATTCAAATTTATTATGCTGTATTTGGAAGTCATTTTTAAACGTGAAATATTATTAATTGTGACATTTGAACCACATTTTCTCTCTTATGAATATTAATATACGCAAAACGTAACTCAACACTCCAGAAACGTAATCAAAACCGTTGGTGACGTAATCTAATTAATATTCATGAGCTCAAACTTCGACGTTGTTTGTTTGTTGGCGTTTCTAATTTCTTTAACTGGCGCTGGCAGCATATAGATAAAGACATTTATTTCATAACAAATCGACACTGATGTTTTTAGAAAGCTGTATATGCTAAATTATCACAGTGTAGATAAAAAAAAAAACGTAGAAAAGACCTCTTTAAGACCTTCAAGTAACAACGGCGTGAGTAATATGCTGTGAGATTGATACGTCTAATTTTA
This sequence comes from Opsariichthys bidens, assembly GCA_037194245.1. Lineage (NCBI taxonomy): Eukaryota > Metazoa > Chordata > Actinopteri > Cypriniformes > Xenocyprididae > Opsariichthys > Opsariichthys bidens. The sequence continues at coordinate 11,703,949 of CM074287.1, read as the reverse complement.
TTAAACTAGTATAAAACAGAGAGGTGCGTCTACATGTACATTTAATTATGTCTAAATATTTGCCAAACATATGTTTTGTGCGTTAATACATTGATAACATTATATTTAGCTTGCGCGCAAGCAACGGAGACAATACTGTCACCACGCTTAGTGCTGTGAAAGCATTTATACAGTATTTCATGTCATTTCCTAGTATTGTGGTCGTGCAAAGGACATAAATCGCCCAAAATGTTATTTCTTGGCTCATTTAGTTGCAGGAGGCGCTGGCATAAGTGCCTGCAGGCCTCTTTGATACACTGTGCTGGTTTGAGGTTTCCTGACATGACTCTGACAGGGCTCTGCTTGCCTTGGATGGCAGCAAGGACATAAGTTGTTAAGGATCTTGAGGTTTCAGAGTGTTTGCCAAAGTCAATCCTGGCCTGAGCAGCAGCTCTATGTAGTTTCTTGAACTGGCACTATATACCAGTCCAGCTTAGTATGGCAGACAGCAGCACACAGTGCCTTCAGGTTTATGTATAGCACCCTAAAATACCCCTGGCTGGACCCCTTTCTTCTGTAACAGTGCCCAGATGAATACTGGTGAGTCTGTTGTGTGTTGTTTTTGGGATAGTGAAATAAAAATACTTATACATACACACACACACACACACACAATTTTTCATTAATAATAAAATTACGTTTTAATAATATACTATGTTTTAAAATCATTTTATTCATCTTATTATTAAGTATAAATATGTGTATTAAAAAAAATTTTTTTTGATAATGTAAATATGTTTTCAAATATTATGTATTAAAAAATTCAAATAATATAAATGTTTTCAAATATTAATTGTGTATTATTATTAATAATAAAAGTGTATATTTGTGTTTATTAAAATTATTTAAGTTTTTTTCAAATAACATAAATGTTTTTAAATATTAATTATGTATTGTTATTATTATTAATATTAATACAAGTGTCTATATATGTTTATTAAAATTATTTTTTTCAAATATAAATGTTTTCAAATATTAATTGTGTATTATTATTAATAATAATAAAAGTATATATGTGTTTATTAAAATTATATAATAGTTTTTTTTCAAATAATATAAATGTTTTCAAATATTAATTGTGTATCATTATTATTATTATTATTATTAATAAAAGTGTCTATATATGTGTTTATATGTGGGGGAAAGGCAGCTCACCCATAAACGTTTGATATTTATGTTAGTATTTTGTAGTGACAACCTTGGTTTCGCAGTGCGACCCTCCCAGTCTGAGTCAGGGAGTGAAGCTGAGCAGTGCTGGCAGCCCAGGAAAATATGAATCGACCAGGGAGTGGGACTGTTTATTGGGAAGCTCCATTCCAAACCAAATCGGCCACTTTTGTACAGGTCATACCAAAGACTTAAATAAAGTTGCATATTTAGTTCTAAGTAGCTCTTCTCTCAAAAAAGCTACTATCATTTATGTATTTATTTAGTAAAGAATGTGGGTGGCCATTGATCTATAATTTTGTCTGTCACAATCCTTGTCGTTGAAACAGGTTTTTTGATGTAACTGTGAGATAAAGGTCAAGCAGTCTTTTATTGTTATGTTTTTGTGGATATAAATCTCATGTTTTTTTGTTTGTTTGTTTTTTTCAACAGGAACCATATGCATGTAATGAAGCCAACTGCACCATCGAAAGGTACAGTAATCTCTTTCACTATAGGACAAAGGTCATAGCAATACAAACATCCAGCAGCACTCCATAATCCCACATTACAGTCTGTCTGTGGAGTATCAAGAGTGTCTCTGAATGCTTCAAAGTGGCAGTGGGTGACCAGCGAAGTTAGCACTATTCAAAACAGATCTGGGAGCATGTTTTTCCCACATTCCTCACCCAGCTGTTTGCGTGTGAATAGAGAGGCTGCACAAGTTTGCGTGAGAGAGTGTGTGTGTTAGTGTCCTTGTGTGTCTGTTTTCCTGTGTCATAGCTTGGCATGCAATTATCGCTGATTTAAGTACTTTTTCAGTTGTGTAACAATCCCTTATGTATATGAATCAATGTAGGATAACTTTCCAATTAAATAAAGCCTATTTACCATAAATGTGGGTTAAAATTAAAACAGCAGCTCGCACATCTGACATACATTACAGCAAGACAGAAAACATCCTTAAATATAAAAATGAAGGGAGGATATTACAATAAATAAAAAATTATTTTTAGATTTGCACTTGGCAATTAAATAACACCTATATTATTCAATTTATAATTGTAATAAATAATTTCAAGCCAAATTTAGTGTAATTAAAACAGTAGCTCAAACCTTTAAATCAACAAGCATAAAATTCTTAAATATTGAAATATTGTCTCGCATTTATTAAATTTTTTGGGGAATAATAATTATTATTTATTATTATTATTGTATGTGCACTTTGCAATTAAAAATGTGCATTATTGAATTAGTAATTGTAAAAAAATATTCTAAGCAATATTTCTTGCAATTAATCTTCTCTAAATATGGTTTAAAATGACATACATCAGTTACATCAAGTCATTTATAAATAAATATATACAATTACATTTTTTTTATCTGAATGTTAATAATAATAATAAATCTATAACGCCTTTAGAAATGAGCGTCTCAAAGCGCTTTACAAAAAGATTAAATAAAACATACAATTATATAAACAACACTTTAAAATAAGTGAGATTTAAAAGCAAAATACCAAATAAGAATATACTATCAAAAACAAGAAAATGAGAAATTTAACCATTACAAAATAATCAAGAAAAAATTACCATAAAGAAATAAGTTTTGGAAGTCTTTAAATATACCCATATTAAATATGCTCAAATATTTTAGGTCACTTTACAGAGGCAAGTGAGCTTTAGAAGGGAAAAAAGAACAAAATCTACTCATGTGCTTGGTTATAACAGCTGATATTTTAGAACTTTTTGTTTTGCTTTTTTGTTTTTGTAAAAAATTCAGTGCAACAAAATATGCTTTAATACAGATTCCTAAAAACTCAATAAATCTCAATGCTCGGGTCTCTGAGGAGTAGAAGTGATGGGGTCATTATTCTCGGCTTGTTTGTGTATGTGCAGGGGTATCTTGTGGAATGTGTGTACGTGTGTGAGAGAGAGACTGTGGATAATTTGCTTTTGGGGGCAATGATCGCACAGGACGGTGTTATGAGTGAGGAGCTCTCCTGTGGACAGGGCAAAAGAAGACAGTAAAGGTCTTTAATAGTGTGGCCTTTTGAACTAGCTCTGCTTTGACATTCCAGTTTAGTTAATAAACAGTCCAAAGGGTCATCATGACAGGCAAAACATCACTAAAGTCAACAGTGTTGGGAAAAGTTGCTTTTTTCTGTCTTGAATCACAAAGCAGATACATGCCTAATGTATTTGTGGCATTATAGCTGTTTTAATGAATGTGTCAATGGAATTTCTATAAACTACAGAGTATACAAAAAATCAATGAGCCCTTAGATGGTGACGAGAGTTTCTGTATGTATATGTGTGTGAAGCCTGGCCCGTTTCTGCTCCCGGGAGCTTGTTTTCCCAGATTTGGGAGTTGCAGGTGCAGCGTCCAGCTGCAGCGCCGCTGCGCACGCCAACGGCATGAATCATTTTCCCTCCTTTCAGAGCAGTGAAATCAAAGCATATGGAGGACGTAAAGGAAGGGGGGCATGTTTTATCTGGATCTTTACCATCGTTCCATTAAGCTACATTACCGAACCAAGTGTGGAAGAAAAAGAGAAGATCCTGTGTGCATGTGCATGGTTGTGGGACGCTTTCAGAGAGGGAGTGGAGGGCAGTGAAAATCCAGCCCTCACAGTCGAGTTCACAGCCCTTGATTGTTTTTCTTGTCTTGGCTCATCTCGGTCCGTCAGTGTTGTCATATTGTCCATGTGCATGGAGGCACACAGCCCTGAGAGAAACAGAGAGGGACCACACATGGAGAGCGAAGCCCCAGGGAGTATCAGGCCTGTGTGGAGTGCTTTGCCAGGACCCAAGCCGCCTCGCTTCACTGCTTGTCATTGGATCTCAGATCTGCTGATAAAATTTGCCCCCTCTCCTCTTTTAAAGTGATGAAATGTCTCACCTTACCCAGCCCACCTGGGTATAAGTGAAGAGGTCCAGTAAGTCCCTCTGAGTAAGTGTGGTCTGCAGCTGAAAGCATGCTCATAAATGTGAGGTCGGCGTGGTTTGATGTCTGATGAGATGCATCCACCATCTCTTTTGAGAGTGATGCTAACAGCGCATTTTCAGTGCATGCCAAAATGGTGCATTTTCTGTATAGTCATGTGAGATTTGTTGACCCCAGCTCCATGTTGAAGAGTTGTTGCTTTTTTTATCATTATCGGCCAATATTTTTGGTACTATTTTAGAATTATTCATATGTTATTATAATATGTTTTAATAATGTAAATTGTTATAATGTATTATAACTGTGGTTACAATTATTCAGGAGACTATACAATGCATTACAAGGCATAATTAATACTTTTATTCATGCATTATGTAAAGACTTTTAAGTAAAGTGTTCCCAAAATACTGAGCACACCTTGTTCAGATTCAACTTCAGGTTCATCCAGTGGTGTAAATTTGGGATGGAACTTCTTACTGATCCAAACCATGATAGGAAACGTAGTTTTTACACTCTAGCTTTAATTTGTAGCTGTAAAGCTTTAGGCTCATTTGTATCACGACACTCATTCATTGAACTTCAGGGAAGACTTATAGGCTTATTTATAGACAAGTGAATAAGACAGACCTGTGAAATCACTCCCATCCTCTCTGATTGCTTTACAATGCCTGAAAAATTATAAAACTCCATGAGTGACAATTGCAGTCTCTTATAATGTCCATATGCTTCTCTCATCTTCTCAGTTAAGAAAAACAATTGACCAAGATGGTTTGTGACCCGCAGTGCAGTGCTTTTACCATCAGACAGGTTGACTGCAATAATGTCTGGCACTCCCATCGGGTTATTTCACTAATACACTAGATTCAGCAAAAAGGTGACTAAATGAATCAGAGGAAGTTGTAAGTATTTGTGATACACCACCAGACTACATGGCACCTGGTGATGACTGATAAGCCAAGTTGATGTTAACTGTTGTCAACGCATTGTGCTTTTCCCACTTTTGTTTGTCATTGCTGTAGCGGTTAGGGCTGGTTTCATTTTTGGCTTAGAGGATAAAAGCCATACCAGTAATGAAACTATGACCAAATCCCATTTAAAGCAGCATTTTATCAGCTCCAATAGTCACTCATTACCTTTTAAATATAAGATTAACGACTCTTATCCAGGCTTATTAACTTTTGTGTTTATGTTTGCTCTTTACTTATCTTCAAGTGGCCTTATCTGCCCATGTTGCTGTAGACGTCCTGGGACATCGGTACTCTAAAGAGCATGAGGATGTCTGTCATCAGCGGGCGTCGCTTGGCTCTATCTGGCTCTTTCAGACCTGCCACGTCTCTCAGCATGCTTTTTGTCTTCCCTCTAATAAGCCGTCGCACATGCCGGGGTAAGACGTGCTTACCTTGAGTCTGCTGTGTGTTGTGTCTGCTGGCATCCCACATACATGAACCAATCAGATGTGTTTTTCAAAACTGATAAAACAATGATTGTTCACTAGAACTTTTTACAGTGATTTCTATAGCCAAGGGATCTTTGGCACAGCGATAAGCCTTAAAAGCTAACGCTTGCTTCTTTTAAAGGGGATCTATTATACAAAAGTAACTTTTACATGGTTTGAACATAAATGTGAGTTGGCAGTGCGTGTAAACAACCACCCATTTTTTTTTTAAATCCCCATAAATCATAAGCAGTGTCTCAGAATAAGCCGTTTGCAGTTTTTAATGCTATGTGATATCACATTGCACTGCTTTATTAGCATAGACCTCGCCCACAGTAAGCTGTACACAGTCCGCCATGTTTATCTCCTCGCCAGAGCATTTAACAGCAGCATTCAAGTAAAAAAGTTTTCTTATTAAAGCTACTAAAGCTATTCACTCAAGAGCAATGAGTGATTTCTGTTTTCCTTTTGTTGTTTGATTCATATTAATAGCATATATCAGTAGATACTGTATTTTACACTGCTTTCGCTTTAATACACAGATCTAATACACACATGCGATTTCTTTCCCTGCTGTTTGTGCTCACATACATTGTTTGTGAACTTTGTTGCATTTTAATACTCATGGGACGTGCCATCTGACAGCCAGCTTTCTGTGCACGTGCTTCAGGTGTGCGCTCAGAAAAATCATTTAAAACCATATTTTAAAAGTTTAGATAATAAACTTTCATGATGATGAAGGACTGCAATGTCACGTGAACGTGACCACAATAGAGATAATCAAACACATGTTTTAGTTTTTGGCAGAGTATCCGAGGCATGAGTTGTACAGGTTCCGCCCTCATCTGGATAGGAGGGTGGGCAGCAGGTCATTTGCATTTAAAGATACATGCACAGAAACAGCATGTTTTCCTTCCAGTCAAAAATGGGCATTTACAACATGGCAATAAATTATCTGTGGGGAATTTTGAGCTGAAACTTCAGACACGTTTTGTAAAAAGGGGCATAATGGGTCCCTCGCCAGAGCAATCAGAGAGGATGGGAGTGATTTCACAGGTCTGTCTTATTCACTTGTCTATAAATAAGCCTATAAGTCTTCCCTGAAGTTCAATGAATGAGTGTCGTGATACAAATGAGCCTAAAGCTTTACAGCTACAAATTAAAGCTAGAGTGTAAAAATGACGTTTTTCAAAAATGTTTCCTATCATGGTTTGGATCAGTAAGAAGGTCCATCCCAAATTTACACCACTGGATGAACCTGAAGTTGAACCAGAACAAGGTGTGCTCAGTATTTTGGGAACACTTTACTTAAAAGTCTTTACATAATGCATTAATAAAAGTATTAATTATGCCTTGTAATGCATTGTATAGTCTCCTGAATAATTGTAACCACAGTTATAATACATTATAACAATTTACATTATTAAAACAAAATTTTAAAGTTAAACAAATCCTTTTTGCAGGAATAGTTTGCTTGTCTCAACTGTATTTCTATGATGTCTGAAAGTATAAAAACTAATTTCTTTTGGTTTCTAGAACTCCAAATGAGCCCACAACAACATCTCTAATTTCCATCATTTGCTGATAAAAGAAGGTCTGGAAGAGAGTCTGGTAGGCATTTGCCTTGATCTCTTTGTAAGCATGCTTTCAGTGTACACTCATCCACATTGGGTTCAGTGTAAGGCCATCAACTGGTGAGACGCAACCTTTTGTAATGTCTAATAATTTCTGACACACTATATGAATATTTATGTAAAGACAATATGTACTACATAAACTAAAAATATAAACTGTAGCACATAAATTATATAAATTAGTTGGCTAATAATTCTGTTAAAAATGAAAACTTGAAATTCTGTATCTTGTTCCTCAAACCATTCCTGAACGATTTTTGAAGTGTGGAAAGGGTACATTATCTTGCTGTAAGAGCAACTGCCATGAAGAATTGTAAAGGGCCTGCAACAATCTTTAGGTAGGTGGTACGTGCCAAGAAACATCCACATAAATGACAGAACCCAAGGTTTCCCAGCAGAACAGTGTCCAGAGTATAACACTTCCTGCTCCGGCCTGCCCTCTTCTCATAGTGGATCCTGCTGCCATCTCTTTCCAAGATAAATTTTGCAAACGCACCCTGCCATCCACCTAACCTAACAGAAAACATGATTCATCAGACCAGGGAACCTTATTCCATTGCTCTATGTCTCTTTGTAATGCTCACATGCCCATTATAGGTGCTTTTGGTGGTGTACAGGGGTCATCATGGGCACTTTGACCGGTCTGTGACTACGCAGCCGCATACACAGTAAACTGGGTGGCACTGTGTGTTCAGCACTTTGAGCTACAGTAGCTCTTCTGTGTGATTGGACCAGACGGGCTAGCCGTCTCTCTGGACGTGCATCAGTGAGCTTTGGGTGCCCATGACTCTGATGTCGTTTTACCACCACTTTTGATATGTACTGACCACAGCATACCAGGAACACCCAGAAAATCACATATCTGATTGATATATCTTTTATTAATATATCTCAACCCTTATTGCACTTTATTCTGACACCTTTCATGAGCAGCCTTACGTTTTTCAGCAATTCGATCAGCACTCAATCTGCATGAACTCTTCATGAACCGCCATTGTAATGATATGTTATTCACTTCATCTGTCAATGACATTAATGTTGTGGCAGATCAGTATATTGTTCAGAAGTTTGGGGTAGGTAACATTTTTTGATTTTTTTTGTAATGTTCTTGAAAGTCTCTTATGCTCACCAGGAATGCATTTGTTTGATTAAAAGTACAGTAAAAAGTTATATTGTGAAATGTTACAATTGAAAATTAAAGTTTAGTATATTTTAAAATGTAATATATTCCCATTGTGGCAAAACTGAATTTTCAGCTTCATTACTCCAGTCTTCAGTGTCACACGATCCTTCAGAAATCAGTCTAATATGCTGCTTTGGCGCTAAAGAAACATTTTTTCTTATCAATGTTGAGAATAGTTGTGCTTCTTAATATTTTTGTGGAAACTAAAAAAGAACAGCATTTATTTGAAATATTGAAGTCTTTTTTAACAGTATTAATGTCTTAACTCCCTTTTGTCGTAATTTAATGCATCCTTATTGAATAATAATAAAATATAACACTGTATCTGCAGTGTTAACAGCTCAAATAATTACTCTTTTTTTTTTTTAATTGGTTAAAGTTCATTTGTTTAACCATTCTTGAGGGAAATGTGACATGTAGAATTTGGTGACCTTGCACTACAGTTCAAGGTCAGCATCCTGGAATCTCCTCCACAATGTTTTGTAATCACAGTTTGCTATGAGGCAGTTCATTAAATGCATGCCATTGTGACAAGTAAGGATGGGGGTTTTGCTCCTGTAGTAATAACCAGCTAAACTAAAGAGAAAGGAGACGTCTGAGGAACATTTTCCAACGTGAATTATGGAGGTAATGAAAGTGTTTCTCTCCTCAGTACAGTATCTGGTGAAATAATGCAGTTAAACCCAGGGGTGATGTCATGCAGACAAATGTTTCGGAGATTGAAAATCCATCAGTCCTGTGAAAAAAAGGGAGGGGGGGAGTAAGAAAGAAAATAGTGTGCGTTCAATATGTTTTCGCTTATAGGATTTGACAGGTTTGAGGCGAGGAGAAAGAGAGGAGGAGGAACACACACACAAAAAAAAAAAGTTGGCAGGGAAAAACCACGAGCGCGTGGCAAAAAGATTCAAGTGCAACCGAGGTGGGAGGATGGCTGATAATGGGGGGAGCTTGAACAAGAGCAGCTTTTTCATTTAACCCCTGCCTACCTCTTTGCTTTGATTTAAAGAAATGCTGGGTTTTGGAACAAAGACTTTAAATATTAAACACCAAATATGGTATTTGCTGGATGTCACACTAAGGCTATAGTTTTATGTTTGCCTTGCAGTTTATTGAAGGGTCTGTATGAATTAAATATCTTAGTATTTGGTTTGTCCCGCTTTTGCTTTGACAGTAGCGCTCCAGCTGCATGAACTGCAAGTCCTGATGATCATGTTCTCCAGCATGATCCCAAGAGCATCTTGAGCTACACTGGTAGCAAGAACATCTGACCAAATGTTAATGTGGTTTTCATTTTGAATTTTTCAAACGTTCAAAACTTTCTAATTATTTCCAGATTTAAATTGAATTTTGAATCCCGGACTTTCAATATTGCATTTGGCTTTTGGAGGCAGTTGTTGTTCTTCATATTTGTGGGTTTTTAAATTTTTGTAATCTTTCAAATCATCTTTGTTTTCCTTTATCTGCTTTTGTAACTGATGGCGACTGTGCTGTATGACTGAAGAAAAATGTATCAGACAGCTGTTTTGCAAACTGTCACTCTGGTTTGCTGATATTTTGAGTGGAGACCACAGGTGTTGTCTGCTAACTGGATCAGTCATGATGAGCTGTTGTTAGATGGGAAGTGACGTGAAGTGACACCAAGATGAACTGCAAATCGACTCCTCATAGTCAGTCCAAAAAGAGAGTGTCATTTTTCTTTTTTTCATTCCCTCAAGGGAAACAGACCATACATCCATCAAAATCACATATTCCTACCATGAGAATTCCAGTTTTTAATGGGAAATCCAGCTCATCGGGCCAAGCCATGTAAAGTATAGGTCAGGAAGACAAGTTCATAATGACCGACTCTGGCATGGATCCATTCTTCTGCGTTTACTATGGATTGGCTCCCGAGAGTGAGAGTGAAAGGGCTTATGCTGATAAGCTGTCTTTGTGGAACTATGAAGGATGCTTTGACTGTTAAGTCAAACATATGAAATTTAAGAAAATGGTCAAATGAAAGGGCAGGCCTTAGTTTACCTGTTGAACCTGGCTAGTTAACTTAAGCTCTGTTTCCACTTGGTATTAAGATACAGTTTGGTCGATCGGATCACAAGTAGACAAGGGAGACACATACCAGTTTACACTTGGTATTTTAATCCATCTCTTTTGTCCACTTTCAACTACTTCTGTCCTGATTTCTTCATGGGGAGGTCAATGGGTGGGTAAATTTATGAGTTTTTCAAATATTTTGATCTAATGGACAAAATAACCTTCCACAATTTGCATATGAACATTGCTGGAAATGACAGAAAAACAGCAGCTTTTATATCTGTTCTGATAGGCGCAGGGCCACGCCGAACACGGTGAGTGCGTGTTACAAATCAGGAAAGGTGAGAAAACATTGTGCGTTTGTCATCTTCAAACCAAACTTGGGTCTCCAGCCAACAAAGTTTAAATCCCGTCTGGCTAGTGCGCTTCCAAAAATGTTCGCGCAATAGGTCAGTTGGTGGAGAGTAGGTGGTCTTTAGTGGCTTTTAGAGCACATTGGATCATGAAAGGAATCTGGTCAAGTGTGTTTTGAAAGTGGACAAGCTCAAAACATTTTAGACCCCGTTTACACCTCTATTTAGCATCGTTCACTTGGGATTCCACCGTCAAACTCAACTTAATGCAAGGTGTAAACAGCGCCTTAAAGTAACTGTTGACAGGTGTTCTTCTCCCCTGGTGAAATTAATGTAGAGCATAACATAATTCCGTATTTGGGTCAAAATTTAAATGAGCATTATGTCTAGATCTTTTTAAGTACATATATATGTAATATTTAAAAAGCAGTGAAGCAGTCTTATAATATTGAATCAATTTTGTCTGTCAAGTCAACGTCCTTTAGTGCAACAAACATATCGAAAACTACAACAAGTGATTTCATAGAGCGGACACCTACAGGACCCCTAATAATTGTGTGTTAAGATCAATCTTAATATCTAATAAACTTTTTGTAAAATGATTAAGATGTAATATCTTTTTACTTTTTTTTACTTAAGGGTTACATCACATGACAGTTATTAAATTAAAAACTTGGACTCCCTTATTTGTCATTGACCCATGTTTTAAATACCCCTTCAAATTAAACTAGACTATGGAAGTATATTTAAGTTTCCTGTTCTGTCAGAACATTGCAAATTGGCATGTTTACTAGGCTGTAGGGAGCACAAAGGCATTTGCAAAGTCTCCCTTTTTTTTTTATTTCATTTCTTTTATTTAACACATTTCATAATATTATGCACTCACTGTAAAATCTTTGAAAGGCTCATTGGGTACTTGGAAGCAGGATACATATTTTTTATTTATTCAGTATGTAAATCCTGATGTAACAGTGAAAAAGCATTCCCCCATTGCATATATCTCCATGCCTCTCTCAACTGTCCATGGCTCGCTAAGGAATAACAAATTGGAAATACGAAGGAGAGCGTTTACCATACTACATAATACCAAGGTCAGTTTAGCGGACATTAGATTTGTTTTTCTTAGTGTTTGGAAGGAAAGACTGAAAACGAGAGGACTGCATTTCATCCTGCTGTGCTCTTCATCTTACGTTACATAGATTCAGACAAAAAAACCCAGGCTTCTTTTGGCTGAATCAAAGAGGGCTGCAGGATTCAAAACATCACTATGAAAATGCATGACAGAGGATGAAACCTAATCCCGTTCTAGGCCCTCAGTCTAAATCAGCTTTAGTTATGGAGAGGGCTGGCAGGGAGCTTTGGTTCCACAGTTCACGCCAGGCCTCTCGACACGCAAGCTCCTGAGGAGCGTTTGCCAGTGTCCTCGTCTGAACTAGCCTGCTGATTGATTTGCACTGAGGTTCCAGCCGCCCCTCTCCCCAGCCTCAGCAGGTGGTGAGTGTTTGTGACTTAAACCAGGGAGCTATCAAGTTACGTCCATTTCTTAAAAATATCATTGATAAATATGGTGGAATAGCTCAGAAGCATCCAGCCTCATTTGTTTTAGACATACAGTCAAAATTTCATTCTGGAAAGTAGCATGTAGCTGTGAAAACAGATGTAGGAAATTGCTCTGTTTGTTACCCTAGACTCTTTCTTTCACTCAAACATTTAAATAATAGTTAACCCAAAAATAAAAATTGTCATAATTTTCTCACTGTTGTTATTCCAAATCTCTTTGACTTTTACTGTGGAACACAAAAGAAGATATTTTGGATATTTTGTCCGGTTTTTTTACGTTGAAAATCAATGGGGTCCGTTTACATTTATTCATTTAATAGATGCTTTTATGCTTAAGCCACTCACAAATGAGGAAAACAAGATGCACTTTATAGTTTTGGACCCCACTCACTTTCATTGTATGGACAAAAACTCTTGAAACTTTTGGCAAAGTAATGTTGTTGGTGTTCTGTTTCAGAATATACACTGTAAATAATCCCATTAAATGTACAGTAAAACTGGAAGCTGTGGTTGAAATTCACCATAAAAGTACTGTGACGATATTTCCAGTTTGACAGGATGCCTGTATATTTTACAACATTGTATAATTCATAATTTTTATAAGTCATATAATGTTAATATATCTATTTTAATTACCAAAATCAGCTTTTTTTTTACCTTAAAATCTACCGATAACCACCACAATAATTCAGGTGGCAAAATAGAAAGCCACATGATGAATGAGTTCATTGGAAGTGGCCTGTCCATAAAACATGGCCAATATAGACACCCCCCAAACCCCCCCCCCCCCCCCCAAAAAAAAACAAAAAAAAACAAAAAAACATACTTGCCACACATTTGACAGTATTTTACAGTAAAATTACGTTGTTGGACAGTTTTTTTAACCGTACATAGATTTTAGGGTAACTTAAATTTTTTTACATTGTAGTTTGATGAAGACACTTTACAATCCATGAAAGCTTTCCATTCAACAAAAGGTTCTATGTAGTGGAAAAAGGTTCTTCACACCAAGACTTCTTTTAAGAACTGTTTGCTGAAAGATTCTTTTAGGAACCCAGAATGGTTTTTCCATGGCATCGCTATGAAAACCCCTCTTTTTGAACCTTTATTTTTAAGAGTATACTATACTTTACTAAGGCAAAATATCATTCTTTGGCACAAATGAATGACAACGTCAATGTCAACAATGGTTTGCATACCGCTTTTTGTAGTTGTCAAGGTAATTTAGGCCGACTTCTGCATTAGCACAAGATTGTTCTTGTCTTAAGGATTTATTGTCCGAAGTTGGGGAAAACTCATGAATATTTCCACCACCCTGGAACGCTAATAGTCTTATGACTTTGTAACGATCAAGAGTGAAATCATTTATTTGCGAACTTCAGAGCAGATGCACCTGCACAGTGTGTTTTTTGGAGGGATTCCTACAGGGTGAAGCATCAGGCTTTTGGAACGTTTCGCATTTTCGGGAAGCTACACATCGGCGGCCCATGGAGGGAGGTGTGATTTTTTTTTTTTTTTTTTTTTTTTTTTTTTTTTTAAAAAAGTCGCCTCTTCCATTGAGAAAAATGTCCGGCAGCCAGCCAGGTCCAAACACTTGTACTAACATGCCATCTCCTTCACTCGTTTCCAGCTCTGTCAGTGCTTCCCGCTGGGTTCAGTTTCCACTGAGGAAGCCCAGTCCCATCCACAGCGTCTTTTGACACTGGTATTCGTCTAGTAGTCTATTTGTTTAGTCTACAGTCTAAAGGAACTGCTTGTTGCCAGCTGCAGAAATCATGATTGCGCCGTAACTAAGCTGCAATCTCAGAGGCATGCATGTGCACCTTAGTGTGAGGTTGCGACTTTATTGGTCGGGTGCGTTTTGTGTGACTGACTTCGAAGCAGCCCTCAATAGCCCTCACACCTGTTGCTGCTGTTTTACTGCCATTTAAATCCAGCTGTGCATTTTAAGGGTAATTACAACTAACAGGTACCCTCTCCAAACCGTGACTTGAACCTCATGACATTAGTACAGCCTGACGGGCGTCGAATTAAAGTAAGTTGTTTTCCACGGAAACTGCTTCTGTGTAATATCAGAGAAACAAATTGTGTCTGGCTCTTAACAAAAAGAAAGTAAACCCAAAAGTACAGATTTGATTAAATGAAAGAGCACTGGGCCGAGTTCATCACTTTTGCTAGTTTTGTGATTGCCACAAGGGAGCGCTTATGCTACACAAGAATGCTTCACTAAAATACGTGTACAATTTCATTCACTGGGTTTCGGAACTCTGTGTGTCATAATCTCAGGCATTTTTATTTGGCCCAAATAACAACTGAAGATTCATTTAGCCAATTACAGAAGTAATTATTATTGAAATGTTTTAGAAAGAGTTTGCATGGACCATTTTATTCTGTGTTTGAAATATGAAGAGATTATATGAAAAGGACTGTGTGGAATGGTCTTAGTTTTGCTTTTATTTACTTATAAATCAATCTGGAAGGGAGGAGCCAACTGGAGTGAAGGGGTGTAGCATGTTTCTCCTGTTTGAAACCGTGCAAATGTGTGCTGCTGTTGGACATCTGTGAGCAGTCTACTATCTTGTCTTTTAGTGGGCATGCCATATCTGACCTTTGACCTGTAGACAACATACACAGCTGTGGAGAACACACACAGAAGACAGAATCCATGCCCACACCCATGGAAATCCAGGTCCATATGTCTGCGTACTAGTAATTTAAATTTTTTTGCATGAAGTTATTTAGCATTAGCTGTAGTCATTGAGTTTTGCCACATGAACAAAAATATTGATAATACGCTTGTATTTTACAGCAGTTTGTCTCTCACACTATAAATAAAAACAGGCAGAACTCTAATTTGAAATCTCATGACATCTAAATCTGTGCTATCTGCTGAACGCATTTCACTTGGCATGTATAATGGGCCTGTACTGGCTGATGAAGTGGGACAGACTTAGTCATAGTTACTTAAGGAATCCCTTAACTCGAAAACACCCCTCCCCCACCAGACGAACCTTACCATGGTGTCTGCGCAGAATCAGAGCTCTTTAATCGGTCTAATTATTCAGTTTTCTCATAGAATGGCTCTCGGCCTGCTTGGAACAGATTCTGTCTGGGTTTTCAATTGAATTGGCTACGCTGGACTGAATTGCTTTTGAGCTTGAGGTGCAGGAAACATAAAGGGCCTATCCTCTGAATATTCTTGCAACTCACTGAGCCATTCTGTGCAGACAGAGAGCTCTCAAAGTGCTGTCTAAAACATCCCACCCCTGTTATGACATTTACACTAATGAAAGGAGATAAAGCTATGAGTTACGCCCCCTCCAGTTCGCTTGTAGGATGTTAAATACAAAAAGGAAGAAAGAAAATTTGCTAAAGTAAGCATGAAATTGAATTATAAAAAAGCTGAGAATGGCACAGATTAAAAATTACCTCTGAATATATTTTTAAAAAGATCTTAAGGATTGTTACATACAAGTGTAATAGCTAAAATACTTAGCTCAAGAAAAAGAGTTGTTGTTTTGTACATAATCTGATAATTACTTAAAGCTGCAGTTTGCCAATTTTCTTTTTTTATTTAAAATGGTCCAAAATCAATTTTTGTGCAAGTACGTAACCAGCCTGGTTAAAAACCATCTCCTTACCTAAGCCCGATTCACAGTGGTAAGCCTATAATAATGTTTTGTTATTGAAGTGGTCGAGGTAGGTCTCCACGAGAATTTCGACCGTGCAGCCGTTTGTCTTTGTGTCATATAGTAACATCATAAAGAGGTTTAGTAGCTAGTGGCATGTGGAGGATGCTGCAGGTGCTGTATCATTTATAACCTTTTCTTATTGCATCTGGAATAATTACACTTATCTTAAACTTAAACTTTTGATGGCGGATTGTATGGTATGACAAATTAACATTAGAGATTAGACTGCACAGAAACTGAAATCTATAGGTAACACTAATGCATACTAAATACACATAGTCATGCAATGATCAATGTTGTTAACATTAACAATTTGAGTACTAAGTATAACAATAATGATAATTTGCATGGTTTGATGTGAAATGTGCTAAGCGATTGTTAGATTTAATCGCCATTGGTAGCGCGATTTATTGTAATGCTTTTCTCCCCTCAGTTGGTCAGAACAAAAGTTGCACATTTTTTACTCGTTCAGATGACATTTTCCAGTGAAAATTCTTATTTTGGTCATACTTCTGTGATTCTGAAGTAAAGTAACCACGGGTGCAATGACTGACAGCCACACATTCTCCTCAAAACATTAGATTCATCTGCGCTGAGGAGCCTTGCCGATGCCCAACCCACGTAAAGATGATAATTCCACAAATAACTTGCAGGTTTCAAACAGAGATGGTGACAAAGAGGCAAAACTTACACACTGCAGCTTTAACTGTGTATTAAGGTTTACTTATAAAAGCAAGCAACATGGAAAATAAAAGCAGAACTTGTTTCTGTCTGAGGGTATTTAAAAAAAAAAAAAAACTGCTTCCTTAAATATAATGTCCTGGAACAACATTGTTTAAAAGCCTCTCCTTCATTTTCTATTAATGCAGCACAGAACATTTCACCCCACTAATGCGGCACAGTAGGTGGGTCAGTGACCAAAATTATAGGTGTAACGGGTGATGAGATTTAAGACAAAGTTTTGTTTTTTTCAGCCAGTGGAGCACCTTAGCTCATTTAGCGTGAGCACACTGGCTAAACTTTAAACAAGAACATATATGAGTCTTCCATTTATGGTGCTTTGATCTTCAAAGAAAAGTACGGGATGTACGTGCATTGAATCTGACTGCGTTAAGACGGCTATTGTTTCAGACCGAGTCTTATTATTGGCATTTATTAAATGGGGCTGTGACATCCGCTCTCTGGGGCCACGTTCATTAACAGTGTTTTGGTGTCTAGTTTCACGCGTCTCTCTGCGAGTGGGCAAAACAGGAAATGAACTCTGTGAAATAGGTCAAATTGAAGTTCCTGTTTCACCTCACTCAGCTCTGTTTGGTTGTGTTTGCTGCTCAGGGGCCAATGAAATACTCTAGTGAAGCTTTACTGTTCTGCATGAAAATTAAATTATATCTGCTATACCATTAAATAAATACAGAGAAGCCTTCATCAGCTTTGCTATAACGAAAATTCTATCATTATTTACTCATCTACATTTTATTTCAAAACAGTTTGCATTTCTTTTTTAATGATATTTTGAAAAATACATGTTTTAGTCCATACAATGAAAGTCAATGGGGACTTTTATTGAGTGGACAAAAAACATTCTTCAAAATGTCATCTTTTCTGTTCCGCAGATGAAAGATATTTATACAGGTTTGGGATGACATGAGGGTGAGCCAATAATGACAGAGTTTGCTTTTGCTTGAACTACCAATTTAAAAGCACATATTGAGTTTCCTAGGTGGTTGAAACGTGACCTGTAAATCAATACATTATTTATATATGGTTTCAGTCCTTTTTATTTGCTGTTTAACTTGAATAGCAAAACCTGTTTACTGATCTGAGGGTTTAAGCTAATTTGGATCATGCACAAGGAAGCACTTTTTAATATGGATGGGTTAACATTCTTGACTGCAAGGCTTTTTTTTTTTTTAGCACTCTGGACTTAGAATAATGGATTAGAATAAGAGCATGACTGACAGCTCATAGTGAAAAAGTGTGTAATGACCTTGTAACCTCTCTCCAGATAAACAGAAGATGACGTCTTTGTACTCATGCCATTCTTCTTTGAGACTTACTTAGCGCTGGGGTAAAATCTGCAAGACGACACTGCAAGTTGCCTAATCCGACAACCTTTTGCATGTGATCTCATGAAAAGGCTCTAAATACAGCATTACACGCATGCCGCACACTCACACAACAGACACGTGTACCACAAAAAGTAAACATACCGGCTCGGAGCGGGACACACCCATGCACACTTGTGGCCTAACGTGCAGCAGACACAAAGTGCATGGAGAACAGTAGATTTCATGTGTTTTGGTATAAGAAGGGGTGTTTCCTGAGTGAACGTGTTTGTTTGGGGAAGTGTGGTTGGTGCAGTATTGTTGACCTAGATATAGTTTTGAGCGTGCAACCGTGTCTATTCCTCCCCCCAGCTGAGTTTTGCAGGTGCTGTGAGTCAAAAAGTCTTTGCTTGGAAATGCTCCAACTCAGTGACTAGGAAAGAGACTCTTATGTCTCTGTGCCGGGCATTAAATGTTTGAACACGGTGCTAACAGCTTTCTCGAGTGTCTAAGCAGTTTCTGTGGTTATTCAAATATTTCCATGGTTACTTATCACCCAATAGGATGACTTCAGATCCACTCTGACCCTCTGGGCTGTGGGCTGAAGGTTCCTGTTTGCAAAGCAGGCTTGATTTCTACCCCCCTGGGGCAAAAGTTTTGTGCTGTAGACGTTGGTCCTGTATCGGTTATTTAGTGCAGTTTTAACCTTCCTCCTGTACCCATTTTAATTAAAGCATTTGTCAACAGAACAATAAAACTTGTTCTCTATTGTTTGTTAGGCAGCTGAAGATCCAGCATGGGGAGATTATGAGGTCTGTTTAAGTTCATGCCAGCGCCTATAAAATTTTATTTGGAGATAAAATAAGCTAGTCTAATGTTCCTGTAAACATTTTTCTGAAGTTTTGTGCCCCATATCACCTATTGATTCGATATCTGTTGTCGTCATAACCGAAACGTAACACTCCCACGATCATCAGACTGTTGTATCTGATTAAAAAGCAACTCCTTTGATCAGTTGTTTACGACAGACTTGAAAGAGACTGCAGGGCAAGAGAAAAAGGAACAGCTCTTAAATTCAGTCTGAAACTGATTCAAAGTACATACAGATCAGAGGACCAAAAAAGCAGTACAGCAGCTCCCAATTTAATAAACACTGTTAGGTCTGAATTGAGGCTTCTCTGACAAATATTGTCTTTGGAAGAGCTCCAACTTTTTTCCTCAGATGAATCCATGCCAAATGAAAACTCCTCCAGCCCAGAGTATTCTCTAGAGCCCTGAGTGTTGTTATGGAAAGTGGTCCGGGGAAGAATGCCCTCGCCATACTCTGTCGAGGTGGATACTATAATTAATTTTCTGCAAAACCAGCATTAAAAGACAGAAAAAAAGAACACTTTGTTTGACAGGGATTTAAACTTCTTGAGCCAACTTGTAAACAGAAACAGAGCCTGCTGCTTGGATTTCTCTGTCATGGAAACTCAACCTGCTTGTCAACCCTCTAGTGTCACTAAATAGCTATTGGAATAAATGTGTGTGTTATTGCAGCCATAATATCGGCAGTGGTTTACTTCTTTATTTTTTCAAGGCCTTTTGTCCTTCAATCCAGCCAAGTGATATTATGATATTAGGAGCGATTTAAAAAATCTGTTTTTGATCAGAAAGGCATGTAATGACTTCGTCTTTTTGGTTAGATTGATGGTAAATTTTCCTGTAATCCCTTTTTTAGTTTTGTTTTCCTGTCTTTGACCTGTGCCCTTTGATAAGGGTGAAGAAGATGCGCTTTCTACCAGGCCAAAGTAGCATGTGCAATGCCATCATATTGGGGCGCTGTCATTTAGCAAAACCCAGAATTTACCAACTCAAGCATAGCATGTATTTATGCATGCTCCATGTTTGTGCAGCTGCCTGCAAGACAAAAGAAAAAGCAGGAGTAAGTGTATCCGTTTCAATGTTCCTCTCTGTGCCATCTGGTAGCTGAGGTGAGATTCTGGTTTATGGGAAGCCTCATGCACCATTTAGGGGCTGTTTGGGGGAGAAGAGGAGGAAGAGAGTATGCATCAGTGAAAGGACCATGTCCACCCTGCCTTTAACTCGGCCATTACCAACATATGGCTAGTGGCTGTTTTCTCCCCTCTGAGTCCACATGCTCTCTGCCATCTATTATGAATGCAGCTATTATGAGTGATTGCGAAGGCCAGGCAACCCAGCTGGAGCTAGACTTCACCATTCCAGAACTGTCGTTCAAGATCTGTAATTTATTGGCTTGAAAATCCTCCAGTTAATTCCACTGAATGAGAATTCTGGAATGTTTTGATGGGGAAACAGATATCTCCTTGGTGGGAATGAAGAGCATTTTTAGTTCAGTTGACCTGATGATCCACTTGCAAATTACATCTGAAGTTTATCCTGGCATAGGATCCAAACCACCAGTCATCATCTTGAATCCCTGCAGCAAAGTCAAGCTAAGTACATTGATTAAACTTTAAGACATCCTGCTGCCGAATGCTGTCATTTAAATTTGTGATAAGAGGATAGACACCGCTGTGAAATCTAATCTTGTTTTATATCATTGCATTTTAGATGAACCATATATTCCGAGAGAGGCCTAAACGATCCAGCTTCATTCATGCATCAATCACAGCAGGATGTGAGGGAGAAGACAACCTGAGCTGAGCACATCTTCATTCTACTAGGTAATCCTAAAAGAAAGGAGCTTTTGGTGGGTCTAGCACGACCACACTTGACTTTGTGATCAGATCACCGGACCAGTGGATTACCAGACCACTTTGTATGACAAACTTGCAATAGAAACAGGAGAATACAAGGGTTTTCAATGCAAAAGCTGTGAGGACAGTGAAAACAGGAACTAATATCCACAAAAGTCTTACATTTATTTGGTTCCTCACTACAGGAACATTGGACTCAAACATTCCTATAATGTGAATGTTAGTTGTTGGATTGTTGAATGAAAAGTTAACAGTAATACATTGTGAAAGCATCCCTCATGTTCTCAGTCTCAGCAGTCAAAGAAGTAATGAATTTGAGGTTTTGCTTGGAACATAGCAATTAAGAGAGATGGTAGGATGAAGTTTGGGGAGAAATTGTGAGTGCTAAAGCATCTGTCCTGAAGCCTTGCGGTAAACCATTCCACACCAACACTCTGCAGCGCTCCCAGTCTGCTGGGCTGGACAATAGAAGATCAGGTTACAAGCTACACTTGATGCTTATGAATTCTTTAGCTAAGGCTGCGGTAGTGCACATCAGCTGTGTTTTTGAGTTCATTAAAAGTAATTGTTTGCCGTGATGAGTGTCTCGGCAGAGTTTGCTAGTGAGTAAACCACAGTATCATTCACAAGGACACCATGAGTTTTTCAGCGATTTTTCACTTTTTTCTTCACTTCTGTCAGAAGGAAACAGTAGCACACATGAGGGTCTCTTGGTTTCGTGGCAATATGAAAATCATGTACTGCTCTTGTGGTCTTATTTTCATATTTCTGTTGAAATGGTCCAGTGTCTCTCACTTATACTCAGCTGTAGTGAGTTTGTGAGGAGTCTAAAGGGTTAAGGTCTCTGATTTTAAAAACACACATGGCTTCCATCAGGACATTTTCAGATTTGTAGAGGTGGTGAGATTAAATCTGAAACTTGTGATATTCCTTGCTAAAAAAAAAAAAAAAATCTCTCTGCCTGTTGGGGTTTGTCACGCAGATACACTTTGAAGTCTAGAAGTAATATAACCTCCCTGCCTTGGTGATGCCTGATCAACAGCAGTGCCTTTCTACTTCGGAACACATTTAAAACAAGTGAATAGATTATAATGTTCAATTAGGGGTGTATTCGTTTGGGCCAGGGTAAGGATTTGCTTCATATATTTGTGAAAGATGTTCTTTGGTGCTTGTTGACAGAAGGCTGAGGGCGAAGGATATGCGTTCTCTCTCTCCATTACACTTGCTTGGCATGTTGTCTGGAGTTTGGGAGTCTGGACTTTTGTTTTTGTTATTTCTCTCAGTTAAGCCTTTTTGATGGGGCTCTGTTTAAGACTTTAGCATGTATTAACATTTATACATGCAAGCACAACAATTGAAGGTAAGTACTCATTAATAAAAAACATCCAGGCTCAATTCCAAATGATAGGCACGCAATACTTATTTTTGTTTTGTTACCCACCATGGGTTTGCCTTGTTCCGAAAATATGCACGCCCGATCAGGGCATGTCTGAACTTGTTGTGATTACTAGTTTCATCCAGACAGCCAGGAGGGGGCAGCGTTTACTCTCTGGCCCCCTGACCGAGCTCAGTGAGCGGAGATGGAGTTGGCTGGGGGGGTGGAGTTACATCTCAAGACATGCAGAGTTTCCCCATCCAGCTTTGTATGTCTGGTCAGTCTGTGAAAGGAAAAACAAAACACACTCTGTCTCTTACAGGTTTCCTTTTTAATTTATTCCTTCATAATTTATCACCACCAACAAGGGCCAACAGTGTGTTTGTTGCACTCTGCTCTTATTTGCACTGTCACCTGGTTCTCTGTCATAAGCTCTTATGAGCCCTTATGCCTGTGTGTGTCTTTCTTTGTGCTCATGCAGAGAGACAAAGTAGTGTGTTTTGTTCAGCTTAGTTTGAAATGAGGGATGAGTCTCAGTCATCCACGGCAGCACTTGTAGCTTGATTGGCATACTAAGAGCCCTGTAATGGAAATGATCGTCTTTAACATGAGAGCTCTTGGTTTGAATCCTAGGTAGGATAATAAAATATACAGCCTCTAGGCAGTTCAGCTGCAGGTTCTAGTCTGTGTGCTTTGAGAAATAGCTATAGATTTTTGTATTATATTCTCAAGAAAATGACAGTGGTGCTTCCTCTTTGACCAATTGATGATCTGCTGTTTACACACGTCACATTTTAGCATCGCTACAGCTCACTTAGTACTATTAGCCATACCAAGCTGTATCATGCAGCTCGGTACTGCTCGCATCATGCCTCTTTTCCACTGCATCAAGCTGTACCATGCAGTGGAAAGCGCCATATGTGGTTGCTAGTATTGTGCAAAATTATCAATTGAAGTAATTACTCTGTCAATTAATGAGTTAAAATTTGAATTCTCTTGGCCACAATCAACAGAAGTTAATTTCATTAAATGTCAAAATATATTAAAGTAATATAGCTTTATCTGTTTTGTTTGTTTTCCTTGCCCATAAGGCCTACACACTTTCACACCTCAAAGCTTTTAATTTTTTTTCTAATCAAGGCTTTAAACCAAGATTAAAAATTTGAAAAGATTTAGCTTTTCTAGTTAAAAGAGCAGGTATATGAATATAATTCTGCTCAGTTTGCCCTAGTTCAATTGTAGAACCGAACTGAGTTTTAAAAGATATTCTCAATTAAATTCTGAATGAACGCACAACCCTGATGTTTTTTTATTTTTTTATTATTTTATTAAATTGTTTTTACTGGATTCTCTGAGCACTGAGGTTTATTAAAATTCCCAACCATTAGTACGAACAATGAACAATGCAGACATCCACAAAGGCTAAAGGTTAATTAATTTTTAGAGTGAAAGATACAAAGCCTGTATACAAAGTCACTGTTTATTTGTAATCTCTCTTTTTTCAATTCCACATAGGATTATCTCATGGGGAAGTTAATCAGGCACAAAAAATTCCAAGGACAAGATGGAAAAAGAGGAACATGTTGGAAAGAGAGACAAATGGCCCATCCATGAAAAGATGTCCCCAGAGCCCAGTATGGGAAAATGACAGTGGGCGAGAGTGGCACTGTGGGGCCCAAGAGGTGGGCAGATGTAGTGTTTTGTGTGGGAGACAGCCCCATAGTCCCTTTACCACTGTTAAACTGTCAGGCCAGGGCAGTCTAGCAGCCTCTGTGGCCTCTCGCCAGACTCTGACACATATCAGTTTAAAGAATGGATTCATTTAATGTGTCATGCTTTTCCATGCCCTCGTATACATCCTAGCATGTACTGAGCATGTACCAAAAGGGAAAAATGTGTGTTTACAAGCCTCAATGTGTGAGTCATGGACTGGGTTGCATCAGACTGGGTCTCCATGCAAACTGTGGTACCAGTGTTTCTTCTCACAGGGATTTCAGATCCCCATCCCAGAATCCTTTCACCTAGTCATCCCATGGAGTTTTTGCTCTCTCTTTTGTATTTCACATGGATGTAGTGCTTTTATGGGATGCATATTTATGAATCAGATGCAGTACAATATTATCCATGGCTTAGTTTAATGTTGAAGTGTAATTTTTCAACTGAGGGAGGGAGAGACAAGCTCTCTGCGCTTGGCTTCCTTCATATTAATACTGAAGGGGTAATCCAAGAGGTCTCAAAAAATAAAGAGGTGGAAAAGGCTTTAACGTGCCATGTAAACTTTGAAGAGAAGGAATTGAGTAATTATGTCTGTTCTCCTGCCGTTTTTCTGTTTATAACTGAGAGGAAACCAAAGGCTTAGCCCTAATTGTGCGGTTAGTTTATTTTATTTGTGTTACTATGCAGCTCTTTCATGTTTCCGATTAGCTTCACTCTCTCTTTCTCTGTCTCTCTCTCAACAAGCCCTTTTCTTAATATTTGCACATTTTGCTTGCAGCAAAAAGAGACTCTTCTTGGCTTCCATTAGGGTATTTTGATATTTAAAAGGAATAATGAACAGCACTAGAAGGGCCTCTCCCTCCATAAATTCAGCATAAGTTCTGTATGTTATGTCAGCATCACGCTCTCTGCTCTATATTGTTTTTGAACGCACTCCAGAGTGCTTCAGCGCCGGCGGCTCAGGGCTCCTGCGGTGTTCTTGACGAATGAGACAGAAATGGGGCGTGCTGCAGCTCAAGGCCTGCACTGGGTTGACACTCTCACCTGCACGGTCTCAGTTTCACAGTACTGAGGCATCAGGTAGCTGATGGATGCTGGGTGGATCCTACTTTTATATGGAGGGATTTTGGTCAAGTTAAAATGTGGACTTGATGAGAGACTCAATTTGGGCATGGATTAGTTGATGCATGCCTTAAAAACTTGTTCCCATGTTTAAATGGATTTTTTACAGAAATTGTCCAAAAAAAATGGTAAAATCCTGCTGCGTTACAACATGCTTTTTTATGAGTATCAATAAGAACACCTACATTTACACCGAAGTTAAAATTAAATTAAAGTGAAGTATTGACTCATAGATGTTCACAGTATCATTTTGAGTTTCTACAATAATGTTAACACGGATATCTCTTTTCAAACCGTAACAGGCGTTTTCCTCAATTCAGGTTCACGTTTCCCGTTTTTAATCGCGTTACATCTAATTTCTTTAAAGAAAGCTGCAGATAAAAATGCTTTGCACTGTCACACTTTGTTCCAAGAATAATATTCATTTAGTCCAGTTTTCACCAATCTATGAGCACATAAAATCGCATTGTTCACAGAAAGCTCCAGTTTCTTCCTACGGGACGTTCTGTCAGGCATGTGTAAGAGAGTATGTGTGTGTGCTGAGAGCCAGGACAGAACAGCAATGGTATCCCACAATTCAGTGTGATGGCTGCTGTGATTTTATGGTGCAGTCTAGCCTTCAGATGGTGGTTATCCTCCCTGTATAAGTGTGTACCTCTGTATTTACTTCTGCAGTTTGTCTAGCTACAGATGCTGTGTATCCTTATCCAAAGTGCCTGCTGATGGATTAACACACATCAAGATAAATGCTAAGTCTGCAAACTTAATGATCATCACAGATATTGTATAAAGTGTTGTCTCAAATAATGTGTAAATCATTCTCAAGAGTTCTCAGAGGTGCCACGGATGTACACGTATGAGTTAATGTGGCAGAGTCTGGGACGGGATGCGTTTTGGTTGTACGTGCGCACTCAGCTCCAGTGGAGCGTGAATCACTCACACTGAGTCAGCAGTAGACCTGTCTGCTGAGGAAAGTAAGCAGCTCATGTTTCTCACCATCCCTGACTCCATCTTGCTTCTTTCTTTCACATTATCTGTCTCTTTTTCGCACACGCATCCCAAAGTGTTAAAGTGGATGTACACTTTTATCCATATAGTGAAACAAAAGAGGAGCAAAATCAATTCGTCAAGGAGCCAACAATACTTGCAATATATGATGGCAGTTTTATTACATGACTAGATTAGGAAACAAAGTAAAGAAGAGGCGAAATGCAGAAAGGTTTTTTTTTTCCTTGTCAAAACATAAATTGAATTAAGTATACATGTCAATCACCCATGAATCTGTATGCAAAATAATATTGTATAATATACAGTATATGTATATATTTATGATGCTCTATACAATTTGTTAGTATTAATATTATTAAATTAAATTCTAATAATAGTTAATTTCTTGAATATGTGACATTGCAGCCATATATACAAGCTAGCCTCAGTGTCTTAGAAAACTGCACCTCACACAAACGGCTTCGTATTTTTGTTTCGGCGCTTTAGTGAGAGCAATATTCCACATGTGTTGAGAATAAACACTGCATTCTCGATACATTTCTGAAAATTTTCTACTGGAAAAAAATAAGCTGTCACTTACATCAGCGAAGAGCATATTATCATTTTTTATAGATTTGATTTAATCCATGTATTATGTTTTAGTTTCTTATAAATTTACACTATGTGAAGCCAACTAGAATGTAGTTCTGTTTGGTTTATTCACCGAATCCATTTTTTACTCAAGTCTTGAGTATTCATTTTGGACTCTGTGTAGGTGAGAAAATAAGTCATAGCTTTTTTTTTTTTTGAGTGTTTGTTGGTTTGTCCGACAATGGGTGTGGAAACACAAATACTCCACAGATGTGGCCTGCCTCTCTATCTCTTTGTAAAAAATATTTATAAAAAAAAAAAAAAATTCTGGCTCTTCCCCCTCCCATTTCTTCACTACTGTTAGGCATTTTTCAACTGAAAGATCACAATACATGGAAAGAGGACATACTTCCCTTTGCTGTTAGTCATTAATGTCCTGCTTTGAAGTCGTCTCTGAGCTGGTTCAAACGAGCACGTCTCTAGTGTACGAGGATCAAGGCAGTCGGATCAGAGCAGTCTTTGACCATGTCCCCCAACATAAAAAACAAATGTGGCTGAGGGTGAATGAAATAAGAGGAGAGCTTAAGTGCAAACACACGCTCGCACAGCTCTGTGATGCTCAGGATGTCTGAGCGAAGGGCACATGCCAGATCTCAGAAGGTCATTGCTATGCCACATTTGAGCATCTGTTTACTACGTTCCTCACAGTTACTGCTGTTGTCTCAGTTGTACTTGGGAAGGATCTTTGCTTTCTCAAGTACAGAAACAGTCTAGATGAAATCATGTTGGTGAAGAGCTCAGGTGGGCTAAGTTGCCAACATGTTAAAGGGGACAGTTTCATTTATTGTTTTCCCTGAGGTCCAAAAATTTTGTCCAGACGGATCCAACATTTTGGGAACTTCAAACCGTTTTTTTTTTTAAAATCCGGGTCCCAGAGTGGATAAATGTGAAAACGACACCATTACGTTTTCATTTGTACAGCCAATTACGTATATTTTGTGAAACAATGATGTCATCACTCCACGTCTCGACCCTAGTCAGACACCGTTACGTCACATAATGGCGACAACAACACTAGTGGACTACATGCTTGTGTTTGTGCCAGAGAAGCTACCGTCCTATTAGCTTTACTAAAATAAAGCTTGATTTCTAAACTTTGCTAAATTTTGTAAACAGCGCACAAGTTTATGCTCAAGTTTGTGTATGCTCCAAGTCTTCTTCTGCATTTTTAGTGTATCTCTGTGGCAGATTTACAGCGCCACATACTGGACTGGCATGTAAACTACATCATTTTGAGTCAGTTTCAGTGGTTTCGTGTGTAGATATTTCTTGACACGACGCCATGTTTACGGAAAAAAAAAAAAAAAAAGATTGGGAAAGCTTTGTGTGGATGTGGCCATAGTCAAAGTTTTGTGATGCCATAAACCATCATTTTTCATGACTATTTTCCATCTTTCTATTTTTTAGAATTAAACAGACCTTTTTTCCACTGTAACTTTTGAAGGAATATTTCACTAAAGCTATTGACTATTGCTATTGACTTCACATGACATGCTTGACAGGTTCATAAAACAATCCATGCTGAAATATGTTGCTCAAACAGTCAAGACTGAAATGATCTGGGAACTTGTTAACTTTGAAATTTATCTGCTCTTCTCTGATGTTCGAATCCTTCAGAATCATGTGCAGAGCATTGTGCAAACATTCACAAGGATGTGCATAGTTGTAGGTGCTAAACATAATTGGCAATAGTACCCGTTTTGGCAGACTTATTAATATTTACAGTATGCTACTTCCTCATTACCTCACTGTGATTGGGCAGGCTGAGTTTCTGAGCATATAGCGGGTGTTGTTGTACAGTCATGCATTTCTATATTTGAATTTCAACTAGTCATTTTGATGCTTTGTTTTAATAAACGGTCCTTTTTTTGAGAAGTGTTGAGTGGAGAAATGGTGCATGTGTCTGTCAGCATCTGAGGGTCACACATTTCTTATTGCTGTCAAATTGTTACATTCATGTAGTGTATATATATCAGAAAAACTAAAAGCTAAGCCTTTTGACTTTAAGGAATTATTTATGTGTATCATGGAGAGGATGACTCAGAGTACAGCAAACATTAACTGATATGCTTTGGGTGAGGATAAATTTAGTTTTAAACATCTTGGAGCAAGTCAGAAGGCTCATAAAGGCCTAAACTCGCTGCCTGCACTGTAGCCTATATACAGTAGATTTGCATCCATGGTGTAAGAAATATCTAATAAGTTATCTACATTGTGCTTTCTGAGAATTTTGACAGTGACTTTTTTTTTGTCTTGGTTTTGATGCTTTTTGGCTCATTTTCCTACCATTACCCTTGCTGTTTTGATGTATGTCCTGCTGTCCTCTTATAATAAACATTCTCCATAGTTTATTTCCATTTAGCATTCGTCTAGTTCATGTGCGCTTGTCCTCTGACACCAAAGATTGTTGTCTCTGAGGAATGTGCAGTGGAATTTTTATCGAAAGCTTTTGTGACGACATGCTGCTGTTATCCAACGACCTCAGAAGAACATTTTAAGTACATAGTTTAAGCTTCTACAATCTTTTGAAGTCAAAGATTCCACAGTCATGACATGTCCAATATTTGGGGCATTTTTGTGAAAGTAAAGTAAAAGAAGTATCTACAGTAAGAGCTCTCAATCTGTGTGACAAAAGGCTTGTTTAGATGACCAAATTAAGCTCATATGGAGACTTATATATCACTCTCTTCAACTTGATTGTCAGAATATTCAGCTTTCTTGCATTTATTGGCCATATATCATTGCCCACATCAGAAACACACTGACATAAGGCAACGTCTTTTATGTGTTTAGTCATTGCAACTTGATACACATTAGACTAGTTGCTTGGTTGGCTAAATTGCTGGTTGAGTTTAACTGGTGGTGCTTTGTTTCCTAAAGGGCATTATATAAGACATGTTTTTGCTTTTAAAAGCATGATTGAATGCAATGCTAATTCTTAATGCTGAAAAACTAGTCAACTTCCCATGGACTTGTTTATTGTTGTGTAATTAGGAATGAGTCATTCATCCAGCATAGTCATTCTGCATGGTAGGTGGCAACATAAATTAATTTAAATCACTAGATTTTCTGAATTTGAAAAATGCTGCAGCGCAAACAGGCGCAGAGAGGGATGCAGTGGGCAGCTTATTGTTATCTGAGGGCAGAAAAGTTTTCCTTAATCTCACTGGCATTTCAACTACATGTCTGCACATTGATTACATCCTTCTTGGCCCAACATGGGGACTTAATTTGACCTCATAACCTGGTCTGGACTGAAAGATGAGAGATGAGAGATGAAGAGAAAGAGTGTGAGTGGTAGAATACAAACATCTCTCTCATTTTCCTCTCGTCTCTCTCTCTGAGAGAGGTGGGGTGTTTGTCGGGCCCTGAGGTGATCTTGTGGCTTCAATATTCTTCTCTCATGAAGCTGATGTCTGCGTGCCTCCCTCTGTCTTGTCTCATTCGCTGGAATCCAATTTTCATCAGTCAGTCTCTGTATGACCTAAACAAGTCAACATGTTCTCTTTTTTTCGTCTCTGCTCCCAAGCTCCCAAATATAAAGAAGACAAAGATTGTCTTGACAAAGGTCTACATAGGATCTGATCTGGATTTAGTTATTAAAATATTTAAAGTGGACCTATAATGCCCCTTTTTATAAGATGTTAGAAGGTGTCCCCAGAAAGGTGAAAATACCCAGCAGATCATTTATTTTAGCTTGTCAATTTTGCTCCTTTTTGGGTGTTTTCTCTTGCGTGTCTCTTTAAATGCAAATGAGCTGCTGCTCCTGGCCCGCTTTCCAAAAGAGGGTGGAGCTTTAACAGCTTGTACTTCGGATGCTAACAACAACCAAGCTGGAGAATTTCACACAGCCAAAATAAAGATTGTTAGTAATGGTGTTCAGCTTACATTATTCAAACTGTCGGAACAAAAAGTCCTTAAAAAGTGATTTCTGTAAAAGAAAATATATCCCTTTGCATTGAACTTTGAACATCGTAACTTTAAAGATGTTGTTTATGCTCAAACAGCAACATTACACACTAACTAAAGTTTAAAAAGTAAAATCATAATCCTGGACCCCTTTAATTTTTCTTTTATCAGTAGATTAACTTTGCTTCACAAAAAGCAAGCGACAGACAGTTCTGTTTGGCAAAATGGACAAACCTGATGTTGTCAGTTGTGATTCTCATAATTGTATAACAAATTTGATCATAATACATAATGTAGTAGTAAAAAATTCTTTTATGTAATTACAGTAATAACAATATATTTTATTTTAACAAAATCCACAGAGAAGAAATTACTATGTTACGGTATGAGAATAACTAATGAAAATAAGGGGGGTTAGAGCAAACCCAAGTTCAGACACATTACAATAATGAGAATTTGAGAATGTATATAATCTTCATGAAGAAAAAATATATATATATATTTTTTGGTTTTGGAATGAAAAATGACCTGACCGTGACACTGTTAGATTTGTTCTGTGGTGAGGAAAGGCCTGCTTGATCGTGAAGAGTAGATCAATTAAAGGAGTCTTACTAAACCTGTAGAATGAAGAGCCTCAGTCTGCTCAGTGCCCACAGGATATGAGCAGATGAACAACAAGCTTCATCTTTTAGCTCAGAATTTCGTTCAGAAGAA
Organism: Opsariichthys bidens; assembly: GCA_037194245.1. Lineage (NCBI taxonomy): Eukaryota > Metazoa > Chordata > Actinopteri > Cypriniformes > Xenocyprididae > Opsariichthys > Opsariichthys bidens. Next base: position 11,672,688 of record CM074287.1, on the reverse strand, counting down.
CTATGTGTAGAACACAGAAAAAATAGTCTGTTGAGCAATAGAACTAGGACAAAGTTGACAATGTAAGCATAGTGCTGTGTGTGTATGTAGGCAATGCACACATGAAACGCTCAACTTGTTTTCACACCATCTGTGTGAGTCAGACTGATAAATAGAGACATAGTGTTAATTTCCAAGTGTGTGTATTAAAGAGTACATGCGCTGGTTTTCTGTGACCTCATCAGCACTCCCCCTATGTGCCCATGCAGGTCCATTTTTTGGCCAAACGTACGTTAACAAGGTCGCGAAATTACACGATTTGATAGCATATTTGATTAGGAGCCAGCCGTATCTCCCTCCCACTACTGCTCGTGTTTGCTGGACTTGGCAAGCGCAGTAAGCCACGAGAGTTACACATTAACCCCTGCGGGATCCGTGACCTAATCAGAGGACAAATTCAGCACCAAAGCAGCCACATAGCGCGTCCTGCTTGCAGCAGTCTGACTCAGACCCTGCATCCCCAACAATGCATCTTTATGGAAGATCATAAATAAAGCCAGTTGATTTAGGCCCCCTGAGCTTTTTTCACAGCCTAAATCAACTGCTCTAAGGCAAAAGCATGAAGGGACTTTTGGCAGACGGAAGGCCTTATGCTTCAGCGGTTTTTATTCCAGTTCAAACCTGAAAGAAAAGGTTATGAGTGTGAAAGAAGCAAGGCTGGGTGAGAATAGTGCAGTTTGATCAAAGTTTGTGCATTTTTCAAATGTGTCGTCACATTACCCTAGGCGATAATGACAAGGAGCGTAAAAAAAGAAAAGAAAATAGGAGCGTTTGCTGGGAATTGCAATAAGGATTTTGTCTGCTGGCCCACTTTTTAGAGGTGTGTGTGCCAGAAAATGTATTATTTGTTTGTTTTTTTCTATAGTGCAAATGTACAGTAATAACAATAAATACAATTCATAATTTTGTTCTACTTTGGGATAACCAACAAAAAAAATCTAATAAATGATATTCATAAACACTCTTATTAAAAGTTCACCCTATTGAATTCCATGGTTTTCCATATCAGAAGTTAATAAAAAATCATCTGGTGCTTGGCAGGTCTTAAAGTTTGGAAAATAAAACCTCAGATGAACAACAACACATTACAGATCACACCATGTCATTATTTATTTAGCAAAAATAAAGCCAAGATGGAAAAAACCATGGGTGTTAGGACACCCTATGATTCTTATCAGTCTCGCACATCATTCTATAGGGCAATTTTGGCCCATTCTTCTTGACAACGTTTCTTAAGTTTATTGAGGTTTTTGGGCATTTGTTAATGCACAGTTCTCGCCACAGTTATTCGGTCCGGATGAGGTCTGAACTTGACTGGGCCATGGCAACACCTTTATTCGTTTCTTTCTCAGCCATTCTGGTGTAGATTTGATGGTGATCTTCAGATCATCGTCCAGTTGCATGACCCAATTTTGGTCAAGCTTTAGCTGTTGGATGGATGGCCTCACGTCTGACTGTATAATACTTTGGTATACAGAGGAGCTCATGGTTGAATCAATGACCGTGAGGTGCCCAATGCCTGTGGGTACAAAACATGCCTAAAATCAACACCCCTCCACCAGCATGTTTGATTTTTGGTGTTTGTGCTGATATGCTCTTTTGATTTACACCAAACTTGGCGCTGTGCATTATGGCCAAACATCTCCACTTTTTGTCTTGTCTGTCCAAGGACATTGTTCTAGAAGTCTTATAGTTTGTTCAGAAGCAACTTTGCAAACCTAAGCCTTGCTTTCGCCTCTTTTTTTTTTTTTCTTTCTTTTTTCTTTTTTCTTTTTTTTTTAGACAGAAGAGGCTTTCTCCTTGTCATGTTTTTTTTTTTTCTAATTGTACTGTCATGAACTTTATCATGTTAACTGAGGCCTGTAGAGTCTGAGGTGTAGTTCTTGGGTTGCCCGCTATATCTCCTGAGCATTACACGGTCTGATCTTGGCGTGAATTTGCTTGGACTTCCACTCATGGGAAGATTGGTGTCTGTTTTGAATGCCATTTTAATCCTGTCAATTTGATAATCGTAAGTCACGGTTAAAATTAACAAAACTGCTAGCTTGTTATTAACTTGATATTAACATATCAAGACAACAACAGTATTCAGTACATCAAATTTTGCAAGGCACATGATCAGTGAATAATGACAACACTGCCTTGCCAGCTGGCCTGAAAACATACTTTCTCTGGCCCAAAGCCACCACACTCTACTTTAACACATGACTGGGATGATCAATGCAATTTTGACACTTTTGCTTTCATTTTAGTTTTAAATCAGCAGAAAAAAGTACATCTGAATGTAAGAGAATTTGCATTTCCATCCTAAACATGTGAGCCATTGTGGTTTATGACATTGTAGTCAGCAAAACTTTGCATGCTGCACCTTGCCTTACATTTTTTTTATTAACCGCTATATCAAACCCTGAGTCCTGTGAAATGCATGAATGACGTGAATGTGCTGGGAAAAGGGGAACTCCAAGAGATTCTTAAAGTATCAGTCATAGAGTAGAAGATGGCATAGGTGACAGACTGGGCGGTCATTGCCTCTGACACTCCAGATCTTGATTGGTGTTTTGTTTTGTTTTTTCAAACATTTTTGAGCATATCACATATATTTGACAGTTATGCACAAAGAATTAGGCAAGCTTGTCATTGTTTGACATTTCAGGACATATTGTCTGTATGATTTACACCAAACTTATGGTAACTAAACCAGACCTAAAAACGTTTATTTTTAGAAAATGAACCAATTTATGAGCACAGATGGTATCTCTTGCACTCTCTCCTAAAGCCCGCATTCTCCATTACACATTTTAATATTCCATAGATGAAAACATCAAAGAAAAACACTCTTTTTAGTAGTCTCATAATGAGCAAAACATCCATTTATTGTTTTGTTGTCCGCTTAAGAACTATAAGTTTGCATCACTTTTTCCACACTTTTTTTGGCACTTTTGTCCTCATTTTTACTTTGCAGAGGTTCAGTAATCCTGTCTGCTAGTTAGTAAGGTTGTTTAAGCTGCAATAATATGAATCACTCATTAGTAATCCGAAGGCACTAATGGGCAAGCAGAAGTTGCATGTAATGCATGCGTGTTGTTTTTTCCCTCCACGCAATATAGATGCCCTTGCGCTAAGAAGGAAAACTCCGACATCTGTCATCCAGGAAGACATGTTTAGGCTCATACTGCTAGAGGAGTTAAAATGTCAAATGTCCATGCTTTTTTTCTCCTCACCAATTTGGCTTCCTGACTTTGTTGTATTCTTTTCCCAAAAGAGTCACATACTTACAGCTCACAGTTATTTAAAGTAGAAAATAGGTTCTTAGCATGTGTGGTGGGTGTGTTCAGATTGACCTGCTGTTCACATTCTCTAGTCATCAGGTAGTGAGTTATCATCTTTTTCGTTTCCTGTTGGGGTTCTCTTTGAACTTCCTGTGTGTACGTGTGGGGTATTTGCTTTTCTTTGCATCGGTGGACTTTCACTCTTCTCACAAGTTTAATGTAGATATGACTTGTCTATTTCAGTGTGGAAAGAAGCAAATTTACTTCTGTAGCCTTTTAGCTTCTCCTGGATGTATGTAAGACTTGGGAAACAATTGTTTTAAAAGGCTTGAAAGGTCACTAAAGTCAAACAAAGAAGCCTGTAGGATGAGGATAAAAGATGCATGGCTTTGACATCTCGGAACTGAGACTTGTTGCCATGTGACAGTAGTGAGGTTGTCTATATTTAAATAAACTGAGGCCGTCTGAAACAAGTAGCTGTGTCTCTACAGGACTGCAAAATGGAGCCTGCTGTCTCTGACTTGACCACAAAACCTAACCACCGCCCGTGCAGGATGACGCTGCCTCATACTCCAGCAACAATTAACTCCACTGAGCAGTGCATATAAAAGAAAAGCGAGAGCAAAATGGGCTTTATTTTCATAGGTTGTGTTACAAAACAATTGCAAAGGTTGATGGAAAAGTCACGATGGCTTCTTCTGTACAGGAAACCTCAAGTCATCCATCAGTTATGTGAACATGTATTGTGCGTACATACATAATGTTCTCAAATACTCTGAATGTCTTTCAGAACCTTAACATATATTCTTTTGAAAACCTTTTGGATTGCTAAGATTTTTCATGTTTTTGAAAGATTTTTTATTTAATTGCTCACATATGTTTAAAATAACTGTTTTCTATGTGAAAATATTTTAAAAATGTCATTCATTTCTGTGATGGTAGAGCTGAATTTTCGGCAGCCATTCTTTAGTGTCACATGATCCTTCAGAAATCAGTCTAATATGTTGATTTGATTCTTAAGAAACATTTCTTCTTATTATTCATTTTAAAAACAGTTGTGCTGCTTAGTATTTTCAGGATTATTTGATGAATAGAATCTTTATAAGACCAGAATTTATGAGATAGATTTTTTTGTAACAATATAAAAGTTTAAACTGTCACTTTTGATCAATTTATCACCTGAATAAATTTTACCTGAATAAAACTAAAACTATTAATTTCTTTAAAAAAGACTCTTACCAACCCTTTTGAATGGTGGTGTATTATTATTTTTATGTAAATAGCCAATAGGCTTTATCTACATCAGTGTTAGACGGGTATCAAATGTTACAGACATGAACTAAAAGCCATGAGCTCTCATTTGAATGTTATGGGCTTTTGAAGGAATCTGTTCTCACGTTGTGTATTTTCCCTTGACGGATGTGGGATGGCATCAGCTGATTCACTTCCTGCTTCTTTCTCCAACTTTGATACGGATTGCCAACTTTTTTTTTTTTTCTTTTTTTTGTGTGTGCAATCCTTCACTGTTTACCTTTTCTGTTTTGATTGGGACTCATAGGGATGACATCACCAACCAAACACAGATTCTGACATCCCGGACACTCAAAGGATGGAGGATTTTGCACTACCACAGTATATTTACAGGCAGATGAGTTCATCGCTTTCCCTGTAATTGTTTGGAAACCAGAGTAGCCTTGCTGTCCACTTTGTGGTTTTGGTTACATTTCAGGGAGGGCCTTTGTGAAGGATTTGCACAGTTCTGTTTGTGTTTAGGTGTGTGTGTAAGGGCGTGTAAGATTTAGAAATGCGTTGTGTATATGTGCTTTACGTGACGAATGGGCGAGAACAAACGCTGTCATCGGCTCCGAGTGGCTCCACCAGTCAGCTCACATGTGCAGTCTGTGCCACACTGGCCATTAGCAGGTGACTAAACTCTCATTGAAAATCCACTGCACTTTCCCACTCACACCCTGCCATATGTCACTGTCCAGACAATGAACACACCAACATCTTCAAGAAACAGCAGCGTTCTCACTGGGCAAAGTCATGCTCATGACCTACATTGTTCTCTCTGCACCTCTGTGAAACCTAATTGGCATATAGGCACCATTCCAACCTCTAATAGATGCAAGCTGTCAGCTGCCAGTAGAGAATTAGCCATGAATTTATGGCCTAACTGCGTCCGAGGCATGCTTGTGTTTACTTTATTTTGCGTAGTTGTGAATCATTAACTTACTGTGGCAGAAAATTTATTTATGCCATAATAATTGCTTCATAGCAATCCTCCGCTTAAGTATGCGTGCAAAGGTACATGTGTACTGATAAAATGTATTTGCCCCATTTTTTAAAATATCTTAGCATCCTTATAAATGTTACATTGTAAGTGCTATTAAGACTTGAGTATATATACTACAGTTGAAAACTTGTGTTAATGTTTTTAAAAGAAACCTTGTACTCAACATGGCAGTTATTTGATAAAAAATACAGCAATATTGTAAAATATTATTACAATTTAAAATCCCTGTTTTTTGTTTTAATATTTTTTTAAATGTAATTTATTCCTGTGAATTTACAGTAGTTTTGTTTTTTGTTCTCAATTTAAGCATCAGTTTAACAATTTATGTAGTTAAGTCTTAAAAAAATCAATTTTATTTTACTTAATTCAAGATATTTATAAGAAATATACTTTTTATTTTTAACTTTATATAATATGTTATCTTAAGATATTTGTACAGGAAAACTCAAATTTTGTTTTATGTATTAAAACCGTTTTCATGTTTTTCCTCAAATTGTTAATAAAAGATTCTATAATTGAAAATAGGCTGAATATATTAGCATTATTTCCACAATTATAGTTTTAGGAATATTAAAATGAGTACATTTTGTACTGCAACTATTGAGCATTGAGGGAATAGACGTTCAATGTCTGGGGATCATGAGCCTCACCTCAAACGTTTTCATTTGATAAAAAGGAATGAGGAATTAAAAAGTTAAAAAAAGGGAGTGGAAAAATACCATAACACCTTCTTTATGCATCCATGCAGACAGTCTAATGACAGATAAAAGCATCTGAAGCATAAGGTAAAACCTAATTTTAGCATGTCACCAGGCTGGAAAGTCCTGTAGAGCAAGTCATTCAATTAACAGCAAAGGCAACACCCAGAGAGCAGACTGTGCCAAGGGCACAGCCCAAACGCTCATTCATTTTAGTAGCATTATGAGACTAGGGAGATGTATTTATGATGAAATCAACGCTCTTTGCATACAAAAGCTTCTAATCTGTCAGGTGCTTCAAGTGTCTCTTGTCTGTCTGGAACTTGTAGTTTCATTTTCTTGTGCTGAAACTTATCCTGAAGAGGTGGAAAGCAAATATAGTTACTTTATAGTCCTTTATCTAATCATAGTTTCTGTTTTTATGTAAGTAATTAAGTTTTAAGCATCAGTTGTTATCAGATATTTGCTTTAGTTATGATAGCACAACTAGGTCACCACTAAAGTTTCACTTCTGATATCACGTGACGTATAAGCATTTGTATAAGAGTGGCCACATCCATCCAAATACTGAGAAGCTTCCTGACAGACTTGGGTGGCTCTTGATTTCTCGTTTTTTTGTGCATACTTGTTAACCGTAAACTTTACGTCCAGCTCTGTCGCACTGTGTGCTAAGATCATTTGGGGTAAACTAATGCTGATGGACCGCTTCCTTCATCTTCAGTACCAAATGAAGGGATTGCCTTCTGCACGCTCGGCCTGCATTCCCCCCTCTTTAATCGGGCATTACGTAGTGCCATAGTGTGGTCTGTGGTTTCAGCTCAGATTTTAAGCATCAACTATTCTGTGGAAATTAAACACCCGGATTTGCCAGTGCTAAATATGTCTGGAAATAACCAAGACTGGCTGAAAATAGAGTGGCTAGGGTATCATTATCATTAATAAAGAATAAATCTGTCATCCGATAACATCTGAAAACAGGCAGCGATTTAGGGGTTCCAGTGACTTGCTGTGGTGTAATTGCAGTGTGGAGCTGTGCTTCTGAATGAGCAGTCAGCTATTTTCGGCACTTATGCCGTGTGTTACTTTTAAGAGAACTTTGGTTCTACTTTTAGCCAATGCCTCTGCAGGGTTTTTTTTCCCTTATACGTGCTTCATTATTTCAGTGTCTTGGTACTATATCTTTTATATATTTTTATTTAAGAAAGAAAAATTAAGATGGTCATTTACTTTATTTACAAACCTGCATAAATTTTGACACAAATGGGGACATTTTTAATAATACATCGGCTGGTGTTTTCCATGCTGTTACAGTTACAGGAGACATGGATGACTCAAAAGCACCAATAAAAGTCATAAAAGGCATCCATGTGACTTTTGACCACGCTTCTGAAGCTTTATATGACAAACAAATTAAAAACAAACACATTTATCAGTAAATTGTTAGTTATTTACTGATAATCTGACATTTCAGTGGACTGTTGGACATCATCAGAGAGCCAGATCAGCCAGACTTGTGAAAAAATAATTCAGAACATTTTATAAACTGATTATTTTATTTTACAAAGCACACCAGCAAACCACTGTGCGAAAGCTGATCAGGTGGTTCAAAACACGAAAGCAGTGTTCGTGTTTCCATGCACTGTGTTAGTGGCGTATTCTTGACCTGCGTATACATGCATCACTGGTGGCTTTTTGCAATACATTTCTGTTACTTTAGATATTTTATGCACATAAACACTTTTCAAAAACCTGCAGGAAAGCCACTTGACCACATAAGAGTCATTCTCTGGCAGAGGTGCTAAACTGCTTTCTATTAATCCCATAAACTGCATAAAGGACATCAGTGTTCACTTTTACATGACGTTTGAGAACACTGTCTTTTTTTTTTTGCAAAAATAAACCCTGAAATAAACCATTTTCCTAAGTGTAATTTAAACATTCAATGTATATGTAGTGAGTGAGTCGAACTCAAGATTTGTTTTGTTAACAAATTATTTATACACATTTTATGAACTACATTAGCCATCAATTCATTAAGGACATCTCAAATGAACTCAATAACATATAAAGAAAAGCCTGGGCAGATGTAAAGATCAATAGTAAATTACCTAAATTTCAGTCTAAACTATTCAGATGACCTGTTATATGCTGTGGTCTCACTAGACCTTGAGCGTGTGAAAGTTTCTTTTGGAAACTGCAACAAACAAAATCAAAGCTTTAAAGTTTAGTGTTCCACGAAAGAAAGCCAGTTATATGGGTTTGGTACAATATGAGCATGAGTAAATGATGACTAAAAGAGGATATCTGACGTTTTTTGGGCGTTTTTCCATATTGTACTTGTAACAGGATAAACTGGTCCTCTTTTCTGAATTTCAGTTGTGGAGTGGTTGCCATGACATCTTGATGACCAGTCAACAAATATAGTAGCCAATTTAACCATTCCTCTTTTATCTTTTTTGCTGTTGTGGAAAGTTCCAACCACTCTTTTCTCCACTCTCCTCTAATGGCACCCTTGAGAAGATGGACACCCATAAAGGTCTTCTATGAGGTCAATTATCCTCAGAATCTGAACTGTCACTTAATCTCAGATCATTATGGGATGCCCTCAATGTCCCATTTGAGTTACATATGAACTGATGTTCAACACCCACTTCATAAGACTGCTCTTTGGTTTGAGGGCTGGAACATTAATGACTCACCATTAGAAAATCACGTAGGACTGTCTCTGTGTTTAGATACATTTTTTTTTTTTAAGTCACAGTAATAAAAGACACTGCTGGTTCTGGGTCAGAGGGAAATCTCAACAATCATCTGATGTTCTACCAGAATGTTGTTAAAAAAGTCCCCAGAGCCCAATTGGAATTTGAGTTTTATGCCTTTTAGTCTATTAACTTAAAAAAAAACAGACTCTCATGTCCTCTCGTACCACCTCCTTCAGATTAGAGATGGGAAGCAGCATATCATAGTTTGTGGCTGAGGCATATTGGCTAAAACAGTCAGTCCGATAATGCATTGCAATAGTAAAAAAATAAATCCAAGGATAGGAGTAAATAAACTTTTTCTTAATTCAGCATTGAAAAGAATAAGAAAAAAAAGTTCATTCCAGAATGTAGTGCAATCCACAATATTGTATTTTATCCAGGGTGTGCAATATATATTTTTGCATTTTAGTGTAATACCATTACCTGAGGAACATGCTAATGGAAAACTATATAGAGTGCAACAGTCGGGTTCTGTAAGTAAAAATCCCATTCATTTTCTCCATAGGGGAATTGAATTCTAATGGTAACCCATAAACCTTTAAAGACAGACCTACTGTGAGCTACGAGGTGTCAGTTGATGGTATATACTTTTGTTGAATCAACCAGCACGCATTATTTCAACTTTTTTTAAATAATCATGTTCAACTGCAGATTTTTTGGTAGAGTAATATGTCCGAATACATCGTTTTTGAAAAACAGTAGGCAAAAAGTACACATCCAATAGACGCTTTACTATTCCTTGAGGCCATAAAGCTTATGTTCCTATGCTCAAACTTGCATAATAGGCTTATTTTTTCAATAAACATAAAATATTCATATATGTATGTGTGTGTGTGTGTGTGTGTATGTATGTATGCATGTATGTGTGTGTGTATATATATATATATATATATATATATATATATTTTTTTTTTTTGCTTTAAATAAAAGTTTGCAATGTTGTGATTTGCCTCATAGCTGGTTTAGTTCATGGCTTATAACTCTTAAACAAGACTATTTTAAAATCACTATGGGAAAAATTAATGGAAAAAAATATTTCCGGAACCAAGGCCATCGAAAAGTTGGTGGTGACTGTTGCATTCTGTTGAAATCAATTGCGAATTGGAACAATGTCTGTGTGGTTTGTGAAGTTTTTGGCGGTATAGAGCATTCCAAAATGCTACCTATGTAGGCAGCGAGGCAGCTCACTAGATTTTGGAACAGAGGTTATACCGTATACGTTTCAGTGGTGAAACAGCAGATAAAGCCTCAGTACTTACTGTATGGTTTACCTCACAAAATATGGCTCTGCACAGAGATTTGCCCCCATTTGCTCCGCACCGCTCACAAGAACAGTAATCTTATCTGGGCCTCTGGTCTCCTGTGGTCTGCTTGCACGCAGAGCAAGCCTGTATCTGCTAATGCACTTCCCCTAGTTTAGGGAAAAGGCTCCTCCAGTCAGCATTGCATGACTCCTAAGGTTTACTGTCTGTTATTTGCCAGGATTAATGCAGGTGTGTGCTCCAAGTATAATCATAAAATCATTTAGAGTCTCCTCTCTGTCTGCAACCTTGGCCCAGACGGAAGAGTGTCATGATAACAGCCAGCAAATATTTAATGTCCGTTGTAAACTGGAATCAGCTGCTTTTCTGTTAATGGGTGCTAACCCCATATTTAAATATGATACCAAAGAATTTTTTTTTTCTTTGGGCTGTAGGCGTGGAGAAATTTCTTATAATAATACACATTTGTATAATTATTTATTATTTCTATTTAGTAAAAGCATTTGCAAGACACATTACTCTTGTAGATAAGAGTTATGTTGAGTGCAACAAGCACAATTGCACTGACGTGTACCATGAAATGGTGCTCATACACTGTGCAAACAAACCCAGTGTTTACCAGCCAAGGACAGGAAGGCTCAATAGGCTTTATTTTACAACGTCTTAAAGACATCATGTTAAAGAGAATCAAACGGTATTTACAAAGGAATCACAATGTATTAGACACTCGAAGCTTCTCAATCACTCTCGTGCACATTTACCAAGAACAAGATGTGTTGATTGACAGCAATAGTTTAAGGTCCGATTTACACAATAAAACCCACAGAGCCCTAAGCTGTAGCTAAAAATGTGAAAATCATTTTGGAATCAGTGTGACTCGCTAAATTCAAAACTCCCATTGCTCCTGTAGGTTCTTAATAATAATAATAATTTTTTGGAATTTGGAATTATGCTGACACTCTCTGCCTAACTCGTGTGTGTTGGGTGCGTGAGTATGGGCTAATTCAGGTTTTATTACTTGCACAAACTGTCAGTGAATGGGCATGAAGCCAAGGTTTTACATATGCCATTTATGTGATAGGCAATGATAAGGATTTTATGGGTACTGTGTAAGGAATGTATCCACTACAGGAAACATTCTGGTCCTTTGCCCAGTTTCTGTTCCAGTTACCACATGTCAGCATAATAATCTCTTATTTGCTTCTAGACATTATGAGATCTAATCTCTGTCACGTATAATGGATCTGAGCTAGCACTTGTGTTTGCAAAGGATCTCTCTAGAGAGCCTTTTATTTGAAGCTTGTATTCTTTATAATTAGTGTGCTGAGACGAAATACTTTTATACTAATACCAATTTACAGTACTACCGGAGTCAAATAGATTCCATATCATTACAAGCACATCAGACATGATTAGATAACTGCTAATTTTACAGTGTTCATGTTTTATAGTGCTGTCAATTTAACAGTGTAACACAGAGCTCATGACATGAAGTGCTAAAAAATAGATCCAACACAGTAGGCAACATTTGTGACATTTGTTTTAGGATGGCTAATGTATCACAACTTTCTTTTTCTTTTTCTTTTTATTTTACATTTTCAACTTTTTTAGTGTTTCTGTTTAAGCACAATATTTCGCATTTACTAATGCAACTGAACCAGGCCTCGCCCCTCGCGGAAATCACTTAGTGTTGTCATCATGTCCATGAGATGCAGTTTTTTCCACCTCAAATCTAATCCCCCCTTTTCAGCCTTTCTAAGGCGAATGAATTTGGGAAACATTGGTTAAAATGTATTTTTAACACAATTTCTCAGCAGTACAATCACAATCTTTTGTTGTAGTTTCACTATTTTTCTAACAACTGCTTTCTGAACCATGCAGTTCAAGGCAGGTCAGATGTTATACAGAAAATAACAGCTAAAACATCACATCTGGAATGTAAGAGAGGTATAAAATACAGAATTACTACTTTGAAACATCCTGCACAAGTCGTTCTTCTTTACTGTCATTATCAGACTAGGGCCGGCTGATCAATCAAAGCAGACTGTGCTTAAGGCGAAACTAAAACGTTTTAAACTTCAGTTACTTTAACATTAAATTATGTAAAATTGATTCTAGTATAAACAAAATTATAAAGTAAGGGCCCTTAAATATTTTTGTTTAATTGTTTTGTTTTTCTTCTGACTGAAGTGTAACTATCTGTATACTTTACGCTAAAAATACAGCAAATGGCGGTTTTAGGGGGCATGTCTTACAGCAAAAAAATTGAATAAGTCAATGCCAATGGTTTGTTCTGAAGTGTGGTAAAGACATAAAGAGGAAGGAATGCTGAAACTAAAAAGTACTACCTGAGGCTGTGTACCTACAGTAAATAACTTTACTGGCTCAGTGACAGTGACACGCTGCACCAAACTTCTCTGTGAACACCTACACACTGTTCTCACGCAGTAACTCTTCCATTTATAGTGTGAAATGCACATAATCACAAACTGCACCTAACGCATTCAAGCACAGGGGTTGTAAAAAGCTGTATGGCAATGAGATGGCTAGAAAATGTGAACTAAATAAAGTTGTGATGCACGATTTTGTAGACCTAAGCATAATAATGCTTTTAAAATCTCACCGTAAAAATAATTTGTTCAATAGAATACAGTTTTTACACGGAGTAGATCATGCAGTATATAAAGCGTTTATATTTCATCCATCCATAAACTGTAAGATTCTGCCTCAGAACTTTAAAGGTTCCAAACTGTATGACTGACTTTCTTCCATGGAACACTAAAGAAGTTTAACAGAATGTTCATGCTGCTCTTTTCAATACAGTGAACATAAAAACCACCATAAAAGTAATCACAAAATGTATGCACTATATGTCAAGTCTTTTCAATTCATACGATAGCTTTCTTTGAGGAGAGAAAGAATTAAATGCAACTTATTTACTGATAATCTCCTCTGCCGTAGCAATCAAGTTTCACATTTGTATAGTCACATATGGCATATCAGGATGTGTCGAGCCAGATTACATATTAACGATAATCAATGTCATTGATTCCTGGTTGTCTCGCAAGCAAAAGTGATAAATATGTGCATATTCAAAATTGCACAAATTCCTAAGTAGAAGGGAAGTTTTTCTTGGAGTAGTGACTTGCAATAAGTCAGTTGCTTCGTTAGATCTGGAATATCTACTCTCTGCAAGAGACCCTCCATAAGCAGCTTGACACCATTTACTTTCATAACATGAAAAAGAGCAGCATGAACATCCTGCTTAACACCTCCTTTTTGTGTTGAATTGAATTTGGGGAAACACATTACTTAAAGCCTTTATGTATTAAGCATTGTAAAGGTATTCATAATGTACATTTATAATGCATTATATCTTCTCATAAATAATTGTAACCAAAGTTAAAATGCATTATAATATTTTCTGAAATTGGTTGATTGTCATGATTTTTAATGCATTATACTTTCTAAAGGCGTACTATAGTGCATTGTAATTGTTGTTACAATTATTCATGAGACCATAAGGTGCTTACAAGAAATTATTAAAGCATTAAAAATACTTTTATAATGCATTATATAAAGGCTTTAAGTAAAGTGTTACCAGATTTATTTTTGGGTGAATTAGTCCTTTAAGCCTCATTCGTGTCTCAGCATTTAGATACTGGGAAATCTTCTTTAGATATAGAAAGAGAGCAACATAAACACCCCCTCCCTGCCATTGTACTCATTGTTTTTCCCTCTCTGCTTGTGTCTCTCTTCACGTGAGGCTCCAGTCAGCCTGCTGTAATGCCGCTTAATTGAATTAGTGGGAGTTTATAAGCTGCTCTTGAGCCCTCTGAAAGAGACCCTCCATAAACAGGAACGCTGCCCTTTCATCTGACGCTTTTTTGGAATATTCTTGTTCCCATATCGCCCCAGGCTTTGGCCGGACCCTTAGCACAGAGTCTGCTGCCTGTCTCTAATTTAGGTCTCCAAAAGCCAAGGATAAAGCCAAGAGCAGACGAAGTCAGCTGTATGGGGAACTAAAATTCATCTGTTCAACACAACACGATCTAGATCTTGAGAGGAGACGAGGTTTTGTTTTTAAAGGTTTTGTTCAGGCGGCTCTGAGGCGTGTTTGTCACCAATGTGCTGCGTCCCTGCTGACTCTGTAGCCGTATAATCAAAGCAGCCAAATAGGCCCTCTTCTGTTGTGTTTTTAAATGTAGTGTGTTTTATTTTTCTTTGTAAGCAAAGCCTCTTTACTCCCCTCTTGTCTTTCAGCCCATCTACATTGCTCCAGTTCTGTTTGTTTGCTTAGCGCCCTCCCTGTGAAGTCTTTTCAGCATATGTATTTTTGGGTTTCAAGCTCGGTTGGATTTTATTTTCAGAGGCTAACTGGGACATTTTTAGCTCCTCCCGCTCGTAGAACGTCTTCAAGTACAGTTTGGAGACAGTCAAGAATAAAATAGCTGACTGTACAGGTATAATCTTGAACCCATATCACTCTACGTAGTAAAAGACAGTTTAATTATATATATACCCTGTAGGGATCGCCAACCTTTTTCTCACCCAGCTACTCCGTGTCGGGGCAACACCCTTCAGTGTAGTAAGCGACCACAAGCTTGCAGCATTGGGTTTTTTTTAGTTTTTGAAAAAAGGTTCTTCGTTCTTGGATGCATTCTGTATTTTTCCACTCTAGATCCTCAAGTGAACCCCATGAGAGTAAAAGGGAAATGAGTTGTCATTTTGCATCTGCTGACGTAAAACTGCACCTAGTAAATCTGGAGGAGGAAACACACATTCAGTCAAATCCCTTTTTTTTCCTCCACTGTTGCAGTTATAAAGGTGAAGGATAATACTAATGATAAAAATGTTGATCTTAACAAATAATACCAGCTATAATATATTTGTCAATTGTCACATGATAAACCCAAGCTATAATCACCTTCCCTGGATCCAAATAGCTTCCTACACCTATATACTATACCTATAAAATGAATAGTAAATAGTATCCATAGAACAGTAGGCAAAAGTACCCAGATGACCAACTGCTTCAAACGAGATTCTGAAGTGCACATCTGATGGACACTTTACTATCCCATGAGGCCAGAGTAGTTATGGATGTTAATGAAATGATCACATGACACAATAAGTCACATGACAATGACAACATGCCAAATTTCATTCTTTCTACGCATCCCGAGGTTTACCAATTAACGTGATTGGCTGGATCTGGGCCGTGTCCGGGTCGGACGGGGAACCTGTGCCTGTGTGCGGCAGCAATGTGGCCTGTGGTGTCGGCGGAGACTGTGTTAACTAGCTCATCCTTTGTTAAGACCTTACCGACTCATCAGCCAGTGGCACATATCCCAACAAACCGTCCCATACTGGTGTGATCAAAAAGATCTTAAACTAGATGGAACTAGATTAAATATTTTGACTGTTGCGATTCCAAATCGGTTTAATGACCCTTAACTCTGCCTGAGTATCGGACAAGTGTTCACTGTTGGCCAGAGGAGAACTGGCCCCCCGACTAAGCCTGGTTTCTCCCGAGGTTTTTTTCTCCATTTGTTGGAGTTTTGGTTCCTTGCCGCTGTTGCCTTTGGCTTGCTTAAGTTGGGACACTTGCTTGATATTCAGCAGTGTTTTTGATATGCCTGCATTGGCGCCGTTGTATACGAACTGAACTGAGCCGGACGATTACGTCACTGTTTTCTGCAGTGCTGATATATCTAAATTAACTAGACTAATAACTATTGATATTTGGAACGGAATGAATCAATAATATATAGAATAAGCTGCACAATGACACCATTTTCTTATTAATGTAAAGCTGCTTTGCCACAATTTGTATTGTAAAAAGCGCTATATAAATAAAGATGACTTGACTTGACTTGACTATTCATACTATATAGAACATGTTTTTTTTAATGGTTGTAAAGTTCGTTCCTTGTCAAATGTAGCAACTACTCAAAGTGTTATGTCTGTTAGTCCAACTTTGGAAACAGATAGACTAGTGTGAAATCAGCTGAAACGTTACATTACAAAGTGAATTTCAAACATTTAAAGTTCCTGTAAATGCACTTAATCATTAAGTTCTACATACGTCTATACATCGCGTGCTCATTTATTAAAACTAGCAATAGATTTTCATGGTTTCGGTGACCAATAAGATACTTCTGCTTAACACATTACTAACACAAATATTCAATGCGTTCCTCCAAATTTTCACTCTAAAATCTGCACATAAGTTTGTAAAAAGCCTGAATATTTTGTTGTAATGATAGCAACCCTTCATGATTCATGTTAGTGTTAGTTTTACTTTTTGCATCTGCGGCACCCTTCAGTCATCAAACAGCAATTGTCAAATATAAGCAAACATTAACAGATTACAACACATTACAAATACAACCAACATTGAACACCAACCTCCCTCTCCCATTGGCAGAATCGCTGCCATAGGTGTTCAGTGACAACTGTGATACCACAGAAATTTATTTAGCATAGCTGTACTGGAGAACGTAAAAGATCTTTGTGCACGGGCTGTCCGTAGTAGCTACAGGGAGTGCAGAATTATTAGGCAAATGAGTATTTTGACCACATCATCCTCGTTATGCATGTTGTCTTACTCCAAGCTGTATAGGCTGGAAAGCCTACTACCAATTAAGCATATTAGGTGATAATCTCATCATATCTCTGTAATGAGAAGGGGTGTGGTCTAATGACATCAACACCCTATATCAGGTGTGCATAATTATTAGGCAACTTCCTTTCCTTTGGCAAAATGGGTCAAAAGAAGGACTTGACAGGCTCAGAAAAGTCAAAAATAGTGAGATATATTGCAGAGGGATGCAGAAGTCTTAAAATAGCCAAGCTTCTGAAGCGTGATCATCGAACAATCGAGCGTTTCATTCAAAATAGTCAACAGGGTCGCAAGAAGCGTGTGGAAAAACCAAGGCGCAAAATAACTGCCCGTGAACTGAGAAAAGTCAAGCGTGCAGCTGCCAAGATGCCACTTGCCACCAGTTTGGCCATATTTCAGAGCTGCAA
Source organism: Opsariichthys bidens (assembly GCA_037194245.1). NCBI lineage: Eukaryota > Metazoa > Chordata > Actinopteri > Cypriniformes > Xenocyprididae > Opsariichthys > Opsariichthys bidens. Next base: position 11,655,330 of record CM074287.1, on the reverse strand, counting down.
CATCACTGGAGTGCCCAAAAGCACAAGGTGTGCAATACTCAGAGACATGGCCAAGGTAAGAAAGGCAGAAAGTCGACCACCACTGAACAAGACACACAAGCTGAAACGTCAAGACTGGGCCAAGAAATATCTGACTGAAATATAAGACTGATTTTTCTAAGGTTTTATGGACTGATGAAATGAGAGTGAGTCTTGATGGGCCAGATGGATGGGCCCGTGGCTGGATTGGTAAAGGGCAGAGAGCTCCAGTCCGACTCAGATGCCAGCAAGGTGGAGGTGGAGTACTGGTTTGGGCTGGTATCATCAAAGATGAGCTTGAGGGGCCTTTTCGGGTTGAGAATGGAGTCAAGCTCAACTCCCAGTCCTACTGCCAGTTTCTGGAAGACACCTTCTTCAAGCAGTGGTACAGGAAGAAGTCTACATCCTTCAAGAAAAACATGATTTTCATGCAGGACAATGCACCATCACACGCGTCCAAGTACTCCACAGCGTGGCTGGCAAGAAAGGGTATAAAAGAAGAAAATCTAATGATATGGCCTCCTTGTTCACCTGATCTGAACCCCATTGAGAACCTGTGGTCCATCATCAAATGTGTGATTTACAAGGAGGGAAAAGAGTACACCTCTCTGAACAGTGTCTGGGAGGCTGTGGTTGCTGCTGCACGCAATGTTGATGGTGAACAGATCAAAACACTGACAGAATCCATGGATGGCAGGCTTTTGAGTGTCCTTGCAAAGAAAGGTGGCTATATTGGTCACTGATTTGTTTTTGTTTGGTTTTTGAATGTCAGAAATGTATATTTGTGAATGTTGAGATGTTATATTGGTTTCACTGGTAAAAATAAATAATTGAAATGGGTATAAATTTGTTTTTTGTTAAGGTGCCTAATAATTATGCACAGTAATAGTCACCTGCACACACAGATATCCCCCTAAAATAGCTAAAACTAAAAACTAAAACTTCCAAAAATATTCAGCTTTGATATTAATGAGTTTTTTGTGTTCATTGAGAACATGGTTGTTGTTCAATAATAAAATTAATCCTCAAAAATACAACTTGCCTAATAATTCTGCACTCCCTGTATATCATTAGTCATATTAACAATCTTATTTAATTTGTTCTTAATTACCACAAACAGTGAGAAATACCAATACACACATCTATAACACCCCACTTCTTTTCAGTGGTCAAACCGACACATCTGCATATCATCTGCATATTGAAAACATCTGATGAAGAACCTATACATCATTGGTATAGAGAGTAAATAAAAAAGGCTTTATACAAGAACGAATCTGCATTAACAACTAGTTATTTGTGCTTTCTACACGCTTCATTGATTTCATGTAAATCTTTAAGACGTGAATCAGTTTCATAATGGCGTTGTAAGTTCTGTAAATAACCACACTTTGTGTTTACAGGATGGAATTAAGCACGCAGAAGAAGTGTGATTTATCATAAGTGTATACGTGGACTATTGCACTGACAACGGTTGCTCTTTAGTTGCACTTTCACTTTCTGGTATTCCTGCACGAGAACAGGGAAGAAGCAGGGAATTTTGCGTTATCATGAAGATGTAAGAAAAGCATAAAGATTTGGTGAAAGCTTGATGTAGACCAGTGTATGGAAATATGACAGCACTTCTCCCTTTGGTCTTCAAGGGCTGTTAGAAGTTAAAAAAAAAAAAAAAAAAAAAACTTTTTGCAATTTTCTCTGGTGTGAAACATCCAAAAGAAACAATGGCCTCCCTGGGCGACAAGCCTCTTCAAAGGTCATGTGGTTCACCTCAGACTGTGACAGGATGAGAGGCTGAAGGTAATTGGCCGTCCATCACCCAGCCTTTCCGCCACAGTCTCTCTGAACAAGTGCAAACATGTCCGTAAACAAAAGCAACAAAGCCCAGGCTTGTCCAGTGTAGAGATCCTGGAGAGTTGATTGATCGCCTTCCTGTTGTTGTGTTGTTTGTGTAAGAAAGACAGACGGAGGAATTTTTATTTGGCGTTTGTAATTATTAGTATCACACAGTGTCACGGTTTTGCGGTTCCAAATGATATTTCATTCATAACCATGATGGCAGTGGTTAGACGCATCTGATTAAGCCTCAGTGTGTTTTCTTTAATGCTTTCTAAGGTCAAAATGAATTTTAGTCAGAAAGAAACAAGAACTAAACAGTTTTTTAAGGAACGATTCATATTGAGAGAATTTGAGAAATGTAAAATGTCGAATCAGCTGATTTGTAGCTAGGTGAGCTTCATGCTTTCAATGAGATATAAGCAGTGTTTGGAGTTTGATTTGAGGCTGTTGGCGTTTATCCTGAGGGGATTTTTTCCACTTCCTCTCTCCCTCTTTCTCCCTCTCTCTCTCTCTCTTTCTCTTTCTCCCTCTCTCTCTCTCCCTCTCTCTCAAAATGAGCTTGCTTCTCTATTACGCCAATGCCAAGACATTCCACAAGCTGGTAGTATTTTTGTTCCTTTGGCAGCTAACCCCATGTTCTTCCACGCAATGAAAAGGGAGACTGTGGTTTCATATATCTGGTCCCTATTCAGGGACATTCATCTATTTACTCAGCCAGGCCACAGAGAAGAAAAAAAAACACCTCTATTTGCTATGAGAATCCTGCGCTCAAGCCATGAATGACATTAGCTGCACCACCCTGGGCTGAACCGTAATTACGACCTGTTATCGCCCCTGCCCGCAGATAAGGTAGATTTCAGAGAGGAATGCCTTCGTCATTCTGACACACGCTACGGTTGCAGATCTCCTCTCGTATGGTCTGATATTCCAGAGATGTTGTCAGAAATAGTTCCCTTCACCTCCAAAAGAGGGCAGCACTCCGCATTGGAGACTTGCGTCCGCTCAGGTCAAGAAATGTGACTTCTGACTTGAGGGATTTGTTGTTTGAAATAAGGATGTTTTACAGGACAAATTCCACTACACTGTGTAAAACAAAAATTAATTTATTAATGTGCCCAAACACCAGAAGTGCTTTCAAGAAGTGTGTGTGGACCGGATTTGTGGTTCCTAGGATGTCCTAGCACTGATTTTGTTGCGTTCGATTGCTCATGTGATGCATTACTTATATTATTCCTTGTTGTGTTTTTAGTAGTGGCAATCGTCTAGGTACATTTCAGTTTTGGTTTCTGAAAATCCAAATATTTACAGAGTGAATATGTGAATATGAAAGCCTTGAAGACATTTAAAGTAAACACGCCACACCCAAGCCTGCAGGCCTGTAGTTATATATCATTATCATGATATAGGCTGTGAAATGTCAAAGGTTGAGTGGGTTCCACTGTGCCTGAATGCACACATTCTGTCTCTATTCTTCAAATGAGTTTTGTGGGAAGAGCAGGTCTAGTCTTTGATATGATGTCTGTCTTCCCACGAATATGCAGGGTGCGTGTGCCGTACACAAGCTCGTCTTTTCCTACCACTGTTATTAGTGGCTTCTAAACATTTTCCACATCAAAGTTGAAATGACAGTCAAAATTACATGGGTATTTTAGCAATTTTTAGATTGTTAGAGAGATGTTAAGCGTGTCAGATGCTTCATAGTGGTGGTTTCTTTCCCCGACTGTAAGCACAAACGTCTCACACCCTAGTTCCTCAAGATCTTGTTACAAAATATGCGTAACCTTCTTGTTCAGCAGTGCCTTCATTAATTTTGAATGAATATGCTCTAATATTCTTTTTTTATATGTATATTTTGTTAAAATAACTGAACAGTTTTAAAGGCACAATATGTCATTTTCATCACTAGAGGTCGCTAGCTTGATGCTGCCGTAAAAGAGCGTGGAATCATGGGAGTTGTAGTCTCCTCAACTGATGGAAAGGAATCCGATGGACTCGGGCACAATCATGTTCATAGATATATTAAAGTTTTTTTAACGTTACGGTGGTAGGAAGCAGAGCAAGGCCGCCGGAGCGAAAGCTAATGAAAGAGAACTGCGATACACATCAAATAGCAAGACCGGCGAAGCTTATATTATGCTTATGCTCCAGTTGGCCGCTTCCGCTCTTTACGATGTGTATGTGGGGTAACGCACCACTGTTCTACATGGTTAAAACAATACATTTTGAGTGTGTTGAAAGACATGTTATAACGTTACTCTGTGCTTTCACTCAGTGGCTGCTATGAGAGACTTTGCAGTAATCTAGATCAATATTAGTAAAACTGGAAATCGATAAAATTGCTGATTTCTCTGGATTTAAATATTGTTGGAAATGGTTGAAAAAGTACACAAGTCAACAAAATATATAGCATTGTCATAGTGGTTTTTGGATATTTCAATCTAAAAATCTTAAATATTGTGCCTTTTAAAGTCACGATATGCCTACATCAGTTTAATTCGTTTATTTGACAATAGAAATAATGATATGGATGAGTAACAGTGGATGAGTAGTTTTCCAATAATTGACTAATCAATTAGAAAAAAAGAGGCTTTTTTAGTTTCAATATTTTTACTGTTTGTGCTTTAATGTGTGGATGTGCTTCAGCTGCAAAACCCTCTCAGAGAAGATCTTTTTGTCCGTTTTAAAGCACCACAGCTACACATAGAAGCAGACATCTTTGACTGCTTTGTTGAGCATTTCATGCCGTGAACATTGATGTATAATTAATTTCTGTATCCAAAACGTAACTGTAAAACTGTCAAGTTAATAATAGTTCTGCTTATAAAAACACATCTCGAGACCCATGTGTCCTATTGGGGTCAAGTGAATGTGTAACCTACCTATGTATACAAAATTTCCTTGAGTCCAAATAATACACTGTAGTTGTTCAGACAATCCGGCTATTGACTTTGAAAATATGTAGTTTTGCACATCCATAAACAGTGATTATCATTCTCTCTGGCTGCCATGGTCTGTTGCAGTGTTGGGCGTGACGTTTGAGCTGTGGTTTAGCAGTGAGACAGACATCAGTGGTTTTCTGTTAGATGTAGGTGTTCGCCAGGCTTTGCAGAGTTTGTCTGCGGCTGCTGTAGGCAAAGGCCTTCTGTGGTGGGTGATGTGTCTGCATTTTAAAAGACTCCTGTGTGTTTGTGCAGCAAGCAGAGTAATCAGATAACCCAAGGCAAAGTTGTTCTTTTTATGCTGCTTTGAAGCCAAATAGTCCTACTCTTTCACTGATCTGACGCTATGCTTAAAAGGGACCAGTTATCTTCAAACAAAATTTGAAGGTACAGGGAGCCTTTTGAGAGGCTTCTGGGATGTGGGTCAATACCAAACTAGAAGTTCACACAGCACAGTTAGGGCGAGTCTTAGGGGATAGACGGGAGGAGGGGGGAGGCAAATCCATTGGCAGAGACTTTTGCCTCTGTTGATAAAAAAAAAAACGAAACAAAAAAAATAATCAATCACCATCGAGTATTTCACTTTCAGCAGTTAGAGTGTTGAGAAATAATACATTGCAGTGGAGGCTAGCCTCCCTTGCTATATCAAGCAGTCATCACAGAGATGTAAATTATGTGATATTTATTCAAACTGCTAGTGCTGATAATATACTACTTTAATGATTGAGAATAGAGATATTGAATATTATTTGATCGCTAACAAATTTACCAAGATACCATTCAAGCTGCAGCCACAAATTAAAAATTAAGGAAGACCCCAAGCCTAAGTTGGATATAGGCTACAACTATCAGCTTTACTAAATGGCCGAACGTGGTCTTTTAACACCGACATTTAAAAGGATGAATTTTTTTTTTCAAATGATAGGCTATGTTAGTGAAATCATATTTATATTGTCTTGCTGTATGTCTTTATTTATTTATTTTAAAAACCTAAAGGTGATTATACACGGGGCACCTTTTTGAGCAAAGTTGCCGGGAAATGTTGCTGAGTGATGATGCCTGGGCACTTTCTCAGTGAGAATGGGAAACAAATCTCAATCTAAAGTGACAGATTTGTTGCCCATTCTCAAAGGGAAAGTGCTCAAGCGTCATTGCTCGGCAACATTGCCCGTGTATCATCACCTTAAAAATGACCTTAAAAGCCCTTTTAAAGCGGTTAATAATTAGGTTTTTTTTGTTTGTTTGTTTTTTAATCCTTGGGAGACGACCCCAGAATGCTACAATTGCATGTGCTTTCTCTATTTTAAAATCCATGAGCCGCCACTGTCAGGGACTGTCATGCACCATAAAAAAGAAGTTTATGTGACTCATTATATTTTAAGTCATATGATAACTTTGTCTGAGGAACTGAAATAAGAATCTCATTTGCTGTAGCTGTAAAATCTCATTTGAGCAATTTAAACTTTAAGCATCTTTATTCTACATCTCTCTTTACTCCTACTTGTGGTATTTTACAGATCTGGCATTGAGCGTTTCGGTTCGCCCTGCGTAGGAGGCTGCAGTAAAGCGTTAACTTAATTGGCACATGTGGAGTTCAAACTAGAATGTGAATCTTGAGTTATTGAACTTCCATTATTTTAAGTAGCATAAAGGTTTTGCTAATCACCTCTAAATTGAGCACAACACTTAATTTGAGAGTCAGTGTAAGACATAGGATGGCTGCACTAGATTTCACACAAGAGTATGAAGCACTATGCTGATAAGAGTGTGTCATCATGCGCTTACAATTTGTTTGTGACCTCTGGTGTAGGTTTAGATATCTGAGAACCGCAGCAGTGGGTGTAAAAATACAAATTCTGCTTAATTTAACCCCAATACTTCTTCCTTTAGCATTTAATATCCTGCCAGATACATAGGCAATCATTTTGAAACACCATATTTTTTAAATATTAGCATAGTTACAAATCAGCTAACCTGACCTCTCATCCAGGAGCTTTCTTCACTCTGTAAAAATGTAGTTCTGTATGGTTTTTAGTTGTTTGTTTGAAGTGTATTAATCAATGCACTGATAATCAACCTGCATAAAAACATCTTTTTTTTCAATTATTACCTTTTGTTGTCTTTGTTGCATTTATCAAAAAAGGACAAAAAAGGTTTAAAACTTCTTTTTTCTTCTTTGAAAAAAAACAGAAAAAACACCATGTGGTGATTCAAACAGGTCAGATACACTCTGACCTTCCGCCACTTGTCCCTCTGTAACCAGTCGCAGTTTGTCACCTCAGAGAGAGTCTGTTGATTCCTACAAGAGAGAGGCAGCTTGACCATCAATGGTCTTTGACCTCTGAGATTTCCTCCAGCCACACCGCTAGAACCGTATCTGACATGCTGCATTAACAACACTAACTGGAAAGTGAAGTCAAACTGTGTGAAACCATAGACACTGGTTTGAATTAGGATAATTGGCTAGATATTTACATTGTTGTCAGCAATCCTCTGCTACCTGACCAGAGGTCGTTTGTTATTTGGTACGAAGTCACTTTGTACTATCATGGGTAGTCACACCTCATGCTGATAATTTCAGAATTGACATTAATTCTGTTGACTCATTTAGGATACTTGCATTATTCTGCACTGGGAGAACAAAATTGTGTGTAGTTTTAAGCCCCGATCACACAGAACACATTTTTTCAGGTCTGTTGTTAGACGATAAATCCAGTCAGTCACAGGCGATCCACATTCGAATCTAGAAGGGGCACGCATGGTAATGCGATGCTGTTTGCTAGCCGCCACAACAGGAAAAAGCACAGAAGAATATGTGTGTTAGGAGCGACTGCAGAAAGACATCAATAAAACAGTTTGAGAATAATATCTCATGTAGCATTTCATTTACAAGTCATTTAGTGTCCACAACATGTTAGTTCAGTAGAGAAATTAACTCTAGCTTATATATTCATTATCTTTACTTTTAATATATGTTTAAATAAATTTGTCATGAAAACAAGTTATGACAGTAACTGTGTAAATGATTATATTTTGAGAAAGGAATTGTAGTAATTTTATACTTTATATATATATATATATATATATGTATATATATGTATATGTGTGTATATATATATGTGTATATATATGTATATATGTAATGAAGTGTGTGTATATATTATAAGCAAACAAAACACTTTCATGACCCTCAGGAGTCAGAGCTAATGGTTTTTCTCGCTCTTAAACCAACTTTTGCCTTTAAAAAGAGATAAAAGAAATTGAAGCCAGTTGATCAGTACAGATAAAAGAGTGAATGCACAAGGGAGTGGAAAAAAATTTGGTTGACCCCACGAATACAACAGAGAGCAAACCAAAAACACACATGCATGTGAAGTTCACAGCACGATGTTGAGCTTAGAGAGCCAGAACACCAAAAAAAAAAAAAAAACCCTGCTGGCAAAGGTGACTGTTTACATCCTTCTTTTGGACACATTTTGGGCCAACTAAGACCGACTGTCCGCCAGAGGTTGTTTCTCTGCCTGGCCGACACAGGTTTCTAGTTGAGCAGAGGACAGCCAAAACACATGACTGCTGGGCAAAGAGAGACTGAGAAACAAAAAAACACACTGAGGCTCATAAAACTCCCTCAAATTAATAACAATGCAAAACAGATGGTACGTTGCATTTCCAAAAAAAGATTGAGATTCGCAAAGGTTTCATTCCCAATAGGAAGGCCAAATATGAGGTCATGTGCGGAGCTGTGCAAAATATCTATTAATAGGGCCAGCTGTAAACATTTTCTGATTTTATGATCCTCCTCCTCTCATTATCTGCAAGGTTGTTAAATTAGCCTTCAGCTAATTTTGTCCTGGAAATGTGGTGTTAGTTTGACGGAGCTTGGGGACGTTTGGCTGTTCTGCGCCTTATTGTTGCATGTGTTGAGATTTGTGATTACAATTTTGCACATATCTAAGAGCTGATCTCAGAGATTGGGACTCTGTAATTACTCACGAACACAGCAAGTGTAAGTAAATGGTGGAAGGCAAAAACGAACCACCACACAATCTCCCGTATGCGGCAGTACGTGAGGTCATCTCTGGCACTCATTTCTTTTGTGCTGTGATATCATCCTCCCCTTTATGAGGTGCAGGGAGATGCACAGCTCAAGGTCAGAAGTTGAGTTGTTGACCATCTCTGCCAGCTGTATGCCTGCCTAGAGTTGTTCTGTACCTTAAAACTGTTTGAATCATTATAGTAATACATATTTATTATACTCAAAACATATTTGGACACTTAAGAAATAATTCCAAATATATTTATCAAATATAGCACAAACACACTTTTTAAACTAAGTGTAGTTTGTTAGATTTTAAACTATGAAGCAATTGATATATTGTTCAAAATGAAGACAAAAAGTCTTGGACACTTTTTGGTTGTCAAAAGTTGTGAAACATATTCATATGTTAATATGATGAACAACACCACTAAAGCACCTGTGGGAAACTGACTTCATGCACCCATAAAAAATGACCTTGAGACCATTTGGTTCAAAATAATTGGAAAAGTATATAGTGCTTCATCATTTACTGTCCAAACAAGTACTTTTTGGGGCGCCTGTGTATATGTGTGTATATACATATACACACATACACATACACGCACTATATATATATATATATATGTGTGTGTGTGTGTGTGTATATATACATATGTATATATGTGAGTGTGTGTATACATATATAGATAGATAGATTCGTTATTTTTATATATATATATATATATATATATATATATATATATATATATATATATATATATATATATATATATATATATACACATACACACACACACAAAAATTTATTTTTATTATTATTTTATTATTATCTAACATATTTTAATTTACTTTTTGCAGTCAAGATACAATGGCTGATATCTCAAATTCAAATGAGGTAAGCAAAAAATCCCTTTTGATTCCACATACAGTATAAGACATGTAATAGAGGAAATTAATCCTTTGATTTCAAAGAGCTTAACTATAATTTAATATTAAAAACCAAACTAGTATCTTTAATTGCTGCATAGGCCAAGCAAGGGCGTTGTCATCTTGTGGCTTACAACTGCAAATGTGAAAACCTCTGCTGTTTTTGTATTATAATTACTGATTTCATCAGCCTGCTATTAGTGTTTACCAAGGCTCATGCCATGGCAGGCGGCCAGTTTGAGAAGCTGTCCGTTGCTTCATCACTCATTGACCAGAGGAGCACTTAGATGTTCGCAGGAAAAGGTTTTTAGTGTATTGATTCATCTGATCAAGAGAAGTGCTGTGTAACAAAGTCAGTAACAGTGGTTTTCTTACTGAATTGACCGCAAGCCAGCATGCATAGATGTTTGGGTCAAAATAATCATTTAATTATTTATTATTATTTTTTATTAGTTTAAGTATTAAAATATTTCCACCGTGCTAAATATTAGATCAAAAAGCTTCAGGTTTATTATTTTAAAAGTGCAAAATGGTGAAATAACACAATTAGAAATGGGAATAATGTTGTGACCAAAAATGCTTTATTCTCTCACCACCTTCATGAGGTGCAGCCTGGTTCTCGAGTACGTGCTTTTCCATCACCGTCTGCTCCAACACATACTAATAAATAAACAATAAAGGTAATAAAAAATAATATGCAGGAATTTACATTTGTCTATAAAAGAAATTTCAAACATTTAAAGATTTGTAAACGTAGTTGGTGAAGTGTGGATATCTTTGGATATTTCTTTGATACATAACTGTAAGTCCAATTAAACAAATGTGTGTTTTCTTTAGCATTTTTTCTTCTTTTGTTACAATTTGGTTTCAAAAATTTAAAATTCGAAAATTAGTTGTTTTTTTTTCCTCTACGCTAACATGCCAGAAAAGGGAACTCAAAACTACACTACATCCAGAAAAGAAGTTATTTCACAGGTAAAGAGATTTTATAGATGTTAGGACAATGTATTTTTTTTTTTTTATTGGTCACATTGTTATAAATGTAAGTTTGTTTTTTTTTGGTCATTTGTGTTATTTATTTGAATTATAGGCCTGATTTGTAGACAAAAATACTTTCCGGCAGCCTTTACATTTCTACTGTCATTATTTTTTCTATAACTTTTTCACGGTTTAAATGTATAATAGGCCCATTGTGACAGCACAGCCCATACAACCAGCCCCCTGTAAGTATGTAGCACTCACATATTCATTTTCACCATCACGTCGTCATGTTAAAATAATAAGTCATAACGAGGCGATAAAGTAGAGGGAGTTGAAGTTGTTGTAAAGTAATTTCGCGTGCGCTCGTGTAAACTGTGTTACTCGTGCATGTGTGTTTCGTCATCTTATATGCTGCCTTGATTTTTGAGCAGAAGTAGTAGGACGGGGCTTTAGAAAGATCCAAGCGATTTAACCCTCGGGCCAAACTCACCTCTCCCTTCCCTTTCGCAAGCATCAGCAGAAATATCAGTCTGACCAATGGCTCTTATTCTGGGTTGTGCTTTACGAGTAGAACAGTCTGTACAAACACACTCTTACTCCAACCTCAGCGCGCGCAAAGCCAATCTCAGTGGCTGCAGTAAGTGGTGTGTTTTTCTTAATAGTTGTCTGATTGGACAAACCGTATGTCAGTATCTTGGCTTTTTTTTTCCCCTCCGCATGGGACGTGTCCTTGTTTTTTTTTTTTGTTTTTTTTTCTGAATCGAAGTAGGGAGCTCAGAAGCAGGAACGCAGCAGCTTTACGCACTAACGCGTCGCGCGTTGAGTTAAGTAACCAAAAGGTGCACAAGCATCAAAACAGCATTGAAAACTATCCTGTATATTACAATACTAATGTACGAGAATAACAATTTAACGTGCCAAAACCCAATCGTGATAAATATTTGAGGGTGATAGTGTAATATAGCATTCTGTTTATGAAATATATGAGCCTACAGCTTACTTAAGAACATACCAGGAGTGTTTTCTTTTTTGACATGCTATTTCAGATGAAGATTCAACACTGAGCTTCTTCTTATAGTTACATGTATTTCATAAAAAATATTACAGCTAACACATTAATTTAAGACAATATTAGGGATCTCAATTGTGTACTGCCAATGTCAGAAAATATTTTTTAAAGGCATTTTTGATCTACTATCTGCTCAATATCACTAAATTTAAAAAAAAAAAACAACAAAAAAAAACAGGCACAGCTGAAATTAGATAATTGTGTATTTGTGTGCTGGCGCTTATTGTGTGGGTGGCAAAAAACAAACAAAAAAAAAAACTAAATTCCACCAAATGCCAGCACATACCTATTTAGCTCCTGAGAGATATATATTTAATACTTAAATAAACTAGCTTTAAATTTATTTTTGGTTAGTAGCACAGCTTAAGAGTCAGTTTGGGGCTTTTGCTAATGCAGGGTGTGAGAGGTGTATTTAAGAGTGTGTTCACATTCAGAGTTTTTTCTGCACAATATAATGGAAAGGAGTCAGGTGAAGGTGTCCATGTCATTATGGTTTAATCATCTCATTTATAAAGCAGTACACAATCCACATCAAATTCTTATTAGGCTCAGTTTGCAACCTTGCACAAATTTGTGAAAAAAGAAAAAGAAAAAAAAAAACACTTATAAAAAGAAGTACATACAGAAAATGCACAAATGCCACTTTGGATAGTCATAAACGACAAAAAGCTTGACATAAATAAGTTAGTATGATTTCCTCAGTGTTTTTTTTTTTATAGTTTTTTTTTCTTCTTTACAAAGCAGTACACACAGGTACACTTCAATGTTTTACACACATGCAGTGTAACGTCTTAATTTAGTTTTTTGTCGATTTATACATATTTTTGTCATAGTGCCATGTCATGTTCAACATGAAAGCCAAATATGTTGTGGCAAAGAAGTGGCATCATGTTGGTCTTAAATTGTATGGCCCAGTGTTAAAGAAAAGAAAAAAGTATATATTTATATAAACATTATGCTACACAGCAATGAATAGAAAAACGTGACAAAAAAAAAGCAAATCAATTGGTCACTACAGTTGCACTTTATTTTTTTTATGTGTAGTCAGTAGGATTTGTAGTTCATGAGAATTTATATCACTACGCCAAAATAACAAAAAAAAAAAAAAAGAAATAATTTAAATAAAAGAAAATAAAAATTAGTGGAATAACCCAGGGATATAATACTGTAAAGAAGCATAAAAACCGTAATACCACACTAGGAGTCAGTCCCTTCACAGAACACCCCCCCTCGACCAAGTGCTCTAACCTTGACTGGTAAAATCATATTAAGTACCAATAAACATGAATGGCATAAATGCAGACAGTGACATTTGTGCAACTCAAAAATGGTCAAGATTGTGCTGCTGTTGAGCACTGACACGCACGTTAACATCCTGAGCCAGCCAAAACTGAGACAATGGGATTGTTTAACCTAATTAAAGGGAAAAGGTGTGTGTGTATGTGTATACATAGATATATTTACTTTAAAAGGGTTAATTTGGGGGAGACGTTTTAAAACTGCACAGCAATTCAAGTCAAACGAACTCCATTTATAAATGATTGTATTTTTTATCTTAATATTACATTTAAATGTGCTACATATAAAATGAAAATATATACATAGGTAGTAAAAGAACAAATGAAGCAACTCCAATTGCACACTGCTACATCGTCTGCTTTTGAGGCAAATATATTCTGTCGAGTGCCAAAACATTAGTGTAAAAATTCAGTGCTTATACAGCCTCTCCAAGGCTCGTTTTGTATTTTTCAACAGCTGTCCCTGTTTACTTCATAAAGCTCTTGAAGTATTTGATGGAGAAAATAGGAGACTTCATCTCTCTCTGCAGGGAACAAAAAAAAAAAAAAAGAAGTTGATTAGCAAATGCAATAACATGTCGAACGCGCGAGCGAAAACAACACTCAGACACACACAATACATGAAAATAACTGGCAAAAATATTTCAGCACACATTAACGCTTATTAAAGGACAAGCAGGGCAAGTATATGCCTGCATTGTGAACCCGGACCCCCCTCCTCCTCCCACGCGCACACCCAACAAGAGACCTGCTGACGTGTTACTACAATGTTGTGCATTAAAGTCCCGTTTGACTGTCACTCGCGCGGTGACAGAATGTCTAAAGGCGGCTTCGCTTTAAAACACTTCAGACTCTGAAAGCGACGAGGAGTAACGTGTAACAATAACACAGGCGCAAACACACACACAGTTTAAAGTTTTTAAACGCAGTTGCACGCCAGACTTACCTTGTTTACGTTTTGGGATCCGACTTGCTGGGCTCGAGCGAACTCGTCGTATCCGGACAGCGGTTCGCCTCGGGCGCGCGGACGTTGGGTTTTTTACTTTGGCTAGGAAGATCTATTGGAAGAATGAAGACTGTGTTAGAAAAGCGACTCGGTGCAGCAAATGCGGCAGTTTCACAGGGCGACGCGTTTGTCCCCCCGAGATCAGCGCGTAAATGCCACTGTCTAGTACAATATCGGACCAGAGCACGAGCACGCAAAACATTTACCCTGATCCTCTGTCGACGGTCTTTTCCTCGGCGTGGAGAGCGCCGTTCGGCAATCCGTCCGACTCCCGGTCTCCGTGCTGTCAGAGTCGCTCTCCAGGGAGGGAGTTGTCAACAAATAATCGTGGTTCCCGTTATGGTCCACAGTCCCGGTAGAGGTAGCCCGTTTGACGTGAGGCGGTCTGGTGTAAAACTCCGGCACCTCTTTGGCGTCCACCTCCTGCCACTCGAAGTTGCCCGGCGCGAGCGGCTCGTTCTTAGCGAAGTCGTAATTCCATTTTTCCTTGGACGCTTTCTCGATCTCCCGCATTTGCTCCTCGACGTCCCTGGCGAACTCTTCGGGAGCCACGGAGCCGAAGAGGTTTCGGCAGACCGGCGGTTTGGCGTTGTCCGCCTGCCTCGCGTCCACCCTCTCCAGCGTAGGACTTCCATTGGAGACGCGCACTTTTGACATCTTGCACATGAAAGTTTGTCCGAGATTCACAGTCGCAATCGAGCCAGACGCAGTCTAACTAATAGCTATCCCTCCTAAGAAAGCCGAGCGAGTCGCAGAGCGCACGCATAACAAACGCGCGAATGCGTGTGGAAAGACTAGAGCGCGTGGAAAACAAGTCATGAAAACAGCGCGCGCCTCCGATCCCGTCTCGTAGTAATTCCGAAGAAAAACAGACAAGTCATTCGAGTAGGCGAGGACCCAATATGGCGATCGCAAGTAAACTGGCAGGGGGAAAAAAATTGACAGCAAAGGCTATTTAAACAGATGACGCTTTTGATTGGCCGGCGAGGCGCGGTGCCCGCCCACCTCTGAAAAACGATACAAACAGTAGAAACTCGCGCTCCCTTCTGTCCAGTGTTGCCATGTCCGCTTGATTGAATCCACTGTGCCTCAGTTTAAAAGTGTACTCAGAAAACTTCAAGGGGGGTGTCGAAATGACTCGAATACATCATTTTAAAAACGTGATTCGTACATTTGTAAGTCACAGATTAAAAAACAAACAAACAAGTGAAACACCATGCAGATGTATGTATATAATATGCATAAACTATATTTATAAATAATTCCTAGCCAATCAAATATTAATATATATATATATGTAAGTGTTTGTATGAGTGGGATAGTGATATAAATTGATTGGTTAAAAAGTGTGGGAGGCCCAAAAGAGCATGAATTCTCAGCCTGTGAAAGGATCCCTTAGAATAGAATTAACTGTTCAAAATTGAGGCTTTTAAATATGGATAATGGGGGGGGGGGGTGTTGGAGTGAAAAGATTAATTTGGATCTTGCTTTTGTTCTGTGATCTGGCAACATAGCTGCAGACTGAAATTTGTGTTTTACCATTTCTGTAGATCACATGAAGGTATTAAAAAGAGAATGGCAAAACTTTATTATGCACAGAGCAAGCTTTAGCTGTGTCATGAAGCTATAATATGCAATAATGTGTGATCGAGTACAATGTGAAGCTGAGTCACTTGCTAAACCTCGGTGTGATTTGTTATCTCCTTGCCAAGTCTGAGGTCATAGTTGGCCGACGGCTTATCTCTGGCAGATTTCGGAATTACCAATAAGTATCTGAAATGTTCCAGCACCCCCTACAGAATTTATTTGCAGTAGCATCTCTCCGTGTGAAGACGTTTAAGCATCACAGCTTAATCATGTTGTGAACTGTGGGGGAAAAAAAACAAACTTATTATGGTAAGGACAGCAGGCTTTGTCGACCAAAGTGATGCATTTATACATACTGCGACGTTAGAAAGACAAAAAGTAATTGCTGCAAACACTTACATAAAAGGTATACTGTCAGAAACGAGTGACTGTCACAAGGTTTGAAATCAAATTTTGTTCTTCAAGTGTAAAGCTATGTTTCTGGTTTGGGTAATGTCATTTTAGAAAACTGTAGTGTCAGAAACATGGCTTTACTGCCATCTAGTGGGTGTAATGAATGATATCCAGTATCAGACACCTGCAGAAAGGAGCTGGACATGACATGCTGTCACTCGTGTTTTATTTTTGGTGAAAATGTGAGGGCTAGTGATGCACAGAGAGGTTGGGGTCCTACTTTTGGATGAATAGGTTCCCATGGAGTTGAAAGCTAAATGAAGATCATTTAGGTGTATGTAAGTTTTTCAGTGCATGAGTTGCAGGCAGTGCTTTCCCCAAGTGGTCCTTGAGGTTCATGCTAGATGTGTTCCTTATTGGATGCTCAATTCAGACATTTAGTAATGTTCTGAATCGAGTGTGTAATGACAAGTCATTCGAGTAGGCGAGGACCCAATATGGCGATCGCAAGTAAACTGGCAGGGGGGAAAAAAAATTGACAGCAAAGGCTATTTAAACAGATGACGCTTTTGATTGGCCAGTGAGGCGTGGTGCCTGACCACCCTTGAAAAAAAAAAAAGATACAAACAGTAGAAACTTGTGCTCCCTTCTGTCCACTCACCCCTGGCCTCTGTCAAAAGCAGGGGCGCAGATAGGATTTTTTAACTGGGGGGGACCAAGCTGTCAGCAAATTATTTAAACTCAATTCGTTATTTTGCGTAATTTGGGCTTTAACTAGTGCTCAAGTAGTTACTTTGTGTAATTTGGGTTAATGATTTGCGCTGAAAAGCCATTGGGGATTCTTATTTGAAATCATGGATAAACAACAATGAACAAAGGTAAACAAATGCCTACCTGATCACCACTAGCAATTCATGATCAGACTGTTATTTGACTCCAATCACCCACCAAAACTTCATGTCTTCAGCAAAGTATGTTTTATTTAAACATTTGCTTATCTCAGCACACAAAGTCTATCATTGTGAACAAAAAAGCAAAGAACCTATGTGCAAAAAACAATAACTAAAAAAAATTAATTTATGTGTTACAAATTTGTTGCAATTTATAGGTTAGAATTGTCTTTCAAATGATGTATGACATATTAAGAAATGTTTTTCATAGTCCATAATTTAAGAATCTATATGCTCTGTTGCTCCGTACATTACAAAAAAACATGATTTCCTGCTATAAGAGGATGTCAAAAGTTTATGTAGGCCTTTATTTGTTGTTTACACACAAATTTACTCATAATTATTTTTATAGTGGCTTACACGACAGTGAACATACCTCAGTCAATTTATACAATGGGTTAAATGATAAGATAAAACATTATTTCCTGACGATAAATATTTTTTTCTGTGTTTGCTCAGGGCAAAAGCCTTCTTGCCATTATTGTCAGACTAGTTATTCCCCTTAACAAATCTAATCTGCCACATCTGGGAAAGTCAACAGGCATAGGATACTAACATTGTTTGTTTTTTGAAAAAACGAGGTGATTGTTTTTTGATTCTTCATTGCCTTTATGAGGCATTTGCAGTCGATTTTTTTTCAGTTCAGAAAATCACCGACTCAGCTCAGTCATAAATTGTATATGATCACTATGGTTACCGCTCATACAGGCACGAGGTCACGCCTTTGTCGCCTCTGATTGGCTATCATAACGCGATCCCTAAACCTACCCAATAGGAGGAGACGAAAAAAGGTGGGACCTTCCTCTACAGTACTTGGGGGAAAAAAAAAAAAAAAAAAGGTCACGCCTTTGTCGCCTCTGGCTATCATAACGCGATCCCTAAACCTACCCAATAGGAGGAGACGAAAAAAGGTGGGACCTTCCTCTACAGTACTTGGGGGGGGAAAAAAAAAAAAAAAAAAAGGTCACGCCTTTGTCGCCTCTGGCTATCATAACGCGATCCCTAAACCTACCCAATAGGAGGAGACGAAAAAAGGTGGGACCTTCCTCTACAGTACTTGGGGGGAAAAAAAAAAAAAAAAAAAGGTCACGCCTTTGTCGCCTCTGGCTATCATAACGCGATCCCTAAACCTACCCAATAGGAGGAGACGAAAAAAGGTGGGACCTTCCTCTACAGTACTTGGGGGGGAAAAAAAAAAAAAAAAAAAAAGGTCACGCCTTTGTCGCCTCTGGCTATCATAACGCGCGATCCCTAAACCTACCCAATAGGAGGAGACGAAAAAAGGTGGGACCTTCCTCTACAGTACTTGGGGGGGGAAAAAAAAAAAAAAAAAAAAAAAGGTCACGCCTTTGTCGCCTCTGATTGGCTATCATAACGCGATCCCTAAACCTACCCAATAGGAGGAGACGAAAAAAGGTGGGACCTTCCTCTACAGTACTTGGGGGGTGAAAAAAAAAAAAAAAAAAAAAAAAAAGGTCACGCCTTTGTCGCCTCTGGCTATCATAACGCGATCCCTAAACCTACCCAATAGGAGGAGACGAAAAAAGGTGGGACCTTCCTCTACAGTACTTGGGGGGGAAAAAAAAAAAAAAAAAAAAGGTCACGCCTTTGTCGCCTCTGGCTATCATAACGCGATCCCTAAACCTACCCAATAGGAGGAGACGAAAAAAGGTGGGACCTTCCTCTACAGTACTTGGGGGGGAAAAAAAAAAAAAAAAAAAAAAAAAGGTCACGCCTTTGTCGCCTCTGGCTATCATAACGCGATCCCTAAACCTACCCAATAGGAGGAGACGAAAAAAGGTGGGACCTTCCTCTACAGTACTTGGGGGGGAAAAAAAAAAAAAAAAAAAAAAGGTCACGCCTTTGTCGCCTCTGGCTATCATAACGCGATCCCTAAACCTACCCAATAGGAGGAGACGAAAAAAGGTGGGACCTTCCTCTACAGTACTTGGGGGGGAAAAAAAAAAAAAAAAAAAAAAAGGTCACGCCTTTGTCGCCTCTGATTGGCTATCATAACGCGATCCCTAAACCTACCCAATAGGAGGAGACGAAAAAAGGTGGGACCTTCCTCTACAGTACTTGGGGGGGAAAAAAAAAAAAAAAAAAAGGTCACGCCTTTGTCGCCTCTGGCTATCATAACGCGATCCCTAAACCTACCCAATAGGAGGAGACGAAAAAAGGTGGGACCTTCCTCTACAGTACTTGGGGGGGAAAAAAAAAAAAAAAAAAAAAAGGTCACGCCTTTGTCGCCTCTGGCTATCATAACGCGATCCCTAAACCTACCCAATAGGAGGAGACGAAAAAAGGTGGGACCTTCCTCTACAGTACTTGGGGGGGAAAAAAAAAAAAAAAAAAAAAGGTCACGCCTTTGTCGCCTCTGATTGGCTATCATAACGCGATCCCTAAACCTACCCAATAGGAGGAGACGAAAAAAGGTGGGACCTTCCTCTACAGTACTTGGGGGGGAAAAAAAAAAAAAAAAAAAAAGGTCACGCCTTTGTCGCCTCTGATTGGCTATCATAACGCGATCCCTAAACCTACCCAATAGGAGGAGACGAAAAAAGGTGGGACCTTCCTCTACAGTACTTGGGGGGGAAAAAAAAAAAAAAAAAAAAAAAGGTCACGCCTTTGTCGCCTCTGATTGGCTATCATAACGCGATCCCTAAACCTACCCAATAGGAGGAGACGAAAAAAGGTGGGACCTTCCTCTACAGTACTTGGGGGGGAAAAAAAAAAAAAAAAAAAGGTCACGCCTTTGTCGCCTCTGGCTATCATAACGCGATCCCTAAACCTACCCAATAGGAGGAGACGAAAAAAGGTGGGACCTTCCTCTACAGTACTTGGGGGGGAAAAAAAAAAAAAAAAAAAAAAAAAGGTCACGCCTTTGTCGCCTCTGGCTATCATAACGCGATCCCTAAACCTACCCAATAGGAGGAGACGAAAAAAGGTGGGACCTTCCTCTACAGTACTTGGGGGGGAAAAAAAAAAAAAAAAAAAAAGGTCACGCCTTTGTCGCCTCTGGCTATCATAACGCGATCCCTAAACCTACCCAATAGGAGGAGACGAAAAAAGGTGGGACCTTCCTCTACAGTACTTGGGGGGGAAAAAAAAAAAAAAAAAAAAAAGGTCACGCCTTTGTCGCCTCTGGCTATCATAACGCGATCCCTAAACCTACCCAATAGGAGGAGACGAAAAAAGGTGGGACCTTCCTCTACAGTACTTGGGGGGGAAAAAAAAAAAAAAAAAAAAAAGGTCACGCCTTTGTCGCCTCTGGCTATCATAACGCGATCCCTAAACCTACCCAATAGGAGGAGACGAAAAAAGGTGGGACCTTCCTCTACAGTACTTGGGGGGGAAAAAAAAAAAAAAAAAAAGGTCACGCCTTTGTCGCCTCTGATTGGCTATCATAACGCGATCCCTAAACCTACCCAATAGGAGGAGACGAAAAAAGGTGGGACCTTCCTCTACAGTACTTGGGGGGAAAAAAAAAAAAAAAAAAAAAAGGTCACGCCTTTGTCGCCTCTGATTGGCTATCATAACGCGATCCCTAAACCTACCCAATAGGAGGAGACGAAAAAAGGTGGGACCTTCCTCTACAGTACTTGGGGGGGAAAAAAAAAAAAAAAAAAAAGGTCACGCCTTTGTCGCCTCTGATTGGCTATCATAACGCGATCCCTAAACCTACCCAATAGGAGGAGACGAAAAAAGGTGGGACCTTCCTCTACAGTACTTGGGGGGGGAAAAAAAAAAAAAAAAAAAAAAAGGTCACGCCTTTGTCGCCTCTGATTGGCTATCATAACGCGATCCCTAAACCTACCCAATAGGAGGAGACGAAAAAAGGTGGGACCTTCCTCTACAGTACTTGGGGGGGAAAAAAAAAAAAAAAAAAAAGGTCACGCCTTTGTCGCCTCTGATTGGCTATCATAACGCGATCCCTAAACCTACCCAATAGGAGGAGACGAAAAAAGGTGGGACCTTCCTCTACAGTACTTGGGGGGAAAAAAAAAAAAAAAAAAAAAAGGTCACGCCTTTGTCGCCTCTGATTGGCTATCATAACGCGATCCCTAAACCTACCCAATAGGAGGAGACGAAAAAAGGTGGGACCTTCCTCTACAGTACTTGGGGGGAAAAAAAAAAAAAAAAAAAAAAGGTCACGCCTTTGTCGCCTCTGATTGGCTATCATAACGCGATCCCTAAACCTACCCAATAGGAGGAGACGAAAAAAGGTGGGACCTTCCTCTACAGTACTTGGGGGGGGAAAAAAAAAAAAAAAAAAAAAAAAGGTCACGCCTTTGTCGCCTCTGATTGGCTATCATAACGCGATCCCTAAACCTACCCAATAGGAGGAGACGAAAAAAGGTGGGACCTTCCTCTACAGTACTTGGGGGGAAAAAAAAAAAAAAAAAAAAAAGGTCACGCCTTTGTCGCCTCTGATTGGCTATCATAACGCGATCCCTAAACCTACCCAATAGGAGGAGACGAAAAAAGGTGGGACCTTCCTCTACAGTACTTGGGGGGGAAAAAAAAAAAAAAAAAAAAAAAGGTCACGCCTTTGTCGCCTCTGATTGGCTATCATAACGCGATCCCTAAACCTACCCAATAGGAGGAGACGAAAAAAGGTGGACCTTCCTCTACAGTACTTGGGGGGGAAAAAAAAAAAAAAAAAAAAAAAAGGTCACGCCTTTGTCGCCTCTGATTGGCTATCATAACGCGATCCCTAAACCTACCCAATAGGAGGAGACGAAAAAAGGTGGGACCTTCCTCTACAGTACTTGGGGGGGAAAAAAAAAAAAAAAAAAAAAAAGGTCACGCCTTTGTCGCCTCTGATTGGCTATCATAACGCGATCCCTAAACCTACCCAATAGGAGGAGACGAAAAAAGGTGGGACCTTCCTCTACAGTACTTGGGGGGGAAAAAAAAAAAAAAAAAAAAAAAGGTCACGCCTTTGTCGCCTCTGATTGGCTATCATAACGCGATCCCTAAACCTACCCAATAGGAGGAGACGAAAAAAGGTGGGACCTTCCTCTACAGTACTTGGGGGGGAAAAAAAAAAAAAAAA
This sequence comes from Opsariichthys bidens, assembly GCA_037194245.1. NCBI lineage: Eukaryota > Metazoa > Chordata > Actinopteri > Cypriniformes > Xenocyprididae > Opsariichthys > Opsariichthys bidens. The sequence goes on along the minus strand of CM074287.1, from coordinate 11,633,228 downwards.
AAAAAAAGGTCACGCCTTTGTCGCCTCTGATTGGCTATCATAACGCGATCCCTAAACCTACCCAATAGGAGGAGACGAAAAAAGGTGGGACCTTCCTCTACAGTACTTGGGGGGGAAAAAAAAAAAAAAAAAAAAAAAGGTCACGCCTTTGTCGCCTCTGATTGGCTATCATAACGCGATCCCTAAACCTACCCAATAGGAGGAGACGAAAAAAGGTGGGACCTTCCTCTACAGTACTTGGGGGGGAAAAAAAAAAAAAAAAAAAAAAAGGTCACGCCTTTGTCGCCTCTGATTGGCTATCATAACGCGATCCCTAAACCTACCCAATAGGAGGAGACGAAAAAAGGTGGGACCTTCCTCTACAGTACTTGGGGGGGAAAAAAAAAAAAAAAAAAAAAAAGGTCACGCCTTTGTCGCCTCTGATTGGCTATCATAACGCGATCCCTAAACCTACCCAATAGGAGGAGACGAAAAAAGGTGGGACCTTCCTCTACAGTACTTGGGGGGGAAAAAAAAAAAAAAAAAAAAAAAGGTCACGCCTTTGTCGCCTCTGATTGGCTATCATAACGCGATCCCTAAACCTACCCAATAGGAGGAGACGAAAAAAGGTGGGACCTTCCTCTACAGTACTTGGGGGGGAAAAAAAAAAAAAAAAAAAAAAAGGTCACGCCTTTGTCGCCTCTGATTGGCTATCATAACGCGATCCCTAAACCTACCCAATAGGAGGAGACGAAAAAAGGTGGGACCTTCCTCTACAGTACTTGGGGGGGAAAAAAAAAAAAAAAAAAAAAAAGGTCACGCCTTTGTCGCCTCTGATTGGCTATCATAACGCGATCCCTAAACCTACCCAATAGGAGGAGACGAAAAAAGGTGGGACCTTCCTCTACAGTACTTGGGGGGAAAAAAAAAAAAAAAAAAAAAAGGTCACGCCTTTGTCGCCTCTGATTGGCTATCATAACGCGATCCCTAAACCTACCCAATAGGAGGAGACGAAAAAAGGTGGGACCTTCCTCTACAGTACTTGGGGGGGAAAAAAAAAAAAAAAAAAAAAGGTCACGCCTTTGTCGCCTCTGATTGGCTATCATAACGCGATCCCTAAACCTACCCAATAGGAGGAGACGAAAAAAGGTGGGACCTTCCTCTACAGTACTTGGGGGGGAAAAAAAAAAAAAAAAAAAAAAGGTCACGCCTTTGTCGCCTCTGATTGGCTATCATAACGCGATCCCTAAACCTACCCAATAGGAGGAGACGAAAAAAGGTGGGACCTTCCTCTACAGTACTTGGGGGGGAAAAAAAAAAAAAAAAAAAAAAAAGGTCACGCCTTTGTCGCCTCTGATTGGCTATCATAACGCGATCCCTAAACCTACCCAATAGGAGGAGACGAAAAAAGGTGGGACCTTCCTCTACAGTACTTGGGGGGGAAAAAAAAAAAAAAAAAAAAAAAAGGTCACGCCTTTGTCGCCTCTGATTGGCTATCATAACGCGATCCCTAAACCTACCCAATAGGAGGAGACGAAAAAAGGTGGGACCTTCCTCTACAGTACTTGGGGGGGAAAAAAAAAAAAAAAAAAAAAAGGTCACGCCTTTGTCGCCTCTGATTGGCTATCATAACGCGATCCCTAAACCTACCCAATAGGAGGAGACGAAAAAAGGTGGGACCTTCCTCTACAGTACTTGGGGGGGAAAAAAAAAAAAAAAAAAAAAAAGGTCACGCCTTTGTCGCCTCTGATTGGCTATCATAACGCGATCCCTAAACCTACCCAATAGGAGGAGACGAAAAAAGGTGGGACCTTCCTCTACAGTACTTGGGGGGGAAAAAAAAAAAAAAAAAAAAAAAGGTCACGCCTTTGTCGCCTCTGATTGGCTATCATAACGCGATCCCTAAACCTACCCAATAGGAGGAGACGAAAAAAGGTGGGACCTTCCTCTACAGTACTTGGGGGGGAAAAAAAAAAAAAAAAAAAAAAAGGTCACGCCTTTGTCGCCTCTGATTGGCTATCATAACGCGATCCCTAAACCTACCCAATAGGAGGAGACGAAAAAAGGTGGGACCTTCCTCTACAGTACTTGGGGGGGAAAAAAAAAAAAAAAAAAAAAAGGTCACGCCTTTGTCGCCTCTGATTGGCTATCATAACGCGATCCCTAAACCTACCCAATAGGAGGAGACGAAAAAAGGTGGGACCTTCCTCTACAGTACTTGGGGGGGAAAAAAAAAAAAAAAAAAAAAAAAGGTCACGCCTTTGTCGCCTCTGATTGGCTATCATAACGCGATCCCTAAACCTACCCAATAGGAGGAGACGAAAAAAGGTGGGACCTTCCTCTACAGTACTTGGGGGGGAAAAAAAAAAAAAAAAAAAAAAAGGTCACGCCTTTGTCGCCTCTGATTGGCTATCATAACGCGATCCCTAAACCTACCCAATAGGAGGAGACGAAAAAAGGTGGGACCTTCCTCTACAGTACTTGGGGGGGAAAAAAAAAAAAAAAAAAAAAAGGTCACGCCTTTGTCGCCTCTGATTGGCTATCATAACGCGATCCCTAAACCTACCCAATAGGAGGAGACGAAAAAAGGTGGGACCTTCCTCTACAGTACTTGGGGGGGAAAAAAAAAAAAAAAAAAAAAAAGGTCACGCCTTTGTCGCCTCTGATTGGCTATCATAACGCGATCCCTAAACCTACCCAATAGGAGGAGACGAAAAAAGGTGGGACCTTCCTCTACAGTACTTGGGGGGGAAAAAAAAAAAAAAAAAAAAAAAGGTCACGCCTTTGTCGCCTCTGATTGGCTATCATAACGCGATCCCTAAACCTACCCAATAGGAGGAGACGAAAAAAGGTGGGACCTTCCTCTACAGTACTTGGGGGGGAAAAAAAAAAAAAAAAAAAAAAAGGTCACGCCTTTGTCGCCTCTGATTGGCTATCATAACGCGATCCCTAAACCTACCCAATAGGAGGAGACGAAAAAAGGTGGGACCTTCCTCTACAGTACTTGGGGGGGAAAAAAAAAAAAAAAAAAAAAAGGTCACGCCTTTGTCGCCTCTGATTGGCTATCATAACGCGATCCCTAAACCTACCCAATAGGAGGAGACGAAAAAAGGTGGGACCTTCCTCTACAGTACTTGGGGGGAAAAAAAAAAAAAAAAAAAAAAAGGTCACGCCTTTGTCGCCTCTGATTGGCTATCATAACGCGATCCCTAAACCTACCCAATAGGAGGAGACGAAAAAAGGTGGGACCTTCCTCTACAGTACTTGGGGGGGAAAAAAAAAAAAAAAAAAAAAAGGTCACGCCTTTGTCGCCTCTGATTGGCTATCATAACGCGATCCCTAAACCTACCCAATAGGAGGAGACGAAAAAAGGTGGGACCTTCCTCTACAGTACTTGGGGGGGAAAAAAAAAAAAAAAAAAAAAAAAGGTCACGCCTTTGTCGCCTCTGATTGGCTATCATAACGCGATCCCTAAACCTACCCAATAGGAGGAGACGAAAAAAGGTGGGACCTTCCTCTACAGTACTTGGGGGGGAAAAAAAAAAAAAAAAAAAAAAAAGGTCACGCCTTTGTCGCCTCTGATTGGCTATCATAACGCGATCCCTAAACCTACCCAATAGGAGGAGACGAAAAAAGGTGGGACCTTCCTCTACAGTACTTGGGGGGGAAAAAAAAAAAAAAAAAAAAAAAGGTCACGCCTTTGTCGCCTCTGATTGGCTATCATAACGCGATCCCTAAACCTACCCAATAGGAGGAGACGAAAAAAGGTGGGACCTTCCTCTACAGTACTTGGGGGGGAAAAAAAAAAAAAAAAAAAAAAAGGTCACGCCTTTGTCGCCTCTGATTGGCTATCATAACGCGATCCCTAAACCTACCCAATAGGAGGAGACGAAAAAAGGTGGGACCTTCCTCTACAGTACTTGGGGGGGAAAAAAAAAAAAAAAAAAAAAAAAGGTCACGCCTTTGTCGCCTCTGATTGGCTATCATAACGCGATCCCTAAACCTACCCAATAGGAGGAGACGAAAAAAGGTGGGACCTTCCTCTACAGTACTTGGGGGGGAAAAAAAAAAAAAAAAAAAAAAAAGGTCACGCCTTTGTCGCCTCTGATTGGCTATCATAACGCGATCCCTAAACCTACCCAATAGGAGGAGACGAAAAAAGGTGGGACCTTCCTCTACAGTACTTGGGGGGGAAAAAAAAAAAAAAAAAAAAAAGGTCACGCCTTTGTCGCCTCTGATTGGCTATCATAACGCGATCCCTAAACCTACCCAATAGGAGGAGACGAAAAAAGGTGGGACCTTCCTCTACAGTACTTGGGGGGGAAAAAAAAAAAAAAAAAAAAAAAAAGGTCACGCCTTTGTCGCCTCTGATTGGCTATCATAACGCGATCCCTAAACCTACCCAATAGGAGGAGACGAAAAAAGGTGGGACCTTCCTCTACAGTACTTGGGGGGGAAAAAAAAAAAAAAAAAAAAAAAGGTCACGCCTTTGTCGCCTCTGATTGGCTATCATAACGCGATCCCTAAACCTACCCAATAGGAGGAGACGAAAAAAGGTGGGACCTTCCTCTACAGTACTTGGGGGGGAAAAAAAAAAAAAAAAAAAAAAAAGGTCACGCCTTTGTCGCCTCTGATTGGCTATCATAACGCGATCCCTAAACCTACCCAATAGGAGGAGACGAAAAAAGGTGGGACCTTCCTCTACAGTACTTGGGGGGGAAAAAAAAAAAAAAAAAAAAAAAAAGGTCACGCCTTTGTCGCCTCTGATTGGCTATCATAACGCGATCCCTAAACCTACCCAATAGGAGGAGACGAAAAAAGGTGGGACCTTCCTCTACAGTACTTGGGGGGGAAAAAAAAAAAAAAAAAAAAAAAGGTCACGCCTTTGTCGCCTCTGATTGGCTATCATAACGCGATCCCTAAACCTACCCAATAGGAGGAGACGAAAAAAGGTGGGACCTTCCTCTACAGTACTTGGGGGGGAAAAAAAAAAAAAAAAAAAAAAAAGGTCACGCCTTTGTCGCCTCTGATTGGCTATCATAACGCGATCCCTAAACCTACCCAATAGGAGGAGACGAAAAAAGGTGGGACCTTCCTCTACAGTACTTGGGGGGGAAAAAAAAAAAAAAAAAAAAGGTCACGCCTTTGTCGCCTCTGATTGGCTATCATAACGCGATCCCTAAACCTACCCAATAGGAGGAGACGAAAAAAGGTGGGACCTTCCTCTACAGTACTTGGGGGGGAAAAAAAAAAAAAAAAAAAAAAAGGTCACGCCTTTGTCGCCTCTGATTGGCTATCATAACGCGATCCCTAAACCTACCCAATAGGAGGAGACGAAAAAAGGTGGGACCTTCCTCTACAGTACTTGGGGGGAAAAAAAAAAAAAAAAAAAAAAAAAAGGTCACGCCTTTGTCGCCTCTGATTGGCTATCATAACGCGATCCCTAAACCTACCCAATAGGAGGAGACGAAAAAAGGTGGGACCTTCCTCTACAGTACTTGGGGGGGAAAAAAAAAAAAAAAAAAAAAAAGGTCACGCCTTTGTCGCCTCTGATTGGCTATCATAACGCGATCCCTAAACCTACCCAATAGGAGGAGACGAAAAAAGGTGGGACCTTCCTCTACAGTACTTGGGGGGGAAAAAAAAAAAAAAAAAATGTCAAAGGTAATGATTGTGTATATAATTATATATTCAAAAAGTTTATACAAACTTTTTGTTAAGTACATTTGGCAATTTTAAATGATTCGGCGCTATAACCGCTGCTGGTCATTGTCCTGGAGGCCGGGGGGGGGACCACGGTCACGGTCCCCCTTCTTCTTTCTTCGGTGTGCTGTCTTCACTCTCCTCTTCACTGCAGGCTCACCACTTGTTTTCTGTCCCATGCCATCCAGTCACTCCACTGCTCCATCCTCTTCCTGGTCAGGTCAACTGCTCTGAGATCCAGCTGGATTTGAACCAGTGACGTCTGGCACTTTGTGCCTGTGCTCATACCGCTGAGCCACAGATCTCCAACTATGCATGTGCTAGAACTTATAGTTCACTACTCACCTGTGTATTTTGCTACTAAACCAGTTGGGCTTAGTAGGGCTGAAGTCAAGGTGGAAAATCTTGGAGTAGATAGTTCCCCTGCTGTGGTGTAGGGGTACTGGCCACACGCTCAATGATTTTGCACTCCTCCAACAACGGGTTCGAGTTTCGTCGATATCATTTCACTTTAACCATCTGTAATCAATCACAACCAATGAGCCAGTAAAAACATCATTTATTTCAGTTGATACAAGCAACACAAGGCATTTAGTGTGAAACTAAAAACACATCAGCGCAATCAACAGCACGTGATTTCAATCAAAAGATGGTTTGCCACCTTCAGTCGTTTGATTCAAATAAATACGACAACAGACAAAAAACATTTACATATTGTGTGTATAGCTACTAGTGTCCTGTTGATTTGATATGAACATATCATGAGGAGAACGTCTTTTGGACACTCTTCTTCTTCAGCACCTCATTTTGAACCTGTTCTGGAAACTGCTGAATGTGGTCCCGCACACACGGCAAACAAAAGCGTTTGGTGTAGAACAGACTGCAGTCCTGTCATTAATAAAGAACAAAAGTTTATTGATGTGTTCAAATGTACATTGTGATTAATTGCTTTGATTTACTTAAATATATCATGTTCATTATGTACGAAATGATATAAACTACTTTTCATCCTAAAAGGATGGGCAATTAGTTAAGGCAGAGCTTCCCAAACTTAAGAGGGGTAAGGCCCCCCAAAAACATTGCAAATGCTCCACGACCCCACCTTTAAAAATTATATATAGACATTTACCTACAAATACATTAACAAGTTTGTAAGAATTTCATGTGAATTATGAGAACTATGATGTAAACATTCTTTACATATATTTTTAAATCCATAACACTACCCTTTACATACTTTCAAAAAAATCTAATTTTAGAACAAATGGAATATTTTAATGTATTGATTTGGACTAGCTACAGCCCCCCTGCAATACCGCTACGGCCCACAGTTTGGGAAGCACTGAGTTAAGGCATACATTCAATTATTTTATTCATTCACAGAAAAAGGAGCCACACACGTACCGTTCCCACACACACCGTCTTACTGCACACACAGCACTTGGATCCTAAAACGAGGAACTTCTCTCTCTCTGGGCTGAAGGGATCCTTCATTCCATAACATTCCTCCAAGAGCCTGCGGGACAGACCACATCTCAATCACCGATGTCTTTCACACTGTCATTTTTGCACACATTCAGCCAGAGATGACTGAAGATGCATCAGCACTCAAACTCTACAGTTCAGGTGAAAGTGGAGATGCTTGGACATCATCATCATCATCAGCAACACATGCACTTCTTAAGAAAACAATGCACGTTAATCAGACATGCACTGAAATATAAACTGCCTACGATCAGAATCTTTCCATACGTCAATATATTAGTGAGGGCGAAACAACAGATCTCATGGTTTAGCCAAATAATAAGTAAATTCTTCCATAGTGCTTGATGTGAAAGTACTTATTTACGGACACAGGATTCAAAGTAGAACATAACGTCACTACAACAAACAGCTGTCAAGTTCAACAACTGCAAAGTTTATATGCATTTTGTGATTCATGACCTGGATAACCTATAGCGCTTCCAAAATACCTCAAATGTCACCAACAAGTGTTCAAATGTTCATCTGAATTTTTGCATGGCAAGCTGTTTTAACATTTAATTCCTTAATATCTACTAGAATTTGAAAAACATCTTCACAGAGTCATGAAGCATGAACATTTTAAGCTTTCAAATATGTGCGTATAGTACTGTATACTAGTAAAAATATGGAAAACATATGCTGTTTTATGACAAAATATTTACCATTTTACTGCGGTCCTTATATAAATCATTCATTAGTCCGTCCCTTTTCAAATCTAGCTTTTTCTGGATGTTAAGTGTGGTTTGCCTTATGATATAGATGTGCCCCTAGTCTTGCATTGCAAACATGCAAAATGTGCTGGAAAACTTTTAATAACACAGTTAAGACATTTATAATGTTAATAAACATTTGTATATTACATTTCCTATTATTTTAATCTTTCTGTTCATCAAAAAATCCTGATAAGAGCTCCACATACTTCCACTTTTCAATAAGCAGCATAAATGTTCCGAGAGGATAATGTTTCTACTGCATCAAAACAGTGTACATGTTCTGAAAGATTTTATGTATTATTTGCCTATATAGCACATACCAAAAGCCACATAATTTGACTGCACAGTTAAAATAACATTAACATCGGTTTCCAAATTAAGGAGCTTTTTTCCATGTGAATAGAAATACAAATTTATGAGTTTTAAATAAATGTTTTAAAAGTTTGCCATTGAAACTTTAAGTAGATCACAAACTGCAGCCAATCAGAAATCAAGAAACATTCATATTCATTTTTATAATGTCAAACGAGAAAAAAAAGCATGTGGTGTTGCGTGTCAGAATGCTACTTTTCACTGGAAGTTTGGCAGCTGTGCGACATAAAGCTGAAACAGTCATTGCTATGGAAATAAAACACCTTCGAATTTTAGTCGCATTGGTTTAAAACTGGCAGTTTCCACTTCTGTCTACGAAGGACTCGAACGGCACAACATGTAGCGTCAAAAGCAGAACCCATTATAAGGAGTGATTCCGTCTACACTGGACGCGCACCAAAAGTATGAGAAAGTATTTTGATAAATGTTGACTTCCATTTTATGACAAAAAAAAAAAAAAAGATCTTTAACGTTCTATACAAGAAAGAAAGTCGCAGTTTTGCAACAACAGGGCGAGCGAAATGACAATTTCCTTTTTTGGGTGACGTTTTCTGTAATTTTTCGTTTATTTTTTCTCATGCTATTTTTCAGGGTCACTGGAAAGGACTCTTAAGCATCCTCTCAATGAAACTGTGACATTAATTGCACTGCCTGTTAACTGTTAATTTCTTATGGAATGTTCCACAGATGAACGTAGAATACTTGTTTATAGTTCATTGAACAAGCATGAAGAACAGTTTAAAGGTGCACTATGTAGGTTTTTTTTGTTGTTTTTTGTTTCGTCCACTAGGGGTCGCTAAACAATTCAAAACGATAACAAAGGTGTAGATTGATGGCGCAGTGAATATGGAATCATGGAACTTGTCGTCATGCCGATGGATCTAATATTATTTATGGGGAAATAATGTTTATGGATGAGTGAATGCATGTTTTTAGCATGACTGTAGTGTGAAGCAGGATGTGGCTGAGCATCGCGGATGCGATTGCTAATGAGAGACAGATATCAGTGCCACCCGCGAGTCCCGAGGACATTTCATTCTACGAGCTACTCATAAGTGCTGAAATACAACTCATACAGGTCAGTTTATTTGAAGAATTAAAACTGAGGTAACGCAGCGTTGTTTCACTTGCTCTAACGTTTCACTGTCATACTAAACTGCATTTGAGTGTATTGAAAGTTATAATGTTAAGTATTAGTTTGTTGTCTGTATGAGACTTAACAGTAAGATAGATCAACATTAGATTATCATACTGATGACATTCTTACACTTAGTGGTGTTGAGCCTACATTTGCTTACCTTGTCTAATAACGTGCAAGAGCGCCATCTCTGTCAGGTCGAAGTTTGTCGGAAACGCCACGTGATACTGATCCTCGTTTTATTTCTCCTTTTTATGTCCCAAAGTTTGCTTGTCATGGTCCATAATGTTTGAACGAAACAACACAGCTGTCCGCGTCTGTTGCCATGGTTACTGTGCAGCACAAGGAAACCGGGGATATAACGCAGATATTACGTCACTGACAAGAGAGGGACGGGGCGCTATTTAAAATTGAGAATTTCTCGGAATTTACAAATTCTTGGAAACATTTAGGATAATGTAAGTACACAGCTAAACGAAACATAACGCTGTGCTGCAAGTGGTTTTTGGATATTTTTTATACAAAATTTTTACATATTGTACCTTTAAACCCTTTCCAAAATATATTTGTAAAGCTTTTGGGGATTTTAGAAAACTATATTTTAAATACAGCATCCTATAAAAAGGACGTCTCTTTTTATATATATATAAAATAAAGTGTTCACACGTTCTATTCCACACGTCACTGCACGTCACGCGGGAGTTCAGCTCCGCGCGCACCTGACATGAAGATGGGCTTTGAGCAACTTACTTCATCGCTTAACTTGTGCACCATTGTATATCACTAACTCTACACCACGAACGTTCTCTCTTGCATCTGGAGAGCATTGAGCACCGACTTTGTGCGTCAGGCGCAGTGCAATTTCACAAATAGATGTGTACTTACACTATCGCTCTCGTGTTTGGCGGCTTCTGCCCGTAGAAACTGTACGGACTGGACAGCTCGCACATCTCACAGGTGAACACGCCGAGCGCGGATCCTTCGCTAAAATCCATTCGCTCTAAAGCCCGCTCCTCATCCTGCGCAATGCCTTTATTTGCCGTTCAAACAAATCCGGTTTGTTTTGAGTGAGCACGCGCCACAGTGCTGGCACGTCACTACGGCGCGTCAGCTAGGACAGTCGTTCGGTATATACTTTACGCTTGCTTGCAGTACATCAGAGCAGACAGAGGACGGCGCCCGTAATAACAAACACTTCCACGCCCGCTCATGGCAAGTTTTTTTTTTCAATAAACATTTTTATAAACATTATATTTCATTTCAAACACCACTTGTCACCAATTATGCATCCAAAAGCCACAACTGAAAATGAAATGTTTCATTAATTAAACTCCAACAACCAAAGTCTACAAAGTATTCTCTGATAATCAAGGCTCTTGAGGATTTCATCAACTACTGGTAGATCTAAGAAAATTAAATTATTTTCCCTGAAAGAAACCTCAATAAAACAATAGTTTACCCATCAGTACTGCGTCAAAACACACATTTGTACAATAAAATTACAGTTGGAGTGCTATACAGTGTATAACATCTTTATACAAAATATTTTACAAATGACATTCAGAATGTACAAGCATTTCAAATGAGGTAACAAACAATCTGATTCATACGGCTGTCTACACATTTCATTCTAGCGAAAACAAAATCTTCACTGCTGGTGTTTATCTGGCAGAAGCGGCGATGCTACGTCCACCACTCTGGAAGTTACACTTGATTAGCCACGCCCCTATACATAAAGCCCCGCCCACAAAACATTACATTAAGTTGGAACAGGAGAGCACCAGCACATCATCTCAGTGTGGCCAAATTTGTCAAAAGCAACAGGGGGAAAAAAAAATGGCACTTTAATTAACAAAATATATTTATGTTTTTTTTTGTTGTTGTTAATTGAGTGTCGTGTGCTTACTACTCTTAAATGCCATTGGCTTCTTTTAACATGTCAGGGTCGGGGCGCTGGGGTATCCGGGGCCCTGGTGCAGGTTGTTGCTGTAGGCCCCTTGAAATCGTGTTTCGAGGTGGTGGGGTGGTGTATGGTTCGTCTCCACAGTTGAAATTGCGGGGCCCCTAGAATCGTCACCGCCTTAGCAACGGCCCTGGTACATGTTATAGCAGAAAGCATCTATTGCACTTTTTTACACAACTATAGGCATCGTCATAGTAAAGGTCAGTGCCCTATTAAAGGTTAGTGCAATATTCATGAGCCTAAAATTACACTGGCTTTGCCCTGTAATACCCCAGCAGTGCTTGATCCAAAAGCAGGTACACACCCCAAAGAAGTTCCCGCCCGTCTTCCTCCCCGTCGGAGACGAGCATTCAGCTACTCGAAGGCTTTCTTTCTATCTCCCGTCCCCAACACAGAGGGTTCTCTCGTGCATCAGCGCTTCCTGCCGCCGGGAACGCCTCCAGCTCAGTACATGTCTCTGTAGATCTCCTGCAGAAGAGGATGGAGTGAAGCATCTTCCGTCTTCTTGATCTCCTGGACCAGCTCTGCGTGCTCTGTCACCAGCTGCCGCAGGTCGGCCAGCTTCTGCAGCAGCTTGGGAAAGAGCAGGCTGTTGTCGGGGTGGTTGGACAACAGTTGGAGCCGTAGGGCGTGAATTATGCTCTCCTGGATGCGCTCGATCTGTGACACGTCGCTCAGTCCTGGACGGTCTGTCGGTGGAGATGTGGACAAAAGAGACATGCAAGGATGTCAAAAGCACCGCTACTTTGGTACCAAGTCTGTTTACTTGAATAACTCGTTGAAATGACTTGATTGAAAACAAATTAAAGACTACCTGCCATTATTTTCTCTTCAAATTTATATTAATATTGAACTTTTGAAATCAAGAACATTGACTTCTTCTTGAAACGTTTATTGTTCAAGAGTCGTTTTGCTGACGGTGTCTCTCTAGATTAGAATACAGGGAGTCAGAACCGTTCTCCAGGAAACCTGTGGTTTGAGGAACCATCTGCGTTTCGGGTCCCTGCCGAATGACCGTGGTTCCGAGGGTTTGCTGCCGGAACCGGCAGAACCGGAGACCATTTATTATGTCATGTCTCTCAAAAGCTATTGGCTGTGGGAATCCAGAGGTGACATAAAAACAACCTGAACCCCAACTAACCTACCTATAGTTCAGCAAAGGAGGTGAGATAAATGATGTAGGATGTTCATGACCAAGCACAGGGGAAGTTTAAGTTCTAATTTAGGTCCAAATTTAAATCAATGTATAAGGAAAAATGGAATATATCACCATTTTTGGGCGGCAAGATATGTGCTTTTTGTAATAAATACACAAATAAATAAATAAATCAAGCAAAAATAATTAAATTGACCATATTTGACAACTTGAAGTTATCAGATAAATATGCCTTGTAGATATATTTAAAATTTGACTAGCCCTAAAAATTATTTATCAAATTTTTCAAATACAGCACCCTCTTGTGACCCCAGGTTAAAAACCCCTGTTTTTGGAGTGATTTTACCATGACGTATCAATTTCATGCCAAGTATTTCATTTCTGAGTAATGCAAAATTTTAACATAACATTTAACATAAAATTAAGGTTAAACCAAAATGATGTCTTTACTACCTTTCTGGGCCTTGAATGTTGTAATTATGTTGCTTTCTCTTGGGGATCAGAAACCTCTCGGATTTCATCAAAAATAGCTTACTTTATGTCGCAAAGATGAACCAATTATTGTCGTCTTAAGGGAGTCGAACGACAACGAGGGTGAGTACTTAATGACAGAAATTTCATTTTTGGGTGAACTAACCCTTAAATAATGTTTTCAAGAACATTTTATACCGCCTCTATTTCACTTCTTGTTGCTCTCCCTGCGTCTCACCTCCGCAGCAGATAATGGCAGCCACGAATAGTGCCAGGTCGTTGTCGTCCAACTCTAGAGCGTTGAACCTCATGGCGAACTGAAATTTGGGCTCCATCATGTCACTGAAGGGCTTGCGCAGACTCTTCAGAAATTCGCGGGTGATGAAGCCTCCGCCGCGAGCCACCAGCAGCCCGTCTTTATTCATGCAAGAGGCCAGCAGGGCGAAGAGTGCCTCGTAGACGCCATATTTCAGCAGAGTCACCTGGTCGTTGAGGTCCAGGGAGTCAAAGCCGGGCACGGCCTTGGCAAACTCCGTCAGCTCCGTGACCGTCGCCACCGAGGCGTACTGACAGAACAGGAAGAGCCGGGCCTCCACTTCTCTCTCCCGCAGAGTGGAGGCTTCACCAGACGTCATGTTGCCCAGCAGCTGGGTGAGTAGTTTCTGCTCGGCGTGCTGGAGAGAGTCCATGTCGTGGATGACGAAGGGCTTCAATGAGGGACGGAGAGAGGACAGTCAGAGAACAGGGGTGCATTCAGACTGTTCAGCTCAATAACTGAGTATCTAGTGCAATTAGCCTTCTCCGCTTTTGTAATTAGCTACTGACCCACTCTCGCTCAGTGTTCAAAAAATTTTGTCTGTCAATTCTGACCCAAAATCTGAAGATGGCTATGACTTTTACCAACTAGTGATGACTCGTGTAGCTTTTTCCTGCCTTAAATGTAACAAAAACAACATCATTGAATTCATTTTTATTAAAGGGATAGTTCACCCCAAAATAAAATTACCTCATGATTTACTCACCCTCAAGCCATCCAAGATGTATATGACTTTCTTCTTTCAGACGAATACAATCGCAGATATATTTAAAAATATCCCGGCTCTTCCAAGCTATATAATGGCAGTGAATAGGGGGCCCGATTTTGAAGGCAAAAAAGTGCATCCATCCATCGTAAAAGTACTGCACACGGCTCCGGGTGGTTAATAAAGTGAGGTGATGAGTTTTTATAAGAAAAAGTATCCATAATTATAACTTAAACTTAAATTACTAGCTTCTGGTATATTGCGCAAGTCGACTTGGGCCACAAGAGTAACGCCTGGCGCGATGTGTAATGTAAACTCAGGCCCCTTTTCTCTTATGCCGAAATCCTCTGACATTTCTCATTTTAGATGTCATGACCGGTGTTTTGTTTTGCTCTATCCTCTGAGCTTCCGTATTCGTCATTACATCATGTGTCGGGTCAGAGGTTACTATTCCGCCACAAATCAAAGCGTAAGGCCATCTACCGGAAATTAGTTATTATAATAATGATTTAAATATGGATATTTTTTTACACAAACCCATTGCTTCGTTCCAGAAGGCCTTTATTAACTCCCCGGAGCCGTGTGGAGTACTTTTACAATGGATGAATGCACTTTTTTTGCTTTAAAATCGGCCCCTCCCCATTCACTGCAATTATAAAGCTTGGAAGAGCCAGGATATTTTCAAATATACCTCCAATTGTGTTTGTCTGAAAGAAGATAGTCATATACAGCTAGGATGACTTGAGGGTGAGTAAATCGTTTTTATTTTTGGGTGAACTATCCCTATAACAACTATAATGAACATAACCATGATTACATACCAATGAACAGCAGCATTTAAATCAATATTTTTCAAAAAAAAAAAAATGAAATGGTGTGCGAGGACTTATGTTTATTCTTTCCAATGCTTTTACAGACAGATTAGGAGAGCGTGTTTGATTATTGCCTCATTTTACTCAGCTTGTGTGAGCAATGTAATGTGAATAGTGGGTGAGTGAGTTAGTTAGCTAGCTCCCCAACACTGCAGACACTCACCGGAGTGCTCGTCTTGCCTGTGAGAAACACACGTGCTTTGGCTTTGTTCATGTAGAAGTGTTTGAGGTAGGCTTCGTGCATCTGCTTGGCCAGACTCTTTGTGTCCGGCTGCTGAGACTGGTGCTCCTCTTTCCCGCTGACGTCCTTCTCTGCTTTCAGCCTCTGCTTCTCAGATTGGGGTATGCGCCCAAAACGGATAGCTGTAAAACACCCACACAGACATTACCAATTAAACTAGGTGCAACCTTGCGTATGCTGCCATAAAACCTGATTTTAACAAGCGCAACATGTTCTTGGATCAACATTTTTGACAAGTTTACAGTTTATGTCGAGTTTAGGCTTACAACTTAGTTTAGGCTTAGTTGCTTCTATACTAACGGGTAGGGTTAGATTTAGGAGAAGAGATATAGATAGGAATACATTTGCGGACAGGAACGTTCTTCCAGGATCAACAAAATATGTTGACTCAGCAAAATCAGGATGTGCCATGCTGTATACAAGATGCAGATTGTATACAAACAAAACAGGAACACACACATACATGTAGTGCTTAAAGTTCATATGTTGCTTAATTTAATTAACTGTGTGTGTATGTTTTATTTCCACATCACTGACCAACAGTCCACTGTGTTGCAATTGCATTTATCAATCTGTCTGAGAAAAACTTGCAAATGAAATACCAGAACGGGTCCTTTTTAATGGTTGGTCCACACTCGAAAAGCTCAGATGGTAGAAAAATCCCCAAAACTCAAATGCGGGTCAGAGGGCACTGATTGCGTTAATCTGTTTGCCCCTTTTTTTTTTTTTTTTTTTTTTAATAATTAATTGCGCTACATTAACCTATTGAATCGTCAGCCCCAGTTTACACGCAAACCACGAGTAGTAAACTTTAGGTCATTCCACTGGTGCCACTTCATCAGTGCCGGGACAAAGGGCAGATGTAGGAGGGGGTGTGTGGCGTGATATGATACAGATCTACCTCTGAAGGGATTATGCTAACAGTGGCACATGACACAAGGCCTCACTAACAGAGGAGACTACCCTAGATCCAGGTCAAAGTCCCATGAGAGAACAAGACGGCTTGTCTTCCGTGTCACCTAGTACATCTGCGGTTATCCTGCGATAGCCCTTGGAAAGTGTGGATTTGTCCTACCTCATGATGTTTAAACTAAGGGTGTCTAAAGGTTGTTGTTCTATATTACCATCAAAGCAATTAAACTACGTGTTACGAAATATTATTGTAATAAAACAGAAAACACTATCTTGATTACCGATAAAACAATTAAAGATCTTTAATCATCAAGCCATAAACCGAGTGTGTATCTAGATCACATGCTCTTTGTGAAGCTCTTACCGTTGTGGGACATTCCCACTGCAAGGCACTTGCGGAAGCGGCAGTATTGACATTTGTTTCGGTTCTTCTTCTGGATCTTGCAGTTGCGTTCGCATTTGTCGTATTCCAGTTTGAGTCGTATGGTTCTCCTGAAGAAGCCCTGTGGAAAATTCATAAAAGACATTAAATAAAAAAGAGCAAACTGAGAATGATAAAAAAAAAAAAAACAACCGTCAACAACCGATTCAAAATTTAAGCATAAATATAAGGACTTTACTCCCTAAGGCCCAATACAAAGCGGAGCCTCACAAGACTGTAATAAATTGATAAACCTAATTCTAATGTGATAAGATGCGCGATAAGATTTACACCATAACAATATTTATTTCTCAAGAACACTGCATATCTATGAATAAATACAGAGTCTGTGTATGTGCGGCAGACAGTCAAAAAGCTATAACTGTGTGTATTTTCCAGATGAGGATGCACAATATTTTAGTAACTCCAGGAGGTCTTGTGTAGGATGCTTATAAAAAGGTACATTGTGAATTTTTCCAAATGAAAAAGCAAAGTATTTTTAATGAAGATACAGTGAATGATCTTTTAATTGGAATAGACATTGTGGACTGGTATGTGTAGTAAGGGTCACAATTACAGCACAAACCTTGTCCCACTATGTCCCTGGCAGACGAATTGTACAACAGAACACGTGCCTGACAATGGAAACGGTATCAGATGAGAGCTCATGATAGACTGTCACAGATCGCTTCCAGAGCTAAAAACAGAACCGATGACGCATCTCTACACACCAAACATACCAAACGATAAAACCGGACTGAAGGAACAAGCTCATCACAGTATAGCCTCTAAATGCCGAGCAAGGACAATCTGTTATTTCCTACCGTTCTCAAGAGCTGTGGGAAGTGAAGTTTCAAATATATCTGCACGCTGCAAATGACTAACTTATTCTTCCAGATTTACCTCAAAAGAAAAAACAAGCTTAAAAATGTTTAAATGTGTCATGTGAAATTTCTTTTTATTCAAAGCAAATAAACCATACTTCACAATAAGATTCTACACATTAATATTAGTGAACAAGCATTAACTAGCATGAAATAACACTTAAAAAAATTGGCAACTTTTGTTATTTCTTCATTTTTCATTATGCTAATAGAGTGCTGCAGTGCTGGCGTAGGCCAGAGGTTAGCATCACCCTGGTTCCCTCGACAAAAACACATTAGGCTTTTGATTATTGCGGAAAATAAGCTGTGTTTTGTTCGTCAAGTCCTTGTTCACACCTTGTATTAAGATGGTTAATCTTGGTTGATCGGATCACAAGTGACCGATGCTGAATACTGGTGTAAATGGGGTCTAAAACGTTTTGAGCTCGTCCACTTTCGTCCACTTCCAGAGGTAGTCGAAAACGACCGGATTTATTTCGTAGTGGAAACACGCATTTGTGGTCGAATGCATTCGAACAGCCACTAAAGACCACCGACTCTCCGCCCACTGACCTAATGCGTAAACATCATGGGAATCGCGCTAACCAGACAGGATTTAAACTTTGTCTGCTGAGTTTTGAAGTTTGGTCTGAAGACGAAAAAAGTACCATATGCAAATTGCACGAGCTTAGTTTGTCCATTAGATCGAAACATCTCCAAAAAAAAAAACACATTTACCCACCTATAGACCCTCCCCTTGATGAAATCAGGACAGAAGTTGTTGAAAGTGGACAAAAGAGATGGATGGATTAAAATACCAGGTGTAAACAGGTATGAGTCTCCCTGGTCTACTTGTGATCTGATCGACCAAAACACATCTTAATACCAAGTGGAAACAGGGCCCAAGATAATCTTCAGAAATGAAAAACTTGAACGAATACAACTGCCAGAAGTAAAAAGCTAAAGTTAGACTATAAACAAACAACACAATGGACACAAGACTTCAACATCACCACCACTAAGCCTCTGACAAATCTTTTAATCTTTATGTAAAATGAAATACAAGTTAGAAACGTCTTGTTAACATCCATCTTGTTCATGACTTTTCGTGAAAAGTATAATACCACCATGTGTGGGATATTACTGATGTATTTCATGCCGTAGAATACAACGTGTAAATATCTTGAGCTCGTGTTAACCACCTTACTTCAGGCATTTAAAATGAATTAAATAATTAATGGATTAAAAGGGATTTAAGGGAATAGCGAAAAAGAAATAAGAATGGTAAAAGTTCTAGGTCTATTGTATAACTACAATAAGTAAACTATTTACAAATAATCATTTTAAAAATATATATATATTCTCCCTTATTTCTATGTCTAATATGTGAAAAACGCAAAACATTTCTTGTCTCATCACATTAATCAAGTCATATTAATCAAATAATGGCGTGTTTTTAATTCAACTGGTGAAATTTCATAAAAATGTCGAGTAGTTTGCATCACTGGATATTACTCTCAGTCGCTGAATATTTCAATCATAAAAGTTTAGCCACATACTCTTTCACAAAAACGAAAGCGTCACATTGGAATTCGCACTCGTCTTCTTTGATTTGATTGGCCATCCAGCTCATTATGACAGTGATGAGCACTGTTAGAAAGCAGAGGCAGACCAGCCTAAAAATGTAACTTTTGAAACTTTTTTTTTTTGTCATCCTAATAACAAAAAGAGCAGTGTATAATGGAGCAGAGCCTTTCTAATTATTGGGGGGTACTTGTCCTCGTCAATGTCTATGGTGGTCACGGCCACGAGGGAAGCATCCTGTCTGCCAAGCGACAGCTGTTGAGGTGCTTTCTCCAGGTGTTATGCACCTCAAAGTTCTCAAAATATATTGATAATTTAATATACAGTTATTTTAGCCCAATGTGGATGGAGCTATAGAGCTCAACTCCACGAAAAATCAAACTACGTGACAGAAAAAACGTCCCGCCCTTGTCGCAGGTTTACATGGAAGAATAGCTTTTAGTGCTTGTTACTTTATCACATTCTTCCTAGTTAGGACACTGTAAATCTTAAACTATATAATTAACAAACATGGAAATGGAAATGAGTTAAACCAGAGGCGAATGAAGCTTGAAACCAGTGAACTGAACTGAACAATGAATTCAGTGAGTCCACAGCGATACTGATTTTGTATGAATAGATTTATACAAAATAATTAGCATTTAATTTTAAAGGTAGCTTAACTACAACTACCATGATTCCTTAAAACAAAATGGATATAATGAATATATGTGCAACATGAAAGAGTGGTAAACCGCATCAGCAATAAACCTTAGGTTGTAATTGTCCCAGTTTAATTGCACCCTAGGGCTGCCAATGGTCAAAGTCTGCCCTTGCTGGAGAAAAAACACATGGCACATGGCACATGGCAATAACTGGGCTGGTAGCCGTTAACTTTAAAGGAAAGAGAAGGGCTGTGACCTAGGCTCGAGTCAGCTGGGGTGTGTTGTGCGCAGATACGCACTAAGTCCTTCTGATGATTTTGACATGCACCACATGAAGCGACAGCTCTTGTACACGCTTCACCTCACATGTACGAAGGGGGAACAAGCCTCGGGGGAACTCTCAGTCTTTTTGCAAAAGCAGCTATGAAAATCCTCCAGAGACTCGCATGCTTTCTGTTGACCCTGGTGTGCGCACTCAAGTGTTTTCTGTCCCGGACAGATTTGTGGTTCTGAGTGTCTGCACTAATCACATGCAGGAAAAAAGTTGAGGGTGTTTTGGTATTCGTGTATTTGGCACTCGTGTGAGAATTTTCCATTGTGCACTTTGCATGCGTGCTTACCTTGCACCCTTCACAGGCATGCACTCCGTAGTGAAAACCCGAAGCCCGGTCTGCACAGACACGGCACTCGAGGGTGAGAGAACCGGAGGAGTTCTCGTCCTGACCGGTGCTGGCCACGAACACTTCTGAGGATGGACTAGATGCTGGGGTTAAGACATCTACAAGACAAACATACACGTACACAGATATTTAAGATGATATCTTATATACATATAATAGGGGTCTAACAGTACATGTATTCATCCAATCCATAAGGGGGCTCGCGCAGCAATGCAACACTGTTTGCTAACTGCTACAACAGGAAGAAGAGCAGCACATATGTAAATGCGAATGACTGCTTGAAAACAAGTCCTCTAGATGCGCACGCATTGAATGCGTCTATCTGTGCTCACAGACAAAGGAGTACTTCTGTGTACCATTACACCCTTAATATATATATATATATATATATATATATATATATATATATATAATATAAAATTTTTAAAATATAAAAAAAATATATATTATATATATATATATATATATATATATATATATATAAGTTCACCAATGTTAATGTCCTGCTTTGTCAGACAAAATGGCAGATTCGGGGTTATGATTGTTCAGATCGCCTGTCAATCAAAGTGTTTGCGAAGGGTCAATTCTTTAACTTAACATATTAGGATTACTTTAAGATTTTTTTTTTTTTTTATAGCGCCTAGAGTTAGAATTGCATGTGTCCATAAGCTCTACCTAAGAGAGTGGAGCCGTCTACTACTGTGCTGCAGCTCTGGTAGTCCAGCACGTGAAGGGAGTTGAAAGTATCGTCGCTGAGAGACTGAGAGATGTCCTCGAGAACCTCCATGTCACCAATGAGTTCTCCACACAGAGGGCTGTCCAAAATTGGATCGCCCAGCGGGGACAAGGGACTGTACAGGCTCGGCATGTCTACCATGGCGCTGGACCACGGCAAGCTTTGAATCATTCATCAGTCTGCAAAGACAAAACAAGAAGAAAATGTTGTGTCATATCTTTTAAGTACCTGCAAGACACAATACCCAGATTACACTGGGAGTAATGGCCACATCCAGATAAAAACAACAACCAAGTGACTTCCACTACTGAATTTAATGCAGATGGCACACACTGAATGAATGTCCTAGATCACATAATTTCCATTTGTTTTATGAACTTTTATCTACTGAAAGAAATTGTTCAAATGTTTCAGACAATTGGTATGTTGCAATCCATTGAACACCCTGTAATTCTATCCCTCACAGTCTCATTTTCATTATTGTAAGAAATTAAATATGATGCTACCCTGACTATATCTATTGTCATCAAAATGCATTTGGATATGTAAAACACTACACAATTTAACTCACAGAGTAACTCACTGATATCAATGCAAGATTAAAAGTTCACTTATTAAAAAGAAGAAACAGAAGCAGTTATTTTATATTAAACATCACTGTTTGGTTGTGATAATAATGGAGACTCAATAGCTACTTGGTATGCAAGCTGCAACCTGGGCTCTTTGAAACGCTGACTAGAAGAAGTTCCATTCAGAGCAGCGCTAAACAAGTGGCAGATGTAACGCGTTTAAGGGGGGTTGCCACGGAAACCCCAGGCTCAGTTATCGCAGCGTTTTATTCAGACATGAGGGGAGCGTTTCAAAGGCCTTGGCCTGTTTCATCACAGGAATGTGATCTCATTCGTCCTGCCATGTGAACCAATCGAAGAGAAAGACCAAATGCTCCGTCGATTGAGGTGATCTCAAGATTGGGTCTAGGTAAAAAGCAGACCTTCTTGACAAAAAAAGTGTCAGTCTGAGATGAAAATAGTTTCGATTTTCCAAAGAAATTCTGAGAGTGTTGTTATGAGGTTGCTGAGGCGCTTTGAGAGATTGCAGGGCAGTTATTTTGATGCACTTCATTTGCTTGATAATATCACAAACACTGTGGCCAGATGTTCCAAGTGCATTGCCGTGCGGGAGATAACAATCCTATTCAAAAGAATTAACTGCTCAAATGGATTCAGACACTCTCAAGGGAATTCTTGAGGGGTCTTGCGGACGACGGTTCAAATGGCATTCCACTCAACATTTTAATTTCTTACAGCAGTGACATGGAGAAGGCTAAGCAATGCCAGACTTGGCATTCGAGCATTTTTTGCAACGGATCACTTTTTTTGGAAGCAGCAACAATACACTTTACCTTCAAGCGACAGCAAGTCTAAAATTAACTGCCGGTACGAAAGAGTTGACAGTATTCCGCACCAACATCGACTACTGATGGTAGACAAGCTGTTTCTGCCTTCGTCATAAATCAGCGCTTGGCAGACAAGCAGAGTTTCCAGCATTCCAAGTAATACCTGATCTCGCCACTCTGTAGATTTGTCCGAAGCAGAACAGCAAAATCTTACCCAGCCGTTTGTCTACAGCTGTTGAGGCTATGTGAAACCTGAGCTGAGCAGGATTCTTCAGTCAACACACTCAGTTCTCTCAGCCACTGTACGACAATCATTCCTGACACACACAACACAAGTGCAGCAACAAGTATTCCTATTGGAGGTACATTTAGACTGCTATGACTGCATATTAGTTAATACACTGCACAAAAAAAAGAAAAAGAAAATATATATACATGCTTAAATATCCTTAAAACAAGATACATTTACTTGATAATTAAAACTGCATGAAGTAATGAGATAATTTAATAAAATGTTTAAAACACAGAAAAAATGAATTACAAGATATACTCTTAATAAAAATATATCTTATGTAATTTTGCAGGACAAGTAAATATATATGTTAATTTAAGTATGTTCAAATATTTTTCTTTACATAAGATTAATACCACATGTTGCTTTTTGCGTTTTGAAACGTTTTGTCTTGTTTTAAACCTCATGCAGGGTTTCTGCAGATTTGATGAAGGTAAATTTAAGACTTTTTAAAGACCTTTTTATGAGAAAGGAAAGAAAATTTAAGGAATAAACTTGAAAAAAAAAAACACTAAAGACTTTATTTTACATTTAACTTCTCCAGTGAATTGTATCTTGATGTTTAGATATTTGTGCGTATATATATATATATATATATATATATATATATACACACATATCTTATTTATTTATTTATTTTGCAGTGCAGTGCAGTGCATGCTATATTTAATGCCATGGCTTTAAGAATTTAAGACTTTCTGCTCTGATTTCAGACTCTTTTAAGGCCTTCATTTGTGTAAGGGTAAATTAAGACTTTTTGAGACTTGGAGAAACCCTGTCATACGTACAATAAAAGTTTATATTAAGAAAATATTTGTAATGTATATTCTTAATGTGTAGATACATTTAAGATATATTTATATAAAATTTTACTTCTCAAGCTAATATACTTTTGATTCAGCAGTAATTTCATGGTACACAAGATTAAGCATGTAACATGTTTGAGTGAAACTGCATTTGTGAATGTAATTGTGTAATATATTAGGTATTAGAGTGTGAAACTGAGAGCAATAAACTTAAGCTACTATATTTATTCAGTGTAAACCCAGACACTCGCATGAGCACACATACACATGACTTGAACCTCATGACAACACACGGGTGCCAAGTGAAGATGCCAATTTCTGTTGTAATGGAAATGTGCCCATAGAGACCAGCTGAGCCATTAACCAGCAAAACCAAACCCCATATCACCCTTCCTAACTACAATATATTCCACACAAATATCTCAACGGACGCACAGGATTCAACACCTCCCTGTTCACAACAGATGTTACATCCATAGACGTGGCGCAGATTACGAAACAAAAGCCGATTGAATGCACGAGAGGAATCCTCAATAAGTCCTATTAAACAAACGAAACAAGTCATTTTTAACAAGACTGAATCACGGGACAGTTCTTATATTTCCAGTAAAAATATCGAAATATCCTAATGTAATTTTGCTGCTCATGTAAATGTCTTTACAGATTTTTACAGCACAACTGTTTGTACAAAAATTTCCAGTGCAAAGTGCGCGTTTTACTCTTGGAGAAGGACACACAGGCACATAGCGTCCATGCTGAGGAGGAAGAGGCCTGTTGTGAAGGGTCACAGCTGACAGGACTTGGAAACCAATACAGGCTGATTTACCCCTGTCCTGGTTGATCTTTACCGGCTGTCCGAGTTGACCGTGTAGTAACAACAATACATTAGTTCCTGGGGGTATTTTAGATCCACAAGAAGACGGCCTATCCAAAAAAAAAAAAAAACTTAGCAATGTTTCACAGACAGGCCATATTGATCATGTGTTCCCCATCATTATTTTCACCTACACAGAACCAGCCTTGGACTCACTGCATAAGACAGACAACACACGAAAAGCAAACAGGTCTGTGTAGAAATTTCCACTAAATCAGCCAACAAGCAATGACCAAGCAAAATCTCTACGTGCCCCACAGAGACAGCAGATCTGAGGCATAAAGATTGATCTGTGACCACAGACCATATGGGAGTTTGTTTTTGAAAGAAATATTGATTGTGCGCATGATAAAGCGCACGTCTTCCAAGCTTTTCTCAACTGCATGTGCAACCGAACAGTTTGGATGTGGGACAAGACTATTTGGCAAATATAAAGACAGGTCATGTTCAGTGTTGGTAAATAAAGGCTATTGACCAAAAAGAAAATAAGACAAGATCAAAAGTGATGTCAAACGGTCAAAGACATGACATGTAAAAATACATTAAAATGCAACGGATACAAAGATTAACTTGACTACATCTCTTCTATGATGAGCATGCTTTTAAATATCGAAGGTTTTACAAGGTGCAAAGTATAATAACTCTAATGAGGAAATGTTTTCATTAAAAGAATTCAAATGGAAAGAAAACCTGGTTTGATATTATTATTATTATTATTATTACTATTATTATTATTTATAAGAATCTTATTTTATTAATAATTATATTTTGATCACCAAACCAAAGTCATGTGATGCAACTGTCATGCATAAACATGCAGAAAAAAAAAAAAATCATATCACAGAATGAAATAATGGAATTGTGTGTCAAGGTCAATAAGTCTCTTAAAATGTTTGATCTAAAATTTTACGAGACTTGAACCTTAATACAATATCAAATTAGTTGAGGTTGTAAAATGTCATGTGGTACAACTCCACAAAACTGTAACATTTATGAGTTATTAATAATACTAAAACCTTTACCTTCAAAAATATATTTAAAAACTTGATTAACAAGAACATTTTTGTCTTTTTTGTCATCGTACTCAAATATAGCTACAACAAAGCAGCAGAAATTTAGGAAAAATCATGCCAAAACATCCTTGTTCAGAAATGAGAGCTACAAAACTTTACTTTTCACGAAGGCTGTGAGCAACGCTTAGAGCCCTTCACTCAAAGCAGACGAATCGTGTTGAAATCATCACCTAAGCTCAGAGCAAAGCAGAATGAAATCAGTGCTTACCAGATCACGATTCACAGTTCTGCTCAACCAGCTGCCAATAAATACATGCACCCCTTCCAGGGCCAAAGTCCGAATCCACACACACACACACACACACACCCTGCATGCCTGCTTCTCTCCGTTCAGGAGTTTGCCTGGCGTTACACTAACAAACAGACGCCGAAGTGAAATGAACAGATAAGAGAACCTTAATGTCTGGATGGATGCATTTATAAACAAGACAGCTGGGATTTCAACAATAGCGGGAGGAATGACTTCGTTCCAAACACCCAGGAAACATCCCGTCTGTTTAGTACATTCTCAGCACTAAGAGAACTGGCTTCACACGGACTATGAAAGCATGGAGCTTCCATTATGGCCAAAAGTTTCTTTATTCTTCAACCTGCGGATATATTCACGGCCAAAAGTTTGTGTCTGTGTTACAACAAATTGAATATAATAATCTCTCCATAAATCTGCATTATCATCTAATCTTATAAATTATATATGATAATCAAAAGTGTTGACAACGCCAGCAGTGCGAGATAAACTTGGCCACAGAGATAAAACAGGCTGTAAAATGACTTAATTTTAAGGTAACAACTTTACAAGTCACCTAAAAGGGTAGCAGGGCTTTTGTGTGTACACTATATTATAGACTTCTAAGATTTGAATGTGAAATATCTGACAGTAAAGAATATCATTTAATCATTCATAAACTGACCTGATAAGGCTCAAACCCCCACACAATGACGTCAGTCACTAGGAAGACGACACGGGGCATGTGCGACCCTTATAAGCAAGTGACATAACCGAACCGAATGCAGAAGTCCTTGTGTCATGTGTTCTACAAAACTGTGCTGAACTCACTTCAGGGCATACTGATGCTCACTAACTGAAAATATTACATTAAGGACATTGCAGAATTATTAACTCTTTAAGATGGTGGCAGTGAGCAAGTGTGACTAATTTAGGTAAAGAATGCCAAAAAGAGGGACCCTGGAACTGCACTGTTAACTAAAACCCACACAAAACTACTTGAAATAAAATCATCATTAACAGAAATAAAATAAAATATTTAAAAAAAAAAAAAAAAAAAAACTACAGACATTGAAAAACATAAACTATTAACAAAAACAACAAAAATGCTAAAACTTTAAATAATTAATAGAACATAATCTCAACTTTTCATCTAAAAATTAACAAGTCAGCATCCCGTGGAAATGACCTTCCAGGTAATATTTTACATTTGATTTATTAAAAAAAATATTACATTATATGAATTCTCTAAAGTCACTAGAGGGTTAAAAAGTTTAAAAGAGTTACTGAGGTAACATCGAAACTACTTTTGATTAATATTTTGGACGCCAAAGCATGAGATTCATTCTCTGTTCATTTATAATCACATTTTGAATTCATAGATAAAATGGACTTTCTTTAATTCACTGCTATTTTTATGAAATAATAAATGACAGACTTATATGCATGACTATGTTAGTTAACAATATTAATATGTGTAAAGTTAGTGTGTTTACACTGAGGAAGAATATTCTGGAAGATTCTTAAAATAAAAGCACTAAAACAAACAACTAGCTAACTAAACAACCAATCAGCAAGCTTTAAGACCAACAAGACTGACGATCTTGATCAACTGCAGCAAACGCATTCGTACTGTTTTATATACACTGTATGATAAGAGTCTCGCTATGAAAATAGCACAGACATGTGTTCTTATGTGAATGTTTACTTTGCTCCAGTTAAAAGCGTACGATGACAGTCATTACGGCCATAAAACCGGATAAAACATGATAATAAT
Organism: Opsariichthys bidens; assembly: GCA_037194245.1. Classification (NCBI taxonomy): domain Eukaryota; kingdom Metazoa; phylum Chordata; class Actinopteri; order Cypriniformes; family Xenocyprididae; genus Opsariichthys; species Opsariichthys bidens. The sequence continues at coordinate 11,605,790 of CM074287.1, read as the reverse complement.
GTTACACAAGCGCTTTGTTTACAAGAGCTGCGCGTCTACCTCCCAATCCCAGGCCGCCATGCCGGCAGGAATAAAACACACGGGCTCTGTGACACTGCCAAATCTCAACTCGGTGGTGCGAGGGAGGCTGGAGTACTCCTCAAACGTCCTATTTAAAATTCACCGCAACCACTGCTGTCAACCCGCTCTGACACCAGTCGAGCTCGCGACAGCGCACACCCACCGACACACCTATAGATTCGGCCAATCGGCGCAGGCTTCTGGAGAGCAAGCCACGCCCACCCATTTAAGTTCGCGTTGCTGGGCAACCGATCTCATCGCGAGGATGATGAAGATGGAATTAATTCATGCTCTGTAATGCCTAAACAAAATACACTATCATGCACAGAGGTCACTACAATGGCCAGCTATTCAAAAAGCCACTTTCTTGCGTATGCATGGGCTATAGCTGCACAATAACTGTCTATACATCCTTCACACTGCCATCAAGTGACAAGCCGTTGTATGTCCAATTTTTTTTTCTCTCCAAACAAAGATGGCGGACAGCCAGAAAGAAACGCCAAGTTGCTCCAAGTACGCCAAGCCATCCATTTCTTTCAATCCTAGGGGACTACGGGGGACTTTTCCAAGTATTAATTTTAGATTGAAAGTAAATTTTTTTAATTAATCATCTGTCCTCTAAATTGGATATCATGCATTACTATATTTCAACCACAATTCATATATTAAAAGTAATCTGATTACTTAATGTTTGTTACTTGTAATGATTAGTTACTCCCAACACTGCGCATTTCAGATGAGATTGAAAACACCTGATCGCTAGGTTTTCCAGTCTGAAAACTTCAATAGATTTCAGCCTTAGGTTTTCTCAGAGAGCTATGGTAGAAATTTGTTGCTTTTAAACACTCATAATTATCAGCTAATACGGGTAAATCCACATATTCCGGTAGACCGGAGGGAGCGTGAGTGTTTTCTACGGTTTTGAGTAGGGTTTCAGTAGAGTTGTACCTTAACCAGTTGAAATTCAACTTGTATTAAGTTCTTCGTCTGCTGGTCGGACGTGAAAAAAATAAATTTAAGCTGTTTTATATTTTTTGTGTGTATATATATATATATATATATATATATATATATATATATATATATATATATATATAGTATTACTGTGTTATTACTGTATTGTTTAATACTCTTAAGATAAAAACAAAAACGCATACTGTCGACTCAAGTGGGCATCTGAAAATCTCTGAAAAAAAGTGTAGAAAATAAGTAACATTCAATTCTTATTATGCCATAAGATATAAAATAATATGATATTCTTAAAATAATATGAAGCATGTTAATAATAAAGGTATGTTTACATAATAAAGAGGTATTCTTTACACTTTGGCTACTTTGTTGGCTATACGGACACTATAATGCGCCTCTGCTCCCACCTACTGGTTATATTCTAAAATCAATCACAGATGTTATAATCTGTAAATTTAAATAGGTATTTTTACTCTTTGTTTATTAGCCAAGCAAGAGTTTTTTAATCTTTTAGATGCCACAAACCCTCCAATATGATCATTCCAGTGTGAGGGACCCCCAAAATGAAAGCGCTGCCATGTTTTCATGTATAAAGAAACAAATTATATATTTTTTTCCCCTCTCCACTATTTACATCATTTTTTAAATTATATTTACTTTAATCTATTAATTTAATTATTACATAATTATTTTGACAATTTTTCTCTAAATGTTCCCCCCCCGACCCGTTTAAAAACCTCTGGCCTGTCATAATTAGATAATATGGGCGTATTTTCTGATTTATTTATTTATTCATTGACATTTTCATCCATTTATAGATAATTTTATGTATTTTAAATTAATTTAAAGCCAATTCCCAATTTTATAACACAGTGGCTTATTTTTATTCTCTTGGGTAATTTAATAGTGTCTTTGTGAATAGACGCACAAAAAAAAGCTCTTGAGGACTGAAAGGATAAAAACTGAGGAAGTCTAATGTGCATTACAAAGTAGTTCTGTATCAACAATGCTGTTGCACTCCCCCAGGTAATGCTGCCAAAATAAGCATGCATAACACCTGTTTCCAAAGAAACAAAACTTTTTCAAGGTGACGGCCATCACATTCTGTCCTTTCTTGCTGATACTCCTCTCCTGTGAGTGCCAGTCTAGGGGCGCTCCTGTGGAGATCTGCCAGCCAGTGCCCATAAATTGTGCAGCAGTGAAAGGTCAGCCTGCCTACAGCTCTGTAGCTGTTAACATCGGCTAATGGCCGTCTGGAGCCATGGCCATGTTTTATTTACAATACAAGCTACCCTGGCAGAAGCACTCTGCCTGGCTCTGCATTGCATCTAATAAACAAATGAAATAATACAATGCTGTGGTCTCATTACATCCTTGTGCAGGGGACACTCTTCATTCATGCCGATCTGTCACTGGATGATGGGAAAAGTGATCTTAAAGGGACAGTTCATTCAAAAATGATATTTCTGTCATTTCATCCTCATGACATTCCATATGACTTTCTTTCTATTATAGAACACAAAAGGAGAAGCTTAGAAAAAAAGTCTTTTCAGTACAATAAAAGTGAATGCAGACTGGCGCTTCCGAGCTTCAAACAGGATGTAAATGTGCCATAAATGTAGTCCATACCCCCTTTACTTCATTATACTGAGAAGAATGGCAGGGGATATTCTTTAGAAATACACAGTTGGTAAATGTCAGGATTTTCATTTTTGAGTGAACAATTCCTTCAACACATAATAGTAAACTCATAAGAGTTCATTACAAGATTATTTGATGTATCCCTTAGAAACGCCAATATCATGCTTGAGGCAAAGGAAAAAAAAAAACAGGCACTCTTTGAAATATCAAACATTTTATTCCAGTTTGAAGTATTACACATCTGTGATGAACATGCTCATGAAGCTATAAATGGCAAGGTCATGATAAGTACAAGGTTGGAAAACCAAGACAATTAAGAAAAGCAAAAGAAATCACTCTTCTACAAGTGTATGAACCATGTTTGGCGAAGTTTTGCTGCCCTTCAGGGAAGGCAGTAGGTTGTATAGTTATCTCCTGATGGGGTAAAAACACAACCCTGAAACCACACAACCTACTACCTCACCCTGTACGAACATCACTGCTGAATATTTTCCACGATAAAACAGCGGCACATTATATCATTCTTATCAGTGGTATTGACGACAATTCGACGGCACTATTTGTTATTTAATGAAAAGGGACAAGCCCTTCCATATGCCCCCCTCAAACCTTCTGAAAGAAAAGAGATTTCATTTCTTTGTCATTTAAAATTATTTGTACTTTTTCCTTTTAATTTCCGCAACTCACACTCAAAGGCTTGCATTACAATGCATCAAAACGCATTTGATGAACTTTTTTTTTTTTTGGAATGCTGCCAGTTTGGAATGAAACGTTTAAAAAAAAAAATTGAAGCCTGCATCAAACATAAAAGCATGTCTTTAAAAAACACACATTAATCTTGGATCCTGGAAATGGGTAATTTCTTCCTTCCTGTTGACATCCTCCATGCCATGTGACGACATGTTCTGAAGCGATGGCACTACGGTCACTTCGGGAAAGACAGTAAGTTGTATAGTTATCTGACAGCAAGGGTTAAACCCTCAAACTATACAACCTACTACCTCACCCCAAACGACAGTCTCTTTCTTCCTCTTCCGGCAACGGAGCTCGCATTTCATGTTTACCTTCTTGATTTCTAAAATCTAATGTCCAACAAACTCCAAGTAACTGACAGCATGTGGTGATACTGTGCATCACAAAGCTGACGCTCACTTAAAACTAAAAGACACTATAAAGCTCCTTGCTGTGCACTAAATCCACCCCCATCACCTTTTTATCTCCAAAGCTTCAGTCTGGGATCCTTCAAAACCATCAAGGTCACCAACATGAGAAAAGAAGATAGTCACCTTCTGGGTTTGCCATCTGTGAAAGGATGAGAGAGAGAGACAGAGAGAGAGAGAGAGAGAGAGAGAGAGGATTATTCAGGCACAAAATTCTCATACTCAAGTCACTACATCAGCTCATGTCCTGTTTGACTTGAATCATCTGTTGTGCTGTCTGTCTACTGACCCTGACAGTATACAGGGGTGCATGAGGATTAGGACGGGTATGTGTGGTCAGAGTGGGGAAGGTTCAAGCGTGGGTGAGTAAGGCTGTGGGTAGCAGTATGGTTTACCTCAGACACACACACACTGCTGACTCACACAAGCCACCAATGAGTGGTTGCACACATTCAGACATACACACACATTTAGGAATTAAGACATTAATTTGGCAAATAGTTTTCTTCTTTAAACCTTACAATTTTTGGTTAGATATTCCAGTAAGAAAAATAAAGAAAATTTCAGATATGTACTCTAAAAGGAAATTTCAAAAGATTTTAAGACTTCATTTCAAAGTATATTAATGTTGTTTTAATGATGTTTAGATATTTCTACCGGAAAACAAGACAAAAAAGGTTAAGTTGAAAGCTTAAGGTTAAGTAAAAGCTTTAAACAAAGAGAAAATGAAATATAAAATGTAGAAAAAATGTTAATTGTTCAGCACAATTTCTAGGTCATTAATCAAATTTGACATTGATCGCATGAATAATTGTTCAGATGTTCAGATTTGGTTCACTTAAAACCTCAAGATGCTCTTTGAATGATGCTGGAGAACATGATCATCAGATTTTACACATGCATGTGGAGTTCACGCATCTCCAGCGCTGCTGTCGAGATAAACACTTAACTGAAATTCATATTACATTTCTCAACTTTTTACTCATTCACAACACAGCTAACACGAATTAACCTACTGTCATTAGAACAGTTATGGCATGACTAAATTGTAAGCCTGTCGTGGTCAGTGGTCTTCAGTTTTTTTTTTAAGAGAAACTGACAGCAGACATCTCAGCACCTGCTATACTTCAGCTAAAGCTGGTTCATCAAACCACCAAAGCCATTTACGCACATCCGATTACTAACATCATTAAGAATCTTATGGGATTATTAAAAACGTTGCTACTGATAAAAGCAGGCAGGTTGTGATTTACATTAGTGGTGAAACAATCCATAGATCGTTAAGCTCTTGAATTACAGGAACTCTTGAAAGCTTGTGGAGTAGTAAACAGCCAAAAGGTGGCGCTGTACACCAGAGACTGGAGCCATATTTCTTCCGAGTAAAAGAGCTGTTCAGCGACAATAGGTCCATTATACCGAGAGGCTGCAAAACATAGTGATTCTTATTCCCGTTAATCACAGTCTGATACACTTTGTTTATATCCCTATTTGCTTTGCATCAATACTGCAAGTACAAGTTAAACGAAATCTGCCGCAACATTTTATTTGTTACATGATTTAAGAATTATTGACTGAGAAATATGCTCAGGCTGTTTTATCGCTCCCGAGGCGAAGCCACGTTCTGTGTTTGTATTATAAGTCTGTTCAAACAAAATCACAGAAAGAAAAAAAAAAAGACCTCATGTGACTTGCTGGAGGGGGAGAGATATCCCAGACTGATTACGACAGAGCGTGAATGCAATGTCTGTAATGGACTTTGAGCTTGAACTTTAAACCGCAGATTACACAAGTGATTGGTATCATAATATTATTCTGCTTTGTCTGGGCAGGCTTCTTGGACTTGTTTGTTGCAATTATGAAAAATAAGAGGTAAAAATAAATTAGTATTGATAAAAAAAAAAAAAAAAACCCTAAATACAGCTGATAGACATTTCAGTGAGACATAAAGCACAAACTATCAGAATCACACAACAGCCTTTACTAAGACTGATAGCGGCTCTTAGTCTCAAGACTTGGCCATGACATCATCTTAGTGTTGAACAATTACTCAGCTCCACCCCACCTTTTGTCACCTGCCAATCATATCTGGCTCCTATTGTGCCCATGGGAAACCAGTTAGTCGAGTACTGCTATCCCTAAATGACCCCGCAAGTCCTTCCTCCTTTCCTTTTCACTTCACTATAGTGTCTCTATCAGAGTTACTGGCTTGAGGATCTTGATTGTAAAGAAATGTAGAAGAACATGCCTGTCTACTTCTGCCATCATAACCAATTAGTAAAGACATGCAATGGTTAAAAACTATGTACACAGATTAATTTAAAAACCTTTTCTTTGTATTCAGTGGTCAAGCTAGTTTTTTGTAAATTATGCACTACGCAAAATTGATATGGACACTACAATTTTGCTGTGGGTCTGCCATACAATTAAGATGAGACGTTAATGAATGAAATATAAATTTAAAATTTGAAAAAACTAAAAAAGGATACATTCGTCTTTCATTCATGTTCCGTTTAAAATTAAACAGATCTCATGGTATTTAATTAAGACAAAATTATTTAAGACATCTGTGTGCATTTTTTCCAAAGAAAGAAATTTTAAACTCATAAAAATATAAGCACCTTAATAAACATAATCAATAATCACTTTAAAACCCTCCTTCAAACTGACCTATATTTCAAACACAAGAACTTTTTTCTTTTCATTTTTAATTCATACGAATAGTATAAAATGAAGTTGTCTTTAGTTTAATGTCAATATTCAAGTGAAATAACCATTTCCAAATTAAGTTGACTAATTAAAATGAAACATTTTTTGCATGACAAAAAAAAAACTGAATAAATAAAATGCAGTAACAAATATGTGTGTTAAATAAAATATTTTAAAACACTTGGGACAAACGCACACCTGTATGCGAGTGTCCAAATAACAAAGTACACAAACATAATTTATCTTTTCTATCTAAGAAAAAAAAATGAAAGAAAAACAAAGGTGTGCTATTTAATAATGTAATAATGCATTACGCATTCAGATGATCATTACACAATTGCATTTGCATTTTATGTAGTTGAGCTGATATTCCATACAGCCTTCAGAAAGAAAAATAAAATCAAGGGATCAGGATTTGGAGTAAAAATTTTAGGATTAAACTGACAATTAAAATGACTTGAAATTCAAAACATATTAAAATACTTAAGTGACATTTATTAGAATCTACGAGGCATCTGATTGTTTCGATCGCTTTGTCACATCCCGCAATAAATTCCACTCTTAAAACTTCATCCGGATCAACTAATTATCAATTCACAGTGTGTAGCTCCTTAAATACACCTCTAAACAGAATGAAGGAGACATCTTTAGTCTAGACTGTGTGTGTGAGAGTACACAAGTATCTTTTGAAAAGGGTGGGGGTGGGGGGGTCTACACCCTTAACTATTACAGACACACACACACTGAGGCGTGGGAACTCTATTCAGGGCTGAATCAGAGGTCTATTATGGAGCACATGGCAGCAAGTGTGTCTGGGTGTGTGTGAGAGAGTGTGTACGTCTGTACGTGACAGCGAGGGAGGGTGTCTCGGTTAGTGCACACATGCTCGCTGCTCTTCGGCATGTCTGGGAATGCCTTGCCACAGCTTGACATACATGCATTTCTATTTTCAGAGCAAAATTTTATTTAAAAAAAGATCCCACGCAAGCACATTTAAAAAAATAAAAAAAAATCCTAATCCTTAAGTTAATTTTTAAGACTAAACGTTTCATCCTTATATAGTGTAAACGAGTCAGCATTTGTTTTAAAAACACACACATGTTCACACACACACACACACACACACACACACACAAAAAGACAAATCTTTAGTATAAATGATTAAAAGGGGTACGTTTATCCTGAAAATGCCCGTTTCTACACCAAACCCCCTCTTCATTCTTTAGATGATGCCACCTGCTCTGTTCTTTACACTATACATCATCTCTGGAACACTCCATTCACAACCAAAAAAGGGGTGGGGGAGGGCACTGCCAACCCAATGTGCATTTACTGTGCCAACACACTTCATCAGCACTGCCCCTGGCGTTCTCACTCGTGCTACTAAACAGCCTGCTATGAGCCAAAATCATTCGTTTGAACCAAGAAACACAACTGTTTACTTTTTAGCCCGTAAATCCTACAGGATATGCATTAATCAAACACAATGCTATTTTACGTAAAATTATCTTTAATCAACACCCAGCGATGAGCTATTAAATTCTGAAATCTCAGTGACTCTAAACATGATTTTACTTATAAAGCATTCACTTTTTAAAGGGCCTTAAGAGAGTTTGTAATGTGTGTACGTGCGTGTGTTTAAGAGACAGTATGTGTTTAACACAAAGAACAACACTCAGATTATAATTTCTTTTCTAAAAACTCAAGCCTACATTTTAAACAAAATAAATCTTTATGAAATGTTTTCATTAAACAAAAAGACTTAAAACAATACATAAATCTTTCCGATTCAGCAAAAGCCTTCTTTACAGAGTAAAACTAAAAAAAAAAACGCAGGTTAAAATTTTTATAAACTGCAAAAATTGTTTTCTGCTAAATTTACGTGAAATATGGGCAAAGTCGACATATTTAAATATGTGTAAATGTAAACAATAATATGTTAGAGTCAAACTGACACAAATTTGAGTTGAACTGGCATGTCTTCGCATTTACATTAAGACTATTTTACATGAGCAACCGAAAAAAGAAAAAGAAAAACTCATTGAAACAATAACTAACGCAAAGTACTGCCACATTTCTTCTAATTTTAATGCATAACTGCGCAAACTAAACTCTGATGTGGCATATAAAATGCTTCTATCCATAAGCGCCCATGTTACAATTCAATAATATTTTAAAAACGACAAAATATTCATCGTAATGAGCAGTTCATAAGATAAACGACAGTACAATGTGATAATCAAACACAAGGCCCTACGCAAATAGCTGAGGTCTATTCACTATGTTAAAGTGCTCCAGTAAACACACAACAAAGGCATCAGAAAATGAAAGGTTAATTTGTAAAAACCTTTTTCCGATAACACGACTCAAATCCCTCACTCCCAAAAAAGTGTACCTCTTCTCAGTCACGAAAACATTAACCCCAAAACTATGCACTATGGAAGGTCGAATACAGAGGTACATCATGTCTGTTAGGTCCTGATATGAAATGCCTTTACATACCCCTAACGCCATTTTCCTTAGGAATCGTACCGTTCATAAAACGTTTTTTTTTTTTATGTGTACAAGCGCAAAACCTAAACAAAAATATTTCGAACATGTTCTAAAGACAAAAAATCATTTGATTCGAGAAATACATTGGAGAAAAACAAACTAAATTTGCAGAAATAACACGTATAACTCAAAATTTCGCAACTTACCCCATAATATTCACATGCATCAGTAGATAGAAACAATCCAGGACAAGTGTTGAAGGCCTTTTCTACTCACTTCCCCAGTCCTGTGTTGAAGGAGAGAGCAAGGGAGAGAGAGAGAGAGAGAGAGAGAGAAGGAGAAGAAGAGGCAGTGAGCTTTCCATAGCAGGCGCAAGGACCGAAGGAGGTAGGCCGGGGGGCCAAGCCAATCCTCCCACCCTAGCTGCGTGTCCCCAGCGCTAGGCTACACGTCTGCCTGTGGTCCCATGGTCTGGGACGACCGGGCCCTGGCCATAATAGCAGTCCGAGAGACGCGTGTGTCGGCCCATCTTGCAGTTAACAAGTCTTTGAATGAGGAATGTTAGCAAACAGACAAACAGAATGTCCGCTGCATGTTAATGTCCCAGCCAGTCCGATCGCAGCGTTGGCCCAGGCATATGAATAATTCAGAAGCTTGAAAACCGAGCCCCCTCCCCTTTCCACCCCCCCATGACTGAAATGCCTTCAGTGGCTGAAGAGAGCCAGAGAAGTGAGAGAGTATTGTGAGAGAGATAGAGAATAAAAGTATTTCAAATCTTAGCTCCAAACATTTCTATTCAGCTGAACGCACGCAACCGCGCACGCACGCAGTCACTACAAACTTCTTTCGTTTCATCGTGCAACATATTTCTTTCTTACGTTCGAGGCATCTCTCACTCATTGCCTTTTTATGTCTTTTGTTTGGAATTGGCACCTGTCCCAGAAAAAGCTCCGAAACCGCACCGCCCTCCCGCTCTCCTTTCAGAGAGAGGGAAAGAGCAAGAGAGAGAAAAAGAACTGTATGAGTGTGTATGAGAGAGAGAGGGCAAAATAGAGAGAGAAAGAGAGAGAGAGAGGGTGGCGCTAAAGTGATAGAACTCCAGGCGCCTCCCTTCTCCGAGACACGCAACAAGCAGGGAGAATACAGCCATTTTCAAAGCTCAGCAACAGAAAGGATCCGTTAACCCCTGGCGAGGATGAGAAATGCCACACACCTCCATCTGCTGTAAGTGCACCGCTCGAAAGTGTCTCGAGGTAACGAAACCACAGAAGAACACGCCGACGAGGTTTAGGGAAGTGACGGAAAAGACGCGCTGGAAAAACTGAAGTGGCAGAGATGCAGCTTGAGCCAATCGGTTGTGCTACAGGGTTAAAATCCTGCGAGTAGTAGAAATCCCTCCTTCTCTTGGCACAGACTGGGTGAAGGGGTGGGGACTGAACTGTGGAAACAGCGGTAGAGGCTTTTTTTCATTTCTATCTGCACAGAGAGAGAGAGAGAGAGAGAGAGAGAGAGAGAAGGAAGGAGGGAGGGAGGGAATAAGAGGAGAAGAGAGAGGGAAAACTGAAGTGGAGGGAAAAAAGTTGATGATGAAACCGAGAGGCAGTGGAGTACGTGAGCAATCTTTTTTTTGAATCATCGCTCCAGCCAGTGAGCGAGAGCTTGAGTAGGGAGGGAGGGAGGAAGGATTGAAGAGTGGAAGGAAGCGTGACACAGACTCCGGTTCACCCGGAGAGTGTGCAGAAACATACGCTCACACCAGTTACGAACCATTCAAACACAATTTACAGAGCGTGCACGCGATTCGCCGTCAAAACCAAACTCGATGCTTGAAGCTGTCCTCTGGCTCAAATGCAACAACTAAACAAGTAATCAGAATCAATTGCAAGAAAGTATTACAAAAACCCTCAGCAGTTAAAAGACGACAATACCATGATGTGGGATTCTGGGAAAAGTGAAGTGTGCAAATGTTGGGGTGTCTTTCTACATTAACGGGACCTCCTCCCACGGCCCCAAGAAAGAGTTGAGAAGGGTGTATGGGTGAGACAGTCTAGAGGTGAAACATCTGTCGCATTTTGCAGGGAGATATCATCTGCAGTGTTCGCATACATACACACACACGCACACACGCACGCACACACACACACACACACACACACACACACACACTGCAGCCACGGCCTACCTGAGAATCCGCCCGGTGGAGGAATAATTAGCTGAGCGTGATCTTTCAGTGTGCACCTCTGCCATGCCTCCTTTTTGAATCCAAATTCAAGCATGTGAAGCAGTCCGGAGGTGAGGATGCAGAAAACGGACTCAAGATTTTGTTATTCTGTGACTTATTTTACCAACAATCCTTTGTGCGTCTACTGCACATGCACCAGTACCGATGAGCGCAAAACTTTTTGGTGTTTAATCAATTCGGCGATTAAATATAAGTTCAAACAGATGATCTTTCAACAGCGAACAAGCCCAAAGAGAATGCAAAAACACATACCAAAACGTGCTAGTGTGGGGCCTGTGCCTGATTCTGTTCCCCGGACCACCGGTGCAATATCACAAACCGCTTTTCTGCGTTTAGCGAACTAAACAGTTGATAAAAGCATGCTCGTCGACCAGCGAACATGGCTGCACAGAGGGTGCTGCTGCTCATCAGGCTGTCACACACAGATACACACACACACACACACTGACGTGGAGGAGGGACCGAAAGCACCCGGTCCGCCCAGATTTCCCTGCCTCGTTCTCGGCCTCCTCTTTCTGGCTCCCTCATGGCACTGACCTCTCATTACACACACACACACACACTCTCACACACATACATATTTGGTTCCAACATACCACACACCACACCCTCGATTCAACACCAAATCTGGGCCGAGTCGCACCCGTATAAAATCGTTACAGCTAAATCAAATTCCAATCGCTCACCCCTCTCCTTTTTCAAGTCCGATTCCCTAATGGCAACAGGTCATGCTCTGGCACAAGGTACGGCGCGTCCACGTCACATTGCGCCACGTCTGTCGGCCAATCACGAAGAAGATGGGTCTCACAAGAGAAAAAGTGCATTTTCTTAAACCGTATTATCTCAATTTTATTTCTCATTCTCTTTCGCTGATTCTCAGGCATTCATTTTCCTGCTTGTTTACTATAGGAGCTGCTTGTGGGGAATCGGGAATTGGCTCACGTGTTGTGTTGTACATTGCATTAAAGTTCATTTGAGGATACAATTTTGGTTTTGGGTCAGCTGCCAACTCCCAAACAGTGAGCTGTTCTGTAAGGCCCCATCCTTCACAAGGCTCAGAGACTATGATCAAACGCCAATCAAAACAAACTCTTTATGGTACTTTTCAGGGCTCAACCTCAGAGCACTTTAATGCACCATCGCTGAGATCATTTTAAAAAGACTCTCATGTGATTTCAAAAGCGTGTATGTGTTCTGGGGTTAAAGTTACCAAAGAGCGATAACGGCTACAGCGAGTTTCAGATCACTGTCGTCGCAAGATTAAAAAGCACAGCGGACTGGTCACTTTATCCAAATGTCAACATTTAATAAGTGCATTTAACACGGTTTACAGAGGCATAACAAAAAAACGTTTGTGAGTGTTATATCTATTGAATATCAAAAATGAAACACAGAGAACAAAATGGTCTGCACACATTAATGCATGTCAAAAACCTTCCGGTTTCAGACCTGAATGTGAGATTAAAGTGAAATTTACAATGTAAAATAATGAAGTCAACTTCATCATGGCATCACAGATCTTAATAACCATCTGAAAGAACTTTCCAGTATATTTTCTTTTCCTCACGAATGAACATCAGGGTCTCCAGCACAATCAACTAGAAAAACTAAAAAAAAAGCATCCGAAGGAATGTGTTGCACATGCACATAACTGAGCTGCAATTTACCACCCATAATTATGCTTTTGTGGATATCATGGCAATGATTTAAAACTAATAACATGACAAGAGCTTATTTAACCTACAATTTTTCATCAGCAAAAGAAAAATACAAATCAAAACACGTGCCTCAATATGACACTCTCATGAAGCAAAAAAAAAAAAAAAAAAAAATTGGCACAGTTTAAAGAAGCAAGAAGCTGGTTCTTCTCACCGCTTTAGTCGGTGACTTAGTTCAACTGAGAGTTAAACTTTAAGAGAAATAGCAATAAGTTTAAGATCTAAAATGTCCATCAGTATCTAAATCTCTGCAAAGGTCTAGAGTTTACATATGTATTAGAGAAAAATTAATATTCAATAAAAAAAAAAAAAGAAAGAAAAAACTGTGCCCCGCATAAACATGACCAAATAGACTGAATGTGAAAGCAAAGTGTATCTGTGGAAGACATTTAAATTAAATTAGCAGTATTTTGCACAATATGACAGCAAACAAACTGGGGAATTGATCAGTCATCAAAACATAGTCATCAAATTTTATTCTTACATATAAATAAAACATAGATTGGTTTAATTTTTTTGATACCAAAAAGTAAGACTGCTTGTCCCTCGGCAAACTGCTAGTAGGTCATACTAGGTCTTAGGACACAGTCTTAACATAATGGCTATGTTTATGCAACTGGCCTCTGATCGGCCAAATTTTTTTTCTCAGGACCCATAGAAAACAACAATTTCAGACACCCTTTTCCACCAGCGCTGATGTAGCAGTGAGCTCGCAGTGGTGGTGGTCTCTCCTGGGCCCCGTGGGCACGTGTCTACAGGCTCCTCAATTACAGAGTTGAAATCTAAGGTCAGCCTCTGTAGAGAGAGGAACAAAGGGCATGACCCAAAGGTCAGAAGTGCTAGACTGGGAGCAGGCCGGTCCCCATTGAGAGGGAGGGTGCTGTTTGCTTTGTGTAGGTAAAGAGTACTAAAACACAGACAAACAGAGATTAAGAGGTGAGCCCCTTAGGACTGTCACTCGGAGGGCCCCTCCATCAACTCCGATTAACTCCCTTGACCTCTGACTGCCGTTAGAAGATGCTTAATGACCCTTACGGCTCACCGCAGCACTGACAGAAACATGAGCGGAGCTCTGGCAATTGACCGACTATTGTGAATATTACTCTGGTACTACTAATAATAACAATAATACATTTCTTTATAAACCATATTGAAATCTTAAGCTGAATTTGGGATTTAAATAAATGAATACATTCGTTTTTTTTATTAAATAAATAAATAAAAGATTAAAAAGCAGCAAATAACTTTAAAAAGCAAACTTTAAAAATATATTTATTGTTTTGTTTTAAACTATTTATTATTTGAATATTATTTATCAAAATCAATTAAAAATAACTACCTTAACTCCTTACTGTTACTGTCCGAAATGAAGTGTCTTTCAAACCATATCACACAACAATAATAATAACTATGAAATAATAGAGTTATGATGGATTACATAAAGAAATATCAAAAGAAAATGATTTACAACAGGTTTTAACTGATTCTGTGTATTTGATTCAACTTTACCACAAACATGGAAGATGCCACAATTACACACACACACACACACACACACACACCTTGTTCTTGTTCCGAGAAGATTTGCCACGTAAACAACATTTATGTTTCCTCTTGTCCTATCGGCTACTATGAGGACAACTTTTATTCTGTTAAGTAGAAGAGTAGATGACATTTATTAATCATAAGCTACAGGTATGGTATTGTCTAATAATTTACCATCCCTGAGCAAACTACTCCATTTCAAAGAGTGTGCAATTCCGATTTGTTTCAAAATAGCTTTTTATAGGGTAAGGTTTATATAGTAACAGTACTTTCATGTGAGGGAAAATAAACAACATCTCAGAAGGTAGAAAATAATTTGGTGTCCACAAGGAAAAAAGTTCAAAAGCTCAATAATTCCAGACGAAATCAGTAAGGATTAATGTCAATGTTTCTGATCCATCGGGATACGGCTGCATAATATCGCAAGGGTGGGGCAGCTGTGCTACAGTAAAAGTCTGAAATCACAAAATGGAGGACAGTTAGACAACATGGCGGTCACCTCTGATAAGAGCATGCGCCTATGTCCTCGGAAGCAGGACGAGGTTGTCTGCATGTAATTATGTACATATCTGTATTATTAATAAAAGTATCATTTTTTGGTGTATGAAGTCTTGATATTTTGTAACAAACAATAACAAAAAAACGGTGCAGTGTGATTGGAATGGTTCTGCAAAAGAGTAGGCATAACCTTGAACGTGTGTGTTCAGAGTGCCAGGCTATTACACAGACGGTCAGCACTGATTCCAGAAAAAAAAAAAAAAAAAAAGGCTGCAAGAAGAATAATTTTAAAACAAATAAAATGAAATATGGCCAAAAAAACTATTCAAAGTAAAAGTTACAAAAAAAGTCACTGACTGAGGACTGAGTTTGCATGCAAGTTACTTTCTACAAGGTGTGATTTTCTATCTTACCACTACTATGATGACAATAACAAATCATTTAAAAAGTTCCTATTGTGAAAGTAGAGGTATGGGTCTCATATTTATTATGAGATATATGAAAAAGAATGATGATATTAAAATCAGGTGTTTTGTGAGACTTTAGACAAATTTAAAGAAATAAAATCGGGTGGGGGGGGGGGGGTCACTTTTTACAAAGAAAAAATATTTTTTACACATTGAATTTTTAAAAGTGTTATGATATGAAAATTATTTTACGATACTGCATTCTATGATCAATTGCTTTGAAAAGTTGTTTCCCATAATTTTCATGCATGGGATTTTTCTTTTTTTTGCCTTACTGCAGATACATTTACTGTAATTTAGCAGTGTCATCACTGCCCCTGTTATTTATAATAGTTTTATAATAAAGCAAATAAGTAAATAAGGTAAAAAGCACACTAAGCAGAGCAAACCCTTCCAACCACAACATTTCAAAGACTGAATGACATTTATAATGCCATGATGAAAAAATATTTTTTTAACATAAAAAGAGAAAACCTTTTTTAGTGTCCAAAAAAGACACAGGACAATAGAAAACTATTGAGGTAAAAACATTAGTGTCTGGCGCAATATAATTTGACTTTCTGTCAAAAGGAAAAAGGGATGACTTTATAGATTTCCCCCCACTTCTACTTTTCCCGTTTAACAGAAAGATAAAAAAGATAGTACAATTTATGTCCTCACTTGAATAATTAAACAAACGACCTGAACTTGTTTTGTCCACCTATTTCTTTTACAGGCACTGGAGATTAAACAAAGACAGAAGTTTGTTCAAATTAGCAATTATAATTATAAAATGATTTTTTAAAAAGGCAGAAGCTCTAAATCTTCAGAATTAAAAATTTCCTAACACACTTTAGAATCAGAAGAAATAAAGCTTTGTAGGAAAAATGGGTTTAATACAATGAGGAATAACCCTGAATGGCTCTTCAGTCTCTGATCAGGTAAAAATGAGACATTTAAGCAATGTATAGTTTATTTTAAATCACTGTGTATTCTGGTAAAGTCCTAAACTGTTCCTTTACGTAAACGGATTAACAGATAAATTCAGGTAACAGGTATAATACAACAATAAAACTATTTAAATGCTTACTTTATCTAAAACATGCAAGCTTTCTTTATGTAACATTTTCTTTAATAAATAGTATAACAATAATACAAAAATAAACTATTACAATGAATAATAATGAATATAAAACATCTGTCAATGCATATGTGAAAATCTTTTCACTTTTACTTCTCTTTATTTTTTTTTTAAATCAGTGAAATAACAAATGCTAGGATTTTAGAGATATGTTTACCTTATTTAAGTGCCGTTATATGCTATTTTATACTATTCAGCAATAGTAACATTAATGAGGAACGAGTTCATCATGGAGGTCTCACTTCAACCGGTGAAAAGAAATTCATTTGCCAAGAGTTTGTTTGACCTACCGAAATTTATCTGTATCCGACAGCTACAAATGCACTGAAACATTTTAAAAACTACTTTACTCTAAAAGTAACTCACCTTAAAATATTCAGTCGTGTAGGGAAAAAGGGACATAGATAAAAAAAAAAAAAAAAAAAAAAAAAAAAAAAAAGATCGACAGGACAGACTTTCTCCGTGTCCACTTCACTCGCATGGCCGCTAACTGCCGCATGCTCGAATCTCCAAAAACTTTCTGCTGAGCTCTAAGTGTTTGGAGAGAGGAACAGGATTCTGTGGCACTCTGATTAACTCTGAAACTTCCAAAATTATCAGACACTTTGATAATGAAAGCACACGTAATTAACAAATAACAGGTGCACTTTTTTTGAGGGGACATGTGCAGCTCGCAAAATCAAATATACCACTTTAAACCATACGGGAAAAGCATAAACCAAAAAAGTCATTATTCTAACAAATTACTAACAAATATTTAACCACAAATGAACTCCAGTGCTGAAATGTGAGTTTCTAAAAAATAGTGTTAAATTATCATTTGCCTCTGATGCAAACATTTTAAACTGTTTGAGGCTATGCACAACAAACCTTCGATCTCTAAACTGCATGCACAAATTAATTGCTACGTCCGTATACAAATATTTCCCTAACACGCAGCACAAGCATCATTCAGTGCTGTTTACTCCCCCTAAATAACCTCTGATGCATGTTAACTCTCATCTCCACTCCAAACGGCCTGTCCATTCTGGTTTGCTTCTAATAATACATTTTAACACACCAGTCCTTCTTTATTTCCCTGAGAGCTGTGTGTATGTGTGTGTGTGTGTGTGTGTGTGTGTCTGTGTGCATGAGGGGAACGGGGACATTCTGGCACTTAAAAAGTTCTGGCTCTTAAAAGCCAGTACAGCCTGCTTTTGTATGTGCCACGTCACTTCGCCTCCGAATGGACGAGACCTCCAGGATTTGCCCCAGCTGAGCCTTCTACACCCAGTCAACCCTCTTCCCCCACAACCCGACAATGACCAGAGCGTGGGATGTGCTGGACGCAGCACCAGCGGTGCACTTCGATGATACCGCACCCTCTGAATGATGAAATTCTTTATATTATTTTTCAATTATTGTTATTTCCTCACTACATTAAAGACAAAAGAGAGGCATAGTTTTAATGATAGCAAGACCATGAAATAGACTTTCCAGTGTAATTTCCTTTTTTAATTGAGCTCAGCTTTAGACTAAATTTAGACACTATGCAGTTGTTAAATTTTAGAGCACAAACCAATCATTAGAGTCAGACTAGCAGCTGATCGTGGTCTTTGGTGACATGCACTTTGGTTTTTAATTAATATACCATAAAAAAATTCTAACAAATTATGGCCTAGAGGTCAGCTTCCTCTTTTGGGAATGTCAATCTCTGCCTAGGCCATGGCAATAGTAAAAGGCTGAGAAGTCTCCTCTCAAGTATGTAATAACATCCAATTTTTAGAAGAACCACACAGAATGTGGCACTTGTCATTGCTGGTGTTCAAGGACATTCTCCTGGTTAAAATTCATTTTAAAAGGATGATTATAGGTCAGTGGAGGCTCATTATCGCAAACGTATTATCTTGTCATCGTTTTTCTTATTTTTTGTTCCATTAATTGTCTTCGAGTGAGAGTTCTCCCGATGGGAATCCCAACCTTTAATAGGCTGAGGTGAACATGGTGCAATATTGGCACGGAGGCTGCAAGGCAGCATCTGCCGTGATGGTTTTACTTCTAAGGCCCGTGTAGTCTGAGGCCCGACAGACATGCACTCTGCTCATCATCTACTGACAGCATTAAAGAGCCGTGTGGAATTTCTGTTTTTACTCTGAATCATAATTACATCGCAAATGGCGAGAGTGAGTGAGTTATGCTGCACTGGAACATTATCTGATTTATAGCTAAGAATTGTTTTATACTATAATGAATCTCTAACAAGACAAATTCACTTAAACTTGATCTGGAATGGAGAAAAATAAGACTTTATTGTCCCCAGAGGGAAAATAATGGGGAACATATCCGCATTTTTTAAGTTCATTTACTCTTTTTGCTATAATGTTTTATGGGTGTGAGCTTATAAGACTGAAAGTCACTGTCCATTCCCTCCATGGGGGTTTCTCTACTCTGCCCGGTGCAGTTTTGGTGTGGTTGGGGGTGAGGGGCTATAGATGCCAGCGGTCATGAGCGTGCAGGCTATAACAAAAGCAGTCTTTATGTAGCATGCATGCTGATCCAGCAGCCCACGTTTTGTGCTGCAATTCACACGTTCAGCTAAGAGAGGACAAGAACGGGCCTAAGAGAGATGCAGAGATTGACTACTGCCTTCATGCGGCCACACTTAAAACATTTCAATGGTTAGATCAAATCAAATATATCCTTAAGGGAACAACTGCTTATTTTTGTGTTTTACAGTGCATGTCAGATGGTCGTGAGAGTACAAGATTGAAATAGGGACCCATTTGCTCAATACAAAAATAAAACAAAAGGATTTTAAAAAATTCAACTGTACAGTGTCATGTCTCTGATAAAGGTAAAGAGGTAAATGTAGGCTATGGCAACACTGCACTACCAGAAGATTTCATATCTGAAGTACATTTGAACCACACAAGCTGACGACAAAGCATTACTGCAAAATTTACCATGCAAGATATATGCATTTCAAAAAACGTATGTATGAAATTCTTTTCAAAGCAAGACACTGTGAACTAGTCTAGGTTAAGTAACAGCAGCCTGATATAAGAAATCAGTAGAACCAGTATGCGCTTTATTCATATAGTGATAGAATGAATAGAAATAAAAATGAATAATAATCTATATAATAATAATGAAGGGGATCAAATGTTGAAGGCCATAGGATCAGCCATCAAACACTGATCCAAAAAGCAACCGTATGAATACAAAGCGGTTTGAGACCACATTCCTAATTAAGAGATCCAAAAAAGGATCTCAGTCCTCTTTCAGGGACAGGGACAGTGTGCAGTTCTTTTAAAGAGGACTCGAGTGTGAAAACACCAGTTATCAGGCAGGATTTTCAGTGAATAATAACTTAAATTTCAGTTAATTCCTCAAAGTCATTGCAAAAAAAGTTGTGAGGTCCATTTTGATTTTTTTGGAGCTTTACGGCTAATGAACGAGAGAAGCATAGACATTCTTCCATTTTTACTATTTTTTGTGTTCCACAGAGTAAAAAAAAATATATATTTATAACAATTTATGTATGATTAAATGACAGAAGTTGTGTGTAAACTATTCTTTAATGATTATTTTAACATTTTATTATTAATATCACCATTTAAAGAACTTCAGTAATGCATGGATCCAATTATACACGTACACAATTTCTTTCATTCACTTAAGACAAACCCAACTGTTTATGTGAACCTTGTGCTTTTAAAACACTTAGCAATAAAACGCTAAAGATAATTTGGTTTAGTACATGCGCCGTGACAGCTGGCTTTCTATGCTTTCGCTTTAGGTGTGTGTGCTCGTAAAACCATTTTAAACTGGCAAGGCATACAGCCGCATCTCACAGTTTGGAAGTGGATGAAAGTACAATAATCAATGTGTAGTCGTGAGCGAATAATTTGCAGATATCTGCCAGAAGAAGCAGCCATGATGAACAGACAATTTGTAAGGGGGCATCTGATGACCAAACTACAATGGAATTCACAAATGGAAAAATCAAGTGAGCCCAGACTGATGTGTTCACAATGGACATTTTTAGCGAATCGTACCATTAGCTGAAAGCGAACGTACCCAGATGGTCTTGGTTCGGTTCTCTTTAAAATGTTCTGAGATCCTTTGGAGTGTTCAAATATAGGCCAAAAATCATGCGAACCACACTCAGTCCCCTGAAAAGGACTAATTGTGAAAACGCCCATAGATGCACATTATTGAAAAGAGCAGCTGGGCCATTCTGCTATAAAATAACTCCAGAGAAAAAGTCGAAAGACACTTGGATGAGTAAATAATGACAGAATTTTTTTTTTTTGGGGTGATCTATTGCTTTAATTCAATTGAAGTCATGCAACTAAACTGGTACTTGTTATAAAATAAATAAATGAATAAACAAATAAATACAAAAACAATAATTCTTCAAAAAACAAATTAAGGGGCTCATGACACATGAGACTTTCTCAGTGTAAGGTCATGTGTAAATGTCTCTCTTTGTATGTGTGCATGCATGAAGGAGTGTGACATATGGAAAGTACAGAGTTAAAGCTCTGAGGATTGGGCCATGAGCTCACTCTGGGATTAATTATCGAGACCTGGGGCTTCTGGTTCTGTCTATGTGCGCGCATCTAAGAAGCTATGTGTCAGCACTGCAGCCATTCAAACTGCTCACAAACAACAGTCCTGAATGGGCTCCATTTAATCAGGTATGCTCTGTGTCCTTCTGTTTCAGTGTGCAGGCCTACAGATGCACACATGCCCGACCATGCATGGGCTAAATAAGCATGTTCAAGTGTGATAATCAAATTATTGTTGGTGTTTGCTTGAGGGTTACCAGGGGCCTCTCTTCAGTCTTATTCCCAGCTTAGAATTAATCACTCACTAGACATCTGAGGTGTTGCTACGCGAGCACACACACACGCACGCATGCACAAACACATTCCCAGGGAGACGGGCAGAGTTTATCATGACAACCAAGGAAGGGCAAAAGAAGGTTGAGAGACAGGAGAGAAAGGAGAATAAGAGGAGAGAGGGTTCCTCTGCATGTTAGCTTGGTCTCTATTGACCTGTAAACCTTTGTGACTGGAACAAATGCAAATGGCGCTGACTTGCTCACACAAAATACTAAAGGGCTATTCAAATGAGCCACTGCCAACAATGCAACATTGGCCTACCCATGGAGCAGCCCTCGTCTGGAGCTGGGCCTTCAAACTCAACACTAACAACAGCCTAATGAAAGAAAAAAAAAAAAAAAACAAGTCTATGAGATCCGTTGGATGTTTGTAAGAAAAACTCGTCTTTATTTTGTTGTTTTTTAAGGCCGATATACACAGAATGCGTTTTTGTTGTTAATTACGCAAGATACAAGACGGTGTCTCAAGATACTTTTTTAAAATTATTTCTTTTAACTTGTTTTTAGAATGCTGCATCATGTGTGACATGCCGCAAAAGACACGAGATGTGACCACAACAGTTAAACAAAAACAATGCAAAAGTGGTGCAGTGGAATTTGCATTTATTTTTCACATCATGATTCTAATTTAAGAATTCACTGACTGAATACAAAATATTTCTGAAGAATTTTACAATTTTTACAGATAATTTTTTTGTAATACAGAAAAATTCTGTACCTCAAAATGGAATCGTGCACAAATTGGCAAGAGCAATGTTATAATATCATCAAAGAACCAGTGTTTACACTTTTATGGGAGGGAATCAAACATGTTTGTCTTTTCAGACTTTGAAATATTACTTGACAGTCATTTCAATACTTTTTGTCTTGACTGCTTTGTGCAGAAAACATATATGGCAATCCAATTTAGAAAAATACACAGAACTGCTTAAAGCTGACACAAGGGTCACTTGAATATGGCAAGGGAGGATCTTTACACATGGAGTGCTGGAAAGAGCTTTATTACTGGAGGGGCAGTATAACGTCACAATCAGGAGTTTTAGTGAAAATTTTTTTTCAAAAAAATGATAAAACATTAAAACTAAAAAATGACATTACAAAAAACAAACAAAAAAAACCCTATAAAGCAAAAGGATGTGTGATATGAAAGACAAATACCGCTGTGACAAACAACATTACTCATTTGTCAATTGTCACTAGAACTAGAGGGAAAGTAGATGCTGACACATAAAACAAGTTATACGGGTCATAAAATGTCAATCAAATAAAAATCAGTATAGTCAGTCTGACAGTGAGTAGAGGTAAATTATTTTAAAACACCATTAGCCATATCTGAGATTTATTACATGCCAAAACAAAATGTTTATGTAATAAAAATGTATGGTTGCCTATGATCTCCAAGAATGAAATATCTCAAGGACATTGTTCTGACCAAGCTGTAAAATTTTATTACAACATAAGATATTGTCAGGAATTCTAACTTTGATAATCATCATGCAAACTAAACAGTCCATATTTGGTCTGTCAGTGCATATTCTCGATTCGCTGTAGCTGAGAAGAAGTCTGGATGTTGCAATGGTTGATTTGTTTGCCATGATAAGAAATTGGTATGAAATTCCAATTCCATCAAACCACACCTTCGGAGAGCAGATGGAGCTGCTCACAGTCACAAAGTCACAAATTAATTCTTACAATACAGCTGGATAGAGCAGAACAGATCACATGCAATTTTTCAAAGTTGCAGTATTTTTAACATGACACAATATTTTAAAAACATGGCACTCATGGTGCAAGATGCTCAAAAAACAGCGTGATGTGACAAAAAAGTCAAAGTCGCATGCCTGCATGTGTTATCAGATTTTAAATAATTATTTTTTTGCAGACAAATACAATAGCATGTCTTGTGTGAACAGACCCAACCATCTACCATGACAAACTTAAAATCCAAAAACGTAGGCCTGTAGGTAAGTGACAGACTTTAATTGAATTATATTGGAAAAAAACAAACATATTTACATTATATTACAAATATATATTAATATATGAAATATATTGACTTTTTCGCAATATCTATTCAAAGATTTGAATGTAAGGTAATGTACTGCAATCTTCATTTGGGGCTTTTCTCAGCAATTAATAAATGGCTTTTTTTCCCAATTAGTTCTATTAATTAATTCTTTAATCACATGATAGATCTAACTATATAAATATCGTCCCCTTGGTATTCTATCTGACATTTTTGTCAAAACTGTGTTATTCACACATTCTTATTCCGTGATAACTTACTTATATTATGTGATGTGTTTTTTACAGTTGTGTACATTTTCATAAGAATTTAGTTGACTAAAATTTAATTGGTTTAGTTCAACTGTAATGATTTAATTAAGAATTTCTCAAAAATTTCCAAACCCATATACCCTTGGAGAAAACATCGATCAACCTGTTAATATGAACATGAATGTTTGAACATGCAATACAGACACAGGTTTAACTGCTGTGACATATAACTTCTTTACTTAAAATGAAATAAAACCACTTCTCCTAAAGAAGACCACATGGTTTTCTTTTCAATGAATGATATGTGTTTGTATTCTTTATAACAACTTATTGCTCATTAAAGCTATTAATGAGCAGTGAATGCTTTTCTATTTGTTTGATTAAAATCAAGGGCACAGACGGCATTAGGTTTATTACGCTACTTTAAGACTGAATCTGCGGATTATGCACTGATGCACATCCGATGGACATAACCGACATAACCTAAGACATAACCGACTGTGTTTACGTGAATACTCTCCAAAACGGACATTTTGATAATGTTGAGTGTATTTGTCCATTCAGACGTGAAAGAGAGCTCAATTCAGTACCCATGCACTGTGGTAGCTTTTGAGGTTTTTTTAATTTTATTTTTAGGTAGCTTTTCTGTGTATGCGGCTTTGGGCGTGTGCAAAAGAGTTCTCTTTCGCGTTGTCACGCTTTTTCAGATATGTACATATGTCTGCTCTTCTCTTTCTCTCAGACTTTTACATTTTTGAACATTTTATAAAGGCAAGTGTATTGCAAATCATGTCCCACCGGGTAAATCAGCACGTTAAAATTCAAATGTGTGCATCATCCACCATGCAGGTTCTGAACAGGGTTGCCAGGTTTTCACAACAAAACCCACCCAACTGCTACTCAAAACTACCTCAACTGCTTTTCAAGAGGGGTCCCCCAGATTAGGCGGGTAAAATCTGCGTTTTTGGCAGGGTTCCCCTGGTAAATTTCGCATTCCATTGACTAAATATCATGTTATTTGGGGTTGCTTCAACCCGCGGACATGAAAAACCAGCGGTAAATGTTAAAGTAGCCTAATTGCCAGGGATAACCACGGACTTGGCAACATTGGTTCTGACTGACTGGATCTCTTCCCAAATCGTCCCTCCCCAACAAGTTCATCTCGTTTTTATTCGCAGACAAAAATGTCATTATATTTTTGTCAGTTTTTGGTCATTCAAAACTGGTTTTAATTTAGTTATCGTCTCGCTTTCATCTGTGAAAAAAATGTTGATGAAAATAATTCGCTAATTAAATTAACACTGGTTTGTGTCTTCATTTTGATTTCTAATACTTAAGAAAAAAAATGGACATGAAATATTGATTTGAGTTTAAATAATTTCATTATTTGAGAACAAAGAGACTAGAAAGAAATATGAGACAGCACATTTATGTACAAAACTGGTTAGACGGGTCAATTATACAGTTTAGCGGTCATTATGCAAAAAAAACCAAAACAAAAACACATTGTTGAATCTAGTATTTCTAAGAGTATTCCACCGTATGGATATTCTGTTTCTCACCATTTATCTTTTTAGATAGTAGCTCAAAGAAAACTCTGCACAGACGGGAAATGATGCAAAAACTGAGAAGAAACCAGCCGTGACAGTGTCATACTGGTTATGTTTATGCCATACGTGTTACTTCTGCACAACAACAAAAAAAACCTTTTGCTTTTTTTTTCAAGCTTGTGTGAGCGTGATACTCTTTGCTAGACATCAGGAACATTTCTGCAAAAAAATGACATTAAGTACTAACAGAGGGAGCATCAGAACACGCAAGAAAACATCTGGATGGCACCTGTAAACGGCACATGACCTGAGAGTACATCCACACTGCAGGAGACAAGGAAATGGGTATAATGTGTGAAAGAGACCGTTATATGATTGAGTGATAAAGACGGTGCATCTTCATAAACCAGCTGTTTAAAGTGTCATCCTCCTCTTTCTTTTTCTCTGCGGCACAATACATGCACTGAGGACATTGTGACATATGTGACGCAAACATCCTAATACTTTTTACCGCTTATCTTTACAAAGTTTAGGAGCACTGACTCTTAAGTAAATATTGGGATGTTTTGCAAAAGCAAAATCAAAAAAGACAGAGAATGTTTTGGATCTTGTCATACTAATTTCACGCACTTCGAAATCCATGTAACAACTAACATGTCAACCTACACAGATTTAGAGAAAGACAGTCACAAAGAAGCAGACAACAACTTCACCACTATGATAAATCATGATCAGAGCGGTTATGAGAACAGGCACGCAGAAACGATCATTTTCAGACAATCAGGATACTGCAAACCTTTCATCCCAAATCTGCCTCTAATTTCAGTCCAGCTGATGCAACGGGAGACTAACAGGTCGATCCTCATCATTTTTCTGCTCTGCCCACCATAGAAATAAGCTTTTAAAGACGTGCCCTAGATTTGAACAACCCCACTGTCTGATGAAAGATTTGATCTGTGTATGACGTTCTGAACATGTAATCGACTATCAGAACATTTAGGATTTATGCAGTACATATCATGTACATTCTCATTCGGAAAAGACGTCTACAATACCTGATATCTTCTTACTTCACTAAACGACCATCATGAAACGTTCACAGAAGATGAATAGGGAGGCCTCCCACACAGAATTCACATTTCAAAGAGACCACACGAACACTGCAAGCCTGCCGACTGGCTGCAATATGCACTTATCATTGTAAAATATTCACACAGTAGTTTCAATATTTGCACATCCAAAATATTTTCAATGGAACAATACAGTTTTACTATTTTATTTCTTTAAAGCATCTGCTAAATGAAATAAAAATGATTCATTTTAGACCAGGATTTTTTTTTTTTTAACCAATTAAAATCTTCACAAAACTAGCTTGTTGTGAAAATGACACTGCATAATATATGTTGATGGTCACTTTAGTTGGTCAAATTGTTTCTAACCCGAGTAGTCAAGCATGTCTGCAAGAGTCGTCCAACGTCCCAGAGCCTGTGAACAACAAATCACAGCCCATGAACATTTACTTAAACACAAGCACTTTAATTCATTTCAGTAACTGTCTATAAGCTCATCTGTGCTGCGACTATTCCTCCAAAACCACCGCGAACAGCACAGCATTTTTTCGGGTCACGACCCGGCTCACTTGAGCCTGGAATGTAAAACCGAACCAGAGGAAGCAGGACAGAACCCTGCAGAATTGTTTCATTTGCTCACAGGATTCATTAAGTCATTTTTGACTTGGGATCTCGGCTCCTGCTCACTGTAAGCCCAAAAAATAGATGTTTTCTTGGCAGGAGCTAAAAAAAAAAAAAAAAACTTAAGTTCAGCCAAAATAGACAATACAGCAGTATAAGGAGCTAAAACAAATGCCAGATTGCAGAAGGGCGAATCAGAGCTGAGGCCCTGGCTTTCTCCCCCTCTCTAAAACGATCGACAGTGGAAAGAAAAGCCTTCTCCCTGTCCTCAAATGAACTCAAACATGAGCTTCCTGTTAGACCCTGGGAGGAAACACCCAGCACAGCAACCTCACACTAACAGAGGAAGGCCTTGACTGTCGAATTCTTCTCTGCCTCTGAAATTAGGTCAAGCACTTAAAAGCTCCTCGCTCATATCCACAAGTTCTCTAAAACGAATGTGCACACACGCTGACATACATAAATCACACACATATGAACTCAGTTCCCTCTTGCACATGCACTCACAGAGGACAAGCGCGCACAGAATGCGTCATCTGATGGCTCCCTGCATGACAGGTAAAACGCAACCGCGTGACTACAGAATGTGTGTCAGTCTGACTGTCCTCTGCTGCACCCTGAATCTGAGCAGCTTAGGCACATCTCCCTGTGCACTGTAATGTTCCCGACTCCTGTCGGACATGGCGCGCTCTAACAGCTCTTCCTCACATCTGTGCAACCTTTTAGTGCCAGCTTCAGACGGGCTATAGGCTAAAAGCTCAGGACACACCCCTGACCTCAGCTGACACTACAGGCCACTCAAATCATCTCAGAGAGCCGCACAAAAGCGAGGATTGATTGTGTGAATGTGCCAGGTTAGCGGAGGCGCCTCCTCTCTCTGTGGTGATTGCATTTTAGATTTCAAATGATGTATGCTTTTTTCGTGGGGTTAGCCGAGGTAAACCGGCTTGGATGCGGGCCAGTGGCGAGACAGATGAATTTATGACTTTGTCGGCGCAAAGGCGCGTAGGATTGTTCCCCTCTTTGTAATCTCGAAGGGCTCGGTTGGCTTTTCTCAATTATCTGGCGATTTTCAAAGTGTTTTAGTAAAAGATCCCGGTAACGAGCCGCCAGCATCATTATCAAATCGTTTCGAAAGGCCAAGCGTAATGCTCAGATTACAGTACTGAGTCCAGGTCATGTTGACACATTACATGCTTGGCCTTCTGTCTCTGCTAAAATGCAGCAAGGGAAAAAGGGGAGAGAGCACAGAAAAACTCGAGGCCGAGCACAAAAGCAGAGGAGGGATGAAGAAAAAAAGAATATGACAATAACATATGCCAAATTTCTGTCATCTGTTGCAGAGAGTTTGGGGAGACATTCCTGTGGGATTGACAGTTTGGCGTGGCTGTAGCACCAGGGGCCAGTCATGGAAAGACACTTACAGCATGCACACACACTTTACCAAGTCAGCCAGACCTACTGAATGCGATCTGGCCTCGGTCGTGTGCTCTCAGCATCAGCCTGGCCCGATCCTTCCCGCCTCGGGTTACGAAGCTCTGTGTTCAACGGTGGTTTGGTTATTTCCCCGACAGGAGATGTAAATGAAAAGATATTTTTGGCAAGATAAATCGAGTGCTGAGTGACAACATTAAGACAAGTGGAAACAGATTGCACAAATGACTGATGACCTTTTTTTTTCTCCCCAGTTGTTTTGAAGTGCTGACATCATCAAAATTCTGATTGTCTCGTCTGTCAGAAGGTATAGGACTAGAAAAATGATTGTGGAAAAAAGAAAAATACACAGGCCCTTCAAAATAATACATGGTATTGTTTACAGTGAGTGGTGGATCACATTAAGAGGCAAACATATGTAAAACATCTGACCTAGTTTTCATGTAAAACCACAAAAAATACCTAAAACATCCCCATACTTAAAAAATCTCTTCCCTCTTATTTTCTGTTCAGGTTTAGGGGGGTATTTCTGTTTCTTAAAATGTAACCAAACAATGATCGGGACAACTAAAGCAACACATCTGAATATCTCTAATGCACTGGGTCTGCCAAAATTACCTCCAAACACAATGACAACGAATTCAAAACACACATTTTACAATAAATAACATTAACAATACATAAACAATTCATTTTAACCAGCAGATTTACAATAAATCTGGTAGTGATAAAATTGTGCTTCCAAAATGCGTTTAAATTTATGTTCCTTTTGAGCAAAAATATAGAAAAGAGATTCTTTTTGTTACTTATTTCAGTTTTTCAAAGCAAATATTCACAAAAAGGAAATTAGAGCATGAGCCAGCCGTCATAACCTGACTTAGAAATCGCAGCGTCAGCATAGCAAATCTCAAAGGACTTTGGTTAACATGTTATAGCAAATGTGTGCAACACCAGAGGTGTTTGACCAGTCAAAAAGCAGAAGTAATGCACAGACGCATAATGAGACGCACAAATCCATACACTTTCACACTATTAATAATACATTACAAAACACATACGCGCAGTAAAACAATATATGCGCCTGATCTGCTGTTTTTATTATTCAGTACGCCTCATTATTCTAACATCTGTCTGATGCACTTGTACAACAGAAGCACAGATAACTGTAATTTCCCTTTTAGCATATAACAGCAGATTATTATCACATTCAATTATTTATACAGAGTTGCTCACCCTGAAAAAATGAAAAACAGTATATTTAAAGATAAAATCTTACCAGATAAAAGGTGGACGTGCATTCCATCTCTGGGTTGAGTCCGAAAAAGATTTTCATCACTTCAAGCACCACTGCAACACAGACACACAAACACACACACACACACACACAGTCTAGCATTTCAGAATAAGCTCTATTCTCACTGACTGTAAAAAATTTAAAAAACAAAAAAAATGTTTTCAACAACAGCAATACGCATTGAGGTAAATAAAACCATGTCAAATAAGCGGTATGTACTTAAATAACTGCATTATAATCAACAAAAAGCGGCATTCTGTCTGAGGACTTTGTTTATGCATGATACAAGTCAAGTACAAGTCAACTAAAAGATACTAGCATTGACTTTCAATACAAAAGGGACATCAAATATTCTATTTGAATAATGATTATATGAGTTGAGTTGAATTAATTAATCTCACTAAGTTGCATGGCACATTGTGCACAACCTCAGTACAGTTTGATACAGATGAGCTGAAAAAAAGACATTCGTTTAGCAAGCTTATGAAACACACTTAACGTTACTAGATTTATTTCTCTTTTAAACGAGAAGACCAGATCCGTCTCGTGCTGCCTTCAGTAACAGAGAGGAATCTATACAAACCCAAACGAGAGCAGCACGATCGATGATTTTGAAGAGCGTGAACAAAAACGTCTGGCCATGAGAAGCTGACCTCTTTTATCTGTCTAATGTGTGGATTACTCGATTATTCTATTCGACATGCA
Organism: Opsariichthys bidens; assembly: GCA_037194245.1. Classification (NCBI taxonomy): domain Eukaryota; kingdom Metazoa; phylum Chordata; class Actinopteri; order Cypriniformes; family Xenocyprididae; genus Opsariichthys; species Opsariichthys bidens. The sequence continues at coordinate 11,575,332 of CM074287.1, read as the reverse complement.
CTAATAAAATGAACTATTCCTCGTTTAATTCATTCGAGAGCGTACTCGACAGATATTTTACATTTGATGGCAGGAAAATAAGCTGTGAAAACTAGGCTACAGTTCAATAATGCCCCATATGTCGGCTTCGTATCACTGCCGCATATTTTTTACAGCAAAATAAGAGCAAGAAAGAAAACAATTCAGCCGACGGGACCGACTAACGTTACAATATGAAAACGGAAAACTTACATTATTTACATTCGCGTTTCATCCGCTTCATCTGGGTCATTCGTACTCCTTTAGTTGTGGTTAGAAACGGCAAAACAAACAAACAAACAAACAAACAAACAAAAGAAACTTGGCGAGAGTCGGTGAATAAACCACGACGACGGTTATTATTCAAGTTCAGGTTGAAATGTCCTGTCGCGCGGACACTTTAGCTAGCTTAACACACGACCGTTAATACAGTCAGTCCGTGAGCAAACTATCACAAGCTTCCCATCTACACAAAAACATGACGACACACTGCGTCTTTTAAGGGTACTTTGTTTTTGTTTTTTAAATGATCAAGGAGATCTGCTCATTCTCCCAACAGCCATTAAACCGGACCAACAGCCTCACACTACCGTGAACTAGATCACACAAGTTCAACTAAGGTGAACTGTGATTCACTCTCTCGCACACACAAACACACGCACACACACACACACACACACACACGACGAGCGCGCGCAGCGACCGTTACACAAGAGCCAGACAGCAGCCGCTGACCTATCTAATATCAGCACTAAATAACACTGTTTACTTTTATTCACATTGGATATGTAATGATGGTGGCTGTGGGCTTCTTCTTCTTCTTTTTTTTTTTTAAATGAACGGGCCCGTCGAGGTCGACCCGTTCGGCAGATTTACCTCAGAGACTAACAGCTCGACGAAAACGCAGTCCGTTTTCAAACCGACGACAAATCTGAGGTAATAAAAGTTTGGATTTGAGGCGCTTGTTGGGCTTGATCTCAGAAAAAGAAACATTGTAGGAAAAATAAAAGTGCGCTTAAGGAAAATCCATGATTTTTGATATAAATATGTCTGTGTTAAGAATTATATATTTGGTCATTTGCTGATCCCTAAAACAAATAACTACATGTTGCCTAGCCGATGTACAGCAACAGTGAAATATTTTACGTATAATTTAGTACAAATGAAAATTTTTAAAGGCGTTTAAACATTCTATAAAGTTTTTCATAAATGTTTGTTGGTGTCCTGGGTCTTGTAATCCGTCGTTTAACCGGTTTAATCCCAAAATTGTCCCAGGCCCAGCTAAGCGATAGTACAATGAAATAAACTACATGCATTTTCTAAAGAAGGTTTAAAACAGTTTGTAAAAGTATATCCTTTTTCTGGTCATTGTACTTGTAAACAGTTGCTCAATAAGACTCCACAGAAAGTAACATTATCATTATTATTATCCCTTTTTTACCATCAGGCACCTGTGGATATATTAATATGGTATTTTATTTTTTACTTTTACATTGTTTAATTTAATGTGACAATACTTCAATAAAAAGACAAAGTCTACCATCTTATAATGTCAGTTCCTTATTAAAAATGTGACCACTGACATATTTACATGTTTATTATGATTATTTATATGAAACATAAGAGAACAATAGACCATTTATATATTATATGCATGAATTGTGGTAGCTGTATTCGTAGTAATATGTGTTTTGTTGGAGCTTTGACACGAACTTTCAGAAGGGCAAACTGGCATAAAACAGCTCTGGTCATGTGACTATTTGCACCAGCCATATAGCACTTTCATTTATACAACTTTGACAATTCTGTAAAAGTAATCTTTGGTCACTATAATTTTAATTCTATAAATGTAAAGGTTGTTGTTTTTTGTTTTACCTCAAATGGGGGCAGGGGGGATTAAATGGGTTGAGTCAGAAGGGCTTGGGGTATCAGGTGATTTGATGTTAAATCTGTGTGTGTGTGTGTGTGTGTGTGTGTGTGTGCTATCAAGGGCATTTGGAAGGGCATTTTCATCTGGTTTTTGCTAGCATTTTGTGATGCAAGTCATGCATTCATTCATTCCTTTTTTAATATCATTTCAGGCTAAATTGCAACATTAATATTAAGAATTTGTGTGGATATTCAGGATATTTGTTAAATACGTGTTAAATGTACTTACATAAAACTTTAACTTACAACTCTGTAAACTGTTATGGAAGTAACTCTTTAGATACCATTTCATATTCTAACTTACCCTTATTATTGGCTCTCAAAGACCATTAATTAGTTTTTTTTTTTGTTTTTTTTACTTTAAGCCATATCTGCTGTATTTGTATATTTAAATGTAGTTTTAAGCGCTACACCTGCTTATAAGATTATTGATAATATTTTACAAAGCCACTTAAAACAGGCAGAGTACTGTTTTATCTGTCAGATACAGATAAAAGTTTTTTTAAACAAGGCAATATTTTTTCAATAAAATAGGCAGAAAAACGAATAAATAGGTTTTTTTTTGTTGATTTGTTTTGTTTTTTTTGGCTGAGTGACATTTTTAGATACTGTTTTCAAATTTATTACAAAGGAAAATAAATCACATAAAACCCTTATTTAGTTATTACTCCTGAAAAAAGGATAGGACTGACATGATTTATCTTTTTAAGAAATATCAGTCCTCATACAGGATGGCGTTGTCAGATATGATTGCTAAAATGTATTTAAGAACTAATTACCTTGCATTGTTCCCCTCTGGGTCCAAAAATCAGATTGCTTTCCCTATTGGAGTACTGAATACTGCTTCACCACTGTGCCAGTGGTTAAAGTAGAAGAGGAACACACTCAATGAACCCACAGGTTCATCCATACAGACACAGCTAATCAGATTAAAGGGCCGAATTGTGTCCTATGTGTGAACGCGCGTGTGTTTATGTCCTACACAAAGTGGCCTCGTGGGAATTAACAGGAGATGGTGGCAAGCAGATTATATGAAAGGGTTGTTGAGTTCACATGGCATCACATGTTTACATGAAACGTACTATTGAACCACTTTAGTCTCCGGCATTACATGCCTCTCAAATGAAATAAATAAATACAAGAAGAGCAGACATTAATGCCAGCAAGTGCTCCACATTTGTAAACCAGAAAGTCAAGGGAACATTTGATTATATGAAATTTAATACACAGAACCTTTACGGCCTTGTGCCGGTTAAATCGCTTCCTCAGGCAGCAGATTACCTTGAAAACAGTTGGCCAGGGCACATTTAGGTCAAACGATTCAAAATGATTACATTTGCATTTACGGTGAATTCTCACGCCAAATAGAGTCATCATGTAACAAATTGCATGCGATCCTCTCTGACGCATGTCAATCACACCGAAACGCAGTGAGAGGCCCACTCGAGGAGCCTGTTGATGCAGAGACGTCGCTCCTGCAGTGCACCGGCTGCACCTTTTGTCTTTCAGCTAATCACAAATTCAGACCCGGCATCACTTGCATACTAAACAAGCCCAAATGCTTTGGTCATACACAAGTCAGCTCAAGAGAAGCCTGCTGCTAATTATTTTTTGTGCCCCAGACTGAAATGTGGCACTATTCAATAGAACGAAAGAGCGTAATGATCTTCAGCGGTGCTTAATGCAGAACTTTCTCCACGCCTCACACCGCCAGTGCGTGAGTGTGTATGAGTGCATGGAGCATTGAGCCCTGGGCTGTGCTAATTTGCAATCAGACACTCTCTTTGAGTTCTATCTCTATGCCCCCAGACAGTGTAAATGGCAGCTGAGACAAAGCTCCCATTCTCTCCGCGCAGGCCCTCATAGTTTTATTTCAGGCCAGTGCTCTCAGACAGAGGGCATTCTGGGAAAGCCAAGAGATGGCAGTGGCAAAGGGGGCGGGACGCTGAGAGAGTGGGAGAGAGAAAGGCATGCTGCAACAGCCCCCTACTTCCCTCCGTGGCCGGCGTCCATGGGCACGCTGCAGTGCCACACCCACAAGACTTGCACTCTGCCAGTGTCTCGCATTACAAGAACAAACAACAATTTTATTTTATAGTTCCAGAATTATATCGTGATTATTTAAACACTAAATAAAGAGAATGGTTCGAATTTGATTGTTTAAAATGATGCCATTGCCACTGAACGAAACCATCTATCTATCCATCTAGAAATGATTTTTTTATGTCTACTTATTACTATAATAGTGCAATGATGTCATTGACTTGAATACAAAATCTTTCTTTCTGTAACTGTTGAAATTGTTTTGTTATATCTATTTAAAAACTTTGAATTTTTTCCCTACCATTTTGTTTTTATTTATTCATCTATCTTCAAAAGTCTGGGGTCACCTTTTTTTTTTTTTTTTTTTTTAAGGAATTAACACTTTTATTCAGCAAGGATGCATTAAATAACAGGTGCTAAATTAAGTAACAGGTAAAGACATTTATAATGTTACCAAAGATTTCTATATGAAAATAAATGCTGTTCTTTTGAACTTTCTATTTATCAAAGAATCTTAAGAAAAGATGATATTGGTTTCCACAAAAATATTAAGCAGCACAACAACACTGATAATAATAAGAAATGTTTCTTGGGCACTAAATCAGCTTACTAGAAGGATCGTGTTGAGTAATGGCTGCTGAAATATTCAGATTTGCCATCACAGGAAAATCATATATATTTACATTAAATGCATTTTACAAATTTTATTTTAAATTCTAAAAATATTTCCCCGCATTTCTAATCAAATAAATCCGACACCATCGACACCAAACTTTTGAATACTACGGTGTACATACTGAGCACTACATTTTTGCCGAGTCACTGGTTTTGGAACACGTTACTGAAACACATGCCTGGAGTTTCAGTATTGCAGGTCTTTTAGATATCTTTACGTTTTCAAAAGTCAAGACAATGTCTCTCACAGCCCCACAACCCAAGGCTACAAGTGAATGATTACCGAGAAACAAGCCGTGTCCTCAGATAGGGGTCACAGTCTCGAGGCAACGAGAGAACGATAAAACCCAGAGCACACCTATGACTTTATCACAAAACCAGATAACATCCTTGACATATCCTCGATGCTGACACCCATTTCTTCACAGTAAATCAAGTGCCCGGAGTATAAAATTTGACTACTGGCTCGGCATGGCCTCTTTGTCTGAGGTTAAGTGAAAAATGGTGAGCCCAGTTAAGGCCGACAGCTGTGTGTATCACTTTACATTAAGAGTGATTTCTTCTGGTGTTGGAGCTTTGATATGCTGTTGTTTCAGCTCTTAAAAAGTATAGAATCCCTCAGTCTCCCTTTGACTTGACAAGCACCCCGAAGATGTTTCTTTTACAGCTGCTTATTCTGCACTCCAAGCAATATAATCACATGAAACAGTTAAGAATTAGTTCATATTTGCATCATTTTGGTCCAGTTCCCAGAAACAGATTAACCTTAGTCCTATACTAAACTGCATTATCAACAGTGATTCTCCATAGAAAATCCCTTTTATTCTGAGATTAGGTTTAATCTGTGCCAGAAAAATCACACATTTAAGACATATATCACTAAACCGTGAACTTTGAGGCTACGAAAGCGAGACATTCCTTCTTTTGAAGGATTTGTTCACATGTGCACAAATGCCCTAGAGACCTTCGGTTCAAACCCACGAGAAATCTATAGATTAAAATATAGAAAACCAGGGATTCTGTTAAAATATTGAGTTTTAAAGAGGCGACCTCCGAAGGTTCCCACAGTCAGCCTGACTTAATACTATACAATTCTTGGAATGAAACAAATGCACTACACACTGTTTTTGTCAGCAAAAATAAATCGTAATTATCAAATGGGAGGAATGGGTGAATGGGTTAAAACTGTCAACGAGAAAAAGGTGATCTTATTGGCGTAATTGGTGCACAACATGGTGTGATCGAGTGTACTTTGACCTTGGTGTGACCCCGCCTGGAAAGCCTAGCACTGGCAGTGGTGTAGTGAAGTTACTGTGTGTGCTGCCCCGTCTCTCTCTGGCTCCACATGATGACAAACAGCTATTGTCATGGCATACCGCTAGAACAATTGACTTCTTATGCTTCTCACAGAGAGTCAGAAGACAGAGGCAAAAGTTTAACATTGCAACCACAATTAAATCAGAAACCTTTAGCTCAGTGGCCTGTTATAGTGAGATAGGGTTTTGTGCAAGGTGGCTGGGTGGTGGCAGTAGGGTACAGAAAGCTAAAAGGCCCTAAAGATGAACTCTTTCAGCAATAATGGCATGTTTGCACCAAGAATTACAGTACAATACAATACAGACTTTTTTGGGGTAGCCAGCACAGTAGTCCGGTACGTAAAGGGTGGAGCTAGACTCACTACAAAACGTTGATTGGTTGACTGAGAATTGTCACTTGCGTGTGCTACAAGGGGAATGACAACACAAGTGGTGCCATTTTTTACATATACAGTTGAAACACTATTCCCCAGGCGGTAATGCCTGATCAAATGTTGTAATCATGATGTCTTGACTAACTCTAACCAACTTCACTATTGTATGATGTTTATTACATTAAGTGCACAAACATGCCTGAAATATAAAATGAATCCCTATGTATTGCATAATAAAAAAAACAAACTGGAAACACAACGTTGCCTAAAAGGATAAGGATTGACTATATACTGTAAAAGTAATTTATATTAATTTTACACAATAATAACAATGTGGTAAAGTACATAATATTACTATTATAATTTTTAATAAATTAATTATCATGCTAAGAACACACAAACATCATTAATTTGATACATGTAATTGGGAACTATATTGGATGCAAAAATATACCTAATATGATATAAGCTAAGCTAGCAGACTAATCGGATAGATGTATGCTATGCTACTACATAAACAGTAAGAACAAGAAATGCTTGATTTCAGCTTCAGTTATTTACTAGAACGAACTATGTCATTTAAAAGACATTAAAGGTTTAGCTCATCCAAAAGTGAAATTTCTGACATTAATTACTCTCCCTCATGTCATTCCAAACCCGCAAGACCTTTGTTCATCATTGGAACACAAATGAAGATATTTTTGATGAAATCCGAGAGGTGTTTTATCTCCCACAGAAGGCAACGAAATTACCACATTCAAGTTCCAGAGAAGCAATAAAGACATCTACAGTGATTCAGTGTTATGAAGGGATGGGAATACTTTTTGTGTGCAAAAACAAAACAAAAATAACGACTTTATTCAACAATTTGTCCTCTTCCCTGTCAGTCTCCTACGCAGTTGACGCAGTGAAAGCAGTGCAGAGCTTCCCTGTTCTATGTCACGTTCTAAGAACACCGACTCTATATAATATCTTAATTTGTGTTCTGAAGATGAACAAAGTCTTGCGGGTTTGGAACGACAGGAGAGTCAGTAAATAATGACAGAAATTTCATTTTTGGCCTTTAATGGTCATTATAACATATTTTAAACAATATAAATCATAACAGGAGTTGGAAATTATAATCAGGGACGACTCGATTTCTCACCACACCGGGTTTAGGGTCCAGGATTTACCGTCCTGAATCGTACTATACTGTAATGTACCACTTGGTAGAACGTAGCCATAAGACCCTTGTAGTGCTCTCAAGTGTAGAACCCCCCAAAAACCCCAGAGGTCGGCAACTAAAACAAGGTGTTAAAATTCCGTCATGTTTTGGATGCTTCTCCTTCAAGCTTTTCGGATTTTGGCTTGCTTAAGTTGGCGACACTTGCTTGATATTCAGCAGTGTTTTTGATATGCCTGCATTTGGCGCCGCTGTATGCGAACTGAACTGAGCCGGACGATTACGTCACTGTTTTCTGCAGTGCTGATATACATAAATGAACTAGACTAATAACTATTGATATTTGCAATGGAATGAATCAATAATATATAGAATAAGCTCCACAATGACACCATTTTCTTTGGGAGCTGCTGTGCAGCCAAAATTATTTGCCAATTATTAATGTAAAGCTGCTTTGCCACAATTTGCATTGTAAAAAGCGCTATATAAATAAAGGTGACTTGACTTGATTTGACATTTTTTGTCCACCAGTTCCAGATCAGCATAAACCAGCTTCGACCAACATGGAAATTAATGTGTAACTTGGACTATTAAACAGGAACGACCGAAAATTTCACTACCGACCAGAGAATTGAGTGCACTTTGCTATTGCTCCTCCCCGTACGCTCTCACACAAACTAAATGACATCACCACACATCTGTTGTCCCAACAGGCATTCATCAAATGGGTACCAAAAAGACAAGCCCTCTTTTTTCTACCCATATTACAATCTCTCCAGCTTTCCTTCTCTCTTCATCCTTCACTTTCAATTCTCTGCACTGACCTGTGGCTTATTTCTACCTCATCCTACAGTCACAAGCACTTGCGTTGGAAAATCGGGAAAGAACTTTCATTAGAAGTCAATTAGTAATTTAGGTGACCCTTCAGTCCACCCGTGTGATTACACACAGACCCCATCAACCAGGTCAGCACTAATACAGTGAGGGGAAAAAGATTGTGGATTGGAAAATCCCAGTGCTCAGCTGTCTTTCTCTAGATCTCTTGTTCTTTAAGAAGTATTTTGTTTATTTAACTTTTTTTGCTGTGAATAATGACATGCAGTCAAAAACATCCAAGGTCAAACTTTTTTGCCCTTTGACCTTTAAACCAAAGGTCCTTGCAATAGTTGCAACAGTACATTATATGCATCACTACCACACGATGATGTGCAATACATCACTAACAGCATTTTAAAACACAATACTACTACATCCTTTGCAAAACTTAATCTCAAGCCATAATATTACAATAAACATGATAACATCTTGCCACATTTATAGACAATGAAAGCTGTTTGAATGCCTCATGCGATGTGATTTTTCTGATGCATTCGAAAAAATGGCGGTCTTTGGTCCAGCGCCAGGCAGTCTCGATTCAGCATTAATCGACAGTGTATAAGTTTATACTTCGGAGGGCGGGATACAAGATGGCGGGAGCAGTGAGGTGCAGTTCTGATTCTGGGCGGCATCACAGTTCTTCATCTTTTGTGAAGAGGCAGTCGAGTAGAGCCCCCTTGTGGAGGTTAACAGAAACTGCTCTGACCGAGGATGTGGGGGGAGGTGGGTAGGTTACGCCTATGCTAAACCTGTTTTTACTGTGATGGGGGACCGACAGTTGATACCCTGGGTGGAAGCCTGGTCTGAGAACTGCCAGTTTAGGGGATTATTTTGTGGGGCTCTACCTCTCTCTACTGGTATGTTTGAATATTGCACTTTCATTCCTCCCTGCTATAAAAAAAATTGATTTTTTAAAGGTAACTTTTCCAAGCAAATGAATGTTTTTTTTAAAGTTAAAATATAATATAATATAATATAATATAGGGACAATTTGGGGATTATTCTATAATCTATAATTATAAAAAATAAACAATGCTGACAGTGAGTAAATATTATACTACACTGTCACTACGCCAGCTGTTCCTGCATCTGTTTCTGTGTTGAAGTACATCTGGTTTATGTTTTGGGTGAGAATAATAATAATAATAATAATAATAATAATGATAATAAAAAAAAGAATAAATTCTGGAATAACTTATAGGAAACCGTGTGATTTACACAGACATTTATAAGCAACACATTAATGAAAATATGCATTTTTTTCTTCTTTCACTTACATCTTTTTTTCTTTCTTTTTTCTTTAAAAAATGGACTGTAATTGGGAAGACATGGCTCTAAAACACATCTCTGTACACATGTTTACAATTTTCCTTTGTCAGCTCTGGGGATTTAGCCGAGCATCATAATCATGTGATCAAATTCAACTGCGATTTACCAACTTGTTGATCGCACGCACTTGGACTCAGAGATGTCACAGGGTGCAACAGAGAAAAAAAAACTAGGCAGAAAGTAATTGCAGATGAAGAACTGAAACTCAACAGCCCTGAAGGGAGGTGGGGTGTATAGATGTCCACTTTCCATTCCCTGTACTACACAACAAGAGTGCTAAACGAGCCTTTTCCGTTTCTCCTGGCATTTTTAAAGGGGTCTCAAGCAAACGGTCACTGACAAAATGCAATGAGACAAAGATATTCCCCCAAGACAAGGAAAATTGTCCTCTTTTCCCCTGCAATCTTGATGAAGTAAATGAAAAGAAGCAGATTCCATTGTGCAACCTTCCAAACTATGAGAGCACAGCTAAAGTGCAGTTTTGGCAAGAGAACTCTGTGGTCAAAACACTAACTAAAGAATCTGATGGGATTTTATCCTTCCCTTTTGGTTCCTCCCTTTAAATTCTTTTTTTTAATTTATTTCTATTTTTCACCGACCTACAAGAATATAATCCAAAATATTCGCTCGGCTGCAAATTTGTAGGGATGTGACCCTTGTTTACAAGTGGCCTGGAACATGGGTTTGAATGGAATAATTCTGTGCAAGATGTCAGCCATTCCTTGGACTAGTACATGGACATAGCTGGAAAAAAACCCTCAAAACATCATCGAGAGAGGATTAGCAGTTTTTACAAAGGAAAATAAGATGTTTCAAGTGTAAACTGTGCTGCTCATGAAGATTTCGTACAGAGTCAAAGGGAGTTACATTATATAGTGCATTGTCTCCAACATCAATTTTCTCAAATATAGCCACATTTGTTTAATCAAACTCTATTATAAAAGGTTGCCTAAGCTGGAGGTCATGCATAACAAGGTCTTGCAAATCATCAACTAAAACAAAGTCAACTGCAAGCATATTCCACCCAGCAGCAATTAACAATTAATTTTAGGACTGAAATCCATAGCGACATACATAATGGTAACTGATAATAATATGAATGAAGTATAAACTATACAGTATTCTGAAAGTTCCCATCCCATGGGCACGTCCTCCACTGCAACCATCAAACACAAACAGAAGCAGAAAATCTGGCTGTGCACTTTGATCTCTGCACTAGCGAAAGAAACAGGCTCATAAACATGTCCACCCTTTGAAGGTTATGATACTGCGTAGCTAATTCTCCACCTTCTATCCTGCTCAACCTCCCCTGCCTTAAGAGCAAACAAGCTCTTGTTTGCAGAGAGCATCTTTACAAGAGATAGTAAATGTGTTTGCTTTTCTTCATCAATCAGCTCCCATCAGCTTTTGACTTACTGATGTTTCCCACTATGACAGAATGCATGCGTTGTTTTACATGCCTTCTCTGTGTTTGTGTTTATTTACTTTTGCACAGGGCTGATTGCAGGTACTTCTAAGCTCCTCTACTTATGTTGTCTGAGAGCACAACGCACCTTTACCAACTACCGCTAGAGGGAGCAGGATTTCATTCACCACGGTGTATGGATGGGAATCGAAATCTTTTTGAATGCATAACCGAGTCGATTTATTGTTGTTGTTGTTTGAGATCTGAATGTTTAGTTGGACGTGAAAGACAAGTTGTTGAGGGTACATAAATGAAAAGAAATTGTACCAAGCAAAAACGACTTTTGTTATAATGTAGTAAATAAATGGATAGTCCACCCAAAAAATGATATCACTTACCTTCGTATCGTTCCAAGCCTGTATGACGTTCCTTGTTCTGTGGAACACAAAAGAAATCATTGAAAAAAAATACAGTTAATATCAGAAAGGTGACTGTCAGAATATGTTCTATTGCTGGTCAGGATGTTTTGTTTTTTTTTTCAACATGGTTAGCTAGCTAGTCAACCGGCTACTTAATGACCAGCTAATGAGCATCTTAGTCCAGTTCGAATCCATACCATCTTAAACTGGCTTTTTCAAAAGAGTCTGTAACATTGCTTAGTTATATACAGTCTCCATGACTTTCGACACGGAGTCTACATTAATGTAATTTCAAGTCAGCAACAGAAATGTTTCGGTCCCACTAGCAATGTCATAACCACTAATAAACAAACACTTCATGTGATGGGGTAGTGTAATAAAGCGATAATTAACCGCGTAGGCTACTTATGTTTTGTCGATATACCGTCCGATTCGAATCCGAATGGAAAGCGCGCGAACGACCTTCTGTTGCTATGGTTACCGCCTGAGGCGAACGAATTCGTCACTGAAATGTTCTTTCAAAGCCTTTAAAATGTAAAAAAGAAGAAATACTTTTGAATATTGACTTCAGTTGAGAAGGTACAAGTCTTAATTAGGATCAGACCTTCTCAAACTCCCTCATAATTCGCAGCAATTGGTGACTCATGCCTGCCATCTACAGCGATGAGGGAAGCGGCACGCATCATTTACTAAATGGAATTGTTGTCGGCCAAAGCAGAAGACTTTATAAATCCCGAGCTTTCACGTTCTTTCTAGCCTAGTTTTAAACAAGGTCCCCCCCAATAGACAATATTATGATTAATAAAAGAAACGTTTTCCAACCAGATTCCTGCGCGTGCCTAATCAATATCTTCGAAATTACGCACAATATATCACAAAAAGGCGGAGATGTCACTCAACCGTGCCCGTAAAGGTGGGCGGACTGGAGTGTCCCCCCCTCTGCCAATGGCAAAGCACCGACACAAGACCCGAAATCCCTAAAGTCAGCCGTCAGCCCGCGGCGGTGAGCAAACTCTGAATTAGCCCCTATCGCGCAGGAGATGACGGATCGTGTCTCCGCGCCCGCAGCTCACGCACGGACCGCGGCGCGCCGAGCAGCAGCGTAACGTCACGACAAAACTTCAGAAGTTCGCTCTCTCCACGCGCTCTCTTCAATGTCACCATGCGCAGCATCTCTTCCTGCGGTGCATTGCTGTCAGTCTACTACCCCCAGATCTTCCTCATCCTCACCAGCGGCAGCTACCTGTAGGTTTGAACAACTGCTTTTTTATTTATTCTCACCTTTAAGCTCTTGTGGCGATCTGGCAACAGCTGGGGACAATTAAAACGAAGAGGTCTATCGTTATTGCATTGCAAAATTAGAATGTTATCAGTATGTGAATACATTTTAAGAGCGATTTTCACATGTCAGAGGTGATATGATTTAGTGCACCTGCTGTGATACAAGAGACCGAGCATGTGCTTTAATTGCATGTGAGTCACTGGTAGTTCAGAGGAAAGTGTGCTTGAAGAACAATGCTGCTGATTGGATCCTAAGAGTTTTATTATCTGTTTAAAAAGACAATGCATCAGAAACCATTTACTGAAAAAATGTAAAAACATTTCAAAGAAAAAATCATTTAAAAAGCTGTTTATTGGTGCATAGGCTGAATTTTACTGCTAATTTACATGTTTGTTTGTTTTTTTTTAAGTAAAAGTAATGGCTAAGCATATCATTTACAGTAAAAACATCATCTTTTAAGCAGTTGTTCATTTTTTTGTTATCAGTTACGCACTTTATGGATGAGTAGTGATGTTTATTGTATTTCTCACTGATGGTTTTGTGTTTGTGTAACATTGTACATATACATACTTGATGAACTTTAATTCATTATGTGCCTTCTGGTTTGTCTTCTGCATTATTATGCTGTTTGTCAGTATATTTAAGGTTACGTAGATTTTAGTAGTTCAAGTACGTTGATATATTAGCAATCAGTTATGACATATTATTGTTATAAACTGTACAATATACAGGCACCAAAATTCACCAATTTTTTTTTTTTTTTTTTTTTTTACAGTGAAATACTTTTTACTGTGGAGTTCTGGGAATTAATTATTCAAATTAGCATATGAAATAAAAATACAGATTATAAATGGTTCATTTACAGCTATACCGCCAAGTTATAGGCTATACTAGTCATGTGCCAGTATAAACCAGTTCATTCACTCAAACTTGATGAGATTACCTTTCATTCATTTGCTGTGAGAGCATAAGGACAATGTTTTACTCGTTACTACATCATGTTCTGATCTCAAATGCTTGTAATTGGAAAACCGCGTTTGGAAAAAAAACAGAGGGTGAGATTTGCGTCTTGCTGGAAAAGACTGAACTTTTTATTTGCACTAAAGTTCAGCCTGTGGAGAAATTACTGAGCCACACTTTTCAAACGTATGTGTGGATCATAAGTGTACTTAAAATAGATTCTGGTCACCGTTTCAGAAGTGGTCATATTTAAAGCTTTGAGTTACAATTCATATTTTGCTCTCAGATTCCCAGTTGACTTTCTTCTTTTCATTTGGTGACATTCTGACTATTTTAGAGCCTAAAATATGTTTTATGGATTTTCCTTAGACCAGACCTACATGTAACATAAAAAACAACGTGTCTAAAAATCAAATAAGATAAAGCTTTTGATAAAAGAGATGTGCTGCATGCAGTTAAAAATGACTGAAGGGAATGAAGTTTCCTCATATTCAGATGTTATTAAATAACATTCTTGTTACGAGAACAAGAATGCTAAGCAGTTATTATGACTGATGAATGGACACTCTAGGTTTTGGTAGCTCCTCTCAAGCATGGCTTTCTTAACTCAAATGTACTTACTGCAGATTTGAACTCGGACATTAGCTGGTCTGCTCTAAAATAGGACTTCATCTCGTCATAATCTTCGTCTCGAATCTTCCACTGTGGCGAAACAGTTTAAAAGAAGACAATATATGTCTGAATCGTGTTAAAAGTGAGTCAATCGACTATCATTGTGGTGAACTTTGTTGAAGAACAGATGGCTTGATTTACAAGTGTAATCCACGTTATGTGTACAGTTTCACTTTAATTGGGCTGTATTTCTGTGATCGCATTGTTGTATATGGTCTTTGTCTGTAGAGTATAGTGTACGGTTGGCCTGTTGACCGTTTTTTGACATTATTTGGGACCAGTGTCTCATTTAAATCAAGTTCAGTTTATCTTGCACATAATAGCTTTGATTCATGAACTTTGAATTGTTTGTTGTTCTGTTTTCAATTACATTCTCTTAAATTCTTTCATTATAGTAAAGGCAATCTTTGAAGTGTTTCCTGTGGCATATTGAAAAATATTAAAACGTCTGTGAAGAAATTGTCTGGCAAAGTGTAAGGGTTTGGGTATTTGAAGGGTCTATACAAATACATCTTCCAAAACACTAAGCAATCATAAATAGTTTTGTGCAGTCCACTGACCAAGAAACTTTAATGCTAAATGGATGGTTCAGTCAAAAATGAAAAATTTGTCATCATTAACTCACCCTCATGTCATTCCCTACTCTCCGAAAAATTAAAGATATTTTAAAGATTGTTTTTCGAAAGAAAGTCAACGGGGTTTTAAAACAGCATTGCAACCCTTTGATTTAATTACATGGAGAGAAAAAAAAACCCACTGATGTATTTTATTCATATTTGTGTTTCACAAAAGAAAATCATACAGGTTTGGAACGACATGAAGTGAGTAAATCATGACAGAACTTTCATTTTTGGGTGAACTGTCCATTTCTTGAATACCTGTTCTACATCAGCTGCTGACATCAATGTGTCTGGTTTCCTCCAAAAGGGCTTTGTCTTCAGTCGTGGCTTTGGGCGCAAACATCATCTGCAACAAGATTCCCGGCCTGGCCCCCAGACAGCGTGCCATCTGCCAGAGCCGCCCAGATGCCATCATCGTCATTGGAGAGGGCGCTCAGCTGGGCATCAACGAGTGCCAGTATCAGTTTCGCTACGGACGGTGGAACTGCTCTGCCCTGGGCGAGAGGACCGTCTTTGGGCAAGAGCTGAGAGTAGGTCAGTAGGTGCAGCCCCGTGAGCTGCGCTTCGGTGTTACGCTTGTGTATGCAATTGCTTTGGCTCTGACTTGTTTCCAAGAGAGTGTGGTCCTGCGAATCAAAGGGGACAACAAGAGTGTAACATGGATGCAATCTGTGCACAATTACTTTAGAAAAACATTCGTACAGTTACACACTCACACACAAACAACAACCATGAGAACACAGTAATATGTTTTTCTAATATTGCACTCTCATATAAATTGCCTATCAATCAGAAATGTTTTGTTACGGTCAGGGTGCGGCGCAGGGCTGTTTTATCCAATGGTCCTGGTAACAATCACTCTTTTGGGGGTTGGTTGGCTCCACAATACATAATCTTATTTCTTTTGTTGAAGGAAATGTATGTTCCTCGGTTGTGGTTAGCTCTACACTGTGTGTTTGTGGGTCCTAATTTGTTATGAAGCTTTTTATGCTCTTTTGTGCAAGCTGCTTTCGTGAGGCCTAAAGAAAAGTCATTGTATTTGGTATTTGTCGCAGGAAAGTTGAGTTTAAAAGTTTTTCATATGCAATATGGAGGCCTGTATGGAATCTGCAGACTATTTACAAAGTTTTTGCACCGATCTCAATTGAAATTTTGATTTAAACATGGTGAAATGGCTTTCACCCGCAGCTCAAAGCTTAACTGAATTAACCAAAATATTTAACATTTAAGAAGCAGGGAAGATCTTCCAATTTTCTTTTCTATTGAATTTCTCAAAATTGAATGTTCGAATAGGCATTTTAGCATAAACTGTTGGTTATTTAAAAGCCATTGTGGACTTCACTGAAAGGCCATTGAGTTTTCCCACAAAATCCATTAGAATAATGGTAGTTAAAATTCATCTGTAGGTCCAGGCACACATTACTTGTCAAATTATCCAAGGTCTTTGTACCATTCAGATTCAGGCTCTTGGCTGGATAAAGGAAAATCCTGAGCTCAGTCAAACCTGATGGACAGTTATAGGACGTCGGCTTTAGCTATGAGAAGAACCACAATGCTAATGGTCTCTCCATTTTGTAGGATGGAGAGATTAAGCACATATTGAAGAGGGATATTATCCTTAAAAAAGAAGAAAAGAACAACAGCAATTTCATATTTATTTCTTGCACATACTGTAAGTGTAAATCGGTAAATACTATAATATTGTGGTATTATTGGCAGACTTTATGAATAGTCTTCATGTGAAGTCTGGCAATGAGGTCTGACTGTAATGACCATTCTTCAGCTCTTTGGAATATGGTGACCATGTACAATGAATGGCCAAAATGTTTTTTTGTTTGTTTGTTTGTTTTGGAGGGTGGGGGGGCCTTAATGAATGAATAAGTAAATAAATAGAGAGAGAGAAATAGGGTTGGAGATTTTTTGATGATTTTTTTGGTTTTGTTTTGATGTTTCAATAGAGCAAAATAAAAAGTCTACATATACTAGATTTTAAATTACATTTGCAATGTTGCATAAAGGCATTGTTAACCTCAGATGTAAAAAATACAAATGTAAATAATTTAGCAGCTATTTACAATGCAAAGGGAATAATAAATATTGCATCCGTTGAAACATGAGCAACTCATGTGTTTTAAGAAAGGTTTAACGCAAATCCAAAGATCAACGTGAAGCCATAAGCTACACATCTAAACAGTTCAGAAATCCATTTGAACAATATACAGCCCCAAACCCTTCCATTCTGGACAAATTCTTAAATTTCATCATTTATTAATACAAAACTGGTCTCCATACCAACAGACAACTGTATAGAGATCGTTGTGCCGGTCAGTCTATTCCTACTAACCTCAGTGGTCTTTTCATAAAGGCCAACCAGCAGGGGTCAGTTTAGTCTGCTTACATCATTCTTGAGATCTGGAGTGCTCAATCTTGCTCCTGGAGATGAACCTCCCTGCAGAGTTTAGCTTCATCACTGATTAAACAAACGTAAACCGGTTAATCATTTCTTAAGGTTAAAAATTACAGTCAGGCGTGTTATGGCTGCTTCGCATTGGGAGTTCGACCCCACTGGTAGATGTGATAGCTACACTGTTGAGAAGAAATCAAACAAAGATGCACTCCAACAATAAGAAACTCCCTAGCATGAACTTTGGGATGTCAGTGGTGTCAAATCATCTCAGAGGTTCTACTCTTTTCTTCCTAGGTAGCAAGGAGGCTGCATTTACATACGCCATCACGGCAGCAGGTGTTGCCCACGCTGTGACAGCAGCCTGTAGTCAGGGCAACCTGAGCCACTGCGGCTGCGATAGAGAAAAGCAGGGCTATCACGACCAGGAGGAGGGCTGGAAATGGGGCGGCTGTTCGGCAGACGTCAAATACGGAGTGGAGTTCTCCAGGCGCTTTGTGGATGCCAGAGAGATTAAAAAAAATGCAAGAAGACTAATGAATCTGCACAATAACGAAGCAGGAAGAAAGGTATGAAAGAAAACAAGTTGTATAAAGTGGTATTAATTAAAGTTACAAAAGAATGCAAAAATACAAGGGTTGGACAATGATACAAACACTGGACAATAGTGTTGGCGGTTTTGCGCCAGTATATGCGTGATCTGGTAGCCAAACTTCACTGATTTTACATTCCATCAGTAAGAGCAGGGTGTGAATGTTGAACTAGTAGAGCAGCTGTACATAAAATACTGCAATCCGCACAACATAATGCAAGACATAGAGTTCAAAAGTGGATAAATTGTTAGTGTGTAACTCGCTGGCTCATCTGTGATCAGGAGAGCAAGTCTTTGTGGTGTATCGAGAGCTACGGTATCCAGGATAATGTCGGCATAACACCACAAAGGACGAACCACATCCAACAGAAGTAACTGTCGGAAGCTGTCTGAAAAGGATGTCCTAACCTGTTACTAACCTGGAATGTATCCAAAAAACACAAAACCACAGCTCAACTCACTGCCGAATTAAATGCTCACCTCAACTCTCCTGTTTCCACCAAAACTGTTTGTTGGGAGCTCCACAGAGTCTATATTCATAGTGGGGCTGCTATAGCCAAAACAAACATCGGTTTTATTGGTGCAAATCTTGAGGTGTGGATAATGTAACATATATTGTTCTCTGATGGGTCCACCTTCACGGTCTTTCCCACATCTTTGGGAGTTACAGTGTGGAGAAGCCCCAAAGAGACTTAACACCCAGACTGTTGCTGCCAAGAATGAAGCACGGCGGTGGATCGGTGATGGTTTGGGCTGCAGTTTCATGACATTCTCTTCTGTGCATGATGGGTTCGTCATGGCCAAGAACTACTGGACCATTCTGGACGACCATGTGCACCTATTGGTTCAAACATTGTACTCTGAAGTTGGGGCCATCTATTAGCATGATAAAGGAAGAATACACGCAGCAAGACCTGTGACAGAATGGTTTGATGAACATGAAAGTGAAGTTGAACATCTCCCATGGCCTGCACAGTCAACAGATCTAAATATTTTTTGAGCCACGAAGTCAGAAAATGTTTTCTTCCACCAGCAACACATAGTGACCTGGTCACTGTTCTGGAAGAGGAACGGCTTAAAATCCCTCTGGCCACCGCAAAAGACTTGTATCTGTCATTCCCAAAGCAAACTGATGCTTTATTGGCCGCAAAAGGAGGCCCTGTCCATCCTCTGTATATTAAATTAAGGAATTGTCATGTTTTCATGTGACTTTGTTCACATGAACCATGAATAGTGATGCACTACTTTTAGACATAGAGATTAAAGAGTTAGCGGGAAAAAACATTACAACTGAATCTCAAATCCCTCTCACTGAAGGGGAATATTAAGATTGAACTAAACGGGAAAATGTCAACTATCACGTACGTCTGCCTGTTGAACATATCAGTAACACATCAAACAGCCAAATAGTTCTGCTTTTAACTCAAATGTAACCATATACATAAATGGGGACTTGAGAATTATGGACATTTCTCTCATTCTTTGATGTGGCCTTTCGGAAGGTAGAGAAAATTACAGGGTATGATTTGGCTAAAACATATTTTTTCCTCTCAGTTTTGACAGATATCTGGCATCGCACATTGAGACATTGCTCAGGACGTATTGAATAATGGGTTTTGGTTCAAATTGCTGAAAACAGTCAAAATAAAATGTCAAGAATTTCCCTTACCCGTCAGCTGCACAAATTCACTCGTACCACAGATTCAGAGGCCTCTGATGAAGTCATGCCCATTGTAAAAGACTATGTGAGTTTAACCAGGAAATAAAAAGCAGATAAACTACTTTATATATATATATATATATATATATATGGAAGTAGAAAACAAAACACAAAACAAAGGTTTATATGCTATTTGGTAACACTGTTTTTTCTCCTACTGCTGCAGGTTCTAGAGGAAAGGATGAAGCTGGAATGTAAGTGTCATGGCGTCTCTGGCTCATGCACCACAAAAACCTGCTGGACGACTTTGCCGAAATTCAGAGAGATCGGCTACGTACTTAAGGAGCGTTATAGCTCCGCGGTTGAGGTGGAGGCTGTGAGAGCCACACGTTTTCGCCAACCCTCCTTCTTACGCCTCAAGCAGTCCCGTGGGTACATAAAGCCCACAGACACGGACTTGGTTTACTTGGAGCGTTCGCCCAACTATTGCGAGGAAGACGCTGCAACGGGGAGCGCGGGAACGAGAGGGCGCCTGTGTAACCACACGTCCCCTCACACGGACGGCTGCAACCTGATGTGCTGCGGCCGAGGCCACAACACCCACCAGTACACGCGCGTATGGCAGTGCAACTGCAAGTTCCAGTGGTGCTGCTTCGTTAAGTGCAACACCTGCAGCGAAAAGACGGAGGTGTTCACCTGTAAATGAGCGAGCGGAACAGTTGAAAAGACAAAAAAGAAAGGCAAGAAGCCAATGGAGAGAAACAGGAAGTGTTTGAAAGAGAAATGGAAGTGTCAAACTTACACATGGCTTCGTTTTGCACATCAGGCAGTCTTTATGCAAGAAAGGCCATTGCCGAGGGAGATGGGGATGAATAATGAAGATGCTGGAACTTTAAAGGAAAATGCACTGACTTCAGACGAACTGTTTTGTAATTTTATGCAAACATGTGGATGCTACATATTCAGTGCAAGGCTTTAGTTCTCAGATGCTCACAGACTTGAGGAAGATCACCTGAGGCCTAAAATACAGACTCAAAACTCTTATCGGATGGTCTAAACTGCCCACAAAAGTGACTTCTCTAATTTTTTCAAATGAAAGAAAGCTTATTACAAAGACAACTTGTAAAAGACATGTGAAATGTCCCAACAGTTGAGTCCCTATGGGAGTTCAAGAGGAAAGACGTGCTGCAACTCTGGAAATGCTGGAAAGCTTTAAATGTTCGGTCACACTGTATCTGTTTGAACACTGAAAAAAGACATTTTTTCCTTCTCTTTGGAGAAAAGAAAGACTGAAAATGTTCATACTGTAGTTATCTCATAATGGTATACAGAGGTGTGAACTTCGAATATCATTGCTACTGATCTGTTGCTTCCAAAATTCAACCCGAAACAATACAGGACTTTGTGTATGTAAAAAGAGCTTCTTTACTCCTGCATTATTATTGCAGCTGATCGACAGAAAAGTGGTCAGCTCATTTCTACATTTGGGAATCATAATTATGTTGCCAGTTGCTTCACTGGTGGTTGTGATGCATACTGTCGGCTTTGTGAAAATGGAAAACCTTTGGAAAATGGAAAAGCGGAGAGAAGCTTCCTTAGTCATTTCAAGACTTGGCCATGTATGCTGCATTGTTTCGTCTATAAATTTGTGTGTGAGTGTCTAACCATTTGTGGGAACATAAGAGAGAGAGAGAGAGAGCTTTCAGATACTTCATAGAACTGCAATGTGACCCACCACCATTTGAGTGACCGACCATTCCCACGAATGCCAGAGACATGGGATTCCACATCACTGGTCCGGCGTGTACAAGGTCTAGTTTTATTCCGCCTGAGCCAATGGACCATACAGCTATGGATCTGAAAATGGTTAAAAGGTCACTGGAAATATTTTGAGTAGCAACATTTTTTTAATCTAAATTGTTTATACGAGTTATATGGCTGGCAAATTTGTTAAAATATATTTTTTTATGTAGAGAATATGGCACTTTATGTCAGGTATATTCAGAGTAATTATTAATACTATTTCCTTGTCATATTTTTATTGTTTAATTGCAGATTTACATTTTTTTGTCCTGATTTAATAATGTAAACTGTTTTTTTATTATTATTATTATTATTATTATTATTATTTTTCCTGAGCTCCCCATAAATTCCTTTTCAAGTTTGATATGAAACCATCTCATCTTTTTGTAGTCTGGTTGTATTTATACTTTTTTTTTTTGGAAGAGATGTACAGTAAAATCACAAGATAAATAAATGAATCAAACAGTTTGGATCAAATACATTCAACTGTGTTCATTTAAATTCATCTTGTAACTAGGCAAAACACACATCAACATCTTGCTCAATCGACTCGCTAGACCTTGCGTAAAGTTTCTTCCCAGATGCACGGAGCGGCTCACAGGCATGGGTGTAGATACTGCGAAACGCTGATCTCGGAGTGACGCAGATCTGCTCCCGCCTGGGTTTGAATAGGCATCCGACCTGGCTCATTCATTCACCCGCCGTATGCTCTCTGCCCCTCTGGTCTTTTTCCTGTGTGTGAAAAGCATTGCAGGCAGCCACCGGAGCAGAAGTAAATAGGACCTGTTTTGTTAGCTGTCTGAACTGCTGGGTACCGGAACCGCGTAAGCTCCCAACACTATACCCCGGATTGAGAGAAAAGTCAACCCGATTGTTTCGCACAAACATTTTGTCATTAAAAAATATGAGGCAGAAAAAACAGGGTGTTGTGGGGAAAGTAGAGGCCTCCATTGAGGGGTATTAAAGCTACAGGGGTGGGTGTGTGTGGACCACTCAGCTCATTCCAGGACAGGATGGGGCGAGATGTGATTCTGCAAGCTAATACTTCTGGTCTGATTCACTTGGGACAAACTAAGGGCAGAACTAGATGGCTACAAGGGCAAAAAAAAAGTTGGTGCGGGACAGACCAAGAACTGATGACTGTTGTCTGATTGACTGGTTCGTTTTGGGAGAGGATCCTAATGTCTAATATAGATTAGGCTGTACAGTAAACATACAATCACAATCAATAAGAATCTAGGGACCCTGTTCCTAAAATATACAGTGCACCTTCAGAAAGTATTCACAACACTTCACTTTTTCCACATTTCGTTATGTTACAGCCTTATTCCAAAATGGATTAAATTCATTATTTTCCTCAATTCTTAGCAAATCTTAGCAAATTTAATAAAAAAAAATAAAAAAAGCTACAAGCTTGGAACACCTATTTTTGGGCAGTTTCTTTCATTCTTCTTTGCAGGACCTCTCAAGCTTCATCAGGTCGTATGGGGAGTGTCGTTGCACAGCCATTTTCTGATCTCTCCAATTGGGCTCAAGTCTGGGCTCTGGCTGGGCCACTCAAGGACATTCATAGAGGTGTCCCGTAGCCACTCCTTTGTTATCTTGGCTGTGTGCTTAGGGTCGTTGACCAGTTGGAAGATGAACCTTTGCCTCAGTCTGAGTTCCAGAGCGCTCTGGAGCAGGTTTTCATCAATTATGTCTCTGTACTTTGCTGCATTCATCTTTCCCTCGATCCTGACTAGTCTCCCAGTTCCCATCCCCACAGCAGGATGCTGCCACCGCCATGCTTCACTGTAGGGATGGTATTGGCCAGGTGATGAGCGGTGCCTGGTTTCCTCCAGACATGCCGCTTTCTATTCAGGCCAAATAAGTTCAATCTTTGTTTCATCAGACCAGAGAATTTTGGTTCTCCCGTTCTGAGAGTCCTCTAGGCAGGCTTTCATGTGCCTTTTACTGACGAGTGGCTTCCTTCTGTTCACTCCACCATACAGGCCTGATTGGTGGAGTGCTGCAGAGATTGTTGTTCTTCTGGAAGGTTTTCCTCTCTCCACAGAGAAACACTGGAGCTCTGTCAGCGTGACCATTGAGTTCTTGGTCATCTCCCTGACTAAGGCCCTTCTACCCCTGATCGCTCAGTTTGGCCAGGCATCCCGCTCTTGGAAGAGTCCTGGTGGTTACAAACTTCTTCCATTTATGGCCACTGTGCTCATTGCTTCAATGCTGCAGACATTTTTCTGTACCCTTCCCCAAATCTGTGCCTCAATATTATCCTGTCTAAGAGGTCTACAGACAGTTCCTTTGACTTCATGACTTTGTTTGTGCTCTGACATGCACTGTTAACTGTGGGACCTTATATAGACAGGTGGGCGCCTTTCCAAAGCATGTCCAATCAACTGAATTTACCACAGGTGGGCTCCAATCAAACTGTAGAAACATCTCAAGGATGATCAGTGGAATCAGGATGCACCTGAGCTCAATTTTGCACCGGGTTGGATGCCCTTTTGCCTTCAGAAGTGCCTAAATTCTTCATCGCATAGATTCAACAAGGTGCTGGGAACATTCAACAGCGATTTTGGTCCATTTTGACATGATCACATGCAGTTTCTGCAGATTTGTTGACTGATACATCCATGATGCAAATCTCTCATTCCACCATATACCCCATAAATGCTCTATTGTATAAAGATTTGGTGACTGTGGAGGCCATTTGAGCATAGTCAACTCAGCTCACTGACATGTTCAAGAAACCATTTGGAAGTGATTTGAGCTTTGTGACATGGCGTGTTATCCTGCTGGAAGTAGCCATCAGAGGGCATGATAGGCATGGGCATGGTCAGCAACAATTCTCAAGTAGGCTGTGGTGTTTAAACGATGCTCAATTGGTCATTAGGGGCCCAAAGTATGCCAAGAAAATCTCCTCCACACCATTACACCACCAACTCCAGCCTGAACTGTTAACACAAGGTTGATACAAGGCAGGATGGATCCACGCTTTCAGGTCGTTACTCCAAATTCTGACCCTACCATCTTAACGTCCTAGCAGAAATTGAGACTCATCAGATCAGGCAATGTTTTTCAGTCTTCTATTATCCAATTTTGTTGAGCTTGTGCGAATTGCAGCCTCAGTTTCCTGTTCTTAACTTACAGGATAGACACCCGGTGTGGTCTTCTGCTGCTGTAGCCCATCTGCTTCAAGGTTCAATGTGATTCAGAGATGCTCTTCTGAAAACCTCAGTTGTAGTGAGTCATTATTTGAGTGACTGTTCCCTTCCTATCAGCTTGAACCAGTCTGGTCATTCACCTCTGACATCAACAAGGCATTTTTACTCATAGAAGTGCTGTTCACTGAATATTTTCTCTTTTTCAGATCATTATCTGTAAACCCTAGAGATGGTTATGCGTGAAAATCCCAGTAGCCAGTAGATCAGCAACACTCAGACCAGCCTGATCACCCTGACTATGTCTATATGCCTAAGTATTGAGTTGCTGGCATGTGATTGGCTGATTAGATATTTACGTTAAAGAACAGTTGAACAGGAAACTTGCTGGTGAGTGTATAGCATATATATATATATATATATATAGTTAATATTTAAGTTAAGGGAATTTTTTTATGAATACTGAATGCTTTTTAATGAATATGGAAATGAAAACTAGTTTGGCAATAAAAACTTTTAAGTACACAATTTTTTTTTTTTTTTAAAGTATTATGTTTCCAAAAAAATATTAAGCAGCACAACATTGATAACACAGGTAATTGCATTGTTTTTATTTTACTACAATAATTGCACTAAATTAAAGTGTTGAATAGACAATCCTACTATATCGTAATCTCCATCTAAGCCACACAGGAAGCTTGTTCAGACAAAAGTGGAATTGTTGAAATAGGATGGCTTTATAAACTAACCTGATTTTTAAGCACAAAATCTTAAGAGCTTTCAAAAAAAAGGATCTGAGTCTCACGGCTATTCAGAGGCGAACTTTATGTGTACCGATCAAGAGGCGGCCTGGTCTCTATAAAATTCACTGAATTAGGGATTAACCTCTACTCCCTGTTGGTCACCAGAGTCTCTTTAGTGGCTGAAAAGCCAGGAAGACACGGTTCTCCTTGTTTCATAGGATTTGAATCCTACTTTGGGGGGTGGTGGGGTTGGAATCAAAGACCACTAAATGCATCACAGACATCAGCATGAGTTCTCTCAGATAAGCTCCTCTGATTGATTTCCTCTTGTGTGGAGAACACAAAGCCCAGACCACCCCCTTGCGCTCCCAACTACTGATTGGATATTTAATGACCCCAGTGGGTTTTGTGGGCGTTTTAAGCCATCTCCAGAGTGTAATATAGCATAGTAAAGGGGTGTGGGGATGGGCTGATTGGGATAGCAGTCTCCCAGCTCCACTTAATCAACTCAACTATGGGTCCTTCTTTAGGGGCCTAAGGAGTAGACTGCCATCCCTTTCTTCCGCTCTGAAGCCCATGTCCCTGAGCATTGTGTCGTCTGCAACACCTTGTCTCCGAAGGCCTTGTATCAGCTTCTGATTTTCTAGGTTGAGTTCGAGGATGTTCCGGATGGCAAACACGGCCCACTGGCTTATGACTGACAGGAGTATTAAGGAAAGTTATTAAATTAAATAAACAAAAAACCAAATCAAGAACAAAAACTACATTTTATATCTTTGGATGTAAATCTAAGTGGTACGTTCCAGAGCAAACTCTCTCTGTGTTTTTAGCAGTTTTAGGGAGAGATTTACTAAACAGGGCTAATTAGCATGAGAGCCCAATTCCAAAAAAGGGAAGTGGAGAGTGGCGTCATCAGTAGATCATGCGCAAATTAAAAAACACAGATGAAGCCGGATCATTTTTATAATGACCTATGCAATCTACCAAGAGCAGAAATCCCCAAAAATCCCAACCCACAGTCTACATGATATTCTGGTCTCTAGATATGTCTCAGGTCCCGACTTCAACATAACTCTAAAAGATTCTTCACCTGTTTTATAGCCACCGGTACCCAAATCTGATCACTTAGAAAAGTAATAACACAAAAACACTCCTGAATTAATGTCAAAGGGAAAGAGATGCATGACATATCAGTATCATATTTTTTCTTGTCCAATCTTAAAATTATTATTATTTTTTTTAAATGATCCCTTTTGGTCGATACAAGACATTTAATTGTGCATGCTCTTTCCACCACTTTTACATTTTTAGATGCCACCATCTAAAGCTCACTTACAGGGATAGTTCACCCAAAAATGAAAATTGTGTCCTCAATTTGATCCAAGGCTGTATACATTTCTTTGTTCTTCTGAACACAAAGGAAGATATTTTGGAGTATGTTAATAACCAAACTCATCTGGGGCACCATTCACTTCCATAATATTATTTTTTTGAGAGTCAACAGACCCCCAGATCTGGTCACAAACATTCTCAAAATATCTTTTTTTGTGAACAGCAGAACAAAAATCTTGGTTTGGAACAACTTGAGTGCAAGTAAATGATGACATAATTATCATTTTTGGGTGAACTCTCCTTTTAGAGTTAATCATAAAAAAAAAAACATTAAACGCTATTGTGTTCAACAATCTTTAGCAAATCCCAAAATTATTATTCTTTTTTTTATTCTGTAGATTATAAAGTTACAAAGTCTAAATTCCCTTATAGTATTTAAAAATATATATATTTTATTTTTTTTTACATTCATTTTGACAAAATTGCCCATCATGAAATTAATTATTAGAATAAAAAAAAACTAAATCTGAAATCCAAAGTATAAGGAATAATAACACTGACACTTCCAAAGAGACCTTTGAAACATAAGCATAGGTTCACGTGAACTTTACAGTTAAATTACTTTACCATTTACAAATGGCCATACCAGAAATGAAGCTAGCATCACCAGGTCCAGCAACCACGCTAAACAGTAAGCAAGGATGACAACTTCCTGAAGCAGTCAGGAAGCGGCATCCGGGAGGACACAAGCTCAGCTTAGTGGCTCATCCCTTTGTGAAAGAGCAGCTGGCATTGTGCCCTGCTTTGTCTAATACAGACCGGCAGCGAATGGCTATTTTTTTTTTTTTTTTTTACAACAGTGCCAGCATCAGTCAAGGAGTCTTTGGAAATACAGCTGTAATGCATCAGATTGTCGTGTTATCAATGAACCGTTTCATATGGAACGGAGTTGGCAGGATGCAGGTCAACACTACAAAAATACAAAATGTCACTTCATTTCATTCAAGTGGTGATTTTCCAGCCAGGATTTCAATCAAGTTTTCCAGAAAGTGTTGCACATCTATAAAACTGACTTCTGTCAACACCACAGAATTACTCATATATGCAATACCTACATTTAGCTTCATAAACTACTATGACTAGATATTTCACACAAGAAGACTGATGAGTGAGGGTTATAAAATGACCGTGAGTCAGCCCAATGGTTCCACCTCTCTGCAGGGGACGTTGCTAGGTGGAGGGACATGAAACCATTCGGCAAGGCACTGGCTTTGCTCTAATAACATTTCAACTGCGTTTTCAACTTTGAACAAGCCACCAATCATTCAAACATCAAACAGTGCGGTAAAACCTCCATTAGTAATGGAATTTAAGGGGCTATTACAACGCTATTCACACTTTAGATAGCAATATCTTCGCATTTTTTCGCATGGTTATTACTAAACCAGAAAACGCTCATTAAACACACCACAAAAGCACAGAGTGAAAGCAACAAGTGAATGGAGTCACGACCAAGGATACAGGGGTTGTTGCTGTCAATGCTGCAGTTGTCCAGAATGAGAGCTATACCGTCCAGTTCTCTTACCTATAGGAGACAAATGGGAAAAAAATAAAGGAAAATGGTCTTTAACAGGGACATCGTGAGCCAGACTGGTCAGAAAACAATTACTTTCCATAGAGGAAAGTCCATGCGGTTAAGCTCTGGTTTGGCGCAGTCATATGGGTTTGCGCTGGTTTTCGTCACATGCAGTTTATAACTACACCGTACATTACCATGAGTCCGTATCGTAACCCAAGAGCTACAGTGGTTGCCCTTTAACCACCTTGGTTCATTACAAAAAAAAAAGAATAAGAAAGAGGAGACACAAGCTATAGAGCCCTGACAATTTTCTGCTGCTAATGACTAGCATGGCGTTTGATTGAGAAAGTAATGCTAGCAATAAAATCAAGGGAAACTTGTGTAACCATACGCTTCGGCCACAGAATTAGTTTTGTTTGGCTATCCTCACATGTAGTACACACTACTGCAGAGGCAGCATTTTAAGGCATTGGTGCTTCTGATGCAAAAGCTGGTCCAAAACTTAACTGTATTGCTTTTAGCAAACACGGAGAAATATATATTGATATACTGACCAGCCAAAAAGAAGAAAAAAAATTGTAATAGATGATTTTAATAGTCAAATACTTAAGAATCTATGAATGGATCATTATTACAGTGGTTATTATGTTTCTAACATGTTATATGTTTGGCAACGGTTCTTTTAACCCTAAAAGATGGAGTGTGTTGCTTTTCATTTCTTAAACAACCGTGTCAGAAGATGTATCAGTCGTATTCCAGGATGAAAATCTCAAGATTCATCAGGCTCAAGATATTTACCAAAAATATGGTGCATCAGTTTTTGCAAGAGCATATTTTAAACAGCAACATACCAATAAAAATTGTTCAGATTAATTTGTGCTTTCCTTTAGCATTAGCAAGATGATAAGGGCAAACTCTGTTGAAATTAAGTTAGTGTCTCGTCTTCAAGTGTGTTTTGTTCAAAAAGTGATATTGTGTGGCATGTGGGGAGCTGCTTTTTACGTTGAGCTGTTCAAATTCATCAGCAGTGTTAGGTAAGCTCTAAAAAAGTAATTAATTACTAGCTGCTAATTACATCTTCAACAGTGTAATTAGATTAATATAGGTAGCGATCATCATTAATCTACACAACACAGCTGATTTGTTTGCGGTTGTATCAGCTGTCAATGAGCTGACTGCTCAAACATTCAAATACTTGGCATTGTATGCTGTTAGCAGTCTGCGGCGTGCTTTCAGAACCCCCCTCCTTCCCCAGCTCCACCTGTGTAGATCTGCTATGGGGGTTAATTCATGTGTTACATGTGCAGCAGCATGTTTTACATTTTCACAGCAATGTCTGTGAATGTATTGGCAGAAGCAAGTCTCGGTACTTGCTCTGCAGTAACAGCAGCACAGCAGATCTATTCCGCCAAGACCAAATACATTTACATTGTCATATCCATAACCATGCAGTCTCAAATACCATATCAATCTCCAAAGTGTTGTCATGATATAAGTGTAATTAAATTACAAAAGTGTAATCCCTTACTTTACTTTTTCAAGGGAAAAGTAATTAAATTACAGTAATTAATTACTTGGCATTAATTACACCCAACACTGTTTAGGAGGTTCCATGACAAGGATGAAGCTAACTTAGGGGGCATTAGACAGAATCTGGCAAGGCAGTAAATTTGGAAAAAAAAAAAAAAGTCTAGAGTTTAATATAGTCTACGGACACCATTATAAAAAATGCAACTTTTTTGCACACGTTTACATACAAAAGCCATTACAAAGCAGCAATGGGAGCAGTAGGCAGTGAAGGTGCTCCCAAGGTTGTAGAACAGTGTGTTGGTCAAAAAGTGAGGGCACAGGCTGGGGGAGATTTGCTATTGTTTTTTGACCTTTGACCTCTCAGTTGTGTGCTTTGACCCTATTTAAGAAGGCCGGTACTAGGTTCTCCTCTGTGCTGATTGAAGAGGACAGAACTGAAAGGATGAAAATCCCTCCATGGCAGGAGGCTGCTTACAAGGGAATTCATTAAAAAAAAGGAGAAAAGGAACAAAGTTAAAAAGATTTAGGGAAGAAATTAGATGATGGAAGCATGAAATTCAGATTGGTTCTCAAGCCTTTATCTCCAGCGTTAATCCCCTGATTAGTTTTCAAGGAGGGAGCTTCCACAAACAAAAAGCCCAGGCCAGGGTTGATGGACAGCACGCAAGGCTCTAAACCACAGTATTGTTAATGTGTTTACCACGACTGGATTGTGCCGTCCGTTGATCAGTGCATTACTGGGCTTGGCTGCAAGCTCTATGGTGTTAGTTTCATCACTCATTGCCAACACATTCCTTAACATTCCAACGAGTCATAGAAATCCCAGGAGGGGAAGTTTAAAAGATGATTTCCAAGATTTATGCTAAATACTTCCTTCCCTTGGCAATCACATTGACTATTACAGTTTTTTTTTTACCTATCAATCAGTTCTGTTTTATTGATGAATTATAAGCAAGGTGGAGTCAAGCAGAAATTACCAGTCTCAAACCCCATCCAAAAAAAACCCCCAAAAACAACTCATATATATATGAAGACTTCATATGCAAAGCCTCTAAATGTCATCTGAAATTTTCTTCTAAAATGAGCATAAGAATGGCAATTATAATTATATAATAATTAATGGCAATAATGTGAAATAACTGAATATACAAGCTTGATAAAAATGCTCATTTTAGAAGAAAAATTTAAATGACGTAGAGGCTTTTGCATATGAGGTTTTCATATACTTTTTCTTATCTTTTAATTTAATATAATATATATATATATATATATATTATATATATATATATATAAATAAATGTATCTCTAATATTATTTCTATTTTTTGCATTTATATATACAAAGAATATATATATACATATACATATACATATATATATATATATATATATATATATACAGAATAACTTCCAGGGGTTATTGTGTGCAGTACCTTGTCCTGGTTGACAATATGGCCGTGACACAGGTTACCAATGAGTCGAATGAGATGAGCTTTGAAACTGAACGCGGGGTGGGTGTCGGCGCCCCCTGGCCTCGTCAAGGAGAAATTCTGTGCTGCAGTGAACACATTTTTACTGGTTTTGCCTAGTAAGTGGACTTCTTTCAAGAGATCTGGGAATGACAGAAGACAAAAGGAGATTTTAAGCATTACATCCAAGATGAGAGTGAGATTGAGCGACAAAAAAAGAGAGAGAAATGCATGCTGGCATAACTCCCATGTTTAAGGTGTGACGTAAGAGCTGGACGGATGAGAGGAGAGTCTGTGAAGAATGTAGATTGTGTCTGTCTGCAGTGAGCTGTGACCTGTCAGAGGTGTCAGTTTCATACAGCGCCCCACTGAAATGGCTGCTTTGTGTTTTAAACGGGAAAGGTGGGATAAGCATATAGGGGTATGTGGTAAATGTTTCATTTGAGTTTATCATCTGCAAAATGAACAATATGAAGCATAGTGAACTCAACCACATGTTTTCAAGACAAGAGACTTTTTAAAGTGAGTATGCACCAAAACAAATATTTTGCATCTTCATTTCATGGCAAAGCCTTGATAATTTCCCATGGTTTTTGTGTATTCACATTAAGAATGCATTAGGATTTTTATCTCCAACAAAAGCAAAAGCATCACGCCAGAACTCGACATTTACCGACTGTTGAGCTCAGAAGGCCAGAGTGATCCTGCAGGGCCATAAACTCTTTGCAGTCAGAGGTCATCAAGCAAAGGATTTCTAAAAGCCTGATGACGACCATAGCAGCCTAAAAATGCAAAACATTTACTAGGCTTAGTATATCTTCTATAAAATGTACACTACAGTTCAAAAGAACAGCATTTATTTGAAATATAATTTTTATGTAACATTATAACCGTCTTAACCGTCACTTTTGATTACTTTAATATGTCCTTCCTGAATAGAAATATTAACAGTAATTTCTTAAAATAAAACTAAAACTCTAACTGATGCCAAAAATTTGAATGGTAGGTTTTACTAAATATATTCTATAGTATACTATATGTAGCCAATCACAGACATATCCAATCAGGGCATGAACACAATAGCCAATCAGAACATTTTTTATATTTTTTAAATTTCAGTATCAACTTTGTTTACTTTTGACAACAATACTCTGTGGTATTACATAATACTAATATGAAGAGGTGCAGTACTGGCATTGCCGATAAAACCGACCTGATCATCTGGTGATTCAGAGCTCAGAGTGAGAACATCTCTGCAGTGATCAGTGAAGCAGGAAGCCAGGAACTGAGCTACACTCAGAGGCATGGAACAGTCCTTCTCCTCTTCAACAACACCAAGCTGAGCTGATATCAGCTCCAATAGTGTGAGCCTGTTAGCATACAATTACATGGACAAAATATTAACACACAATGTTATTTAAAAAGATACATTATTACTTATAAGCCATTTTACTGTCCTTTAAAAGATTAGTTCACTTCAAAATGCAAATTACCCCAAGCTTTACTCAACCTCAAGCCATCCTAGGTGTATATGACTTTCTTCTTGCTTTCCAACAAACACAATCAGAGTTATATTAATAAATATCCTGACACGTCCAAGCGTTATAATGGCAATGAACAGGGCCAACGAGCTTGAAGCTCAAGGAAGCGCATCCATCCATCATAAACATACTCCACACGATGGATTTTTTTAAGAAAAATATCCATATTTATCATGTTATACAGTAAAATATCTAGCTTACACCAGACAAAGAAAGTGTAGACTACGTCCTACACCTTCCGTATTCAACATACAAAAAAAGCAGAAAGAAGAAAGTATTTTACATCTAGGATGGCTTGAGGGTGAGTGAATCTTGGGGTAATTTTCATTTTAAAGTGAACTAGTCCTTTAAGAGTGATGCTCTGGCTCTGTTCCAAACCCTAGTGAGCGGTCTTGCTGTCTGTATTGGAAATGACCTTTTAAGGCAGCATTCTATTCAAAATTGAATCTCATTGGCTTTGGAATTGGAATTAATTGGAATATTTTTAATAGATAATTGTTCACCGAAAGTACAAAGTGTGGTAAAAAAAAGTATATTTTTAATTATGCAATGTGACTTTTTTCCTTTTGATATTTCATAGTTGTCATCTGCCATTGCCGAGTTCCTCACAATGCATTCTGGGTTTGCTTTATCCATGAAGGCGGAGATGTAACCTTCGAATTTTAGGTATTTAAAAATGTGTTATTTAAAAGGCTGCTTATTATTTGTAACAGCCTTTGTTGCCTAAAATGCTGTCTAGTTATGCAGCTCACTAGAATTTATAACAAAGTGTGACTCAAATCATCCAAGAGTTAAATCTCAGCATCGTGACGCACTGACCTAGATATAAGCATCTCGTTTTCATGAGTTTTTACCTTGCATCATTGGTCATTTCGGTGTACATTTTCCTAATAAGCACTGCTGACTTGAGGAAATGTTGTGTGGCAATAAAGACACTGTAAGAAGAGTAATATATGACCAAAACGGGATATAAAATAGGTCTACAGATGACAGATGAACTTGTTCTAAACTGGTTTCAATGAAAATGAATCAAAACAAAACACAAATCTTACGTCCAGTCCACATCAGGCAAGGTCCTGCACAAGTCCATGATCTTCAGGGACAATTTAAGCTGCAGCGTGTCTTTAACTAGCTGTTCTGTCTTGTGTTCATCCAGACAAGTGTGGATCACCATACACGTGTATGAAACGGCTTTCTCATCTGGGAGCTCCAAAAGGTCCCTTGAAGGAGATAAGGAACAGTTTCAAAGAAGTGGCATATCACTAAACCAACAGTGAACACATTTTTGACTGACATCATAAGAAATGCACCAGCGGCCGTCTGACCATAAATGATCTCACCAAAAGATGTGCGGGAAACCAAGCTCCCAGATGTCATCTTTGCAGAGCTGGTTTCCAACGGCTATGTTACCAAGAAACTGAACACCACATCGAAGTGCTGCCAAAAGAGAGAGAGTACATTGATTTATCTGCCTGTTACCCTCCATCTCACAAAGAAGATCCTTTAGATTGAACTGAAACTGTTGACACCCACCATCATAAATGTCATTTGAACCTCCTGACGAAATCTTGAGGAGTTTGGCCAAAATCTCAAAAGACAGCTTGATAGAGCCTAGATCTCTGTAAGGATAAAGATGTTTTTCTTCTTGTTATAAAACCCTCAGGCCAGTCATTTAAGGATTATGATGTTATACACAGTGAGAACACATTGAAATTTGAGAAAACCTAGGGTTTTAAAAAACATAACTCACAGTTAAAACGAAGAAATTCTTTACAATTCTGCAAAATTTCTCAGCCACTAATCAAATGTATGGTATTGATCATGTGACTCTTTGAACAGATGGTCATTAAATATTAAGATATTAGATTTTTATATCTCTATAATACAATATAATACAGTTTAATGAAATGCACCTATAAATAAAGTTTATTATTGTTATTAATATTTTGACATCACATTTTGGTTAAATATTCAACTTTTTACTCAAATTGTTATGCCAAGGACAGCATTTGAAATTAAATACGTTGTACTACATTTTTTATGCAAAATTGAGCCTTCTGTATTAGCAGTCTCAGAGTTTTTGGACTCCACCACTACCTCAGACAGCACTGGTTTTGAGTGCACTGTACGCAGGCATTTCTGTGCGCTCTGAAACACTCAGCGGAAAGTTTACAGCACAGAGATTCTTCTTCCTGTGAATCCATCTCCTGACTCATATGATGCAAATCCACATTAAGTCGTGACAGCACTGCATAGAGGTTTCCAAGAGCCTCCCTGTCAACACTGTTCCTGAAACAAACAGCACATTCTGTGTCAGTAAATTTTTAAACAGATGAATATGTTTGGCAGTCCATGCATTTCCTTTATAAACAATTAATGTCAGAAAACTGGTTTATGTGTAAGTGGCTGTGGTGATGATACAGAGACTAAGTTGTTATGTATATCATTATAAGCAAATATGTGCATTAAACAGCTTTTTTTTTGATCTGAATAGAAATCTATGCAACATACTCTGCTGTCATAAACTTAAACACACACATTTCTATTCATGTTGTGGTACCTGAGCTGCTCATCCCGTAAAGCTTTCGTCACAGTTTGCAAAGTTGTAAGATGGGCGTTTGTAAGTTTTTCTTTGGCTATTTCACAGAGCGCGCTGTTTAAGTTCTTCATGCTGTCACTGGAGGCTGCCATCAACACGCGCGCGCAAGTAAACATAGAGCTTTACTTCCGCCTACCGGCTGCACAAGATTTCAAAATAAAAGCCAGCTAAATTGATTTTACGATGTTAATGTTCTAAAACGAGTTATGTGTGTAAATTCTGCTCATCTCATATTCTTTAAAGTCTATAAACTCTGTTTGAAAGAAAAATATGAGCATATGAACTATATTTGAGAAAGACTCTGCAAAATATATCAGCTGTTAGCTAACTAGCTAGCTAGATACATACATAGATAAGTTACCATGTAACGTTACTTACTGTAAGATTAGTAGTAGGGATATGGTTTTGTTTAATTATGCATTGTGAATAGTGTTACCAAAGACTTTTGCTACAATTCACTGAATATTAATTTAACAGACTATTAAATGAATAGTAAATTTGACATGCTGTATGATTTATCCTTATACAGTCAAGAAGGTGAAAATTTCAACAACAACAAAATATATCACTCTGCTAAGAAACAGCACACATAGGCATTCGACAACGGATGCAAAGACACATGAATCCATTTTTGAGTTCTGATTTTATGCCATCCTCTGAAAAACCCTCTGTGAAAGGTTACGCTGATTGAATCTGATCTTGAGAGGACTGGCCGAATGTTTGTGATGATGCCTAAATATTATTACATGATGTAACTTTCTTGATGTCCCCGTTCAAGAATGAGATCATCCGGACCATTATAAGCCAGGCCATCTGACACCCATTCATCTGAATCAAACGTTCAAAGGACTTCGACATCAATCGTTCCAGTTTTTTCATAAACAAGATGTGGGGACAAGTGTTCCAGCTGAAACAACAAAAGGCCCGAGTTCCCCTTTGAATCTCCAGAAGTGCCAGAGTATTTTGGGTCACTGGCTTTCCATTCTGTGGTTCATCTCGTGTTTTTTTCTGGCCAGGGAAATGCACTGAAGGAAGTTGGTCTTGCATGAAGAATATAATTACAGGTGGTTTTGTATCAGACATATATCCTTGGGTTAAGGGTGGACCCGCTGCTAATACATAAATGGGGTATTGCCGCTACCAGACCCTAAAACAGAGTCGTTGATCATGAGAGACAGAAGCCAACTGAAAACATCTACTGTGCTTAATGGCTTATAGGGCCAGCCGAAAATGTTCCCTTGCACCACTCCAAATGTATCTGGTGTCCTTGAGCAGATTGAGCAGACAAATATGTGCTAAATCAATGATCACTTTGCACGGCAGCGAAAGGCAGAAATATTATAGCAGGGGGGATGTGTGTTGCTCTAATATGGTTCTCATAAAACACTTCCTGGGAAGCAGCTGGGAGGAGGGAAGTATTGCCTTCACCATGACAGACTTGCATGAGACACATTATAATATATCCTGTCATGGTCTCACTCCAAAAGGAGGCTCCTGCTACAATAGTCTCAATATTGAGAGTGTCAGATAGGAAACATCACTCACATTATTCTGTGAAACATGACATATTTGAGTCATTACAAGAAAAAACAGCTTGACTCTTCAATAACGTGACTGAAAAACAGCTTTGTTGGGTTTAATGTAAAAGCAATATGCTTCTAATCTTGTAATAAACCTGGAGAGAGCTTGAAACGATTTTTTCTCCTGCATTTTGGTCCTTCATTTTCTACTCATTTCTAACAAAAGAAGCACTGCCCTCATAACCACAAATATCTTTTGTCTCAACAAAATAACTTCAATTTCAACCTTTTATTTTCTACACACGCTATTATTGTGAGCGATTCATCCATGCATTTGTTTCATTTACTTTTGTTGTTAATTTCAACTTGCAATTTCAACGTCAACTCAATTTTACTGTGAAACGATACGCTTCTCTCTGGTGACATATGCAAGACTTCACCAATCGTAAATCCCGCCCCTTTCTTAGAATCTACTGAAAGCTTTCATTCAGATCAGCCTCCATCCAATCAACAATCGATGTAATTTTCTGTTTCGAAGGTCATTTTCACTCAGATTTACATCACAATACAAAAAAATCTGTTGCAACTTCAGTTAAATTGCCATTTACTTTTCAGTGAACTTTCTTTAAATTTTGTAAAAAAGCAAGCATACTGAGATCCACATCATATGCAGATTATTACAAAAGTAGTGAAACAAATGTTTAAGTATTGCATTTTATCTTTCCTGATCTCTGGACCTGACAATTCCTTTCATCACACCCTCAAATCTCTAGACCCACAGGTATAAACCCTCCAAACCATAAGAGGAAAAGGTCTGTATCTGGAAAAATCACGGCCGCAAGTTTTCTTCAAAAGTATATAATTTACAGTCAGTCTGTTGATGACCACCCAAAACTAACATACAGAACCATTATTCATTCTCAACAGAAGCCTCAAAGCCACAAACTCAACTGTACTTTCTTGCTGGCCTCCACAGTTCTATAAATAGATTGCACGATTCTTTTCACTTTTAAGCAAAAAAAAAAAAAGAGGGTGTCCTAATTGTTTCGACTTGGTCAGTCCATTTAAAAAATGATTTGCAAAATAAAAAGTAAGTTGATTGGCTACTGGGACTTTTTAGATCCTGCCTCCTGATATAGGGCAGGGGATGGGAAAGTGATGAAAAAAGAAATAGATTGGTTGGTTTGGTTTGTTAATGTGTAACTGCAGCCCAGAACAAGCACCCCCTCTACTGACCACACAAAGAATTACACAAAATTGATTGCGAATTAAGTGTATTGTTATTTTAAATAATAATTAGCATTAAAATAAGTATAAAAACAAGATATAAGCTGACATATTTCTCAGTTTAATTTTTGCCCTTGTTTTTAAGTTATAAACCAGGATTTTCACAGTCTTACAAACATGGAAATACAGTATGATGGATTTTAAAATGGTGATCTCTAGTCCTGAAAACATTAACAAATAAAATATTTTAATAATGAATATACCTTTTTTCCAGTTATATCAAGTTCTTAAATATTTTATAAGGCAGAAATTGCTGAGAAATTGCTATTATTAAAAAGTCATCACACAACCAGAAATATCATGTAAATTCATTGCTAATAAGTGTAAATGCTCAACTTCTGGAATTTTAATATTAATATACTGTCACTCCTAGTTTCTATAAATACAAACATTTGAAAACAAGCAGCTCTGTAATTGCAGAAAAAGCTCCAGAAATATCTTGGGGGACCTTCAAATAATTTATAAATGGGGAACCTTGAGATGGGACTGTCACAAATGCTAATTTAAAGCATCTGCTGCCTATTCACTATTCATTTGGTGCATATTAATTATTACATAATAAAAAAAGCTGATCATTATGTGCACATATGATCTGTGAGGTGCTACTGCAGCCGGACTCAAACAAACAGGGCAAGCCTGCCGCACAAAACACGTACAATATTATAGATATACAGTAGAAACACAGATTTAGCAACCCTGTTCTTCCTCTTGTGGTGGTGATGGGCTGTAACCATTTCCTTTTTCTTGACCGACACCTGTTTGAACCTTAGTAATGAACTCTGTGCTAGTGAGGGCCTGGCCCCGTCTGGGACAGTTGGGCTTTACTGGCAGATGCTCGACTTTGTCTGTAAATAAGCAGAGGAATCGAGAACAATGAGTGTAGAAGCTATTTATAATTGGGTAGATATGATCAATCAGAGCATATCTTGTTTATTTCATACTACTCGGGTCATAAAAATATTTGAGTGAGATTGTATCGTACCTCCTGGAGTGATGGGCTTCATGAGGCGGTTAAGCTGAACTGTCCAGTGTTTCAGCATCTGAGTGGAAGTAGTCTGGCTCATCAATTCTCTCTGTGTAAAAATGATTGGTATATGGCTTTAGTTGAAAGTCTGATCACTTAAATAATTAATAGCACATGACTTGAGGTGTCATTCAGGTAGCACAAATGGCTATTTTTAGTTAGTCCCACTGTTTTCTAGTCTCTCACCTCAGTGTTGTGTTGACCGCTCTCCTCTGGTTGCTGGATGATGGGTGGTGCTGCAGTGGAAGTCGATTCATCGATAGCTACCTCCTTTTATACAATAAAAGTCGTTTGTTAATGAACTACTAAACAAGTTGTAATTAGAACAGGGGCGGTCCAGCCAAGCGATGCTTGCGTTAAATCATAAAAAGATATTTGCTTTTACGTGAAGCTCATTCAGACCTGCCCTGATCTGACTGTGTGAACTGCACAGGCACATGGACTTTAGCCCATCATAAAAAGAGACAGTAGCAAAACAGCCGGTTTAAAGGAATAGTTCACCTAAAATTTGGTCAAAATCATATTGACAATTTAAACGTTTGGGGTGAGTAAGATTTTTTTTTTTTTTTTTGAAAAGAAATGAATACTTTTATTCAGCATGGAAAAGCCTTTACTGTCACTTTTGATTAGTTTCAAATGCTGTTCTTCTGAATGGTCTATTCAAAGAAAAAAAGTATTACAGTTTCCACTATTAGTTGGTGTGACCTTTTATAGTACAGTTAATGCAAAATAAAACCTAAGTCAGCTTAAGCTAAAAGCCTTATAACCTAGCTTTATCCAGCAATACTGGCGATGCTGTTGAGCGCCCATCTTTAGAGTGTCAGCTATCCTTCTACCAGGGTTGCAGACTGTGACCAAAATGGTCGCATATGCGATCATTTTTTGAGAACGTGAGACATGCGTGACACATGCATGACATATTCGCGCAAGGTATCAGCAGCTTCAATAACTTATATAATGAAGTCTTCATCTGGTTGCATGCCGACTTCATCCTCATGTGCCTTCTTGTTAACTTTTCTGGTTGGTTATGATCAGTTCATAATTTTCAACATTCTGCACTTTTCATCTTATCTCAATTACACAATGTCATTCAGTTGCAGTTTACACAACATAGCATTTTTTGCAAGCATATTTGGTATTACTCAGAAGTAGATAACATAAGAGCAATTGTTAGTATACGGCAGTAAATCAAAAAAACAAGTAAATATCATATTTGAACAGGTATATAGCAATATCAACATCAAAAACCAACACCACGAAAATATTAAGCAGCACCACTGTTTTCAACATTGATAATAATATGAAATGTTTCTCGAGCACCAAATCAGTGTATTAGAATGATTTCTGAAGGATCATGTGACTAGAGACGAGTAAAACGGCTATTTTAATTTGCTATAATAGTTCACAATATTACTATTCTTAATGTATTTTTGATTAATTAAACGCAGATTGAAAGAGTTCTTAGAAAAAAATCAATCTTACTCACCCCAAACATTTGAGTGGTAGTGTAGTTTATAATTTTTGAGTAAATGACGACAAAAGTTCAGTGAACTAACCCTTTATTTCAAAGAATATGGTTAACCATGAATGTTTTTGCCTCAATAAACCTTAGACGCGTCCGAATTTGCGTGCTTGTGTGTAAATAGTGCGAGTAGTGTGTTCACACTGAACATTTCAAAATGAAAAAGTGCAATCTAAATACCCGGATGATGCACTTAATAACAAGAAAAAACAAGGGCTTTTCACACTTGACTAAGTCTAAATCCCAGGTATTCGAAAACCTGGGTTATCATGCTTCACTCTGCTCATAATTTACCCGGGGTTAACAATTAATCCTGGGTATTCCTAAAATGACATGTCACATTGTACATTCTTAAATGTAATTTATTTCTTTACAATAACTCCAGTTGTGTCTTGTCTCTCACCTCTGTTTTGTGTTGACTGCTCTCCTCTGGTTGCTGATTGATGGGACATGTTGCAGTGGAAGTGTCATCATGGGATAGCGGCTCATCCTGACTCCTAACAGCAGGAGTTTCCAGCTGACTTTGAAGGAGGAGAAGCTCCGCAAGTTTCTTCTGCTCCTCTGCAAGCTGCCTGCAAATATAGATGGAGTGTATTTCTTGTCCTAATACAACAGTGTCCTTATGTGTTGGCGAAGGTGTGAATATGAGATTTGCAGTACCTCTCCAGTTCCTGTCGGACTCTGTCTTCTTCTAAACGTGCGTGAATCTGAGTGTTGAGCGCTTCTTCCAGTTTAACTTGTGTGAGTTCTAATTCATGGATCCTCTTCTTCTGCTGCTGTACTTCCTTCTCCATCTCAGTCAATGAAACTGTCATCCTCTCCTTGGCCTACATAACCACCAACTTTTTCACTATTGTTTCTAATGCTCCAATATTACAATCTTTATAATGTTACAAAAGACTGATATATCAAATAAATACTGTTCTTTTGAACTTTCTATTTACCAAAAAAAAAAAAAAAGCACAATGAATGATTTCTGAAGGATCATGTGACACTGACGACTGGTGTAATGATGCTGAAAATTCAGCTTTGCCATCAAAGGAATAAATTATATTTTAAAATATATTCAACAGTTGTAAATGTAGACCACAGTCATTTTAAATTGTATTAAGACTTCAAAATATTACTGAATATTACTGTATTTTTCATCATATAAACGCAACCTTGATGAGACTTTTTCAAAACCATTAAAAATTTTTACCGACTCAAAACTTTTGGATTAATACATCACAATGTCATACAACTGCTCTATCCAAAGTCCTGAAATGCTGCTCTCATAGTATTACAAGTGTATGAATATGCTAAAATATGTTTTAAGAAGCGGATGTAATGTGGCAACACTTTAATGAAACAGGATGGCTAAAAAAATGCAATGTCTCACCTCTTTAGCTTCTTCGAGCTGTCTCTCCAGATCTCTCTGTACTGCCTGCTGCTTCTCTCGCTCTTGCTTCTCTTCCTCTTTACGCTTTGCCTCAACCTCTCTCTGTTTCTGGGGAACAAACACACCATTTTTAAGACAAAGTAACACAGGCTAAGTTTGGAATACAATTCTAAGTCAATACGGCAAAGCACATTTCATAATACAAACAATTTTTAAAAAAAATAGAATGTGCATGATGTGCATGCATGATTACAGTTTATGATTGTCACGTGACATTTTTAACTATACCGCTTCACGTCCAGTTATCAACAAGGTAATTTTGTATATTTAGTCCAATTTCTCTCAATTCTCGATGTTCCAATCATACAGAGAAGACTCAAAACTTTCAGATGAATCATCATACAGTCTAAATGGAAGTTCAAGTCAAATGTATTGTGGGATGCAACATCTCACACGCTGTGCTTCACTGCAGTGGTTCTCAAACTTTTTGACCCCTTTTTGATATTTTCAGTGTTTCTGATGAAATTATGACAAAGCTGCTTGTTTTCAAAATTTATACTGATATTTTGATTTATTTAATGTGGTTAATGTAATATATGAAATAAAATTATTTTTTGTATTGAATAACTGTGTTCTTCAATTAAAAAAAAATGGTTGTGGCGGGGAAAACAAGTGTTTATTTGTAGCATTTTAATTAAAATCAGACTTAGATTTATTTTAAAATATATATAAAAATGTAATAATTTTAAATACTTTTAAGCCGTCCTTACACGTTTGCTGAAGGCCCCTGGTTGAGAACTGGTTGGTATGAGTAATCTAGTAACATGCTATTTGGAACATTGCCCAATTACAACTTTATTAAATCAGCTACTTGAATGATGCTCTCGATGTGTTGCTCCAATCTCTCCGTTTCCGCCTGGTGCTCCGGAGCAGAGTGCTGTGACGCCTCAACTGGACTGGTTTCACTGTTGTTAATCTGGTTACTTTGAAGGGTCTCTCTCTGCTTGCGTCTGCTCAATTTCAGCTCGTGATGTAGAGAGCTCTTACCCTCGGCCCTCAATCTCAACGCCGTCTGCATGGCTACAAAACAGTTCGGCCCATCATACCTCAAACAAAACAGGACACTTCGACAAGAAAGCAACAGTATGGTATGTGTGTACTCATACATATATATATATATTTAACAGGCAAATACTTAAGAATCTTTGAATGGATCATTATTACATTGATTATTAGGTTTCTAGCATGTTATATGTTTGTCAATGATTCCCAATTCTCCCTCCCAAACATTTTTTTCACTATTTGAGCCTGATGAATCTTGACATCGTCACCCTGGAATATGGCTATGATACGACGAAGGATCATGTTTGTGTAAGAAATGAAATGCTATAAACTGCATCTTTTAGGGTTAAAGAACCGTTGTAGCAAGTTGAGATAGGTAGAAATTCTGAGCAGGAAATTCCTCTGTGGGGGCTTTTATGGCTTTTTGTCATTTAAGCCTGATTAAAATGGGCCTGTAGGGTTTGTGTCCATTTATACTCCTAATAATACAACAAACGCACACTGAATTCTATGAGAAGGGGACATCCATGAGTCATTAAATGAGCATTAATTTGATAGGAGACACGATATATGTAGGGTTACCTTTACTAGCAGTTCCCTAATAAGATATGTATAAAATGAAAATACGTTGCAAGAGACACTTTTCACAATGTCCTGGGATGCACGTTCATTTATACAGTAGATTAATGCAGGAAAGTCTGTTTTGAGGACTATGGAGTTTTCCAATGGCCACTGCTTTTTCCATGCGTCTAAATCGTTCAGAGCAGCTTCTGCATATTTTCGAGTCATAAAAATCAACCTTATTAGATGGTGTCCATGGTAACTGAGGCCCTTCTTGTCCTAGTTGGTCTTTGGGGGAGGATAGTTCAATAAATCACAGAATGTGTTTCAAGAATTATTTGTTATATATAACAAGTAATTGTGTCTGATTGTGTATAACATGCATCCATCCATAGACTCTAAAGTATTTGCCTGTTTTGACTTTTTTTTGGCCATGGCTCCTCACCTGTAACCCAGT
The DNA here is from genome assembly GCA_037194245.1 of Opsariichthys bidens. Lineage (NCBI taxonomy): Eukaryota > Metazoa > Chordata > Actinopteri > Cypriniformes > Xenocyprididae > Opsariichthys > Opsariichthys bidens. The sequence continues at coordinate 11,531,026 of CM074287.1, read as the reverse complement.
CTACTCTTTGCTTCAGGTTTGAAGCACTCATCTCATAGGTCCTGATGGGAGTCTTCACACAGAACAGGCAGCGTCGCCCTTCTTTATCAGGGAGATTCTGAGCGTGACGTCAGAAAGCAGTAAGTTATGATGCCTGATGCATTTAAGATATTTATTTTACAGTGGAATACACTTGCTGAGTTACCTCCACCACACAGTTCTCCTCCAACAGGATCTCTCCTTTCTTCTCCTTCAGGTCCTCGCTGACAAAGTACGTCAGGCTACTGGACTTCAAAACAAACCAGCGCTCCTGCCAGTTCCTGCGAACGTGCCCCTTCTTTAACAAGTAACCCTGATGCATAAAGTGAATAGGAAATAGACAGAATGGAACTAAAAGACTGGAGATACAATCATTGTAAATGACTGTGCAATCTGTTACACAATGAAGGAAGTAAACAACCACACTGCTAAGAACCAGACAGCGTGACAGTAGTTGCAGATGATTTTTTCTTTACATTATAGTAATAATTTACTAGGATTTCCATTATTAGATGCTAATATATAAACCTAGAGTGATGCACGCAAAGCATCAGTCACCTTCTTGATGTTGTTGTGGTACATCTCCATGAAAACATCGTCCACAGCGAGACTGAAGGCCTCCTTACTCTCAACATGCAAAAGCTGGCCAGCACTCAAATGTTCCAAGAACTCCCACACCGACATGCCGTCCTGAAGATCAACATTCTGGGACAACAGTTCCTCCAATGAAGTCGCATCCCACTCCAGACTCATTGCACTGGAGATTTTCTTCAGCAGGTACTCCAACTAAATTAACAGAGGCATTTCACGCATTAGCATCAGCTACAGATGAGTTGTTAAAGACATGTTTTTTTGTGGATGAATCTTACAAAAAAACTTGTCCAATTTCGGGTTACGTATTATATATATATATATATATATATATATATATATATATATATGCATCAAGAAAATGAACCTTATTTTAATGATATTTTTTTGCATTATTATTATTATTTGTTTATTATATTATTAATAAATCACCTCCGCTGCTGAAATAAAGTAAATAAAATAAAATGTCATTTTTTCTGTTGATTTTGTGTTGAAATATGACATCTTTGACTGGTTTCAAGCGATCCACCAATACAAAGGGATCATAAAATAATCTTCAAGGGGTTTCAAACAAACCACGTTTGCTCTACGTTGAAAAAAACCAAATGAGGGGAGCAGATGAGAGAACACAGACGCAAATGACAAAAAGCAGCAAGAAATGAGAGTTACAACATATCCTCCAATTTGGTTTCTTGATTAAAACTTCTCTTAGCCAAGTGTTATCATCAGGAAACCACCACATCTATATGAAGCTCCAATCCTTGTGTCACTTCCTTCCTTAAAAAGCAAAGGTTCATATGAAAAAAGGTAACACGATACTGTAGCTTTTAGACACTATCTAAAAAATAAACTGTGAGATTCTCACGTTAACAGTCTCATTTTAAGTGTTAGCTCTCACTTAAGCATCGTAAACTGCTGCTATTCACAAACATAAGAATAAAGAGACTTCATTAGTGTGGAAAAAGTCATTTCAAGATGACATCCAGCCCCTGAAAGCTTTAGTCTGATTGGTTATATTATTTTGGTTAACAGGAGATTTATATAACTCAATAAATATTTTTAATTTCAGCCAGAGTTGGGTTATGTTTGTATCACTTCAGCTGTAGTTATTTGCAGCAATGTCTTATCTTAGTATCTCTCTATCTGTCCATCTTTCTTGTTTTCTCACTCACCTCCGGTTGAATGATGACTAATGGGTAACGGTCTTCCGAGAGCAGGTTGAAGAGACAGAAGAGTTTGAAGCAGTCTTTCTGTGAACACAGGCCCTTCTGAATGCTAGGTTTCCAGTTCTTCTTTGATGTCAACGTCCAGCACAGCTCATCAAAGGTTTCCTTACTAAACGTCCCCTCTGTGGCCTGCAAACGAACAAGTGCTTTTAGCAGCCAAGAAAACATTACCTGACACTGTTCACCGACAGACATTGCTCAGTGTTCAATTAAATTAAACTGCAACTGCAGATTTTAAATTACAGATCTTGTGTGGAACAAAAATACAGAAATATTAAAATAACATATGGACTTTAAGGGAGTTCTGACTCATTTTTGAATGCTTAAAAGCTCTGGAATTGCATGAAAAAGAGCATCTAGAACATTCTTTAAACTTTCCCTGTTTGTGTTTCATGGCAGAAAGATTTAAAACAACAACCCTTGAATAAAACAATTGTACTGAACATGCACTTGTAGTGTTTTTCAAATCAGAAACGTTTAACAGTATGTGCAGCTATAATGCTAATAAAATAAAAGGGCACTTCATAATACATGACTATGTCACTTAACGCACTCAAGTGTGCTAATAAAGTCAAATTAATAGTCATTAAGTATTCATGTGGACATACAAGTATATGTAAAGTACTTGATTTTACTTTTAACTGTAGTGTGTTAACTGATATTACATTTAAAGTAAATATATTTTAAATGTACTAAATTGCAACTTCATCATTACAAACGTATGTTAAACACATACAAGTTTCAATAGAAATGACATTAAATTATTTTTAGCTTACCATAAATGTTTTGTCAGTACACTCAACCGTACACAGCATATTTCAAAGTCAACAGAAGTAATTATGAAAAATGTACTAAAGTTCTACTTAAGTGGGTCAAGATGCACCTATTTTTATTTAATGTAAATTAAAAAATACAGTAAAAATACATTTATTTTTAATGGTAAATAACATTAAATAATGTGTCCTGAAACATTACATTCAAGTTTGCACTAATATTTTTTCATTAATAACTTTTTAAAAGTATGCTAAACTGTACTTCTTTTTACAAGGAAAATGATGACAATTTAAATTTTGGTAATTCTGGAGAGTTAACTTATCAGACCTTTGCCAGGATGTATTTGTTGAGGTAGGGCATGTAGCCCTGGTTGGACACTGGCCCATTGTTATTGTCCTTAAAGTGCTCCTCTAATGCAGGATCGTGAGGAATATTCAGCGCCGTATACAGATTGTGTGAGAGAACCTGGTGGAGAAACACACACACAAGCTTGTTTACATATCATGATGTAGGTTTAATGGTTTAAAACTGAGCTAATTATATTTTATAAAACATAAAAATAACATAACCAAAACAAAATTTTTTCTTTTTTTTTTTTTATTTTTTTTTTTTTTCAAACATCATTTAGTGATTATTAGTTTTTTTCATAGGGGCCCAAACAATGTCAAAAAATTTCAGGTTTAACTATCTTTGTAGGGCCATTTGTTCACACAATGTAGATACCCCCCCCAAACCACACCCACACCCACCCACACACACACACACACACATCATGTTTTATCATATCATGATATCACCACATCAGCAGATAAACAAGACCACACACTAGAAGTGTGGATTTGCGTGGAACACCACTATATTACAGTGGCCACAAAAGAATAAAAAATATTTCAGGGAAAAATATTTATGTTTAAAATATGCAACAGCAAATTTATACTTATTAAAATAAGACAAAAAGTATTTGAACACTTTCTGTTAGTGGAACAGATTCAATGTTAATTTGCGTTTACTATGCCTGAGGGGAACTGACTTCATACAGAACCACTAAAATCACTTAGAAACTAACTGGGTAGAAGTAAATGCAAAAAAAAAAAAAAAAATGCCACAGAAAAGTGAAGTTACTTCTTTGAAAAGGCCTGACCTGTCAATTTCTCTTCAGCTGTGAGTAATGAGTTGTATTTAAATGACATGATCATGGGACCTTGTTGTGATATGTTATACAATCAGCATGCAACTGACCTTTATACAACGTACAATAATACTTTAACACAAAAGAAAAGAAATTTGCAGTAAATGGCAAAAATGCTCTCAGTTTAAGTTCTAACATGCCTGGGCCCATGTCTGTTTATGCTGAGATTTTGAGCAAAGTCCCGACCCAGGACATGTTTAAACATGAGAAAGACTGTCAAAGCTGTCTGCATGGTGACTGCGTCCTTTGGTATTTATTTTCAAACTCACAGACCAGTGACAAGATTAAATCAATCAATATCGATCTACCTCAAAGAAACAAGCTGAGATCATTTATTACCACATTAGAATGTGTTTGTGTGCCTACTGTATTCTTAACCATGTTTTGGGGAACAACCTGAGCTCAAAAGTGAGCTAAACCTGACAAAACTTCCTTTTGGGGGACATTCATATTTGTATTCATATTTTAAAATTTTAAATTGTGAAAATGCTTACTCTTTTTCCTGTTGAGGTGTGGGTCAGGTTATAAGTCGATGGAATGTCCTCATATAGCCAAATGTGATAGAGGTATGTGTGAGCTTGTTTTCATGGTTTATGAGGACAGAAATTTGTATGACACGGTATCACACTGGTATTACGACGTAAACATGTTTTATGGGGACATTTGATGAGTCCTCATATTTAAAATAGCTTTAAAAGCATACTAAACAAAGTTTTCTTAAAAATGTAAAAATGCACAATGTTTTCTGTGATTGGTAGGTTTATATGGGGAGTGAATGCAGTTTGTACAGTATAAAATCCATTACGCCTATGGAATGTCCTCACTTTGATAGCAAAAACACCTGTGTTTGGACATTTGGACAGTTGTTCCTTTCTTTTCTGTTGCTCTTGATAAGGAAATATGACATTTTTAACTGATCACAAATGTAGAAAAGATTAACGGTGTAGCCTAAATACATGAGAAATCATCTTCGTGAATAGAGTAAACAACACTTGAACATACTGAAACACGAGTGAAATCAAAGGTACACAGGTGGTCTGACCTTTAGTTGCGACTTGGACACTTTTCCGCTCTGCTCAACATCCAGAGACGTGAACGCGTACCAGATGGACTTCAGCAGCTCGCTTTGTAGATCCATAACACCAGTAATAACACATCCTGCTCTCATTCTGAGACAGATACCGCTTTACTTTGCGGAACTGAGACATAGGCTGTGCTTCAAAATCTAGTGAGCTGCCTAGATAGGCAGCACTGTGGGTAACACGGGCGCGCGCAACAATACACGCTCCAAGCGGATCTTTACCACAGCTATGATGCCCAAAAATGCTGTCTAGGTAGCAAGCGGGTTATATTTTGACACATAACCTGGTTACCGAGTAAAATGCACCAGCTGGGAGGGACAGTTACTGCTGGTGAACTTAAAACCTCAGTCTACACCGCGAGTAAAAGTGCAACTGAATCAGAATAAACAAAACCTGTACGCTAAATGACAACAAATTACAACTGCAATAAACGGGACATAGTGATTCCGTTAAATTAACAGTTTAGAAAGCTTGATTGAGATGTGCTAGAAAGATACAAAACAAGAAGGAAAACAAATGGAGGCTCTAGTGGTGTTTTGATTCGAACGAATCTTTTAAGTGAACAATTCATTCTAAAAGACGAGACGGTAAATGGCTCAATGTTTGTTCGCAGTGTAGTGAATGAACAGTTTAGAGGAAGAACTGGAAACGAATCAGTAATTCCAGAAGCGTCCAGTTTGCCATTAGAAACTATGTGTGAAACAATCTCGCTCACCAGGAGATAAAGGGAGAGGAAATGTGATTATTTAAAGGGTTAAAACTATGACTTTATTTCGGCTGTTATTATTGTCTTTTTCTATAGAGTAAAATCAGCAAATATAATTGACCCTTCACAAAGACCCGCCATCTTTAGTTACTGTTGCTATAAGCCATGCACTCTCAGGCCACACATCATGTTCTCACGCAGTGAAAAATACATTGTGAGCTACGTTGCACTGACAACGTACGAAACAGTTTCATATTTAAAATATTGTGATTTTTTTTTTAAAATAGCTATTTGAGTAGTCAATGAAAAAAAAGTAAGGGTTACACAGCAAACTTTGTAAATAAAATCATATTCTGGAGGTTTAAATGGTTGGGGTCCAATTGGCCCCAGCGTTGAAAAAATGTTGCTGGTTTTTGAGTTTAATATGAGGGTTAAAGAAGTTTAAACTATAAAAACCATATAGTGGCTCTTTGATGTGTCGTGACAGATCGCTGTAGCTCCTTCAAGCGGCTCGTGAACCATCATCTCTTCATACAAGTTCACGTGAATGAACATCAGAAGGAATGTTGTTTCAAGCTCGGAAAGACGCGAGTACACACAATTGGTCAAGTTGAAGTTCCCCAACATTAATCTACTAACTTCCCCTGATTGCTTTGTTGGACAAAATGGCGGATTCTGGGTTATGATTGGTTAGATCACCTGTCAATCAAACTGCAGTGAAGGGTCAATTAAGGCCTATATCTGCTATGCTTTGTAATCTGTAGCAATAACATTTATGACACTCTTCAAAATCGCATTTTAATGGCTTGTTTAAAGGGAGAAAAGGCTCCAGGTTCTGAAACCAACGCTCCAAATGAGCCATTTGTGAAAACGCGCTCAGTCATGACTAACTCAGTATAGTTCAACGAATCGATTTAGTGATCAAGATCAACTTGTGTGGGGAAAAAAATACTTGTGGAGTAGCAAATGAAGGATTGTGTACTGTTAATTGTTATTGAAGAATAAAATCTTGCTTAATGAGTTACTTGTGAAGAAGTCTTTTTTGTCAACAGATTCAAAAGACAAAGTCAAAGTCCCCTAACAGATTCAGTGTTAGGAAAATTTCCCACCACGGTGCTTGCAGTGCATAGAGTGTGTGAGTGGGTTAAGTGTTCTGTGGGTGTGAAACATAGTCTGTTTTGTGAAAGTAGTGAGAGGACGCAATTCTATCTCTGGTCAAGGTTCACTCGTGCAGCTCAGGTGGGAGTGAAACTGCATGTTTGTTCAGCCTTATAAAGCTACTCTAAGAAGCCAATACAGGAAGTTCTTAAATGGTTTACTCTGGAATATCGGCTTAATCGTCACATTCTATAAATATCCAGATATTTTAATTGACTCATGCCCTTCTAGCATGATAAAAAGAGGAAAGGGGTAGGCCTAATTTCAAAGACTAGAGGGAATATGTTAAAGAAGAAGTAACTTAAAAAAAATGGTTAAATAAATAAAATTGGTTTAAGTGCATTGTTTCTTCCTCAAGACAATGATTTTGGGTAGGAAGAGAAAACCGCATAATCAACATGTAAAACGAGACGTGAAAATAAAATGTCAAATTATAGCTCATGCACTTCCTCAAGTCTCAAGTACAGACATCAGGTGACATCGGATTCAACTTTATCATGCCAAATGTGCTTGTCTTGATTCATCTTTAACACACTTTGACTAAAGTGTTCTTGCAGAGCTCTGATGTAGACAAGTTTCAGAACAGAATCAGGGGTTTAATGGACAATGAAGATTATAGAAACAAAATCTTAATGTGAGAAACAAAATAACTGCTTTAAGATCTGTACAAAGCAGATGACAATGTCCACCATCTAAAATGTTTAAAAGCTCAGTAAATGGCACGCTTCATTCTCACTTTCTCTTTCCTGCCCACTCACAAGAGATGACACAATAATATTATAGCTTAATATTATTAATCAATAATATATGGTATTAAATATATCTATATAACACTATGAGACTGAAATATAAAAACACATTCAGTTCTCATCCTATGTCACCATATTCATAAACACAGACCAGAGACTGTTGTGGTTTTGAAGCAGCTGACTGTGTAAAGAAACTCTTAGTGAAACAGACACAGATGAATGGGTTTCAACATGGAGGCAAGTCTCAGAAGACATTAAAAGGAATATTATGGGACCGGTACAAGATAGGCTCATTTGACAGCATTAATATTAACTACCACAAAATTAATTTCCAGTTCCTTATTTTCTTTTAAAAGGAAAAGGCTGGGCTATAAAGAAGCATTTATAATGAAGTGAATCCATAAATGTTAAAATACTCACTTTTCCAATGGTATTATAGCCTCTAGATGTAAAGAATATGCATGTTAAATTGATTTTAGTGTGGGGAAAAAACAACACACAGATAAATAAACAAATAAAACACACTTTTCTGTGTAGGTATATCCAATAAATCCAAATGTACAACTTTGACACCATGACAACACAATGCTGTAACCCATAAAACCCTAAATCCACTGTAAAAATAACATCTTTACAGCTCAAATAATAAACAGTTTTAGAAGAATGTGCTTTTATAAAATAATACGGTTCACATTTCTGCTCTTAAATACCCCAAAAATTGTTCCCCTTCTATTAAAAGTTTTATAGTAACGTTTACACTGTAACCTCAAAAATAAGGGATGAGTCCAAAAAGTTTTTTCGTAGTAATCATTATTCCATCACAAGTGTACTAAGAAGAAACTAGAAAAGTACTACGCCTAAATAAAAAGAGCTTGATGTTTAAAATTGCCCCCAATGACCAACTCTTTTCAGACAAATTATCAGCCTGCCTCATTTCTGGCTTACTGACAGATCGTCAGACGCTATGTATTAAAGAGCTGGCTCGCGTTCTGAAGAAAGATCTGGCCATATCTGGACATTCTGTACTGACTAAGAAGACCAGATCGAGTGGTACGTAGACCATATCGTTCTCTCGAGTGTTCAATCACACCTGCACTGGTCAACAAGTACATACACCCCCCCCTCCACACACACACACACACACACACAAACATGCACAAAAAGAACCCGTCCCGCTTTTGACACATCCCAGTCCCTCCTCACTCCCTTTCTATCACAAACACACACTCATCTACTACCGTAACTGACACACATGCTTTCTAACAAGATTGGGAGGGACAGTCACCCTTGGCAGGATGCATGCTGTGGGCCTCTGATGTAATTCCCTTCTGCTTCCTCTTGGTGCTTAACCCTGATACACCTCCCACATCCCAACTCTGCTTATAAATGCAAAAGAAAGGGATGCTGGTCCCATTAAGAGAGTCTGACTTCATAGACATGGACAATATGCAAGTTTAAATGGAGGTCTGGCATGGATGCACCCTTTCTTGATTGTGGAATTTCAATTTGACTCAAAACTGGAACTGACAGGTAAGACTTCGTATACCGATAGGTATTTCAGTATAAGCAATGATGGACAAGAAATTAATTTATTCAGATACTCTTGAATAAATGTGGGGTCTCTATTTGATATAATAGTGAAACTTATTGAGAATAGGTGGTTTCAAGTGAAGGTTTTCCATTGTGTTCGTACTTACGGTTCTCAAATGTGAGGGAGAGAGTGGTGGACACAAACCTCCTCATTCAGAGAAGGAGATTGGATCCCTCCCCAACTTTTCGAAGGGTTTCTTATGTCAATGGGTTCAGTGATCTTAGCGCAGACCTGGGAGAGCTGGTCTATTGAACACGGCAATACTGCCAGAGAACGGGAGAAGGGCTCTTTTGGTCTGTTCAATCAGATTGTTTTGACACAGGAGAGACCAGATCCTCTAAGTGTTTGCTTATCTGGAATAGCCATCCTACAAAAAGAAAGAGAGAAAATGAACAGGTGATGGAAGCTAGATAGAAAAAAATGTTTATGCATATCTCTCAGCAAACCGAAATGAATCTAAATTAATCTGAAATCAAATAAATCTGCTTTTTTCTCTAACAGATAAGTTCCAACACACAAGAGGCTCACAATTACAGATAAACAATCAGGCAATATGATGGATGAGTGTTTTCATGAAAAAGATTACCTTGTGTCACGACGCATCTACTCAAACCGGGTCTTTGACCAGGTCCATGAGAGAAGAGACCAAGAGATCCAGAGTTTACGAGAACGGCTGAGCAGAACCTGCGGGTGAGTACATGGAACTTGCTTCTAGTGTTTTCATCTGCATTGTGCTATTAATCGAATTTTCCACAGATGCACGGATAAATGGGCTGTTCAGAATATAAAGAGGCTTCTGCCAATTCTAGATTGGCTTCCTAAATACCCAGTCAAGCAATGGCTACCTAGTGATGTTGTCTCTGGGGTCACCACAGGTCTCGTATGCTGTTTACAAGGTAAAATGCACTCTGTGAACAAAACGGCATATTAATTTAATACCGCAATAATGAAGTTCCTATTGTCGTACAGGTGTGGCTTATGCATTGCTGGCCTCCGTAGCACCAGTCTATGGACTCTATTCTGCATTTTTCCCAATTCTCACATACTTTGTGCTGGGAACATCCCGACACATTTCTGTGGGTAGGTTTATGTCTTTTTTAATAAATCTTTCAAGTGGGGTTAAGGACAATAAAAGGCTCAAATAAAGGATATGTGATACTACTGTACTGCTCACTGCATACTACTTACTATTTAATGCAAAACTGTATGCAATACAGTATGTAACTGTCAAATACTACATAATGTGATCTTGATAAATTGCACATTTTATTCTGTAAAAATGTTATCATCTTGTAAAGAAATGTCATTTTAATAAAATTTTATGTAAAAAAAATTATATTACTACTTTTGGTGAATTCATAATGTATGTTCAAGTTGGGTGCATTGCAGTGTGATACAGTATTCTGTGCAGTGTGCGCCGGTGCATACAAATATAGTAATGTGAATAAATAGAAAGAGTAGCATGCAATGTTTTCTTGTCATTCTCTTATTTGCATCTCATTTAGGTCCATTCCCCGTCACCTGTCTGATGGTCGGCTCTGTAGTTTTGACCTTAGCGCCTGATGAACACTTTCTGCATTCAGTGAACGCAACAGCTGTGAATGAAACAGTGACAGATGAAAGGTTAATGGAAGTGGATGTAGAGGCCAGAGAGGCCCAGAGAATCATGGTGGCTTGTACTATGACAGTGTTGGTTGGATTATTCCAGGTAAACATTCCCGATTAAAACCTGTGACACAGCTAAAATACACAAAGTACGTATTTCATTATTGCAATATTTAATTTGTATACTTGCATACCTCAAGCATATTGGAGGGTTTTATCATTGAACTAATTCTGCACTTGTGTAGCATCAGACAGCAGTATTGTTATTTAATGTCAAGGTGGTGTGCTGCACCTCAAATTTGTGTTGCTTATTCTCAGGTGGCTATGGGGCTGATGCAGGTGGGCTTTCTAGTCAGGTATCTCTCAGACCCACTGGTAGGTGGCTTCACCACTGCTGCTGCCTTTCATGTCTTCATATCTCAGATTAAAACCATCCTGTCTGTTCCTACTCACAACCATAATGGATTCTTCTCCTTTGCTTATGTGAGTCTATTAAATATTTAATATCATATTAATGTCACAAACACACCCATCTCAGCTTATCTCAACATGTATGTGTAAATTTTATATATATGTATATGTGTGGGTAGGGGTGTGTAGGTACAAATAAAAGTTTTTTTTTATGTAAAAAATAAAATACAATGATAAATGTAATAATCATTATTATTAATAATTATAATAACAATAATTGCTATATTATTATTATTATTATTATTATTAACAATAATACTATTATTATTACATTTTAATATTTTAATTACTTTTTCCCACATCTAGACTCTCATTGATGTAGGTAGGAACATCAACCAAACAAACATTGCAGACCTGATCGCTGGATTACTAACAATCTTCATTGTCATGGTTGTGAAAGAGATCAACACAAAATGTCTGCATAAAATCCCAGTGCCGATTCCTATAGAAGTGATTGTGGTATGTACAGCTTTCGCACAATATACAGAGTCTTAAACCACAAACTAAGCCTGTATTCTCTGAAATTTGATGATTTTTGTTGCTTCTCTGTCATAGACAGTGATAGCTTCTGCAGTCTCACATGTGATGGACCTGAACTCCCAGTATGGCGCCAGCATTGTCAACAGACTCCCCAGGGGGTAAGAGCACTTCCTGTGGCACTTCCTGCTTCCTGATGAGGGCTGAGTGCACATTCAGTCACTTTATATTGACATACTATTATTATTGTCCCTGTAAAGATTTTCAACAGAAATGTTATCTCAAGAACAATGACACTGACAGACAGTTTAAAAGCCTTGTCCAATAATAACATGAAACAGTGTTGTTAAGATCCTTCAGAGATGACAGTGTAAATGCCAAGGCTCACAAAACTGTTGTGTGAATCTATAGTAACTACTGGCTATGTGTCTGCTTGTGTCTCCACAGGTTTGCACCGGCACAGCCACCAAATATAGCACTTATCGGGAATATGTTGGGCTCTAGTTTTTCCACAGCAGTAGTCGGTTATGCAGTAGCAGTCTCAGTGGCCAAGGTCTATGCGGCAAAACATGATTACACAGTTGATGGCAACCAGGTATGCAAAAACAGTCTGTGAATGTGTCTCTGACATTGCAAGTATGCTTTTGTCCGATGGATGGTGGGTCCACAATGCTTAATTGCCCTTAATAAAATGCAGTCATGCAAAGCTAGCAAAGTAATGTGTCAAAACCAGCTAAGAATTACAGCTTTAGTTAGTTTCTTTCAAGTGTGGCATTAACAAGAACTGGGGAAGTAAATTTTGCATGTGTTTGTGTTGAGTGTGAAGTATTTTGTGAAGTATAATGAGGGTCAGACAAACACTACCACAAATGGACAAATTATAGTAACATGAGGGAGAGACGGAAAGAACTAGTTGGCCTTTTTAGGTCAAGTTCACCTGCCAGAACAGATCAAATTTGAGTTTGCAACAGCAGCTGATATAATTTCTAAACCTGGCAGTGCAGCATAGAGCTTTAGGGCACAGTTTTGTTTTGTTTTGAGCACAGTAAATAAAACAAATCCTTAAAGTTTTTAATTAGATGTCTGTTCTAAATATATTCGCAAACTGATTTGTGATTGGTCTTCAAATTTAGGATTTTTCTTTTTTTGTTCGGCGGCCTCAATTGCTGCCGTTTAATTCTGACAAATTGATACAGATTGATTACAAACCAACCAGAGATTGCATTTGCAATTCAGAAGCCCCTTTCAAAGAAACAGTTGGAGGTCCCCATCATTCAGTCAAACGATTCGTTCAAAACGTGGATTCATTCGATGACGAAAAACATCACAATGGCTCTGTGGATTTGCTTGGGACTTTTTTGTTTGTGAAAGAGCAAAAATAGACAATGTTCTAAATCTAAAATGTCTACAACGTCTTGTTTATTGAACTGTTGTAAGAAATCAATAGGCCATCACATTTGCGATTGTGCTTATATTTGGGAAAATAGCACTCTATATCCTATTATTCTGATCTGAACTACACTTTTATCCCCATTAGGAGCTGATAGCTTTTGGCGTCAGCAACATTTTTGGAGGATGTTTATCAAGCTTTGTGGCCAGCACTGCACTGTCACGGACCGCAGTACAGGAAAGCACAGGGGGGAAGAGTCAGGTAAAATAGACATGCTCATACTCCAGTATTTTCACGTGTGTGTGTGTGTGTGTGTGAATACAGTACTACTACCCACAATTAACTGTTCTCTCTTCTCACTGTTGCAGGTTGCTGGTATCATCTCTGCTCTAATGGTGATGATAGTGATCTTGGCCCTTGGGCCCTTTCTTCAGCCTCTGCAAAAGGTGTGGTAGAGGAACCTAATTGTTAAAAGAGAAAAGAACAGTTCACAATGTCTTTCACTACAAAAAAAATTTGAATACAGGTGAAATTCATCAAGCAACTCATGTTGTCACCCCTCTCTGTCCCGCAGTCAGTGCTAGCTGGCATTGTTATAGCCAACCTGAAGGGAATGTTCATGCAGATCTCTGAAGTGCCTGTACTCTGGAGACAGAACAGGACAGACTGTGTAAGTACCATCATAAGACTAATAAATGAACAGAATGAGATGAGTACTACCAGCAAAACAGTGAACAAAATGTTACTTAAAACATAAGAAATGCATGACTGTGTACAAGAGCTCCTCAAAGCTAATTCTGTTTTGAGGTCATTATAATTAATCAACAAATGGAATCATGTGAATCATTTTGTTTTATTTGTATGAAATGAGCAGTCTATGTTTGAAATGAGTGCATATGAACCCTTATTCCTCTACAGCTCATCTGGATAGCTACTTTCCTGGCATCCATTGTGCTGGGTTTAGATGTGGGCCTGCTGGCTGGTCTGGTATTTGAGATGGGCACGGTGGTGGTCAGAACACAGTTGTAAGTTGCAACGTTGTAAGAACATTAAAGTGTGCTTGAGAGTCATGTATTGAATGAATGAAGCATTTACACAGCGCTTTTTTAGATAGTACTGCAAACTGAAAGTGCTTTACAATGAACCACCACCAATCACAATTTTTATTTGACAAAGCACATTCATGTTTGTTTTATTTAGTTTTTTTTTTTGGGGGGGGGGGGGGTTTGGCTATATTAATAGAGAAATGTGACAACTGTAAATATAATTAGACAGCAACTGAATAATGGAAATTAATTGCAAAAGATGAGATCTTGGCTTCTCTCATTTTATTCAGCCCTTCTTGTGCCACCCTTGGAAATGTTCCAAACACCGATATCTACAAAAACATGAAAGACTACAAAAATGTAAGATTTATTACTTACTACAATTCACGCTTGTATGTATATAGGAAATCAGGAAAGGCATTCAGATATTTCCCAACATTTTCAGATTGATGAAATTCCTGGGATTAAGATTTTCAAGTGCAAATCCCCCATTTACTTTGCAAACATTGATTACTTCAAAGAAAAGTTGAGAGATGAGGTGAGTTTACTTTTTGTTCAAATTATAATTTCAGACATTCTGAAATGAGCTACTGTATATGACATGATTTACAGTTTGAAAAAGTGTTGTTTTTTTTAACCCCACTTACAGGTGGGATTTGATCCAGTGCGGGTGTTCAAGAAAAGAAACAAAGCATTGAAAAAGATTCACAAGCTCATTAAAAAAGGAAAACTACAAGCTACAGAGGTATTTTGTGCATATCACGATTAAGAACTTCTGTTTCGTTATTCTGTCCTGCGAGTTCCTGTTTTGCCTACTCCGTCGAGTTACCTCCTTATTTGTGTCTGATTACGTATTATTTACACCTGTCAGTCATTATGCTCGTCTTGAAGTTAAGTTCCCTGTTATGTTCATCCCCTTGTCGGTTTTCGTCCATTATATTATTCTCCCTGTATTGTCATTAAATACTGCTTCATTCGTAATGCTTTTGCCTTATGCTTTCATTCAGCCCAAGTCCATAACAGAGCACAACAGTTTTCAGCAATACGTTTCACATATGTTTGAAACCTATAGCAATTCATTGCAAGTGTATTTTCACTGACCTGAGTTCATGACACCACATTCTGGACTTTCCCATATCTGCTCTCCTTCACAGGATGGTTTGGTACCAGTGGCCTCACTGGGATTAGAAAACAAAGCCTTTGAAAACGAGCAGGGTCCTGAGCTGGAGGAGGGGGCGTCTCAGCCAGATTCAGAAGTGAGGGTCCAGGTAGACTGGACGTCTGAGCTGCCTGTCGGTGTGTCAGTACCCAGGGTCCATATTCACAGCCTGGTTGTGGACTTCTCAGCCGTCTCATTCCTGGATGTGGTGGCAGCCAAGTCCCTCAAACTGGTGCGCCATCTTTATCGCTCTTTATTGTCGTGGTTTTACTGCAATAATGCATGGCTACAATCTCATGGTGACCCTAATATCCTTCCAAAGCTGTCTTTCTATCTTCTGCAAAACACAAAAGAAGTAATAATGTTATATGTAATAATCTTTGTGCTTCATAGCACATAAAATTAAAGTCCCAATGTTGTTTTGAACCACATTGACTTTCATTTGACTAAACATTTTTTAAAACATCTTCTTTTGAATTACTTAAGAAAGGTTTTGGAATACCATGTGGCTGTAAGTATTCCTTTAAGAAGTTGCCAATTCATCATTTCCTATCTTCGCAGGTCGTAAAGGAATTTATCCGAATTGGGGTTAGCGTCTATATTGCAGGCTGTGACGGTAAGGCCTGGCTTTATGACAACATGTTGATACAAGCTGTGCCAAACTCTTGCCTGATAATGGCAGGTGTGGAAACAGTGAATAACCTAAAGGGTCCTCGTGTCACAGGTGAGCTTGTCAGGAGAATGGAGGCCCTGTCCTTCTTTGACGAGGAGGTTACCAGAGACCTTCTCTTCCTCTCGGTCCATGACGCCATTCTCTTCATCCAGCTGGAAACCTTCAGTGGAAAGGAACAGGATCAGTTAGCTGAGAAGGTAAATTTAACAGTTTTAATTTGATTTTCAGCTTAAGGGGAGACTAAATAGATAGAATAGTTTGTGTTCTCACTACATAAATCCGGCATGCGGTATCTTGTGTATCAGTTATTCGACATGACAGCAGTTTTGTGTGTTAATTGGTCTCATAATTAAGCTGTTAATGGCTCAAGCCTAACTTGGAGATAACATACATTTGGAAGGCGACCAGTGCATTTCTTGTCGGTTTATTCACCTTATTTTAAATGTAAGAGCAGGTGCAGGCATTTATGTGAGGCTTCCAATGTCATCCATTTATTTTCAGCTGTACAAAAACAGCCCGTTATGCTGAGTGGTACTGCAAACTAGTATTTGTTATCATATAATTTTAATTTAATTATAGTAATCCTTTTTTGTACTGCACTTTGCTATTCTTCTAGTTATTTACATATAGCGGCTAATGAATCAATGAATGAAGTCTCACACACAGGTAATAGCTTACTGTGCTTCCCCACTGCAAAATCTGGAGGACTCATGTGTAAATCCTGATAATCAATAATACAAGACAGACAAGATATAACAAAAACAGTGTTTAGGCACATGTTGAGATTGCTGAAAATATCCCACAATGGCTAGTTAAAGTGGCCGATTGTAACATGATGCAACGCAATGCTTTTGTTCAGAAAGGAATACTTTTGTTTTGCATACTGGCGGTACAGTATACACGGTGAATTTGTGTAAATTGAGTAGCCCAATTTATTTGAATTCACACTACTATTCTTTAACTAGTAATACATGTATACACTACCATCCAAAGGTTTGGTGTCTTTGATTTTGTTTATAAATTAATACTTTTATTCAACAGCGATGCATTTAATTTATCAAAAGTGGTAGTAAAGACATTAAAAAGTTATAATTTATTTCTCTTTTAGATAAATGCTGTTATTCTTCAAAACATGTATTATGGTTTGCACAAAAACATCAAGCAGCAACATTGTTTTCAAAACTGATAATAAAAAAAAAAATCAGCATTTCTGAAGGATCATATGACTTATGGTTGCTGTCCAGGGAAGAAGTGCACGACAAGGAAGTCTTGGAACATATGACTTTTTACCGTTCAACCAGGAGAATCATTACACGCAACACAAAGGGAAACAAATGTTAACGCTCGACAAGGACAGAAGACAGAAAACTGACAGGGAAAAGACAGAAACCGAGGGCTTAAATACATGAACAAAAGGAGATCAAACAAGACTAATTAATAACACACACCTGACACAAATGAACTAATAAAGACACTAATGAAAGCCAAGCGTGAAGGGGAAACCAAACACAAAACACACGTGACACATGAAAACACAGTGACATAGACATGTGACAGTGACTGAAAACTGGAGAAATGGCTACTTGAAATTCAGCTTTTCCACCACAGGAATAAATTCAATTTTAAAATGGAACAATTATTTTAAATCCTGATATTATTTCACAATGTTACTGTTTTTTCATCAAATAAACACAGCCTTGGTGAGAAAAAGAGATATCTTTTAAAAGATAAACAGTAGTGAACATTTTGTCACATCTGAAAATTCTGTGCATATAGAAATTCACAATACTGTGCACATGCTGTAAAAGTAATATAGTAGCATTATATTTTCTCTGTGTTAAGATTTCACAGTTGCACGATGACAAGGAGCCACTTCCTTTTACTGAAGATGAGGCCTTGATTGAGACCTATGACAACCAACACTTGGTGAGCATCCTGCATCTTTTATATTATCAGATATAAATCAGCAACCCACTAAACAAGTGTTTCTCTCGATTGTCTAGGCTATTCATGGACTTTCAAACTGAGAAAAGCTCCCAGTGTTCAGACTCATTGGAAAAGACAGTCATCGTCTTCCATTTCATTTGCTGATAATGATTCAGGAGAGGTTTACCTTTGTCCTGGGAGGACTGAAAGTGCCGCTAACAAGGAAGAAAGCTTGCCGTCTTGTTCATCATGTCCTTCCACATCTGAACTAGAAAAATAACACCAAATGCAAAAGTTAAAAAGCATTTAGTGTTTCCTTTTTACAGCCTTATTTTTGAGGCAAAAACAAATGCCAATCAGCACAATACAGGATGTCGATCCCGTGGACGCCCGTTCATCAGTATGGACAGCAGAAGGAGACAAACATATATTTCAATTCACTGAAAGTCTTAAAGCAGGAGAACATTTGGTATTTGTAAATAAATCATCTGAGAAATAACATTTTAGTGTGTATCTGTGTTTCATCAGTCTGATAACCAATGACCAGCATGGTCAGACCCTAAAAAAAGGTCTGTTATCTACTTTTTTCTTTCTGACACATTATGATTCAAACATAATCTTTCCTGTGTAGATGTACTTCCTATTAAAACAGAAAGTTGGGTTGGACCACATCGATAGGCTCATCACTTTTTTTTTTTTTTTTAAAGAACTAATAGCGTTTAGTTTACATAACTGTGTGAATCATGATTTTCTACTTTCTGTGGCTAGTCACAGGTAAGTGGTATTAGGGGCGGGGCACTTTTATTCTAGAGCGCATCTGATTGGACAAAAATTTGCAGTGCATGATGAGTCATCATTATTTTTGGTCCATTTTCCTGGAAGAAAAAGATTAAAGTTTAAATGACCAAAGTGAATTTTACCAACATTGTCTATTTGCTCTAACCTCAAAGCAAACAGGCATGAGCTAAATGGCACACGTCCAATTTTGCTAAACAGTGCTAATCATGATGCATAAAAAAAAAAAAAAAAAAAAAAATCGACCCGTTTAGACCATCTCAATAAAATGTTCGGAATTTTCCACACATATGCAGAAGGGGATAGAGAAACCTGGCTGTTTGCATAAGATGAAACAAATTACAAGCTCAACAAAAAAAGCACTTGTTTAATTTCTGTTGACATTCCTGTGTTGCTCTGTCTGGAGGTCTTTTGTGTACTTTAAACATTTAGTAACAGTAACTGAGCGCATTAAACACACAAGGACCCGCATGCCCGAAACACACACGTCCCCGACTCCTCACTTACTGACTGACTCTGGCTTTCGAAGGTATGTTGTATTGAGTGTCTCCTTCTCTATGATCTTTAGTATTAGAGTATAATTCAACTAACCATGAGCATGCACAGTAAGAGTAAGGGTTAACAGAAGGTAACATAATTCAGGAATAAACCAGAACAGCAATCGCAGCATCAAAAGTTTTCTTCTATGTCATTATAGTTATCCTAATAAACGTATGACTGTTTAATTGTTAATGCAAGACCTTTCGTATGTTGTAATGCGTCATGGGCTGACGTCAGTGAAAGTTAAAATGGATTGATTAATTACAGCGGCGTGGATTGACACCTTATCTGCAAAGATCGCACAGTGATCTCCTTGACAATTATTATGGCTCTAGGTGTAAAGTCTATGCTGTAAAAATCAGTCTTGCATACTGATATATAATGATATATAATATTTCCCCTCTGTCATGACGCATAGACAATGTATTGATAACAATACAAGGACAAAAAATAAAATGGGATAAACACGTAAAATGTATATAAACATATAGAATTTATATTAAATACACAATTAAATATAAAAAAAACTATAAATGTCTCGTGCATGATTTAATTTGTATTATACACTACCATTAATGTATGATTTTTTGATACTTTTAATCAGCAAGGATGCTGATAAATATATATTGATATAGTGTAAAATAAATGCTGCTTTGTTTATTAGGAATAAATTACATTTTAAAATACATTAAAATAGAAAATAGTTATTTTAAACGGCAATAATATTTCACAATATTACTGTTTTACTGTATTTTTAATCAAATAAAAACTTTTTTTTTTTTAAATCTTACCGACAACAATTTTGAATGGTAGTGTACATTAACGTATATATAAAAAAAAATTTATATTACTTCTTTTTCCTGTTTTTTCCAGAGTGTGTGGTCGACAAGCATATCAATGTAGATCACCAAGCTGGAATATAACTCAAGATATCAAGCGCATCTTTTCTCTGATATCATTTTACTGATAAAAAGTGGTTGTTTCATATGCAGTTATCTGGAATAGCATTTACAATGTAGTCTTCGGTGTAGCAGACACATCTCAAACCTCTTATATCAAAGAGCTGCCAGTTCTGATGCAAGCTACCGGACCTGAAGAAAACAGAGGCATAAACTAATTTGATGATAAAAGCTGCAGGTTCAGATGTAAGAGAAGGGCTGGATCTACTCATTCACAAATTTGATTAGGACACGATGACCAAATATTTACTTCTGGAGACGACAGAAAATAATGCAAACAACAAAACACAACTAATACATAAGAAACAGGGTTGAAAATGTAAAACTTGACATCTCGTTGACTGTATATTTTACGATTCCTAACTGTATAATGTCATTTAATGTTAATATACCAACATATTTGAGCAATTAAAGCTGGTCTGTTCATGTAAAATACTAATAATCATACAGGTGGTACTTTTAATATAAAGCCTATACAAATGTGTTATTTCTCACAGGAACTTCTGGGAGGCTATTAAGTTTTACTTATAAAAACTAAAGAGAAATGGTTATGGACATCTAGATAAAAATTAGATGTCGATGCTTTAGCGGTCTCTTGCAAATGCTTTGCGCTCCCCCGAGAAACTTTTGCGTTCGCTTGCAAAGAACTCAAAAGTTTTGCAAATGCAAAGATTTTTGCTGGAACGCAAATTGTTTTGCCAGCGAACATCAAGTTTCTCAGGGGAGGTAAACGTTTTGCCAGAAAACGCAAATTGTGATCGCAAAAGTTTTGCGTGAAAGCATTGATTTTTTTTCTCCCTCCCATCAAATATTTTTTTCCATAACCATGTCCCTTTATGGGCTCGGTAAAAACAGTATAATTTTAAGAAAACCATAAAAACCAACATATTTCTTTATAAAACTAAATACAAATAATACTTTTTAAACAATATTTTGACTTAATTCAAAGGAAATTAAATGTATTGTCTTTTGCATTTAATACAGGTAATTAACTTATAATTGCTGATGCATTTAGACATTCTTTTTTATTACATTTCAACTATTTTTTTAGCGTATGCTCACACACAAACACACCCGCATTCAAAGGACAAAAATAGCATAATGATAAATACATGAATGGGACATCACTAATCATACGTAGTTAAAGATATGGAAGTAATTTCAGTAAAATGAAAAGAATTTCTAAAAGGGTAACAGTCATTTCTGTGCAATGTTTTCCAGAGAATCACATGAGAATGAAATGACTTATGTGTCATTAAAAAAAAGAACTTTCCTGAATGATTTTGTGTAAGTTCATATAAGGCAACAGGAAGTTTGTCATTCACGGAGGGACCCAGTGCAAACTGTCCTTTCATTATGCCTTAAATTCAGTAGGCATCAGGGTATGACATGTAAACAATAACAGAGTGCCATTCTGTGGAAGCAGCACAAAACTAGGTGAACAGGTGTTTGGCGCCATAACAGCTAATATACACTATCAATTAGTTTGGCATTACTGAAATGTTGTTATGACCAATCGGTATCCTAGACCGGAAATAACATCAATATAATAATAGATAGTACTAATTTCAGTACATGACACACAGCCTTTTCATTGAATATTTTTTTGACGCAATAGACAAAGAACACACTAATATGGTTTGCACATTATATCTGCTGTATCAAAAGATCTTGTCGTACGAGGTATGAGGGGATGAAAGGAAAATATCGATAAGCGCATGGCTTTTGCCAAGTTTTTATCAGCAAGAACAATGGTCAGGGATAAGCGGGAGATGTGGCTGGCAATGTGAAGAAGGTATCTTGATGACTGTTAATAATTACAGACATGATAAGTATAGCAATTTATAAACGGACTCCATCTTAAAGATCTCAGACAGACCATAACTTTTGAAGCAACACAGGACCTGCAAACTGGGAATATTCAATACCTCACTGAACTAAGAACAGGTAAGCAAAGATACTCTATTCTTTAAAGGTTTGGGGTTCATGAGAATGTTTTTTAAAAGAAGTCATTTATTTGCTCAAAAATACAGTAAAATCGCAAAATATTGTTACAATTTAAAATAATTGTTTTCTATTTTAATGTATTTTAAAATGTAATTTATTCCTAATAATTAAAGCTTAAATTTTAGTATCATTACTCCATTCTTGAGTGTCACATGACCCTTCAGAAATCATTCTAATACGTTGATTTGGTGCTCAAGTAACATTTATTATTATCAATGCTGAAAACGGTTAATATTTTTGTGGAAAATGATACATTTTTTCAGGATTCTGAAAAAATAAGAAAAGCATTTATTTTTCTTACAATGTAAAAGTCTTTACTGTAACATTTGATCAATTTGATGCATCCGTGCTGAAAACAAATATTCATTTTTAAAAAAAATAAATAAAATAAAATAAAAATCTCATTGACCCCAAAATGGTTTAAACGGTAGTGTGACGTTAACTCTGGCCATTCCATGGACAAAAATTTTAAAAAAGGCAAATACTATATATGATGTAAACAAAAAAATATAATAAAGTTCAAAATGTTATTTTTAAACAAAGTTATTGATCGGTCCTGTTAAAGATGCCGGGATTAAACTTTAAAAAACAACATGATTTGATTTTACTTAGAGCTGCTGACCTATCCCTACTATAGATTATTACAACAGAAAGGCCGAATATGTTCATATACAAGGAGCCAAGTATTTTAGAAAATCCCAGTTTCCCAAAGAAACATCTCTCTTAGAGATATCAGGCTAATAGTGACGGAGGACACGCACATACTTTCATACACTCATCAACAAACACATGAACTCACACTGTGTAGTTGCATGACGTTTACTCATAGTGCGTTTGAGAAAACACCTCCATCTTACACAATTTCCATGATTGTCAATATAAATACAAATGCGACAGCTACGGCTTGACAGTTGCCAGAGATAGAGCAGATATTCTTGAATTAATTTTATTTGGTCACCACACACAGATCAGTAGCTCTACGGGCGCACAATGCTCCGACCCTCAACGCAGAAGTATGCGGTGAACAGACCACTATACTCAGAAGACACCTTCGAGGACGAACATGCAAAAGTCTACCGGAAACACAAGAGATTGCTGGACCATTTTAGACAGTACTTCACGTAAGTAACATTTATGTACTTTTTGTGTAACAGAAAAATGTACAAAAACTAGTTCTTATTTTAATACTTCATTTAAAATCAGCTATTATAATTACAATTAAAGTTGCTTTTATTACTAATACTACTACTACACTGTAAAAATATTTTCATGATTTGTTAGCACAGCATTTTTTCTTTTGTCAAGTCAACTTAGATAATTAGTGTGTATTTACAATTAAACCAATCGCCTTTGTTGTATTAAGTCAAATTTACCTTTTTTTAAGCTTAACCTATTCTTTTTTACAGTGTACTACTGTATTTCAGGATGTAGGATATGTTCAAAATGTAATATAACAAAATCAGATATAGTTTTAGTGAGTAATATAAATAATAAATATAAAGAAACTTCTTTTTAATAACTAGTACATGTGTCACGCATCAAATATCATGAACCTGCATGCAGAAAAACACAAATAACATCCTGTGTTTTCTAGTTGTACTTCAGAACGTGCAAAGAACGCTGCTATTTCTCTGCTGCCTATCATTGGATGGATAAGGATCTACTCGATCAAAGAATGGCTGCTGAATGACATTGTGTCTGGCATCAGCACTGGGCTAGTGGCCGTCCTACAAGGTAGGTTCAATCTTATTGAGCGTTACTCAACAGCAACTCACACTGTAAGCTCTTGAAATTGATCCATGATATTAGATGAAAGATGACATCAGGCAGTGAGAATGTTTAGTTTATGAAGTGAGGTCTGGTTAGTGATAACGGATTTAGTGACTGATGTGAGTGTCTATGCAGTTTTCATGACTCTTCATAACTCTGATATGAGGTGATAGGAAATGTGTCAAAATAAATGAAAAGTGGGATCCGTGAGTGAAGTGATAAACGTCATTAGAAGACAGAAATGCAGTACATATTATGCAAAGGAAGTGTTTTTAAGATTAAAAATTTGGCTAAGAAAATACATAGACACATTTCTTATTAATAATCTCAGTTACGAACCTGAAATTTCCTTTCTAACATCTAACAAAACTCTGAAATATTTTTGCTTATGTCATGCACTCACTTCAAAAAATATCAACAGCATTTACGTTTTTTTTTGAGCCTTGAGTTGATAAGGGGGATAATAGTTTAATGACGGCATCCACATATCAGATGAAGATTATATAAGTGTGCTACCAGGGTTTGATGAATACTAATTAATATTTTCCCTCAGGACTAGCCTTCAGTTTGCTGGCATCCATCTCTACCTGGTATGGATTGTATGCTGCTTTTTTCCCAGTCATCATCTATTTTTTCCTGGGCACCTCACGACACATTTCAGTGGGTGAGGACTATTGTGAGCAGGTTTACTGTGTCGCCGTACTTGTTTAATATAACGCTATAGCACCATTCATTTATATTGTGTGGTTTCGTGGCCTCCAGTTTAGATTTGGCACAATTAACCCTTCGCTGGCAGTTTGATTGACAGGCGATCTGACCAATCATAACCTCGCCATCTTGGTAACAACCTCGGCCAGCTGTTTTCTGCTAAGCGCGGCATCTTTTGTACTTAAATGCAGTGTTTTTTCAAGAAACTAGTAAAGAAACATTACTTTTAAATTTACAAGAAAATATCTGAGTATACTTCTTCAACTAAGTAATGCAAGTTACTTTGTTTTCCCATGAATTGATTGACAGCTCTCTAGTCCCCATGTTGAGAGAAATCGGAGTGAGTGCAGTGGTGTCGTGTGCGCTGTGGAAACATGATGGATATTGTAGTTCTAGACTAAATGCGACCATTTACTCTTATCACTTGCACAAAATCAGCTCCAGTATTCATCAAAATTAATAAACGTAACTGCAAACTGTGAATATTACACAAACCCGCAATACCACAAATTCTTTGTCTTATTCTTCTGCGCACCAGAACAGCTGCGCCCTCTACTTTACAAGCCTGAATTTGCGCTTTCTTCAGCCTGAGGCTTATTCATTTCACTTTTGGTGAAAGGGCCTTTGTTTATATTTTCATCATTTAGCAGACGCTTTTATCCAAAGGGGAGCAGTTAGGGGTTAGGTGTCTTGCTCAAGGACACTTTAGTCATGGTATTGAAGGTGGAGAGAGTGCTGTTCCTTCACAATCCCCACTTTCGATTCCTGCCGGCGTGGGAATCGAACCGGCAACCTTCAGATTACAAGCCCGACTCCCTCACCACTAGGCCACGACTACCCATATATATATAAAAAATTGCTGTCAAGCCCAGTCCAGATGAGATAATGTAACGCAAAAGTAATGTAACCCAAAAGTAACTTAGTAACATAATGAGTTTTTTTAGGGAGTAACACAATATTGTAATGCATTACTTTTAAAAGAAACTTTCCCCAACACTGCTTAAATGGAGAAAGATTGAAATCTCCAAAATTATTTGTCAAAATTATGCTTCAATATTAAAATCACCCCTCCTACCCCCCAAAAAAGAGACAACAGTTGTATCATAAATTTAGCTTCACAGCTTCAAATAACAACAAATCCTCAAAGAAGTACAAATGTTATAATGTGGACTAATATACAATGAAATATTTGATTATACAGAAAAATTTTAAATACATGGATTTTAATCAGACTTGTATATAAAAAAAAATGACATGATGACATTTAATATACAGTAAATATACTCACCATGATGCTTTGTTCTTCGCACCAGGATCTTTCCCTGTAGTGAGTCTCATGGTGGGGGCAGCAGTGACCAGATTGGTGCCCGATGAGGGTCCTCCTGCCAACATCACTGCCTTTGAGGGCCTGACGAAAGACGAACAAAGGATCTTAGTGTCTGCCTCTCTCACTTTCCTAGTGGGTTTATTCCAGGTACATCAACCACCCTCTGATTATTAAACCTAGATGCAATGACTGCTTTCAATCGATGCTTATCTTCATTCTCTTTATTTCCAGCTTGGTATGGGGCTGCTCCAGGTGGGCTTCATTGTCATATACCTGTCGGATACTCTGATATCAGGATTCACCACTGCAGCTGCTGTTCACATCCTGGTTTCTCAGCTCAAGTTCATACTAGGATTGACTGTGCCGGGTTTCAGCGGACCACTTTCTATAATATACGTAGGTCACAAGACACTTTTCACAAGACATCATTTTGCTTAACTCAAAAATTATACTAGTTACAAACAACACTGAACTAAAACCCTAAGTTTATATTAAAAGAATATCTCTCACACACAATATTACACATATTCTTCAACCAAGATACATTTACTTGAGAAGCAAAATGACGTAGAAAAGGTCTTATTTTCTGAAAAATGTATCAAAATTGAGTTTATACATAAACAAGAACAATGTCTGGCAGTGGAAATATCTGTTCTTGTTTTAAGCATGTTTGATTTAAGAATGTTTAGCATTTTATACTAGTAAAAAGACAACAATATGTGAGGAAGAACATCATTTTTACTGAATGTTGTATTATATGCATTAATATGATAAGCTGTTGGACTATTTATAACATTCATTTTACATGCAAAGAACTACGACTTAAATTCTCATATACACACATGTACATATATAAAAAATAAATATTATAACTAAAATATATGTAGACTACAGAGCAAAAAATGGCTCCTGTAAAACAATCTGTGTTCTTTGTTTTATCTGCAGACTCTTGAGAGTGTATTTACCCAGATCACCTCCACAAACATCCATGATCTGGTCACTTCAATTGTGGTGATGGTGGTGGTGTTGGGAGTGAAGGAGATCAACGACAGATTTAAGTCAAAACTACCAGTGCCCATTCCCATAGAAGTGATTATGGTGAGTTGAATGAACCCAATCAGTTACCTTTTCTGTAACCTGCAGTGGCATTACTAATATTATTCCTGTTTATGATATGATAAAGTTTATCAACCAATATATTTTTATATCAACTAACCTATCATGCCAAACACTGTATAAGTTAATATTAGCTCAAGTGCATGTAATGCACTTAGTTAAGTTCACAAGTCTTATAAATGTTATCTTTTGTGTTTAAAGCAAATATTAAATGCCATTCAAAGAAAATCATTAAAAGTATGTTTCCCAACAGACCGTCATAGCTTGTGGCGTCTCCTATGCTTTCAACTTCAGGGATGATCATGGGGTGGATGTGGTGGGGAAAATTCCAAACACGTAAGCATTGCAATCTACATAATATTTTAAAAAAACAGCACTAATAAAACTATGATTTAAAGACCCTATGAAATATGTGTTCCTTTTGTGTTGACAAATTTCGTATAGAAATTTGGGTGGGACACACTGAAGGTTTCCTAAAAATATTTTATATTAAATAATAATAATAATAAAACTACTAGGGAACGGGCATTCTCGTTCTAGAGAGCATTTGATTGGACAAAAACTGTAGTACAGGATGAGTCATCAATATTTTTGGTCCATTTTCCAGGAAGAGAAAGGCTATCAATTTTAAATGCATATAGCTGCAAAAAGATCATACTGTCAAATTAGGCTTGCGTATGGGCTAAAATTCCAAATTTTGCACTTTAATTCAATTCAATTTTATGAAGGTAACGTAACCGTTACACAGCAACAAAAACAAATTTGTCCATATGCTTTAGAACACAGAACACTGAAGGTGGCATGAAAAATAAACACATTTTCATCTGTCCAGGATTGAGTCCCCAATCGCTCCGGACATGCAGATTTTCCAGATGACAGTAATGGAGGCTTTCCCAATAGCCATTGTGGGATTTGCCGTGGCTTTTGCAGTCGCTAAAGTCTATTCTATAAAGCATGACTACGTTATAGATGGAAATCAAGTAAGATGTGACTAATATCGGAAATATAAAATGTAGCTAAAATGTGAGAAGACAATCAGTCAGCGGAAGAAGATCTGTAATGACACATTTAATCACACAGGAACTCATTGCATTTGGGGCAAGCAACATCTTTGGAGGATCGTTCAAGTCTTTGGCAGCCAGTACAGCTCTCTCCAGAAGTGCAGTTCAAGAAAGCACCGGAGGAAAAACACAGGTAAACAGCTCCAAGGATCAGACACTCAAACTCTGTAGAATTGTTTGCAAGCTTTTCTCACTGGCTGGAACACAAAAAGTTCATTTTGCATCTGTGGCACCTCAATTAGGGAATTTGTTTTCCAGCCACAGAGAAACACTGGCCTCTAGTGCTCAGAGAGAGTTAAGACATGTGGCAAATAGAATGAACAAAACAGTGCAATAAAAATAAAAACCTACTCCTACTTGATTGAACGTAAAAGTTCATTCAAAACACTTGTTTATATACATTTATACAGACACATATCAAACATTTTTTTAGATTTAGACAGAACCATTTTCTGTTTTAATACATTTTAAACTGTAATTTATTCCTGTGATGCAAATCTGAATTTTCAGCATCATTACTCCAGTCTTCAGTGTCACATGGTTCTTCAGAAATCATTCTGATATGCTGCTCATGAAACATTTCTTAGTATAATCTATGTTAAAAACAGTTGTGTCGCTTAATATTTTTGTGTAAATCGTGATAATTGTTTTTTCAGGATTCTTTGATAAATCTAAAAGTTCAAAAGAACAGCATGTATTTAAGATAAAAATATTTTGTAACATTATAAATGTCTTTATAAATATCACCTATAGTTATTTATTTATTTTATTTCCTTTTCAGATAGCTGGATTACTCTCTGCTATTATCGTGTTGGTGGTAATCTTGGGGTTAGGGTTTTTGCTGGAACCTCTACCAAAGGTAGGAATCAAATTTAAAACATTTAAATCCTTTAAACATGCACATATTAGCTTCAATAACAGAAAAAAAAAAAAAAGTGTTCACGATTTGAGGATTATGTTTGAAGTAGTTGTGGTGTGTTGTGTGACTGCAGTCGTTGTTGGGCGCAGTGGTGATCGTGAATCTGAAGGGGATGTTGATGCAGGTGGTTACAGTTCCTTACCTGTGGAAAAAAGACCGTCCTGACTGTGTAAGCCTCTTTGACCTCTCTCTCTAAATGCAAAGTAGAGATTTCATAAATCTTTTCAATCCAATTTGACAAACAGATTTTAAATTTCAGCTTCTTGTAGTATTTTAACATCTCAAATAAATCACCTTGAACTGTCAAGTGGCAGATCTCTGATCTCTGTACTCTGTGTAATGCCTCCCTCCAGTTTGTTTGGTTGGGGACTTGTTTGGCAGCTATAATCCTGGGGCTGGACATAGGACTTGCCATTGGTCTTGGACTGGAGCTCCTCACTGTGGTCTTCAGGGCTCAGTTGTAAGTGCTGATCATTTAACTAGATCTGAATATAAGAAAATGTAGGATAGGATAGGATAAATTAATAAAACAGTAAAAAAAAAAAAAAGAATATGGTATAAATATTAATAGCTTCTTTAAAGAAATTGAGATTTAGACAGAAATGAGGTTGAGTTTTTTTCTAAATCACTACCGTATTTATTCTTATTTATAATCTATTCTGTTATTCTTTTGATAATCTATTTCTCCGTTCTTCTGTTCTGGCCTTCAGTCCACGCTGCAGTGTCCTGGCTAATATCTCGGGGACAGATATCTACAGAGATCGCAAGGACTATGTCAATGTAAGTCCGCCACAGATGCATCCTCTGTCCATATTTGGAAATATAAGCATTATGTATAGTTTCTATTATTGATCCCACTTTATATTAAGTGTCTTTTAGTACTATGTACTAACATTTAAATTAATAATTTGATAAAATGCACTTATTATCTACATACATGTTGTTACACTGTACTTATAGTAAAAAATGGAAACAATTTATTTAAGTGTCCTTGTTACACATTACATGCAGTTCTAATTACTATTAACTGTGCATAATTACAAGCAACTATCCCCAAATCACACCCTAATCCTAAAGTAATTACAAAGTTATTATTACTTGACTTAAATATATAATTACACTATTGTTCCATTCTGTCAGGCCTTTTGTTTCACCTGTTCTTTGTTTTTGTTTGTTCCCGCCACTCGTTTGTTCTAATTATGTTCAGCTGTGTTTTGTAATTATTCCCTTCACCTGTGTTCCTATCATCACTTCCTGTATTTAAGTTCCTGTGTCTACCCTTTTCATTTGTCGGTTATTGTTTATGTAGGGACTGTGTGTTACCTTCGCTCTCTTCGTGTTTGTGTTACGATTAAAGCCTTCATGTTATTTGTAAACCTGGTGTCTGCTCGTCTTCGGAACAGTCACGTTACAACTATAACACGGATTACCTTAAAATAAAGTGTAACCAAAATATAAAATATGACCTTTTTATCTATTGGTCTGTTAAAGCACATGGTGGGCCAAGATATGTCCAATTTAGAGAGTCCATCTGAAAAGAAGCAGATGAATGAAAGAAACAAAAGTTTGCCTTACCTTCACTCTCTTTCTTTCTTTCCTTCTCAATCTCCTACAGATCTATGAGCCAGAGGGAGTAACAATTTTCAGAATTCCATCTCCGATTTTCTTCGCAAACATCGATTTCTTCCGAGACAAATTGAAGGACGCTGTGAGTGCAGTAGTTCCAGTGTGATAACCCAGACCTCAGATGACGCGATTACAAACCTAACCTCTTTCCTTTAATGCAGGTGGGCTTTAATCCACTGAGAATCCTGAGGAAAAGGAACAAGGCGCTGAAGAAGATTAAGAAAATGATCAAGAAAGGGGAGCTGACCTTAACAGCAGTACGTCCTCAATTTTAAAACATGATTATGCTCTCAAGGACTTCTTAATAAATGTTAATATGCAACGGAGTTGTATTGCATCCACTGCTTTGATATCTAAATGATACCTAATGTACTAATCTTATCATTTAGATATATATCTAAAATTACTTTAATGCCTTTCGGCTATAGAACGGACTACAGGCCACATGTTCAATGCCTACTGAAGAGTCAGAGGATGAAAGCAACATGGAGGATCTAGACAAGCCCATAGACTATTCGGACCATCCAATCCAGGTGAACTGGAATGCAGAACTTCCTGCCAACATCCAAGTACCTCCTGTGAACATCCACAGTTTGGTCCTGGACTTTGCTGCAGTTTCATTCCTGGATATATCTGCACTCAAGGGTCTCCAAGCGGTATGGCAGCTGTGTTCGTTCTGAAAGCACATTGTACATTTAATCATTTTTGCTAACCTCTTAGAATTTCTAGTCAGTTCCACAAGTGCAATGCACTAAATTCTAATTTGATAATCCGAAAACGGACATAATAGACTATGAACACTTCTGTTTACAGGCCTTAAAGGAATTTATACGCATTGATGTTGACATTTACATAGTTGGCTGTGACCGTAAGTAGTTTTTTTTCCCCTCCAGTGTATTTTACAATGTTTACCCCTTATCTGCAGTGCCATGGCTATTATAATATAGCATAATTGTCTGTAATAATAAAAGTGTGTAGTAACAAACCTTTGACATGTCGATTCCAGCGTATATCATAGAGAAGCTGAAGAACTGTAAATTTTTTGATGATGAAATCAAGACGTCTATCTTCTTTTTGACCATCCATGATGCAATGCTCTACATTCATGAGTCCCATCCACCGAAGACTGTGAGCAAAAAGGTGAACGGAAACGTTTGGAGACCATACAAGCTTTATTTGTTCGCTCAAATATTCATTTGTTACATTTATCACTATATGATTTGAACTTATGCAAACAGGTCTCAGGAAGTTTCCAATACCAACACATGAATGGCAGCAGAAAGTCCAGTGGGTTAACGAGCCAAGAAATGCCGGTAAGCGATCCAACAAACATCTGGGATTGAACCTGTTAAAATAAAATATTAAATAATTTAAAAAGGGATAATTGGACTTTTTTTTCTGCAGGAAATGAAAATGGAAGTCGAAACTGACACCAAACCAGAGACAAGATTCTGAAGTGAATCAACTAATAACATCTAGGACTTTAAAATCAATGTATATAAGAATTAATTTGATTAAGCATGTAGCAGTTTTGTATTCTGTGAACTGTGCTGCATGCAGAATGAATTAGCTCTGATTGTCAATGTGTCATGTGACTAAATTATTGGATTTGTGCTGAATGTTGTATATACAATCTTATCAGTTCACTATCAGTTCCTTTTTTCAGTCTTTTTTCTTTTTGAATAGTATGTAGTTTATGTACTTTATTTTTTTCTAAAATAAAAAAAGAATGTTTTCCAAAATATGCACTGTCCTTCCTGATTTGAGATAAACCTTAACAAACAGAGGCATGTGCAGATAGAATTATTTTACTTTTACTGAAGTAATACATATTATAAATCGAATTCCTAGTGGTAAATGAATAACTATCTGTACGAGAAAGGAAGTTATTGTTGAGGAAGTGGAGAGGGCAAAAAAACTTTCCATTTGTCCCTTACATTTTTAAAGAAAAAAAATGTATCAGCTATCTTCATCACATATACATTTTTTAAAGAAAAATTTAAAATATTTTAAACTAAGCCCTAATCCTCGCTTTATCTATGCCCTGTCGGTGAAAACCAGGCCTTAGAGTATCTGATGAGTATTTTACTCATACTGTACATAGGCTCAAAGATGCACTAGTCCTCAACACCTGTCCGCCCGTTAAATCAAGAAACAGTTGATTTGTGAGGAGAGCAACCGTGCTTATTTTCTAAAATCTAAATAAAACTGAACACTCAATATTGCAATCGACTCAACAGCCTCTTAAAGGTCTACAAACAGTTAAGCTCAAGTGCTCAAAAAGTGCAAGCCAATGTCCTTCAAAAAGGTCTCCTCAATATAATGGACAAATAAAATAATGTCAACTATAATTAAAGCCTAAAATAGACAAAGCCCATAAATCAAACCCCTGCTAATGCACTCACATTCGTGTAAAGCAGCCTTGTTAGTATTTACTGTTGATATAACGCCTTCAATGCCCTGTAGACAGTGATATCGCTTCTTTTGTAACAGAAATAAACTGCTGCAGAAAAAGTTAGGTGCCAAAAATGTGTACTTGCATTACTCGTTACAAAATGTATTGGAGTAAAGAGTACATATACTTATTCAAGTATATTTTCTCAAACACAACACTGCTCAAATATGATCAAAAAGATCAAATCATTAAAGAGGAAATGGTAAAGTCACAGTGTAACAGGGCTGAAACCTTTATACACTGTATATTTTTTTAAAGCAAACAGCACCCTTGCCTGGAATTGGGCCATAAAGGACTTTAACTTGCATCGAATTATATTATATGTTGCATGAAAACAAAAAAGAAACACATGCTGTAATAATAGATTACTTAATGTGATTTAAGAAGTAACATGGTATGGAATAATATTCTTATTAACCAATCATATAATAGAGTTAGGATTATGGTGTAGAGTTTGGGTTAGGCCGAACAACATGATAGCCAAATAATGTCTCTGATTTCAGGTGAAGGTTATGAATATGGTTATGGCTGGAATGTGGTTCCTGGACAAACAAAGAATATTGATCAAAATATTGATTTTACAAAATGGAAGTTGCAGAGTCATATCGCACAATACTATATATACACATGCAATCGAGAATCATGTGCACTCATTGAATCAGTAAACAACCAAAACTTGATATGGAGTATTTAAACAGTCTGAGTAATAAGAAATACTGGCAAAAGGAAATGCAATAGCAGAAAAAAGTGAACCTTTGGACTTACCATCATTCTGTACATAAAATTTGGCTTGATCTTCAATTAAGTCAAAATAAACAGTCTGCATAAACACATAACACACACGTTTTATAGCCTACATTGAGTACTTCATTGAGTTCACATTCACAGTGCAAAGTATATGAACTCCTTAAGTTAACAAGTTGTTTAAAAATGGTGTGAAGAGATGAACCTACAAACCTGGAGTCCAAACAATGAGTGTAGGTTACAGTCACGCCGCTCTATGAAACAGATTTTGAGTTCACCATTCACAAGAACCATTGCTGGATATGAACCATTCCTCAAACCAAAGAGAATATCAGTATTGTTTATTTGCATAAAGCTTGAATTGATAAATGTATCTCTGTGATTGTTGATCAGTCTAAATGGAGGAAGTTAATCATGGTCTACTGTTATGAATTTTAGAATTGCTGCATGGAAGTCACAATTCAAATCCACGTGGGTTCACAGATTTTTTCTGCAGCTCTATTTTTATGTTTCCGTCTCGAGAAATCATATAAATGAGGAAGAATGACTTAAAAAAACACATCATTATAAAATCCATCAATGATTAATGCTCGCTAAAGACAGCCCATAATAGCCTGTGATAAGACGAACGATGGCTCCATCATCAAACAAACGAGACTATATATACAAAGCACTCGAGATGCATCTGAAAACCAACTAATCAGGATGCAGCCCTTCGGCAGGCAGTATGTGGTGGTCAGGCCTCTGTTTTCAGAGGAGTCCTTCGCAGAGCAGCACAAGAGGATCAACAGGAACCGCAAAACTCTTCGGCACCATCTGAAAGACTATTTCATGTAAGAATCTGTCCGCCGTCTGTTTTCAGTAACGCACTTGTAATAAACTGAAATATGGTATCATACTACAAGCACGTTTGAAGGTGTTGTTATTGACATAACTTATAGATCTAAATGTATAGATCGAAATGATACAACAGGGAGCTTTAGCAAATTGTTTTTTATTGTAGTTGTGATGTGAATCGTGCAAAGAATGCAGCTCTTTCCTTTCTTCCAATCATTGGATGGATGAAGAACTACAATATTAAAGAATGGCTGCTGGGTGACATTGTTTCAGGCATCAGCACCGGACTAGTGGCAGTGCTACAAGGTATTGCATGTTTTTTTTTGGCTAAAATCATTTACTGAAATCCAGCATAAAAAACATCCCTATTTTGTATCAGGACTTGCATTTTCCTTGCTGGCCTCGTTACCACCGGGATATGGACTATACACTGCATTCTTCCCAGCAATAGTCTACTTCTTTTTGGGTACCTCTAGACATCTGTCAGTAGGTGCGTGAAATATTGTGAATTGCATTTACGTGATATACGTTTACACGACATCACAGGAGGCTGATAAATTAGTAGTGAAGGTTTGGGCATGAGTGATTGAGGTCGCACTTTATAATTGGACTGTGTTTTAGGGGCTTTTCCTATTCTGAGTCTAATGGTGGGCGCTGTTGTCACACGACTGGTGCCTGATGAGGGACCTTCAGCTAATATCACTGGATTTGAAGGATTGAGCATGGAACAGCAAAGAGTTCTAGTTGCTTCCTCGGTTACTTTTGTCATGGGCGCATTTCAGGTATCTACTTGAAGTTGCATTTCACCATATAGGAGCTGGTCATATAATTTGAATATCATCAAAAAGTTGATTTATTTCACTAATTCCATTCAAAAAGTGAAACTTCTATATCATATTTATTCATTACACACAGACTGATACATTTCAAATGTTTATTTCTTTTCATTTTGATGATTATAACTGTATCTCAGAAAATTAGAATATTGTAAAATGGTTCAATATTGAAGACACCTGGTGCCACACTCTAATCAGCTAATTAACTCAAAACACCTGCAAAGGCCTTTAAATGGTCTCTCGGTCCAGTTCTGTAGGCTAAACAATCATGGGGAAGACTGCTGACTTGACAGTTGTCCAAAAGACAACACTGACAACTTGCACAAGGAGGGCAAGACACAAAAGATCATTGCAAAAGAGGCTGGCTGTTCACAGAGCTCTGTGTCCGAGCACATTAATAGAGAGGCAAACGGAAGGAAAAGATGTGGTAAAAAAAAAGAAAGTGTACAAGCAATAGGGACAACCGCACACTGGAGAGGATTGTAAAACAAAACCCACTCAAAAATGTGGGGGAGATTCACAAAGAGTGGACTGCAGCTGGAGTCAGTGCTTCAAGAACCACTACGCACAGACGTATAAACATTTGAAATATTTCAGTCTGTGTGTAATGAATGAATGAAAGAATAGAATACTCAAGTTTCACTTTTTGAATGGAATTAGTGAAATAAATCAACTTTTTGATGATATTCTAATTATATGACCAGCACCTGTATATGTATATGCATATATATATATATATATATATATATATATATATATATAAACATGTGAAATTCTCTTTTTTATTATTTTTCAGCTCATATTGGGACTGCTGCAGGTGGGCTTCATTGTCATGTATCTGTCAGATACTCTGGTGTCAGGATTTACCACTGCAGCTGCTGTTTATATTTTGGTGTCCCAACTCAGATTTGTGTTGGGACTGGAATTTCCTGGTATAAACGGGCCACTCGCCATTGTATATGTGAGTTAAAGTTTTTCCCTTTTTAATGTACCAGCAATGTAAACATTTTATCATCACATACTGAAGCTCCTTATGACTTTTCGTGGATAGATCAAACATTTGGTCTTTGATTTCAGACTTTGGTGGAAGTTTTTAGTCGAATCACTAACACGAATGTGGCTGACCTGGTGACGTCTCTAGTGATCATGGCGCTGGTGCTTATTGTGAAGGAGATCAATGACAGATTCAAGTCGAAACTACCTGTGCCGATACCTATAGAAGTCATCATGGTAGGTATAATTACCTCACTAAGACAAAACATATCACTTCTATCAAGCTTATAGTAAATCTACCCAACAGACTGTTATCGCTTGTGGAGTCTCTTATGCATTCAACTTCGAGGAGCGATTTGATGTGGTCGTGGTTGGGGAGATGGTGAATGGGTGAGAATCTAATAGAAAGTGACTGTACATTTTTAATGGAAACAGATATTATGCATATAAGTGATTATTCTAAATCAAGCAAAAACTTCATATGTTTAGTTTATAAATAAGATTTGGCGTTGAAGTTATATTATATTATATAATAAAACCTTTTCCCAGATAAAAATAAACATCTAATATGTAACATCCCTCTTTCTTACTTTAGATATGAATCACCAACTGCTCCAAACCTGGAGGTCATTGAGGAGAGTGCAGTGGAGGCCTTCCCTATGGCCATAGTAGGATTTGCTGTGGCTTTCTCAGTAGCTAAAGTCTACTCCGTCAAACACGACTACACGATTGATGGGAACCAGGTCAGCTGAGAAATTCACTGTAAAAAATGCAAATTCTGAACTGCTGAATTTGATATTTTGCAAAAAAACATGGCCACCTTTTTATACGCTCATCTGTATGTAACAGGAGCTCATTGCATTCGGGGTTAGCAACATTTTTGGGGCATCTTTCCAGTCATTTGCCTCCAGCACAGCACTTTCTAGGACAGCTATACAAGAGAGCACTGGAGGGAAGACACAGGTAAAACTCTCATGCTATTCCTTGATCTGAAACCATCTGCTGACTTCAAGAATACAAAGAATTAATAATTAATGTTTGTTTTATAACATTTGTAGATAGCTGGAGTTCTTTCAGCCATGATGGTACTTACTGTGACTGTCGCAGTGGGTTTTTTACTTGAGCCATTGCCCAGGGTGAGAATTTATGCCTTTATGCACAGAATACAAACGGCATGAAGTCATTTAGAGCAAATCTCACAGTTTTAACTCTCTATAAAGCCCTTTTAGTCATATAAACTATTGACTGTAGAGGCAGGAGTCGGTCTAATGACCTTTATGCTTTTCTTTTCAGTCTGTTCTAGGTGCTCTGGTCATTGTTAATCTCAAAGGCATGCTGATGCAGTTCAGAGAGCTGCCGTTCTTATGGAAGAATGACCGGCCTGATTTTGTGAGTTTCTCTTTTCATTATTTTGGGAGTGATCTTTGATTATCTAATCCTCTAGGGTTTTATTTATCTAAATTCTAAAGCATATGCTGATCTAAATTGAAATCATACAGCAAAAACAAAATTGAGTTTGGTCCAGATCAAAATGCCAAGCCCATGTGTCTCTGTTTCTCACAGGTGACCTGGGTGGTGACCTTCCTGGCCTCTCTTCTTCTGGGGTTGGACCTGGGGTTGGCTGTGGGTCTTGGGGCAGAATTGTTCACTGTGGTCTGCAGGGCTCAATTGTGAGAGTAGATTCATTAGATGAGAGTAGATTCATAAAATTCTTCAAATGCCAAAAGATAGTTTTATTGAATTTTTACTGACCCTGCATGATAATATTTTGTATGCTGCAGCCCACGCTGTTCCGTCCTAGCCAATATTACAGGAACTGACATCTACAGGGATCGCAAAGACTACATCTCTGTGAGTGCTGACCCTGCCCTTCCTCTAGATTCTTCTTTCGGTTACAAATACCAAAAAGTTATTTCAATACGATTTTGTTCCATTTCAGATTTCCGAACCTGATGGAGTTAAAATATTCAAAATCCCCTCACCCATCTTCTTTGCTAACATTGATTTCTTCAGGGAAAAATTGGTCCAAGCGGTACGTTTCTTGTTTCAAGATTTGAATAGAACAGAAGTGCCCAATCCTGTTCCAGGAGATCCTGCAGAGTTCAGATCCAACAAGCCTGTCTGTAATCATCAAGTGCTCCTGAAGACCTTGGCTGTGTCCGAAATCGGCCCCGTACCCCTAAATAAGGCACTGTTTTAGGGGACAGCCATTTGTAGTGGTGTCAGAAACCATTGTGGATGTTATCAAGTGCACTCATTCAATCCCTCAATGCACCACAACAACAATTGTTAAACCCAATGTACGCTCAACAGCTAGAGAAAACCCATAATGCACTGTGACCATCACTCTGAATGAATTCCCGCCAGAAGATGGCGCCCGCAGCTCAATCCTCCATCCATTTTCCAAACTGCTGGTCCAGTGTGGCTCCAGCATATAAATTCCTTTTTAAATGATTGATTATTAAATTGTTTGATTCTATGCTAGTTTCCATGCAAGAGAATTTTTTTCATTACCACTTTGCCAAGTTTCAAATGATTATTAAATGGCAAGCTATATGCAAAAGCGACAGCCATTCTGATGCAATCAGTGTCCAAATTCACTCTCTTGTTTTCATTCACTCCTTCAAGAGGAATATATTAGTGGAGTAATGTAGGGAATGAGGGTAAAGGGGGCGATTTCAAACACAGCCCTTAATTAGCCGGTTCAGTTGTGCTTGATCAGGGTTGGAGCTGAACTTTGCAGGAAGGTATAGATCTTCAGAAACAGGATTTGGCACCTGTGGTATCGAAAGAGCTGGGTGTTATTTCTCTGGGCTAAATATTTGTTTTCTTCTAGGTGGGTTTTAGTCCCCTAAGAGTGTTGAAGAAAAGGAACAAAGCCCTGCGAAAGATCAGAAAAATGTTGCGTAATGGGGAACTGGAGGTGTCAGAAGTACGTCCTCAACATTATTATGATTTATCAGTGATGTTTTGCATATACTACAACTCTAACATTTAATTTTTGTTTCTCATGACTTTAAAATAATTTTGGTTTAAATTTGTTTATTAATAGATTAGAAGGACTGGATGATGCAGGGCACCATAACACATTCCATACTGTTTTGTTTAAATAAACAGTTATTTATTTTATTTTAATGGATTCATATAAGTAAGGACACTATCCCACTTCCCATACAGTTTAATTTAAATCTTTTTTTATTTATGTAATTTTAACAGATTAATAGGACAGGATAAAACTGTACTTACACTTTACATATGGTTTTATTCAAATAATACTTATTTATTTTATGTAATTTTAATGGATTAATAGGACATGATAATGAGGGACACTATCCCACTTTCCATATAGTTTTATGTGTTTTTTTTTTTATTTCATATTTTTACATTTTTGGGTATTTTTGCTTTTACGTTTCCAATGATCTTAAAAAATGTTTTTAAATGTTATTTAGTATTTTATGAATATATTGGACTTTTTCTTTTTACATTTTTTGATAATCATACAATTTTCAAAAAATGAATTATTATTCTAAAATGTTAAAAAAAAATTTTTAAAGTAAGTTATTGTAAACAGTAACAGTCATGAGTATATATTGTTCTGATCAAGTCAAAAATTGTACTAAATGAAGTCAATCGAATAACAGAAAAGGAACAGTTATTGCATGATCATATGGTAACAATATTCACATCCTTCCTGATCCAGAGAGGCCTTAAGGTGAGACAACCAGCAACTGACTTGTCAGACGATGACAGCGGCATGGAAAGTCTGGACCAGCCCACTGACTTCTCTGGCCTTCCAATCCAGGTGAACTGGAACACAGAACTGCCAGCCAACATCTCTGTTCCTCCTGTGAACATGCACAGTCTGGTCCTGGACTTCTCTGC
Organism: Opsariichthys bidens; assembly: GCA_037194245.1. Lineage (NCBI taxonomy): Eukaryota > Metazoa > Chordata > Actinopteri > Cypriniformes > Xenocyprididae > Opsariichthys > Opsariichthys bidens. The sequence continues at coordinate 11,490,620 of CM074287.1, read as the reverse complement.
CGTCTCATTCCTAGACATATCTGCACTCAAGGGTCTTAAGACAGTAAGTAAAATGGCTTACTATGAGATACAGCATACTGTTAATTTTCTTCCTTTAAGATGGTCAGAAATTCCTCGAGTGCTTCAAACTGTCCTGTTGTTTTTCGTATAGATGCTAAAAGAGTTTACACGAATCGAGGTGGACGTCTACATAGTTTCATGTGATGGTAAAACAATATCCTATGAATGTTTCTTATTACCAGCCATTTTGCTCCAAAAGCTCTTCATTAAGACATTTCTGCTCTCATTACAGCGTACATCATGGAGAAACTTCATCAATGTACATTTTTTGATGACGAGATTAAGACGTCCATCTTTTACCCCACACTACATGATGCCATGTTACACATTCTGGAGAAGCATGGAGAGTTAGAAAAGGTACCCGATTCATTTTGATTCAATATTGTGGTAATTATTTAATTTACAACAACCATCTGCTGTCTACTAGGTTCTATATAATCCATGGTGATCTATTTCTGTTTTGTCATGTTTGCAGGATATAAGCATAAACCACGGAGTCATTCAGAGAGACAGTATAACTGTGTGAGGAACAGAAAACCCTGCTGAAATACTCTTTAAATCATATGGTAAATGTTTTGTAACCAAACAGTATGGGCAGAGATGCATTTCACCACTGTCACAGCACATTATAGGGCTATATTTAAGTCTGGCCCCTCGACAGACACTAAAATCTATGAAAGCCTATTTTATACCTTACAATTCTGACTTTTTACCTCACAATTCTGAATTTATACCTCACAATTCTGACTTCCTACCTCACAATTCTGACTTTATACCTCATAATTCTGACTTTATACCTCATAATTCTGACTTTATACCTCACAATTCTGACTTTATAACTCAGAACTCACAATTCTGACTTTATATCTCACAATTCTGAATTTATACCTCACAATTCTGACTTCCTACCTCACAATTCTGACTTTATACCTCACAATTCTGACTTCCTACCTCACAATTCTGACTTTATACCTCACAATTCTGACTTCCTACCTCACAATTCTGACTTTATACCTCACAATTCTGACTTTATACCTTACAATTCTGACTTTTTACCTCACAATTCTGAATTTATACCTCACAATTCTGACTTTATACCTCACAATTCTGACTTTATACCTCACAATTCTGACTTTATAACTCAGAACTCACAATTGAGCAATTCCACGCAAATGTCAACCTTGCTATGAAAAATTTAAGTTATCATAAAAAAATCAAAACCCTTTCTAAGTTGTCCATTTGGATCTGTATTTTATTGTATTGATGTGCTGTCATGTAAATTTTAAGTACATTTCTGTTAATTCACCTCAGATAAGGTGTGCACAGATACTAAAATTTCTTTTTTTTTATACAAACCAATTTCATGCTTTAAAAAGAGGGATCAAAGACTCATTTAATTATACTTTTTGTTGATAGTATGGATGTTGCAGAAAGATGGGGGCATGACTGAGATATAAATACACTCACTTTGTTATAACTGCATTTCCCTTTAAATTTATGAAGGCTATATTTAGGAAATCACTCGACGCTAAAGTGCTGTGTCACGTCCGTAACGATTTAAAGAATAAGTTTATATTGTATAATCATTATTATTACAATTAATTTGAAACTTTATGTACAAAGCCAAAAAATGTCCATTCTAGTTATGATTGACAAATCATCTCACTTAATTGGTCTAAACAACCTAATTATGCGTTACGGACGTGACCGTTACGGACGCTTCATATTAAATCATGCATGATTTGACCAGCGCATATTTGTTTAATTAATTAATTTATTTATTTATTTCAAGCAATATAATGACACATAACAAAGGCAATCAAGAAGTATTCTGATTAAATCAATACGAAAAGATAAATTCATCAACTTTACAATATAAATCGATCTATTGCTTGAATCTATATGCTTGAAATGGAGTGGAAAGAAGTCAAACTTATTTAAACTCACCTTGGTCTTTCATCATTTTACTGTTAAAAAACCCCCACACATATATTAAATTGATCTCTATTACTGTACATCAGAACTTTTTAGAAATCAATTAATACTACCATATAGTACCATAGAGTGTGCGTGTGTGTGAGAGAGAAAGAGAGAGTGAAATATGAGATGCGCCTTCTGTGATGACTCACTTACTTTCCCGCGCATGCCCTCTGTGGTCAAAGACAGTTATTTCTGTGGTGATTTGTAGATCTGCGATTTCTGGACAAAATCTCTACTTTATTTGCAGTAATTGGTAAGTAATTTGATATGCATGCAAAAAAAAACAAAAACCGCTCTCCAGACTGTTACAATCAGACAGCGTTTCAATTCACTGACGGGACTGAGGGGAAACTGAGGGGAAACCGGTGCTCTTGACTCCGGAGAATATCGATATGATAAAATGCATATATAATGATTATGTATCTAAGCATTAGCAATTCCGTATCTTTCGGGGTCTAAAGTAAACACCACATTATCAAGCATATCATGCCCGAATTGAGTTTTGAACATGCTCACGTGCCGGTTACAGTTTAGCAGCATGAGAGATATGCGTGAACTAATCTATAACACGGTGATTTCAGTTTAAATTTGATTAATTGTGCAGACTTACCTACTGATGTCTCCGATGTTTGTTGTTTCAAAATAAAAAGAGAGACACAAAAAGGTCTCTGTTCAAGTTTTCCGGCGTCAGCCAAGTGATGGTTTCGGAACGGTCACGTCCATAACGGAAAGACGTCACGTCCGTAACGTCCGTTTTTCCTCATAAATGGAAAAAATTTAACTAAAATAAAATAAATAATTTATGTTCTATAGAGAGCCGACACTCATCCATTCGGTTGGTATTATTTCTTTTGGCTTGTGCATTTTAATTCACAGAATTTCAACAAAGTATATTGTCTCCCACAAACTCGCGTCTTTTTTTGTCACGTCCATAACGCATGTTTATTTCCCTCATTTTAAATATAAAACGTATGTGTAGACTGATATTTTTCTGATGTCTGTACTCCTTTATTAAGGGAGTATGGACATATAAACAGACATTTAAATATATTGGTATTAAATGCATTTTCTGAGAATTTATATTTTATGTTTTGACTGCAAATGTCACGTCCATAACGCTGGAATTGCCCAATTCTGACTTCTTACCTCACAATTCTGACTTTATACCTCACAATTCTGACTTTTTACCTCACAATTCTGACTTTTTACCTCACAATTCTGACTTTATAACTCAGAACTCACAATTCTGACTTTATAACTCAGAACTCACAATTCTGACTTTATATCTCACAATTCTGAATTTATACCTCACAATTCTGACTTCTTACCTCACAATTCTGAATTTATACCTCACAATTCTGAATTTATACCTCACAATTCTGACTTCTTACCTCACAATTCTGACTTTATATCTCACAATTCTGAATTTATACCTCACAATTCTGACTTCTTACCTCACAATTCTGACTTTATATCTCACAATTCTGAATTTATACCTCACAATTCTGACTTCTTACCTCACAATTCTGACTTTATACCTCACAATTCTGACTTTATACCTCACAATTCTGACTTTATAACTCAGAACTCACAATTCTGACTTCTTACCTCACAATTCTGACTTTATACCTCACAATTCTGACTTTATACCTCAGAATTCTGACTTTTTACCTCACAATTCTGACTTTATAACTCAGAACTCACAATTCTGACTTCTTACCTCACAATTCTGACTTTATACCTCACAATTCTGACTTTATAACTCAGAACTCACAATTCTGACTTCTTACCTCACAATTCTGACTTTATACCTCACAATTCTGACTTTATACCTCACAATTCTGACTTTTTACCTCACAATTCTGACTTTATAACTCAGAACTCACAATTCTGACTTTATACCTCACAATTCTGACTTTATACCTCACAATTCTGACTTTATACCTCAGAATTCTGACTTTATACCTCACAATTCTGACTTTTTACCTCACAATTCTGACTTTATAACTCAGAACTCACAATTCTGACTTCTTACCTCACAATTCTGACTTTATACCTCAGAATTCTGACTTTATACCTCAGAATTCTGACTTTTTACCTCACAATTCTGACTTTATAACTCAGAACTCACAATTCTGACTTCTTACCTCACAATTCTGACTTTATACCTCACAATTCTGACTTTATAACTCAGAACTCACAATTCTGACTTCTTACCTCACAATTCTGACTTTATAACTCACAATTCTGACTTTATACCTCACAATTCTGACTTTTTACCTCACAATTCTGACTTTATAACTCAGAACTCACAATTCTGACTTTATACCTCACAATTCTGACTTTATACCTCAGAATTCTGACTTTATACCTCAGAATTCTGACTTTATACCTCACAATTCTGACTTTTTACCTCACAATTCTGACTTTATAACTCAGAACTCACAATTCTGACTTCTTACCTCACAATTCTGACTTCTTACCTCACAATTCTGAGAAAAATAGTCAGAATTCTGATAAAAAGTAATGATCTTTTTATTCAGTGGAGGAAACGGGCTTCCATAAAACTCAGGCTGCTTAGAGAAAGGAAAATGCACTACCGGTATTTTAGCTTACAGCGAATACATCCATTGTTACCATGTTTACTGGTGATTTAGTGGCCTTACAGTAAATTAATTCATGTTGTTTGGGGTTTAGTGACAGGAGAAAATCACAACAGAAGCCTAGACTTTGGACATTACGAATGTATTTCGTTAAGACAATTTTAATTAACGATTAATGATAACAATTCCTACCTTACAAACCAGGACCTCCTCTGCCCGTCCGCTATGTTCATCTGCCGCACGTGCTCCTCTTCAGAGAGCAAAGTCTACACAGCTGATTTCCATTCTCCAGTGTTTCCTTCTTGACGTGTAGGGACAAGGAAAATCATGTAAAAATGTGGAAACTTTAATGTAATAGTTTTTAATGCGCAGTGTTTGTCAGGGCTACGGAGGGATTTCTGAAATCGGTATTCAAGACGGACCAATCATAAACTTGAATCATCTGAATTATATTGCGGAAATAGTAAATGCAATGTGATCATGAAGGATTTATAGGCCTAGTTATGTCTCATCGTTATACTGAGTTTAATTTAGCTTTAATCTCATTTTTCAGACTACTCTTTTCCTGTGAAATCTACACCATCCCAACAAAAGTGTATATATATGCAGCAGTGCCTGTTACCTTTTATATATTTATGTATGTAAATGTGTACTTTAACAATTCATAACCAGTAGAGTTTTAGACAGACTAACCTAACTATAATTATGTATTTCAATATATGTTATGTATTTTTCTTTGGAAAATCACATATTGTAAATGAATGTGTGTGTAAACATTCATTGTAATAAAACTAAAAGAACTATACATTACCTGCTTTTAATTTTTATGGTATAGACAGCAAGTACGTAAACATTTCAGACAATTTCATATGTAACATTTAGTTTTCAGTCAACCTTCCAGAACTACTCAAAAAAAAAGATTGTATTGTATTGTAACTCCAAGCTCATATTTGTCAGACATATCAAAATCTTAAATTGAGATATTCTTTTTAAATCAATTTTAAGACACTAGGTGAGAGAGTAGATGAACGCAATAAAAGCGCATTTAATTTGTACATTTAATTTGGATTACATTCAAGAAACATTCAACAATCAACAAAAGCCCCTAAAATGCAGCATGTATGGGCTCAATTATTAAAAAGTAAATGTTTGAATATCTGACGACAGCAAGATTTAAAACACCATTCAGTACTGATCTCTACTATACAGTTAATATTTTGAGACTACAAAATATGCATTCGAATCCCTGCCAGGTTTACATACTAAATCACCTTTTGTTTAGCAACAACAAAAACACGTTATTACTGGTAATATGGTCTGTAGCGGCCCTGATCCGGGTGATGCGGCCCCGGCATTTGTCCCTGTGGAGGGGGACCCTGCATTCGGGGAGGAGGACCCCTGGGGGCCGCCCACATTCCTGGACTCAAGCCCCCCGGCTGGTTAAACGGCGGGCTGAGTGTGCTCTTGTCCTCGGGAAACTGTGGGTTGTAATGATGGGGAGGTGGGGCGTTGACAGGGGGACCACCGTGCTGAGGGGGCGGCCCAGGTGGAGGATGGTTCATAAACGGTGGCATTTGACCAATGAGGTGTCCGGGAGGTGGGGTGATGGGCGGCGGGACAGACGACAGTGGTGGAGGGGCTTGGTTGAAAACCATGTGAGGCGTGTTGGAGCCCTGTCCCGGGTGTGACATTGGGTGACTGATGGGGGGAGGGGGCGGAGGCGGTCCGTAGTGCTGCTGAGGTGGTGCCATCATGTGATGCGGATGGGTCACGACGGGCTGACCTGGATAGTCTCCGGGGTGATGGTGAGGGGGCGGAGCATTGCCGGGCTGGGGAAGCGTGTCACGTGACGGTCCGGAGCTCGCGGAATCGTCCTGGATGGGAACCGTGATGAGGTTGCTGTGCTTGCGAGTGGTGACGGTCGAGATGCGGAAGGTCTCCTGGGAGAGGGAGCGGGATGGCCCCATGTCTCCCGGCGGTTGGCCTTGCGGAGGTCGCAGGTCATCGTGGGAGGAAGAGGGAGGTTGGCTGTAGGGGTCGTGACCTTGATGAGCCAGAGGAGGAGGGATGAGCACAAGAGGCTTGGGCAGGTGAGGCGGAGGCACGCGGAAGCGTTCGGACACCTCAGAGGCGGGAGGAAGGTGGAGAGGGTCAGAGCGGCTGCTGGAGTTCTTGCCGGACCGCATGTGGCGGTGGTTGATGTGGGCCTGCAGGTCTCTCTGGGACAGATAGGTGCGTTTGCAACCCTGAACGATACTACACATGTAGAGAGAGCCACGCTGGCACTGCTCAATCCGCTGGACCGCGTCTGTACAGCTGTACATGTTTAGACTGGAAACAGAAGACATATGAGAGAGAGAGAGAGAGAAGCAACATCAGTGAGACATCAGCGTTATGCATATTAGAGCAAACCAGGGCTGGATGATATTTTACATATTCACAAATTTTGCAGGCAATTTAATATTGAACAACATTGAGAATCTTGTGAGCATAATTTGGCCGTTAGCGTCAGTAGAACTAGTTTCACGATCCTTTTTATTTGCAAATAGATTTTTGAATATAAACTACAAGTTGGTATGTCAATTTCATTGAATCAATTCATAACGGATTTATTTAGTACAAAAAATGTGCATATAAATATTATGGAGTGTGTATTATTATATTGGTGCATACAAGTGAAAATTAAATTTAAATACAATTTTTTTTGTTTCTTTATTGTTCATTCTTTGATTAACCTGATTTCTAGTGTATTTGCAATTTAGTGTATTATGCAAGTACATAAAACATTACGAGTTTTCTTGTAAAAAAAAATCATTCCATCCATCCACATATCAAAGTGCTGAAAAAATTTAGATATAATTTGTTTTAGCAACACTGCAGTTCAAAAGTTTGGGTTTAGTAAGTTTTGTTTAATGTTTAATCTCCCAGGCTGCATTTATTTAATCATTCATAATTCATAATTATTTTCTAATCCGTTTTTTGTGACGGTAAAGCGAAATTTACAGCATCATTACTCCAGTCTTCAGTGTCACATGATACTTTAGAACTCATTCAATATGCTGATTTGCAGCGCAAGAAATTTTTGATTATTATTATCAATGTTGAAAAGTTGTCAAAGTTGTGCTGCTTCAATTTTCAGAATTCTTTGATGAATGAAAAGTTCAGAAGAACAGCATTTATTTGTGATCGAAAACTTTTGTAATATTAAAAATGGCACTTTGCTGAAAAAAACATTCAAACTAATGAATGTTAGGATGTATCACCCAGTCCTACATCTGCATCAAGCCAAGAATTCTCCATGACCGTACAAAACGACTGCATAAACCGCTCATCCTGCTTACCCTGGACACATCTTATCACCCTTCCTTTCATGATGTAACGCACACTCATAGCAGAAAACATGCTTGCATGGGATCTGCAAAGAAATAATATAATGAAGTCACCCAAACGCTCTCATTTGCAACTCGAACACATTCGTTACACGTCAACTACTCTCACCATACGGCCATATGTTTTAATTGGCAGTCCACATTTGTCACAGAAATGGACGGGTGTCTCATCCTTCTCACCGATCAAGTTTAGCTAGGAAAACAAATAACAAGAGTGACCAAAACACTTCACACATGAGCATCTGAGCAGTGGGTACATGTATAAAGTATATAGATGTACCTTGTAATCCCAGTACAGCTGCTGTGGGAACCGACGCTGACTTGCAAACGCGTCTCCCGCTTTCACACCACAATCAAACCGGTCCTCCTGCTTGAAGTTAAACCCTTCTAGCAGAAACAGTTCAAAAAACAAGATCCATTACTAGTGCATCATAATATGCTTGAAAAGTGTCACTGAAAACATAAAGACACAATACCTTCTTCAGAATGGGCTTTGGGTGGCAACCGTCCCACTGGTCTTTGCGGTCGTGGGGCAGGTTTATTCCTGGCCTGTTTGGGAAGAAGTTTGATTGGTATCCTCCTCCTGACATCAGGACCACCTAAAGGTCCATCAGTACCCTGCATATCATTGTCTGCAAGTAATAAAAACAGAATCAGATGATTTTACACATCACAAATGGACACATCCGAGTAGCACTGAATAAAAACACATCTGTATGCAGTCTGTGTCGATTAACTCGCATAATAACGACAGAACCGATGAAGCATTTGCGCGCAAATAAGACTTGATATCTCGATGAAGGTGATCCTGATGTGAGCGATCTCAGTGAAGCGAGAATACAACTCACACACGAGTAGGTTACACTAAATAACATCAATGACTGTACGCTTTGCCGTTTTTATCTACATTACGGGGCAAAAGATACAGAGTAAACGGTATGAAATGGAAACAGGAAGATAAACGCCACATTGACAGAGGCCATAACCGAGGGTGATATAGGAAAAGGTCTTTAAGCAGTCATACACAAGATATAGCTCGTCTTTCTTCACGCAAACATATATAAAAGCTCAGCGCAGTTATTTTGTGGTGGTAAGACACACGTTTTGGGTAGAATAAAGCTACGAACGAACACCATAAAATTCCCTCCTTACCACTGTGGTCCATAGCTGTGAAGCCAGCGTTCAACTGTGCTTCCGGTTTGTACACTTCAAAATAAAAGTCTGATTGTTTTCAAAGCGAAGCGAAACAAAACTCCTCAAGGCCATGATAAATAAATGTATGGTTATGCTTGAAATGATTGTGTACAGCTGAATTTCTTCAGAAAGCAATTGTGAATTTTTAATTTTCTTTTAATGTAGCTACAGACGTGGCCAAAAGTATTGTTTTGCAAAGTTTGAAGCTCAAGTGTTTTTTCCCACATAGTTCTAAGGCTTTTTTGAAAAACATTCACTATGGAATGAGTCCGTATAACCTCCTCATAACCTCTGCAATTCCTAGACCAAATCCTGAATAATCAAAAATCCATTCTTGCCTTATTTGTGCTCTGGGAAGATCACACTTTGCGGGTTTCTTCTTATCCATTCACCACAGGTTCTTTATTATGGGATTGAGGTCCAGCGACCTGATCCAAATTCAATGTAATCTCCAAGCCACTTCATTATCACTCTTGCCTTGTGACAAGGTGCTCCATCACGCTGGAAAATGCTTGGATCATCATCAGTTTGCTCCTGGATCATTGGGAGGATGTTCTTATATCATTCTTTATGCATGGCAGTGTTTTTGGGCACTTTGGGATGCCCTGAAGCCTTCTTCACTGCAGTTGAGCCTTTCTCCTTGAAGTTCTTAATGATTCAGTAAATGCTTCTTTCAGGTGCAATATTCTTTGCAGAAATTTTCTTATGCGAGGCCATTTTGATGACAATGAGTGGAAGCACTTCTTCCCTCCTTTTATAGCAATCAGTCTGCTTTTATAATCCAATTGGAGTGATTTTTTCCTGACTAGTACCCATTCTCATTTTCCCATATGCTAATTATATATGAATTTATGAAATGATGTTAGCTGGTCATTTTGTGCCCGGGCCAAAAGACAATGAAATTTGGGTTTTTGTGATAAAAGTTCTTTTTTTTTTTTTTTGGTCGATGGGAAATGCATCTGATCACCCTGCACAACGATCTACAAACAATGTGATTCAACAACACAACAACTGAAGAAGCAAACTTTGCGAAACACAAAACCATGGCTGTAGGGCACACAGTGAAAACCAGCCAACAAATGTCAGACATACATGTGAATGCTTTAAAAACCATCCCAAGATGAACTTCATCAAAGTTTCGTGAAAGTCGTGACGTATTGTCAAGTATGGTGACCCATACTTGGTGACTTCATTTTATATATTTCACATATTGTTTAAAAAAAAAATAAATAAATAATTATTAGATCCCTTTGATGTCTTTGTTGTGATTCTAAAATGTGGAAAAGTGGTAATAAAAATGAGTAGGCCTAAATGTTTTTTGTGGCATATACATTTTTTGTTAAAATGTACTTTTATCACACACAATATAAAGCTGGGATTTGGGACATAAAGGTATTTTTATGGAGGAAAACCCCTACTTCTAAACCTACCCATCACAGAAACATGTGACCATTTAAGTAAAAACCTCTTTTGGCTGATTTATAAGCTTTTTTAACAAGTGAGGACCAGTCAATGTCCTCACTAGTGGGTTGAGAAAGTATTTCACAACATAAGTGAGGACATTTGGTCCTCACAAGTATAGTCAAAACGAGTACACACACACACACTGGGGTTAAATGCAAAAGCAGAGGGACAAGAAGGCAAATTGTAATTTAGGTGCACAGAAAAGCCATAACAAAAGCTGATTGGCCAACAGATGAAAGTATATCTACCATACAATTATAGCTGACTTCTGAGAATTCAGAGACCCACATCAACACAATTTTCAAAATATTTACTCACCAGAGACAGATGAAAGGCAATGTTTTTTTTTTAATTCTTTCTTTATTAAACATTTTAAATTGACGACTATTTACAACAAAGCCCAAGATCCACCCACAGTCATAAAAGATGCTAAAAAATAAATTAAAAAAAAAAAAAAAAAAAAGATTTATCTGACAGCAAAATAAGATATGACCAAAACAATATATAGGAGGAAACACCCATTTAAAGATGTGTAGTTTTTCAAGATTGAAGTTCTGAAAAAATCTCAATGAGGTCCAACCAAAATTGTCTTTCTGGTGGCTGAGGTACACTCCAAAAAATATGACATCCAAGCAGGCGCAGCTGGGGTAGATGGACCCAACCACCGTTCCAGAATAACTTGTTTAGCTCCAGTAAGGGCAGAAGACAGAATTCTCTTTTGATTGACAGACAGCGGCAGCAAAGAGTCAGTGTTCCAGTCAGACAGTCTCTCCCAGAAGTCCTCAGTCAGAATGCTTGAGTACTGTTGTATCACAAGTGATTCATAAATTATACTCACAATAGCTTCTACATTACTAGAATCTATCCTCTATATCATAAGATGAGGAGATATTTCATTCGACCATAATTTGGGTTTTGGTATTGAGTTTCTGAAATGTCTGCTTTATGCTCCAGCAGACTGAATTAAAGCATGAGATCACGAATCTGCGTTTAATGAATAAATGTAGCGACAACAAACCCTCTAGTGTCCTCTACTGGCCAAAAATGTACTTCCTGAGTGTAAAGCTGCAGGTGTGGCTGCAGGTGATCACTGTACGGAGACACATCACAGGAAGAGACGGAGATTAAAGGACGCTGCTGTAAGTCACAGAACATATTCATTCATATATTTTTCATAATACTTGAAACAAATATTTTTTCAAATTAAATTAAATCTTGAAATGTTGCAGGGCGGCGTCCATTTTAATCCACTAACAAGGTATGATCTTGCTTTTGTTTTCCATTATGCACCTCTCCTTTGTTATCAAGCCAAATGCGTACATGCCGACTGCTGAAAATGAATAATTCTATAGTGAAATTTGCAATTAGAAACACTACTTATATATTAAAAAACAATCTTTAAAATATTCAGTAGCATGCCTAAAGATGAAAACTAGCTCTTTGTAGCTATCTAAAGATGAACTTATATATATATAATTTTTTTTTTTTTTTTTAAGATTAAGTTGAAAAAAAAAAGTTTTAGAAATTTAAAAGTCAGAAATTAAGATTATTTAAAAGATTTTTTTTCCCCCTCTTTTCTTTTCCTGGTCTCAGAATGACGACTGCGTCACAGTTTATTTTGACAGTAGTCTGTGTTATTACACAGAAAACTCCATTTTAGGCTTTGCGTTGTAATCGCTCGGAAAAATATTTCAGTTCGGCTTTGAGCAGTTTGGCTGATTTGAATGAGCATTTGCATTAAACCTGATGATTTCAACAGTCACATGAAGAAGAATGAAAACATTTGTTTTTCTTCCTACTAGACCCTCATAAATGATAAATGTGTTATACGATAAACAAACAAAATGTATTTTAATCACACGCTTCCATAATAGTGAAAGCAAGGCCAAAGGCGAGGACTGAGTCAGCTTTATGGGTCTTTGTGAACTGCGTGTATCTGTGTCCTTCCATTATTATTATTATCATTTTTTTTATTATTATTATTAATACAGAAGTCATCTAGGACTACAGGAAGTTGTGTTTACAGCTGCAGGTGTTTTTCAAAACTTGACTGTATGTGCAATGATGTCATGTTCTAACCCTATGGTAGACACACCCTCAGGTCACATGGTCTGTGTTTACACAGAGTGATACAAGTCCGTTGAAAGCAATAGTCACGTGAGACCACAAAGGGCAGGGCAAAATAACAAAGTCTTCTTCCTTCACACAAACAAAATAAAGAACCGCAGCAGAGAAAGGAAATAGAAAATGGAATTCAGGCAAATAGATGGTTCAATTTGTGCAAGAGAGACGGTTGAATTAATGTCATAAACATGATCACACCTTTCAGACACGATGGTGGAAGAAACAAGACAACCGAAAAATGCCACATTCCTCCAGGCTGGACCTGGTGAGGTAGACCACAACACTCAATATGCCATCAATATGAGGTACTCATTTGTTCAGATTGAAATATAATATAGTGAAATCCAATGTAATATTTTAAACACTAATCGTTTTTGGTTATTAGAGTCACCCAGCTTATTGGACGACAGCTGGCTCAGATAGGGGACGAATTGGACTTCAAATGGCGTGAACAACTGGCTGTCCGATTGCAGCCCTTGAATTTTGGGATTTATCTTTACGTCATAACCAGGAGAGCGTTCTCTGGGTGAGTTGAGAGCATTTACTCCCACATCAACAAATATCCAAAAAGCAATCCCTTTAGAATGTTCCAAATGAAGAGGGTGAACGATACGACAGTTCTGGGTGTGGTTTGTTAATATCTATTAATATTGGAACTGTATTAAGCAGGATCCTCGGCAACGTCTGGGGGTCTAAAATTATGCCAATGTTGAGGACATCCTGGTTGCTGCATAATGGCCGTCAGCAGGAGGCTAAGAAGTGGGCAGCCTGGGTAAGGATTTCTTTTGTGTCTGTAAATATGTGTGAATCTTGGGTAAAGACACTCAAAAAAGTCCATTTGGTTATAGTTACATAATTTAAAATGCAATTTATTCCTGTGATGCAGAGTTGAATTTTCAGTGTCATTACTCCAGTTTTCTGATCCTTCAGAAATCATTCTAATATGCGGATTTGCTGCTCAATAAACATTTGCTCTCCTTATCAATGTTGAAAACATGTTGTGCTGCTTACTATTTTTCTGGAAACTGATATTTTTTTAAGGATTCTGCGATGAATAGAAAACTTAAAAGAACAGCATTTATTTGAATTAGAATTTTTTATAACATTATTTTTTTTATTTACTGTCACTTTTGAGTGATTTAATATCTTAAATAAAAGCAAAAAGCACTTTTGAACAGTGTATAAACTGGAGTCTGTATTTGAAGGATCCTACACTTTTTAAACATATTTCTATGATTTTTCCCATTTCTTTTCCACAAAGTATTAACAAACTGTAATTTAGTCATATAAATATTTTAGAGTCATGCATAAGTAGAAAAAAATATATATTCACCACAGAAATTTTTATGATTTTTTTTTTAGTATTTTGTTCATTTCAATGAATTGCTCGGACCTAGAAATGCAACTTTCACGTTTTCCATGACTGTGGCAACCCTGGTATTAAAGTGAAACTGTGGTATAAAACAAATGTAACTTTTTTTATTTTTTTAATCTTTTCTCAGGTGTCCAATGTTTTTGACTGGTCTCGCAGGACTACATGCATACTGGCATCTGCTTTTCTACTGGTCACTGTGTCCATCTTCCTTATAACTTGAATGGACACGAAGGCTGAACGTGACATCGGGGGGTCAAGAGCTGGTCTTTGGCTCTAATATAACCATTTTGCTGTTTTTTTTGTGCATTCTCTTTTATAACTGATTCAAATAAAGTGCTGGTTCACATATATTCATATATGCCCAGGTTAAAATTGTTTTTGTGTGTGTGTGTGCATTGGGTCTATTGCTGGATAATTGGGCCAACGAATTGTTACCTCTTCCTCTAAAACCCTTTCTGCATTAAAAGGAAGCTGGACTTTTCAAATCACCAAGCGCAATAAAATTTAAAAAAAAAGGAAAAGTGTTTGGCGTTTTTATATTTATCAGCAAAAGCAAATGTAATAGATTTACTGCACATCACTGATCAATTCTCTGTCAATGCAACATCTACATGGGTATAGTTCTTAAAGGCCTTCATATTGCACTTCTGTAGCATCGATCCCAAATGTCTACCAGGTCCCACCTCATAGGTGTGCGGAAACTCCTGCCCCTGGCCTCTTTCATAAATCTCATGCAGCGTCTGTTCCCATTTCACCGGAGACACCAGCTGTTTGGCCAGCTGATTCCGTACGTGCTTGTCTTGCATGTACCGCTTGCCGTCTACATTAGAGTGGACGGAGATCTCGGGCCTCCGTACCTCTATCTGTCTGAGGACGTCTCTCAGAGGCTCGACCGCCGGCTCCATCAGTGCGGTGTGAAAAGCCCCGCTAACTGGCAGTAGTCGCGTTCTCGTGAATTTCAGCTCTCTGGAATGGCTCTGGAGGAAATCCAAAGCCTGTTTGAGAGAATGAATGCTAAAAGAATGGAAAGGCTTAACAAGTAGGTTTTTACTCTTTTTAAAGCACATTTCTACCCTCGACTAAAGATTTTTCTAGTCGCCTAGTTTCATTTCATTTAAGCGATTAGTCGACTAATTGCACATGACTATTATAATAATAATGAGCATTTAATTGCCTATATATAATACATAGCCTCATCAGCGCTCAAGCGCATACATTAAGCTTGTCACAGCACACTGGCAAAAGTAATGATTATGAATATGTTGTTAAAAAATAAAGAGACAGTCATTTTAATAATTTATTGATAATGTTTTCGGCTGCACAGATTAGGTCAAGATGCTGACTCGTCATCTCCGCTGTAGTGGACGCGCCTATATAAACTGAGAATATTTGTTTTCCTCTTGAAATGGTTGACAAGCGCTTGATATTTCACGCTTTCTAGAACTAGATTTCTCCTGTCTGTGAGGCAAGTATACACTGAGTTTTGGTTTCAGTTCACAGAGACGGGAGAAAGCACATCCAGTTTGTTTTCTTTGAGTTACACAAAAGTAGACCCTTTACAGAATGATTTCGAATGATGTATTACTCTTATCTGTATGACCAAAAATGTAATGCAATTTAATAGGAAAAAAATGTAAGTAATCGCACCAGCGCCTCCATGTCCTGCACCAAGCGTATACTTAAGCTTCCACACTCTGCACAAACACTTGTATAGGCGCCTAATAATAGCATTAATTTACCTAGGTTAACATTGTAGCAACTTTGCACAGCAGCTCGCTCTCACTTGCATGTTTCAAATGATAAACCGTATTTGAGGTAGATGGATGATAGGCAAACGTTTGGATTTCCTGCCCGACATACTGTGATTACAAGGACTCATCATTAAATGTTGGTTCCTTCTGAACTGCGTGACTTCGTCATGAGGATTTTTTCTGACTGACTAATAACATTTTTGGTCGACTTTAGTCGATTAATCTACAGCCTACAGCTTTTTGCACTGATTCCAAATGATTAATCTTACCTCTTTGTGGCCAGCTATTACTCTCCCATCTGGAAAAAGGTAGTTGGCAATAGAACAGACAGGCTCTTGGATACCAAGAGACAGACAGTGCTCCCTAGCTTGGACGCAGGCATATTTGTATTTGGCCTCAGGTCGGCCAATCACAGACAACATGCCACTAGGTACTCGGTCAGAGGCCTTCTGCATTGCTTCTGCCCTCACCTTTACTGCAAACAAAGCTGTGAGCAGAGAACAGGACATTTTATTCAAATAAATGT
This sequence comes from Opsariichthys bidens, assembly GCA_037194245.1. NCBI lineage: Eukaryota > Metazoa > Chordata > Actinopteri > Cypriniformes > Xenocyprididae > Opsariichthys > Opsariichthys bidens. The sequence continues at coordinate 11,474,154 of CM074287.1, read as the reverse complement.
GTGTGAATCTCCTGAAAATTGTTAACATGTCAAGAGCTCTATTTTACCGTCAAATCAGAAAACAAAAGAGCAAAATACTAGGTTCTTTTTCCATTGATTGGATATAGATGAATTGACAGTGACTCTCATCTGTAATGAAACCAACTATTGTCACCGTATCAAAGTGGGTTCTGAATATATGGAAAAAAACGTATGAAAATGCATCTTTTCTGCTGCTGACTGACAAAGTCGTCATGATGGTGCCGAAACGAACATCCTTCGTGGGGTGCAAAGCGAAAGGCTAAACAAAACACAAAGAAGTGCACTTCGTTATTTCAGGATGGATCATTTGCCGGTTTATGAGTTTAAAAGAGCGTGAGCGCCATCGACTTTGCATTTCTGCGTAATGGACGACATTGCGCCGGGACTTGGGAGCTGACTACCAAGATACTGAAGTAAAAGCAAAGTTCGTATTCAAAGTCAAAGAGCTAGAGTAGGCTATTACAAGGGCATTACAACTGTCTGTATCTTTTACATTCTGCTGTTTACAATATTGTTCTAGCATAATAATTTCAGTTTTCAAAACAACAATATTGTTATATTTATTGAAAAATAAGCACACAGTTTTCTAATGTAATTAAGTATCATGTCTTTGTCACTTTTACTTTAGTAGTTGCTTTGTGTATACACTATTTAAAAATTATTGTTCTTTATTGGCATCTGTGGTTACATGAATAACCTTTAAAATCCACGGAACCTTTCCATAACACAAGAAGTTCTTAACTGTGGAAAAAGAAAGTTTTGTTACAGTGTTTTAGAATGTTCTGCACATCATGTAAATAAATAATAATAAAAATTGGTTCCATTAAGAACTGTTTATTGAAAGGTTCTTTGGGGAACCAAAAGTGGTTCTTTTATGGCATGTAAAAACTCCCTTTTGGAACCTTCATTTTAGAGTGTATAGTAAGATACACTCTTATGATAATATAGTCTAAATTGGTTTAACAGGAAGGGGAAATCCTGTCCAAAAATGATTAAGGCATGATGTTCACTAACTGAAGTGGTTTTCCTTTTCTTTCATTTTACTGCAGTTGTGGGTGCTTGTGTTAGGCTACTGTAAATAAATTACTGAACAAATTCAAAAACAGTTTGATTGACAGGCGATCAAACCAATCATAACCCCGATTCTGCCATTTTGTCTAAACAAAGCATTCAGGGGAGTTAATAGATTAACGTTGGTGAACTTGAATTTTTTTTTTACATATTCACGTCTTTCTATACGGCTGAAACAACATTCCTTCTGATGTTCATTCACGTGTATTTGATGCTATAAATGAACTAGTATGAGATGATCGGTTCACGAGCCGCTTGAAGGAGCTACAGCGATCTGTCACGACACATTAAAGAGACACTATACGCTATTTATTGTTTAAACGTCTTTAAAAAAACCCGATATATTAAATATAAAACCGTTTCATATGTTGTGAGTGTCCTCTTTGCTCCACGATGTATTTTTCACATCGTGAGAACATGATGTGTGGCGAGAGAGTGCATGGGTTGTCAGACAAAGCAACAGGGGGCGGGTTTTGCGAAGGGTCAATTACTAAAAAAAAAAAAAAAACACGATCGCATCCTCAACAAACAAATAAGAGATTACCTTTGATAAAGTCTGATTAATATGGACATATAAAAAAAAATGTGTATATTAGTTTGAGGTGTTTTTTTATTAGGAGGGGTCTCCCAATGTCTGTGTCAGGGAGTTTCACCTTCAGCGAAGTTCATTGCACCAGAGAAGACCAAAGCAGCAAATTCACCAACACTGAACCCTGCTGCAGTCACACAGCTCTCAATGGCCTGTAAAAGGGTCAATGGGTTTTACATTATTATTAGCTGTCCAGTCATACACATAAATAATCTTGTCAATAACTTACAGCAGGGTTTTCATGGTTCAGTCTCTCCACAGCAGCCAGCGAGCAGACAAGCACAGCTGGCTGGCAATGAACAGTCTTCATCAGATCTTTCTCGGGTCCATTCAAGCAGAGAGACAGCAGGTCATAACCCAGCACCTTCTGCGCCACGGCAAACATCTCTTTGACATTCCCATACTTCAACAGTCCTTTTCCCATACCGACGAACTGACTGCCCTGGCCGGGGAACAGCAGGACAGACGCGCTGCCCGGAGCTCTCCGTGCTCTCCGGGGCTTCTCATCACGTGAGATGGGAACATCTGACCGTTTTCTGCAAAGGTAGACAGTCGCCTTATTCCCCAACAGACGAACTTTACTGCAACACCTGAGAGTCACGCTGAGACTCATGGTAACTTTTTGGGTAAAATGAAATTTAACATATATGTTTCAGAACAGCCTACTGTCACATGCAAAATCACTCTTGTTTTGAAGCGTCACACAAACTGTGCTGTATTCCTGCCATATCTTGATAATATCAAGGTTTAGGAAACCAAAACCCTTCTCTTGTGTTTCTCACATGCCATGTGTGGATTTCCTTCTATTTTTTTTAATCGACTTTACTCTCACAAACGACAAAAGCACAGCGCCATCTAGTGTACTGGATGTGTTAATGTCGTTCCGCTCCCTGAACATATAAAACATTAGATTTACTATTCAATAATGTATGGATATATTTTAAATGTATTTACGTAAAAGTGAGACGTGCAAGTTGTCACACTTAATTTTTTTTTTTTTTAATTTTCAGTTTTGAAATTCAGTTGATCAACAGAACAAACAATTATATTGGCCAATGTTACCATTAGATTTCATCTGAAATTTCGTCTTAACTTTCATAATACTGTTTAAATTTGACTGAAAATTCATTAAATAGTATAAAAAGTGACAACTTACACACACAATATTATATATACATATACACACACACATATTTTATATATATATATATATATACACATAAATATACATATATATATACACACATATATTAACATATGTATGCGCATTCATACATATATATACATTTACACGTATATAGATATATATATATACATACATATATAACACACACATAAATATTATATAGTTATAAACTTTTGTTTAGATCCGATTAATCAATTTTGACAGCACTAAAATACACATGATATTGCTAATATATATATATATATATATATGCATGTATCTAAGGCTATATGATGTATGATCATATGGATGTTGAATTTACATGGGTTTGTTAGCCCACAAAATATCATCAACCATTTGAGATGGATATATAAAATGTTTGTTATTCATTTTCTTGATGTTACTAAATGATAGTGTTTTCTGAAGTGATGCAAGGTTTGAAATCACCGGTTAGACAGCAGACCGCTGAGCGCATCATCCGTGGATACTGCCAAAACCCATCCATTATGTTTCTGGGAAACGAACTGAATCCTTCCAGTCCGTGCGCAACGCGAAGCATCCAACTTCCATTTTCCTCCATTTTCTGATTCGGTCTTAATCAGATAATAATACCTTTGCAGCAAACGTGTCATCATGGTAGAGAGTAAGTTAAATGGTTTCATTTTTTATTGGACTGACAGAAAATGCTGAAACAATACACAAAACATTCAACCGGCAAAAACTGGCTTCGTGTGAGCCCTTGCATGGCAATCCAATTTATTAAACTACAGATGCTCGGTTATACAAAATTGCACCACTTTTAATTAAGGCTTTTAAGTTGACACTTGGCCACCCACCCACCCTTTCCTCCCACCGCCCATCAGAAGCAGATGATGTTGCATTTGAAATACTGTGCCTCGGTCTCAATCCTTGTCCTCAGATAAAGGTTTCTTTTTTTTTTTTCTTTTTTTTTTTCTCGATTTTTCCCCTCAAACCTAAACAGCATCAAGGCATTTGCTTGCAGTAATCAGAACAACACACGACTCACAATGTTTACTTTTGTCCGCTGCTGCTCGGACACTCCCTAGGAGTCATGTTCTTCACTTTACACAGCGCAAATCCTCAAAGCATTCATAAACAATTCATTGAGTGTACATACGGCATGCTGCACCGTCACTTTGATGTTTGAAGAGACAAGTATTTAATGCTACAACTGCTTTTGGCTTTTTTTTTTTTATGAACATTCTTTATGATTGCACCTGATGTACAATTAATTCGTTTATTTTTTTTTTTTTAAATCAATTCTTCCCATTTTTTCCTCACTTAACACAAAGTTCCCACACCCCCACATTCAGTTAATCCAACAGTAACGAAGACAGAAAACGGCAAATTATTTCAAAGTCGAAACAGTCACTAACAGACATCTTTTCCTCACTCTTTACTGACAGGATCCAATATTTGGTTTTCATATCCTCAGTTTACACCAGATGCATCATCAGCAAGCAAGGGGAAGGGGGCGAAGATTGAGTATCGAGAGTGACAGTTTGTTGTTCCTGCGTATTAAAAACCCCAATTCTTTAAAATACATACTGTATACATGTCCGACATTTGATCAGGATCAGCTTTGTGAAGAGGGATTTGAGTAATTTACTATGAAACCACCCAAAAGATAAGCTTCTGACAGATATGGCGGGGGTACTAAGCTAAATTTTCAAACCCTTTATTTTGAATACCCCTTTAAAAAAGCCTGCTGTACAAAGTTCTTTGAAAAATGAAACAAAGAAACCTGGCATGGCCTATGAGATGGACCTAAGATCATGGAAATGAAGTTCAGATGGAATCGTCTTGGGAAATAAACAAACAAAAAAACAAAAAAAAGGACTAAAAACGTATTTGAAGGCAATATCTGAGGCCAAGGACAATGATAGTGACAGAAAAAAAATTATATTTTTTAAACTTTTTACATGTACATCACTGTATCCACAGGTTTTTTCTAATGTAAAACTCAATAGCTGTTGTGAATATAACATCTCCATAGAGCAAAAATCTAGTAATTTTATAAAAGAGAAAAAAGGCAGAAGATAAAGAAATCATATTTAGAATAAAAGCAAAAAAAAAGTTACAAACAAATAATAATAATAAAAAATAAAAAAAACAACAAGGAGTGAAAGTTAGCTGTAAGAATGGTTTATATAGGAGCTCTTTGGACTTCCTCTCCTCTCTGGCTAAAATAGTGGTGCTTATAAATATCATTGTAATTGCCATGGCAACGTGCACAGCCTGGTTAGACATTCCCTCCTTACATTTACAACGGTGGCTGTCTCCGTTAGCGATAACACTGCGTGTAGGCTCTGTATTTTTTTTTTAATTCTTTTTGTCTAGCTCTGTATTCATTTACTCATTTAATTTTTTTATTCAGTTGCATACAGTTAGAATATATATTTATATATTTATATGTAAAAATCTCTTTCTCGCGACATTGGAAAGTGATGATGGTTATTTATGTGCAAAAAACTGTCATGGTACTGTAGCCTTGAATCCATTGGTTGGTTGTTGGTTGGTTTTGGTTGGTTGGTTTGTTAAAGGGGCATCACCACATAGGAAAGTCCATTCGATGTTAGGTTTTAGTAACGTCGGAATGCTGGCACTGCTGAAAGACACAGCAGTAAATCAGACCTGCAGGAAGAAGGGGAAAAAAAAAAAGTGTTATCACTTTTCGATCTAAATATAACCTGATTTCTATAACTTTTAAAAAGGCTTTAGAGCATTGATTGTGCCGAGATGTCAATCATTTCTCCACAGCCGATGATCCTACCTGGCTCAGAGCAAAAGAACAGCTGTATATTAGAGCAGCTGGCAGGTGGACTTTTTGCGTGCCTTTCCAGGTACTGGAGTTTTCCTGTTGATTTGCCGAACCAGGTCATAGAAGATCTGCACAGAGAGAGGAAAAGAGAAAAAAACATTTCTCAGTGAAGACCAAGTGAGACCAATTTCTCACGATGACAGTCTAGACCTTTGGTAGTCAACCTGCACTTTTAATGTTAATGTTCTGGTTCACTGTGTCACCTTTTGCACGTTTGTAGAGTCAACATACATTTATAGACATATAATCGCTGTTCTTTAAAGTAATTTTTACTTTTTAAACAATTAATTATAGAATAAAATAAAAACAACAAAAACAAAAATCCAAGAAACGAAACAAAAACACAAACACTAATCAAATTTGAAAACAAAAGTAAAACAAACAACTAAATTAAATGTAAAACAAAACCAAGGAACTAAAACACACACAAAACAAATCTGATAAAAAAAAACAAAAAAAAAAACGAATTAAACGAAACCAAAACAAAAACAAACCTGCACCAAAACACAAATCTGAAAACAAAACAAAGAAAAGAACAACTAACAAAACAAACAGAACTAAACGAAATGAAAAGAAAACCACAGCACAGACAAAAACAATAAAAAACAGAACTAAATGAAGTGAAATGTAAAACAAAACAACTAAAACACACAAAGAACAAGACAAATCTGAAAACAAAAACCAACAGAACAACTAAATTAAATTAAATGAAAACAAAACCAAACATAATCAAAAAACAAAACAAAAACAGCAGCAAACAGAAAAACTAAACGAAATAAAAACAAAACAAAAATGTTCCTTTTTGGCTGATGTCAGCCAAACCCTCCTCTCCCCAACCACCTGTGAGAAAATGATCCAGCAACCCACTTTAATAAATTCCCAACGGATAGATGGATGAAATTAACTTATATTCTGCAATTTTATCTCTTTGAATATCCTGTTTCATAGTTTCATTCATAAATATGACACATTACAGAGTATCAGAGTATTACAGAGCAAGTTATAAAATTGTATTTTCATGTCTAATGATACAGTATGTGGAATATATGTTGTCTTTTGTTTATATCTTGTTGTTTATATAATAATAATAATAATAATAATAATATGATATACTTATGTAGCAGTTTTCTGGGTACTCAAAGTGCTTTACATATGGAAGAGGGAATCTCCTCAAGCACCACCAATGGGCAGCCATATTGTGCCAGAACGCCCTCCACACACCAGCTTACTGGTGGAGAGAGACAGAGTGATGAAGCCAATCAGTATATAAGGGGATGATTAAGAGGCCATGATGGACAGAGGCCAATGGGCAGATTTGGCCAGGATGCTGCGGTTACACCCCTACTCTTTTTCAAAGCACTCCTGGGCTTTTTTATGATGATAGAAAGTCAGGGCCTCGGACGTCTCATCCGAAGGATGGTGCTTTTTGACCGTATAGTGTCCCAGTCACTACAAAGGGGCGTTAGGACCCACACAGAGCACAGGGTGAGCACCTCCTCCTGGCCTCACTAACACCTCTTCCAGTAGCAACCTAGTTTTCTCAGGTGGTCTCCCATTCCGGGTACTGACCAGGCTCAACCCTGCTTAGCTTCAGTGGGCAACAAGTCTTGGGCTACAGGGTGATAGCTGGCAATAAGATCACATTTACAGCGAAAACAAACAACAACAAAAAAACCTCCCAACTCTTAAGCATATTCGATCAGATGTTGTTTTTAATGTGGCCTTTACAAACAAATTAAATGTGTCTACTTGGCTTCCGAACTGGGACAAGTACTACCGCTCTAGACCGAAATGGAGAGAAATCACTCATCCAGAGGTGTGGACACTTCCTCACACAGATGTTCAGCTCCCAGAGGGGACCAAACAGCTCCCACATCATCAATCAGCTCCACACAACATCTGCAGCTTTTATGGAATGACCAGAGATAAAGTATTGTAGCCGACAGAAACTTGTTAAACAACACCGGTAATATAGCAGGATTTGTAGTAAGGTCTCTGCCACCATGTGTTGTGTAGAGAAGCAGATTTGGGATGTGAATTGAGAAGGATAAGCTCATAATCCATGCTTCGCTATGCATAACAACAGATGATCTCAGTTATGCTAGATAAACAGATGCACCTTCCTAAAAGATTCTGACAATCAGCACAAAGTAGCAAACTTGTTGTGATCAACGGAGCAAATGGGCTTGCCTGAACCCCATCGAATCAATAATGGCTTTTCCCTTTCGTTTATTGAATGGAAAGTGGATAAACAAACAGATTTGACCATAGCGGCAATTCCAACTCAGAGAGAAAGCTCGGCCAACAACAAATATCCTGTCTAATCCTGTTATGTCCTGTCTAATTAGTTTTTTTTTTTTTACATCGCTTTGTCCACGAAGATCAGTTTTTGCCCTTACACAACTTTGACTGTTAAAATATATTTTGCTCCACCAATGAAAAGTTTTAAACAAAGCAAATACAGAATTTTTTTTACTAAACATCAACAACTGTATACCACTTGTACAATCAAATTTTAAACTCTGAATAAAAAAATACATAAATAATTAATAAATGACTTTAAAATTAATTAAAAAATGAAATAAATAAGCATGCATTTTGCACAGTATTTTACATTGAAGTTTATAACTTTGTTACCATGATCTGCTTATTGCAAAATACTCATATATATATATATAAGATATTGCATTATTGTTGTTCAGTTATTTTACATTAAAATATTTACAATGAATTATACTATTTCCTACAGTCATGATTAGTAGATTTTTGGTAACTCTGGGCTTAAAAAAAAAAAACGAGACCGCAAAGAAACATGAAAGCTTGTGGAAAGCAAAGCACTCTGGCTGCGTTAACTGAAAGTAATGAATCACTTTGATTGGTCACTTGTAACTAAAGTTCCTCATCATCTTATTGAGAGAGCTCAATAAGCTCGGTATCTGGATTTCGCTTACGGCAGAGTCTGAGACATTAATGATGACGCAGGTCTGCACGTAGACACAAGTGAATGAATAATCCTGAAGCAATGCCAAAGCGTGATTAAAAAGAGGCAAAGACCTCAAATCATCACCTTTGCCCTGCAGTAACCCCTCATAAACTACACAACGGACTCCAGAGCAGCACATGAGTTTCATATAACTCAGCTTGCAAGCACAGTCATACTGCTATAACCAACTGGACTTTCTAAATGACTGAACTCAAAGCAGCACTATGTCATGTAGGCAGAGTCGTGCTGCTCACAAAAGGGCGCTTTGTGTCCGACTCCCGCAGCTGACTGCCTGCTTTGCTAATGTGTGACTACGCTTTCATGGAGAGATATCACTGGCTGACAATGACACTCTTCTGAGACCCCAGCAGAGAAGAGCAGCTCCATGGTGACGCCAAGGCATGTCAGCAGACAACCGAAGCCTGACCTGAACTGAAAAGATAGGGGAAAACCCAAAAGCCATGCATAGCCTAAATCTTATATATTTAGGTCTTTTATATAAATAAATAAATATATATATATATATATATATATATATATATATATAAATATATCAATAAAAGAAGAAAAGCAGTTATATTTATCGATTCATTGTTGGTATATATAACACTTCTCTAGAAAATATCAATGAATCGATAAATGTTACTGCTTTTCTTCTTTGATTCACGTCTAAATTCCCATTTTTAAAGCATTTGTTTTTCAAATATTAAGACAGCAATAATGCAATAGTTTATATATTAGGATTTTGCAATAAAAACTGATCTGTGTTCACAGTGAACTTTTTTAGGTTATAAACTAAAATATAAAATATTGTGCAAAATAAAATCATTTAAATAAAAAGAGAATTATTTTAAGTTTTCACATTTTTTATTTAATTGATTTATTTTAAATGTATACACAAAAGTTAGTGAATTTGAATGTACAAAAAATGTTTATATTATATTTTTAGTATAAAAAAAGTGCCCCTGCTGGTAGATGCTGTACATACACCATTAAAAAACATGGTCTATTTGATGGCAAATCAAAAGTAGCCATGTGTTCTCGTGAATAAATTTTGGAACGTATTGTAAAAACTCTTCTTTAACATGAGGAAAGTGACTTTTTGTAGTCTAGTAATTATAAAAGAGAGGTCTTGATCGTTTCCATCAAATCATGCTCACCTCATTGACATTAATCTTGGACTTTGCAGAGGACTCCAGGAAAGCACAGCTGTTCCACTGGCGGGCGAGATTCTGGCCCTGTTCTTTCCCGACCACCCTCTCGTCTTCCAGATCACACTTATTACCCACCAGGATCATCGGTACCTGAAAGGAAACACTTCGATTGAGTTTAAAGAAATAAGATGATTCCGTAACTCAATGGTTTAGGGTTTAGAACAAAAAAGTCGCTGTGCATTTGAGAAGCACTGACAATTCATTTGCATTTCCAGCACACCGTTGAGAAGTAATAAAGTAGATGTTTAGATTAGCAAAACAAAAAAAAAACAATAGTTAAAATATAAGTGCACACTGCCATGTTTTCCTGATGTACAAATGCTTCTGTTAGTTTTTTTATCTAGGGAGCTATTTAGAGACATTAGCATTCTTGAGGAGTTTGCAACAGCTGTTGTAATTTCTTAATTAGAAAAAAAAAAAGAGGAAAAAAGAGATAGAAGGAACCCCTTTGGTCATTTCAATGCTCTAAATGCAATCATATTTGCATTTAACACCACAAACGCAGCGAAAACTCCCACGCAACTCTCAGCTTTTCAACCGAAACGCAGTTCGGTTCAGATAACAGAAGTGAAACTATGAGACACAGCATTTGCATTTATTTTTGGCGGAGAGTTTCAAAGCAACAAGGAAACAGACATATTGCATAAACAATAAAGACCAAAGCAGGTAGCCAAGGCAGAATTAATAACTGTGTTAAATCAGCTGTGCTGAGGAAGTGGACAGAAATAGCGCAGGTCAACTGAGGTCGTCACACTATCATCTTTCTCAGAGTTTAGAATGAGTTCCAACACCACACAACTTTTACTGGGATTCATTTCCTCACACGCTCAATGAAGTTGGCTGCAATTCAACCCCAAGCCTTGTCGGACTTTGTGACATAAGAATCTATATATTAAGGGACATTCACACACAGTTATTTACAGTGTCAAAACAACAGAAAGTCAATCATTTTCAATAAAAAAAAAGCGGTTTCATGTTTTTGTGCTATTGTTTTCCTAATAATATGTTTTCCTTACACCTTGAATAAATGTGTGTGTTCTGACCTTAACCATTAATTTCAAAACAACTGGAAATATATTTTGCAAGGTAAAATGTTTGTTTCTCTTTTTAGGAATATCAATAACTCGCACCACATGACATTATACCTGAATGTACATTGCGTTGTCATAAAAAGGTCAAATTATGTGATATTTTAATGGCACACTTGTAATCCTTGGAGGTCGAAAGAGACAATAAGCGCAAAAGTATTTTAATAAATGTTTTTAGAGACAGGGTTTATCTTAAGCCAGGATTAGACCTTAGTTCAATTTAAGTAGCTTTTGTAAAAGTATCTTAGAAAAAAAAACTTTAGTGGTGTCCATCTTGAGACAAAACAATAGCACTGACATATTTTAAGTTGCTTGAGCTCAAACAAGCATTTTTGAATGGGACTAAGCTTAAGCCTTGTCTGTAAAACCAGGGTTTCAAAAATATTTATTCTACACTTAGACATCATCAAAGACTACTTAATAGTAGCTTTTTGCCATTAATTTCCTATGGCAGTCACAAGTCACCAAAGATCACATTTTTTAAAGAACCATTTTGTTTTTTTTCATGTTTTTTTTGCGTGTGTTCATGTAGCTTCTCCCACAAAAGTCACTGAATTTTAAAAACAATTGGTTACAATTGGTTCGAAATTTGAAGTCCCTATGTAGTCAATTCTATCCCTTAAAACTCATCTTTGATCACCAAAATGACACATTTAAATGTTTTTTCCCCTTGAAAACAGCTTGAATGTAACTTTACTCCCTTGCCTCTATTAGAACACGTGGTTCTATGAATATGCAAATTAGCCCCGCCTCCACTCACTCCCACCAGTTCAGAGATCCACTCGTCATTGGTCACACTTTTTCTTTTTTTTTTTCACACTTTGACACGAATGGTGAAAACAAGGGCAACCAAAATAAACATTTATATGTAAGCTTAGCTACTAAACTGCTTGGTTGTATAACCAGAACTGTCAAACAGAGAGAGGTGGACAAGAATGGAAAAGTGTCCTTATGTCAACAAAGCCAAGCCTCTTCGCAGCTGAAAGGTCACCCTTATTGACAATGGCAAGCATAAGGGCTCAGGGTGGGTGTGAAAAAGGAGATACTGGTGATGACAACAGGCAAACACAAAAGCTGTAGGTAGTGCAGCAGAGAGTGAACGTGAGTGAACATGATGGAGTTCTAGGAGATAAAGTGAAGTGCTGCATGAGACTCACATCATCTGTGTCTTTGACCCGCAGAATCTGTTCTCTCAAGTCCTGCAGGTCGTTGAAGGTGGACTGTGCTGTTATGGAGTATACTAGTGCAAAGCCCTGGCCGTTCTTCATGTACAGGTCCCTCATGGCTGTGAATTGTTCCTGAGTGGGAGAGAAAGAGGGCGAGGAAAGTGTTCAGATAGTGTACGGAGGAGTTGAGGTACTGAAAGACAAATATAAAACAGCACTCCAAAAGATTCATAGTGAGTACAGAGCATGAAACGGTTGAAAAAGTTGATAAGATAGCAACACATGGAGCAAAAACTACACAAAACTCTGTAGTTATATATATATATATTATATGATATTATATATCTATATCATATATCTGAGGCAATGTAAAAAAATGTTTACATAAGGACAAACATGATGGGACTTTAATGATCACTTGATTTTAATAAACAATATTAGTGAGAGTAAATAATACCGATTGTTTTATTAACGCATTAACCTGGAAACTGTGTAAACACCAGATGGAATATGAATTTTTGATGAAGTTTTTTTAAAAAAGGAAATACTTTTATTCAGCAAGAATGCATTAAATTGACCAAAAGGGACATTAAAAGACATTTATAATGTTACGAAAGATTTCCATTTGAAATAATTGCTGTTCTTTTGAACATTCCAGTCATCTCAGAATAGTTTCCACAAAAATATGGATTATTTTCAACATATTAGAATGAGTTTAGCTTTCCCATCACATGAATAAAATGCAATTTAATTTACATTTAAAACAGTTCTTTTAAATTGTACTAACATTTCTCAATATTATTGCTTTTACTGTATTTTTGGTCAAATAAACAGCCTTGGTGAACATAAGAGACTTAAAAACATTATATATATATATTAAAAAAAAAAATTACGGACACCAAACTTTGAATGGTACTGTATATTGGACTAACAAAAGAAACAACACACGAGAGGGGTCTCCTACTTTTTGAACACGGAGACGTGATATTCATCCAAGTATGTAAAAAAAAACTTGAACATCATTCTCATTGTGGTTTTGAATGAACCTTGGCTCAGATAGACGGTCCTGTCCCGTTAAGTTAATAAGGCCAAAGGCACATCAGTAGTTTTGTTCCGTCTGGGTCAATGTGCTGAATGTGTTCAGAGCTGCTGAAACCCGTGGAGAATGAACATGGTTGTCAAAGGTAACATGTAATATGTGAAGTGAAGGAAGGCTAGGGAGGAGAAATAATGATTTTTTTTTATTACTTTCTCCAGAGGAGACAACAGTGTCTCATTAAATGTGCTAGTGAGTGGGCATGAGCTTTGGATTTGTTGAGGAGAAATCCACACAAACAAACTCAAAGAATAGTATAGTCTTTCTTACATCCATGAAAAACAAAGACATTTTAAAGAATGTTTTATATTTATTTTTATTTTATGTTTTTGGAGATTGATAGATGTTGGTCACCATTTGCTTTCATTACAAGGAAAAGTGCATCTTTTTGTGTTCCACAGATGAAATAAAGTCATTCAGCTTCGGAACAATATGAGGGTGAGTAAATGACAGAATGTTGATTTTAAGGTGAACTGTTCGTTTAATAGCTTGTGTATATTCTTTGACTTGAACTAGCAGTTTTTGTGTAAAGTTTAAATTAGTTCAAACTTTTGACTTTGTGCTTTCAGCTCACCCACTTTCAAGATTTAATTAAGATTATGTTCTTGAGTGCAACTAGCTCTAGACTTAATAATAATTCGACCATATCAGTCATATAAGTCCTACAGTACAAAAACTGCAGCCAATTTGTAGTTCACATCTCTGACAGGAATATTCTCAGCTTCTTTGGCTCGGTTTCATTTGACCGTGGCTCCATTCTGGGGCAGAAAGCCCAAGGACAACATTCACCATCTGTCACTACAACTCAGAGTTGTAAAACAGGGGCTTGTGGGACTGGAAATATGTCCTTATCCCCCACAGGGGCCAAAAACGCTCTGTAACCTCCTGCACCTGTATGAGATATGGACGACCACGGAGATGCACATGTACGCAGCTATTTATCATTTAGCGTACAGTAGGGGGAGACCGGGGGCAAGTGTAACACACTAAATTGTGCAACAGTCATAACACACACTGTGTGAGCACCAGCTCGCTCTCTTCATCTGAGAAAAAAACGAGTGTGACTGTTTTAAATTGAAAAATCTTTCCCCAACAACAAAAACTTTTTTGAATGAAAAAAAAATACTTGATGCCTTTGAATTCAAACCATCTATTTAATCTCTAGCTTGGTTAAAAGTTAACATGAATGAGTTACTACACCGACGCTGGCAGCTACCATATAAGATTTTATCTCGGCTGTGACGTCAGGGAAAATTCAAACACTAGTTGTAATGTAATTGTATGGCTGAACTGAACAATCATTACATCTATTTTAAGATTTATATAAATGTATGTTATTTTAATCAAAGCATCTAGTTAAAGTCTGTTTTTGACTCATCAGCTGATCATATACTTTACTAAAGAGCATTTAACTTATTTGATTATAAACACATTATTCCTCATAATTAAATCCATCCATACCATAAGAGTGAGCAATATTCAGTAATATTAATATGATTTTAAGCAATAATAACTTTGTTTTCATGCATGCTCTTATGAGAAATACAGGAGAATATGCTCTAATTTAAAAAAATAAAATCTATATTTCTTCATAAGAAAAAGAAATATATATATCTATGTGTGTGTGTGTGTATGTATGTATGTATATATATATTATATTTATATATATATGTATATATATATATATGCATTTATATATATATATATATATATATATTTATTTATTATATATTTCTTTTTTTATTTTAAATACATACACAAACACCCTTTTGAATTGAATGGTTTTACGTATCAGGACATTAGCCAGGTCTGGTCTTAAAATTAGGCAAATTCAACCTCATATGAACAACACATGACATGTTACACTGCATTATTTAGGCCTGAGTCTGAGATGAAGCTCTTGTGTTTTTTGCAATTTCTCTGAGCAGTGAATTTGCTGGGACACCCACTCCTGGGAAGATCTGCAACTGTCTTGAATGTGCTCCACTTGTGAATAATCTTCCTCACTGTAAAATGATGGTCTTTGAATTGTTTGGAAATGACCTTGTAACCTTTCCTAGATTGATGGCAGCAACAATTGCTATGTCTTTCCTCCTTGGCATTGTGTTAACACACACTGGAACACTCCAGCACAGTAAACTTCCAAAAGTTTTAAAGAGTTGGTCACGCTTGCTGAGGATCAATTAATCAAAGGAATTTGATTTGCAGCGCCTGACAGCTACATACCTTCTTAATTCCTATGGAAGCAATAAGGGTATAAAATGTCATGTGTTGCTATTCGTCTTGGGCTGTTTTCACCTAATTTTAAGCCCTGCCAAGGACCAGGTGATTTTATTATTATTATGTCCTGATACATAAAACCATAGAATTCAACAGGAAGGATGTACTTTCTTTTTCACAGAACTGAGCTGGATAATGACAGTCACCATTTTCTTCACAGCAGCTTTATGGTTGAATTAAACTCATTCCATAATTGATGAACTTCACATATTTATTCAACTAAACTGATCCAACACTGATTTCAACTGGATAATGTTTATTATTGTCTTTTAGAGCTGATTTACAGCAAAATCGAATTCTGTTTGCATCATTGATTTATTATTTTTCTGTTTATCAATGTGAAGCTGCTTTAAAACAATCTGCATTATATAAAACGCTAAAGGTGATATGACTTGACTTATTATAATACTAAAAGTGTACTGACTTGATGTATATAGACATAGGAATCTTTCTCACGAGAAGTACTTTTAGTCATTAACGAGTACTTTTCACAAATACAAATATTATTCCAAAAGATTGCAGATTTATAGTAATCTGCAAGTCATCAAAGAAAGTTATGATCACAAACTCTCTTACTGTTCCGGCAGTATCCAGAATTTCCAACATACACTGCTGTCCATCCACCTCCACTTGCTGTAAAAACAGAAAAACAACAGAAAATCATCAACAAACCGAGAGGCATCATCAGTTGCATCATTAAAAAACAGCCTCTAATGGCATATGAGCATGTAGTGTTTATCACTGCCGCCCCCCACAGAGCTCAATATGGAACATTCCAGCAGTCCTGCGGTCTTTAATTGAGGTGGCAGCACACTTTCTGTGTGAATCACTCATTTAAAAGTGAGGATATGAGTTCTGAAGATATGAACTAGTGTTTATTACACACACACAACCTATGACACTTCCAGATTGCATCATTTTACCCTCATTTTTGTGACATTTAAATATCAAAATGGCTATATATGCTATCGTGTACAGATCTTAGCGTTTCCTGATCCGATTTCAATATAGTTATAAAAACAATGGTTCTCCAATTCGTATACATGGTTCCCAAAATGTATTTGGACACTTTAGCCACATTTAAAATACATAAATGAATAAATTATGGCACAAATAATTTTATGTTTGAAATTAGTCACACAACAAAAGTCAATTTCTAGCTTTGTAGTTAATGTGATTTTTTTTAATAAACGTGGTTCATATTTTCTTATTAAACGTAATGAAATTTATATTTAAAGATATTTTAAGCATAATTCAAGTGTCCAAAAATGCCAAAATATATGTGGGGCCACTGTAGAGTGAATAAGATCTACAGGAATTAAACCTCGTACTGTAAGTCAACACCCGTCCAGGACATGCCCATGGGACAGCAGGATAAGCAATGGCGAGGAAGGGAGGTGCTGGTCAAGATGGGACTTCCTTTTACTGTTTGAGTAAAGGTTCATTTTTAGACACGGCCTTTGTCTCAGGGTCTTGGACAGAGGCCATTAAAATATAAACATCATCGAACACAGCGGTCTGAGCGCAGGGTCGATGAGACATCCCACAAACACACACACAGCATTTTCTTTGATATGTGTTACTAGGGTGGGACAGTATACGTCCAGTAGAAACGTGACAACTGATAAAAATTGTGTCATGATATATCCGCAGAGCAATTTGAAATAATCTGACGCAAGCAGAAAGCTATATTCTACTCTGCAAAGCTGTGTCGCAGATGGGCGTTTCCAGTTCATTGATTATAGACAACTTCATTGATTTTAATGGGAGCCATTTGGTTTTAATGCAAAGCGCTGCACCATTTGGGTTTGGTGTAACTGTAGGTTGTTTAACAATTTAGGACATAAATATAGACTTGAACTGATGTGCAACTGTATACCATTATATTTTAAGTCGAATAATATTATTATATATTGTCAGTGTTGGGGGTAAAGCATTAAAAGTAATTTGTTCCCCTGTTTTCGGTGTGCACTTTGTAGCTCTAGTTTAATTGTGAGCATTTACACAAAAACAGATTCAGTATTCCTCAGTATTTATAAAAACAATGACCTATAATATTTAATTAGTGCAAATTAAATGACTGCAATGTTAAATAATGCAAACAGACTATGCATTTAATTTCATTTTATTAACCAATGTCTAAGCTACTGACTTTTGATCCAATTCAACCACACAAAGAAGCAAAAATGACATCACATGTGCTATTTTTTGTTATTATGGCTGCAGTAAGAGTGTTGATCGTTTTTCCCTTGTATTTGTTTGAAAGGTTTGTCTAAGCTGTACCCTCTACTGTACATACGCAATTTTGCATTTCCTTCAGCCTGTGGCTTATTCATGTCACTTTAAGTGTGAAAGGGCCTTTACATTAGCCAAAAACTAGTTACTTTTTTAGGGTGTAGCGCAATATTGTAATTCGGAACTTTTAAAAGTAACTTTTTCCAACACTGTATATGTTACATTGGTGGCTCACATGGCTCATCCTCTGAGATTTTATAATGCATTATGATTTTGTCCTTTGTTGTTAGCTAAAGTGTCATAACGTGAAGCAGTTGTTCTATATGGAAACCTTAAGGTGTTTAGTGAAATTTCATGGATGAAATCCACTCATTTCAGTAAAAATCCACACAATCGGGAATTTTAAATGAGGGCGAAAGATTTCCCCATACAGATTTCACAACAAAGAATATATGTATATATATGTGTGTGTACATACGATATATGTATATGTTTATTAATTAATTTATTTATTTAATATTTTGATTATATTGGGATATATAAGCTAAAGGCCCATTTCACGTGTACTGTAGAGCATGTGTTTGTCTAGGAAAAGATTAAAGTGGGTTTGGATTGAGTCTGGAAACCATTACAAAGACATTGCTTCGACAACTGATGTACAATAAAAATGATGCAGAACTTGCCTTTCTGTATGAGTCTTCTATTGTGGGGTCATACTTTTCCACGAAGATCCCTTGGACAAACTGAACAGTCTGGAGAGCGAGAGAAGGGAAAAAAAAAGAGAAAAAGACATGCCCATTAAACCTTACGATACTCAAACACGAGCATGTTGACACAGAGTAAAATCACTTTCACTTCCAGTGGCTGATGGGGAATTCCATTCGAAAGGCTTTTAGAGGTTTTGCGTCCGTTTATGACAAACAAGTCACTGCATGTCATTATGGTTTTCTTTATCCCGAAAACCACGTAGGTGCTCATATGAAAAGGGCAATGATGCCACAGAACGGCCACTTCACATAGAGAGAGACCAGCAGTGAAACCTGCACTCGCTGGTCAAGGATCAGAAAGCATTTCGATGTTGCCGGGAGACCGGTTACCTTGCAATTAACTACAGCTTTAAATATAGAAAGATTTATAGATGACAACCAGAGGTTGGAGGAAAACTGTAGAGGCTTGAAGAATAATTGTGTTGAAACAAAGGACCGAATTATGGGCGATCAGCTTCGCTGTGACTTCATAGGAAGTGCATGGGTGGAGGAGAATATGAAAATCATGTCACGCTGCCCACAGGTGCGGGGGCTTTAGGGCCTCCGCGGCTGGGGTGACCTTTGATCATCCTTTTTGATGCGCGCTTCACCCAGGATTGATTCATTAATGAGGGCTCTGTTTGGACAGGGATCCACACGCACACACACACACAGGCATATACAACAGAAATCCATTAAGATGCATATGAACTGTGGGAGGAAGACAACAGCTTGATGGGAGGGAGAGGAAGAGACTGATAGGGAGAAAGAAAAATGAGCAAAGGCAGGTGATGTCAGTCATGAGGTACGAGTGATCTCATTATAAAACCAGTCGCCACATACAGGAGGCTTTGTCCTGGTGAGCAAGAGATCATTTGTTTACCTAATGCCTAAAACAATCTAGATAAACCAACAAGAGCCTTGATGAGTGAAGAAATAATGATGAATTTAGATTAGTGCCTGTACGCTGTGAAATGTGGCCCGCTAATTTTGCCTGTTGTAAAATCTGTCGAAATGAGATTAGTCAATAGCATGATTAAAATGGATCTTAACATAAAAAAATAATATATATATATATTATTTTTTATATTAAGATCACATAAATATATATAAATAAATATCATATATATCTAAATATTATATATATATATATTATATAATATATATAATATATATATATATATATATATATATATATATAAATATCATAAATATCATATATATATATGTGTATATATATATATATATATATATATGTGTATATATATATATATATATATATATGTATATATATATATATATATATATATATATATAAATATCATATATATATATATATATATATATATATATATATGTGTGTGTGTGTGTGTGTGTGTGTGTGTGTGTGTGTGTGTGTGTGTGTGTGTGTGTGTGTATATATATGTGTAAATACATATACATATACACATTTTTAAATGTGTGTGTGTGTGTGTGTGTGTGTGTGTATTAATTATATATATATATATGTGTGGCATGAAGTAAAAAATGTTAGGGTGACAACTGTCCATTTTATAATAAAGAAAAAAGGCATTAAAATATTAAAAATGTGTTTTGAAAGCATTTGAAAAGAAAAACAATTATTTCTTAGAAAAAAGATCTGCTTTGCTGCTTATAAATATTTGTAAAACATTTGCCTGCCAAATCAAGGTCATGGAGCAAACAACATGCAGGCACACGCAGAAAAACAAAACAAAACAGGAAATTATATAATTCATAAAGCCCTCATGCCCGAGTGTCAAGGTCAGTAAGTCTCAAAAAATATCAGATAACTTGGTCTTTTTTAACAAGGCACGGTTAGTTCAGTCATGTGGTGTGACACCAAAGAGTTTTAATTTGTTAAAAGAAACAAATAAATAAATAAATAATAGTATAATAGTATAAAAATAAAGTATATACACATGTAATAATGAAATAAAGTAGTGAAAAAGTAAATGATTCATTTTGGGCCATATTATAGTCAGCAGTGAGATTTCCACGTTGTATGTGAAAACACAAGCAAACACTCCAACACACCTTTTCCCCTTTGCTCAAGAGTGTGGCTATAATTTACCGACTGGCTATAAAACCACAAAGAATATTTTTTGTAAATGTATTATTCAAACGGAGCGTTTCAGTGGCAGTTATGTTATAATATCTGCCTATGCAGTGAACCATCTCTTGCCGTTGCTGTCGAAGCTCCTTCCCCGTCTTCCTCACACTTCATCAGCCCCATGCACCTCAAGGCCGCAGAGCACCTGCAGGGGGACATTGGGCATGTGTGCCTTTTTTCAGAACGGAGGGTTAGGGCATTAAGTCAGCAGTGAGGATGCCCGAGGTTTGCGAGTGGCCCGGAGAGGTGATGTGTGCTGATGCAGCGGAGTTTAACTGATGTGCTCCAGACAGACCAGACCATGTGCATGAGAGTCAGCTGGCACATATGCTCTTAAGTCTTTTATCCCGCAGCTCTGTTCCTCATTCTCTCTGGCTGGTTTACACTAGTGCCTCTCTAATGCACACACACACACACACACACTTTCTGGCTCAGTTTCTTACAGTAGCTCTGAACTACGGCCCGCTGCAAGCACACACACACACAGTGGGCTAAGAAAATTCCATATATGGGGAGAGAGAAGTGGAAACAAGGCATGTAAACTCAATGGAGGCCACTGATTACAATGTTCCAACAAAAAGCAGTGAGGATGTGTGAACTAGATGAGTGTGTGTGTGTGTGTGTGTGTTTTCATGATTTATGAGGACACAAAATTGTGTTACGACATGGGTGTCACACTCGTATTCCAACGTGTGAAATGACATTGTACGTATGTCCTCATATTTTAAATAACTTTAAAAAATATACAAAATGTTTTATTAAAAATGTAAAAATGCAGAATGTTTTTTGCGATGGGTAGGTTTAGGAGTAGAATTATTGTAGGGGGAAAGAATGTACAGTTTGTACAGTATAAAAACCATTATGCCTATGGAATCTCCTCACTTTGATAGCAAAACAAATTGTGTGTGTGTGCGCGTGTGTGTGCATTGCTCTGCTCACAGCGATTAGATCAAATGCACACAGGCACGCTCAGCATGCTGATATCTCAGCAGCCACTTCAAGTGAAAAAGCAACAAATATTGTGGAGATGATGGGTATCAAAGGATTAGTAAAGGTCACGCTTATATTAAAAAAGCTTCTATTATATTGTTACAATTAAGAAACAGAAGGGGTTTGTTATTGCATTACATTATTCATTTGGGTATTGAAAAGGCACAGGGCAATTTCTCATCTCACAAAGAAAATAACTTCTAGCTGAGACCTAAAGACCCTTAAAGAAATCATTTAAAATAAAAACTTTGATGCCAAGACTTTTTTTTAAAAGGCAGCTATGTTGTTTATGTAGAAAATGGGCAAGAAATATCATTGTGTATGATACTATTTAATAAATATAATTGAATTAAAAATTAATTATTAAAAGAAAAAACGCTTTTTACATTGTAGTTGAGCTAAAATCCAGACATATTATGAAACTATTATCTATTTACATTATTGTAAGTTATTTTCTACCCACTATTACATGCATGTTAAATCAATATATTTTGAATTCATTTTAAATTTATTTCTTAATCTATTTTTACAATAAATCATTCCATTTGAGTCCAGGAAGATTTTTTCATGTTTTTGAAGTCTTTTTTGCTCATTTAGTTGATTAAAAAGTTTGTAAAAACTAGAACCATTTTGAAGTTCTACCATTTCAAATAACCATCTTCTATTTTAATATATTTTAACCTGTAATTTATTCCTGAATCCATAATCTGGATGATCCTTCAGAAATCACTCTAAATATGCAGATTTACTGCTCAAGAAACATTTCTTATAATTATCAAATGTTGAAAACAGTTGCCTAATATATTTTGAAGAAACTTAATAGAAAGTTCAAATTTTTTCAATATATATATTTATATTTTTTGTAACATTGTAAATGTCTACTATCAATTTCGAATGATTTAATGCATCCTTGCTGAATAGAAGTTTGAATATGCAGAAATGCGAATGAGATTCGAGAGCTATGGCGGAAAGTGAAAGGTTCCTTTTGTTTTTAGGCTATCGATGAGCAACAACACATTAGCATGTGCGGTCTCACTCAGGCACACAGAAGTCGGCACAATGCCCATCTGAGTGGATCCGCTCCTGCCTGCAGGCAGATGGGCTCTCTGTGTTAGCTATGGCAATCCATCATTACAGCACAAGCTGACCCTGTTGCTCCTGTCGACTCTCTGCACTCCCCTGGACTACCTCAACTCATCTGACGGATAAACTAACGGGGCGTTGCCTGGTGATACGTCTAGTCAATGTTTGAGAACGGCCCTTCTCGTTTTTGTTTAGTTGCTGTAGTCAAGGATGCAGAACTAGCATGAACACACAAACACATGAGTAACCTTTGAACGAGACCACAGAAATCACTCACGGTGACCAAAGTTGAATCCATACCATTAGGTCATGTCGACACTATTACTTACTATACAGCCAACACCTGACCACAGTGTGGTTTCCTGCCCACCGTTCTTTAACTGTCAAATCACACTATAGGCTGTGCAGTTTCATTACTGAATAGTCAGACAGAGCACAATGGTTGCCAAAAATAAAGTAAATGTCCAATTTAAATGTCCACTGATACATTTGTAGTGACTTTTTAAGATGGACCAAACATGAACTCTAAGGTTTTTAAAGGTAAAGGATCAATGAATTAAAAAGTATTCTTATTATTCATGTTTAAACATTTACATTTTTTACTTTTATTCAGCAAAGATGCATTAAATTGATCAAAAGTGACAGTAAAGGCGTTTGTATTGTTACAGATTATATTTCAAATAAATGCTGTTTTATTGAATGTTCTATTCATTAAAGAATCCTGAAAAAATGTATCATGGTTTCCATAAAAATAAAGCGGCACATCTGTTTTCAACACTGATAATAATAACAAAATGTTCATCAGCATATTTGGAGATTTCTGAAGGATCATGTGACATGGAAGTAATGATGCTGAAAATTCAGCTTTGCCATCACAGGAATAAGTAACATTTTAAAATATATTAAAAAAGTAAAACAGGTTTTAAATTGTAATATTTTCACAAAATTAATGTTTTTTTTTAATAAAACAAAACAACTTTTTTGAATGATAGCTTCGTTTTGAAAAAAGTAAACAAATATTTAAATACAACATTTCTAAAAAAAGTTGTTCATATTTATACTTATATAATTGTGAAAAAAAAAATGAAAATGAGTCAATTTTTTTTGTTAAAATATTATAGAAGAGGAGTATTTAAGTGTAATTGTATTTTTATGTATTATGTAGAAAATAGATTAAAAAAAAGCATGTCACAACATGTTTTTTGGCCTTAACGTATATAATTGATGGAACCAAAAGAGATTTTAAGCAGGTTTCCAATACATTCCCCCATCTGCCATTGGTTGGCCCAAACAGGAAGTGCCACCCCAAACTCAAAGCACTGGTTGAGTGAGTGTTGATGTGTATGTCTGGTTGAAAAAACTCAAACTCAAACAAATAAAGCAATGTGTTGCTACAGTAGATTGTTTCAATGTAGAATCAGTGCATACAATATAATGGAGCCGATTCCTTAAAAAATTGCTTTAAAAAAGACAAGAGATTTGAATACATAATGTACCATTCTCTACAGGACAAGCAGTTAATTCATTTCGGCAAGTCCTGTATTCGTTTTTCTGGCAGATATGTGAGACCACTTCTAAAGAAGGCGGCCACTGTTGCAGTCTATACAGCTCCACAACAAGACACCAGGCTGACCCCACATAGTAATGATCTGATTTTACAGACCTGTCTTTTTCCTGCTGTCTGCATGGAGCAGGACAGGAGCTTAATGTGAATGCATTTACAACACGATTAACTCTGCATGGCCATTTCATCCAGACCCATCCATAGTGCTCCAATTAGAGTTAATGGACAATAAAAGTCTATGTGCTTTACGCTGTAAGAGGTCTGCGCCGAAAGGGAAGAGGATGGAGGTGGATGGTTCTCACACCCTGTGGCACACATACAGGCAATGGGCTCTTTGTTGGGCCCCGAGGTGAGTGGGTCGGGCCATTGTGGCTGCTCTCCAATGGGTGAGCCATTTGAGTTCACTGGGATGGAACAAACTAGGTCAAAGTGGTGTCAGCGGGACGTTCGGTATTACATGCGGAGAACTAGCATAACAACGAACTAATGAAGTAAATGGTGACCTCGATGATAAGAGATAATTCATGAGGAAACATGCTCCGTTTTTAAACGGCAGGGCAAATGTGGAAATTTAAAGCTGATATTCTCGGCTAGCATGCAGCAGAATTTTTCCACTGGGTTTTGTCGTTCTGACCCACTGAATTTCTGAAGAAGAGCTGCAGAACTATTTGTGGTTTCACAGTGCTATTCTGATATATATTATGCTGACTAAATAGAAAATGCCAATGGACTGAGGCACAGTCCTTTCGCTGTTTCCGTGACTCAGCTATGGGATGTCTGAGTGGCTCAGAAAGGGCATCGCAACCAACCAGAGGCCAGTTTAGTTCTCACAACCTTTACAGACCTGATTGGAGACAGATGTTCTCCAGGGACGTTATACAGCTGGACAGAACAGAACGGCAGCTCTTTCAGATGAGGAAACTAATTCATCTTCAGTTAGACAATATATGCCCCCCCCCCCCCCCCCCAATATAGGATGTAATTTTTTTATATATGGTGAGGGAGGTTCGAAGGTCATTCCAAACCTACAGTATATGATCTGTAGAATGTGAAGGAAGACATTTTGAAGAACGTTTTTTGTCAATACAGTGAAAGTAAACGTGGTCCAAAACACTTCACTTATGTTTCACAGAATAAATAAAATCATAAGGGTTTGGAATGAGATGGGAGTGAATTAATGATCACAGAACTGTCATTTTTGGGTGAACTATTCTTTGAATTTCTCAACCAATGACAAATATAGTGATATAAGACTGAATTAGGGCAATCAGATCATCAAAAAGAATCAAATAAATAAATAAATAAATAATGCTATCAGGCAAAATCATCTTTTTTGTGTGTGTGCATGTGTTTTTACTTTTTTTGCCAAACAAAAAAATACTTGTTGATCTGCACTTCCTGCAGACTGGGTGTCTAACTGGGTGTCCAAAAAAGTCCAAAACTAGTGAACGAACTTTTTGGGTGACAGAGTGCCTCACTTTTACCCGTCATCTTCACTGACATGATTTTATGTGGCAGTAGTAGCTACACATTGCATCATTTCCATTTTATGACAAGTGGTAACCAGCATTAACTTGCAGTACCGCCTACTATTATGTTAGAGTGTCAACAAGATACTGGCACTGTATTATTCAGAATATTACATAGTTTTAACACAATAACAATGTCTATTTTTTTTTTTAAATTGCATGGTTATTGTCAATACTTGTATATTGTGACATCCTTAGACCAAATTGCTTGAATTTGAGATCTTTGTTGATTTGGTGTCACAAAAAATCATAATGGAAGAACCCAAGCATGCACCACTTATTTTTATGGTCTACATTAGAACCAGGTTGTAAGATGCTAACGAAAAATAAGCAAACATGAAAATTTGTTGTTGGGCACGAAAAGAGAGAAATTAAGGAAGCCGGGAAGGTTGGTGCCCCACTTACCAGCGCAGACTTGCCGACACCTCCTGATCCAAGGACTACTAACTTGTATTCACGCATTGTGCAGTGTGTCCGTTAACTACCTGAGGAAGAAACAAGACAAAAAAGATGGTAACTATCCATTTCATCAGTTAGAATTTCCTACAAGTAGCCAAGCTACTCAAAGCTTATTCAGTTGACTTTCTTTTAAACTTTTTAACACAAAAAGTTCATGATAAAAATGACTTCAATGGATAACCCGAAGCTGAGAGCCGTAGTCAATCAAGCAACAAAGTAGATTTAGACCTGTAGTTGGCCCTCAAGTTCAGAGCTATCAGAAGTGCTCCAGCGTGAAATTGCTATAAAGCCAAGCATCTAATCTGAACTGCACCCCCAAGACTCCTGCCCACTCGTTAATTAAGACTATTATGTAAAGTTTCCTTTGACATCACAATAATTATGAGTCAACTTCAGTTTTTGCATTTATAACACCTCAAAAAGATTGTCAATCATCTGGCGTGTAAGAGTGTACTGCCCACGAAGGTTTTTGGTTTGAGGTCGCAAAAATGTGCATTCATGCCATTTCCTTATTTGCAGAAAGAGAGTGGAACAAGAGCGGTGTGGTGGAGTTGACACAGATCTCAGATAAATTACACACATCGATCACACACGCATAGACAGATGTGAACTGCTCCACACCCTGTCTCTTGGGTCTGTCTGTCTCTCTCACTCCTCAACTATCTCATGCAATACTTAGAGTAATAAAATTACTTACAGACATAGTATACAAATGTGCGGTGGCTTGGGTCAGAAAAACACTTTACGTATGCCATAGTAGTTATGAGTGCGTGGTCAATGCAACAATCCGTTGGTTGATTCGCCCCACTATCAAAACATTGTTTGATCATTCTGCCAGGCATAACAACATTGGAACAACCAATGGCATCGTTTTGAGCCAACCAATGGCAGATCATTTAGAAAATTTCCCTGGAAACAATTGCAGTTTCACTTAGTGTCACTTGTGGCAACTTTGAGAGTGCAACACATACCTCAATTACATAATCAATCGAGTTTGATTCTGACACATTTCAGAAACCAACAACCTGGACTCATTTCTTGCAAAGCATTTACTCATACGTACAAAAACAATTAAATGCAACTGACTAGGAATAAAATGGAGAGGTCATGGCATGGGACACATTTATAAAAGGTGAGGTGGGCTCAAACACAACGTGACACACCAGTAAAAAACGTCCGCCTGAATACGTATGGCTAAAGCAGCGGTCCTGTGTGGAAAAAAATGGACCCACTGGACAAGTGTATTTCAATCTCCATCTGGCTTCCAGTTTTTTGATCCTGTTGGTAACACGTTTGTCTCAATGATTAAGACCCACAGGTAAATGCTCATGATACTGACGCTGTATCGCAGGGATTGATCCTCACATCAGTTGTCGGATGACAAGTCAACCATTGTGACCCCATCATCAGTTCACATAGTTGAACCATAAATGTATAATACAATTTCCCTCGTTCCGCCCAAGCTTGAGACCACAGAGCAGACTAAGTGTGGAATGAGTTTAAAGGGGAAAACACGCTGGGTTTTAGGGGGCATGACTGCTGAATCTGGAGCCAGACTGACTGTGAGACCACGCTCTGATAAAAAGAGATTACCACTAACATCTAATGCAATAGACACCAGAGTATCTGAGACGGAGAACTGCTCCAGCCCACTGCACTCCCCTCTCAGCAACAGATCAGTGCCAGCAGCTCGTGCTGAAGAACAAATCCTCCGCTGTCATCTAATGCTCTGCTTTCCATTTACATTGGCAAAGTACAGAGGGAATGGGAGACGGAGCAAGAGGGAGAGAAGAATTGTGTGGAAAACATAAAATGAGTGGGAAATGTGAGGCTGACAGAATAAGACGCTCTATCAGTATGGGAATATGGCATTTAAATGGAAAACATCTTTTAAACTGATATATCGTTGTATGTGTCAGTCGAGAGTGTATTCAGCACAGATATGCAAACGCAAGTATGAAGGGAAATGTAACCTCTGAAAACCTAGCCTAATTCTTCTTCATATATGGTCCATATAGACTGCATGCATGCGACTACACGAGTTGGTAGCTGAAAGATGATCAACAAAGCCCAGAAGTGGCTGGGTTGTTTGGGTCAAACTGACTGCATCTATATAGCCAAGATCTTGACAACAGAGTGAATTAGTGTATTTGGAACAGAAATGAACATTTCGTAAGGGAAAAGTTTG
This sequence comes from Opsariichthys bidens, assembly GCA_037194245.1. Classification (NCBI taxonomy): domain Eukaryota; kingdom Metazoa; phylum Chordata; class Actinopteri; order Cypriniformes; family Xenocyprididae; genus Opsariichthys; species Opsariichthys bidens. The sequence continues at coordinate 11,445,714 of CM074287.1, read as the reverse complement.
ATTAGATCTTCACATATGTGTTCCACATATGCTTTTGGTTGTCAATGAAGCCCTCAGGCACCAGGGATTTCAAGGCTTACATCACAGAAGCGGGGGAATCTGGGTTTGTGGGAATGAGACATCGCTGTGAAATCATCTTTATTGCAACATTCAGGGCCATTCTGGATTGGTAATAGGTGTGAGGGATTGAATGTGTGTGTGTCTGCAGACGTAAAAAAAAAAAATCATTATAAACCCACAATACTTTTTTTTAGTTCCAAGATAGCTTTCTTCCAGCTGGTATTCTTCGATATTAAAGTTTGAAGGAAAAAGATCCTTTCGTGCAAGTCAACATAATATTTGGTCACGTTTATCATTTGCCAGGCGATTAAAAAAAAATAAAAAATAGTGGCGGCTTCCAGCCAACGTTCCACACTCCAGTCCCTTAGGTCTGCCATTATTTTCTAGTTATTTTAATAGAAGTTAGCAACGTGCATTTCTGCCAGCTACTGGACTGGTGTGTATGAGGGACAGCAATAGTGGCCACCATGATTTTACTGTAAAATTGCTTAAATGTTGAGTTGTTTTTTTTACCAAAACAGACCAGAACATTTGTAAAATTATCAGCAAGCCTTGTTCACCTTTTTCAGTGACACTCTCTTGGGTGCTTAAACTGAGTCACAACATACTGTCATTGTATTGAATTCAATTGATTTTGTGTTCTGCAGAAGAAAATAAGTCATATGAATTTGGAAAGACATGAAAGAGGGTAAAGGCCTGTTCAGACCAAGGACAATAACTCTAATGATAACTAGAACTATAAAGTTTCAAAAAACATTTCTACAACTATGTCGACACTTTTCCAGCTGAAAGAAAAACACTGACAGCCAATCACAATAGTCTCCCCCCCCCCCCCTTATAATTGGACTTAAGGGTAATTTTAAAAATAAAGGAAAATTGCTACTTTTTAGCTCACAATTGCGAGTTTACATCTCCCAATTCTGACTTCATAACTCACAATTGTGACTTACAAAAGTGTGAGAACAAAAGTCAGAATTGCGAGATGGAAACTCACAATTGAATATATATATATATATATATATATATATATATATATATTTATCATTCTTGGTGTGAATTCAAGACAGAATTTCCATTTTTTCGGCACAGAAGCAGTACAGATCATGTTCACATAAGCAAGATGATAACTTAATGATCTGGCTTTATTCGAAACAATCCTCACCTGCTGCAAGGACTTTGTTAATGAGAATTTCAGCTTGAATCAATAATTGTAATTCACATACTCCGTAAACAGTAGTGATACTGTATTAAAGTGCTGCAGACAAACAAGCCTGTGGTTGGTGTCACAAAGATTGTGGGAGTTCGGGGAGTGTAGACGAGCAGCTTTCGGTGGTGATATTTAAGTGTGATACACATGACAGGGTGGATTATGACAGGAAATAGTACTCGATTCTCATCCCTTTGACACACCACGCCTCTTTCTGAGCTATAAAGTCAAGCGATGACAAGTTCAGCTCAAAATATCAACGAGCCACCCAGCACGGAGGATGCTGACTCAGAGGAAGACGGGGCTTAAACAAATGAGTGACTTCAGTCTTCTGTCTGTGAGACCAAACATGCAACGTGACCCAAACTCATCCTGACCTCTGGCCCTGCCAAATTAAACATGATTCGTTTTCAGAAGGCCATAGATGAATCCTAAATCTGTTCTGATGGGAATCTCCACAAGATTTGAGAGTTTCCTAATACGCACACACTCTCTAACACGTCTCCTCAACACCTTGTTGAAAATTTAACAGGCACAATGATCTGCACAAGCCATGGCGGCTGTGAACTGATCTCTCTCCTACAATGCTTCCTCTCTAGTAATTAACCAAGCAAGATCCCATGACGCTGTGTAAGAGGATTTTCACAGTGATGAAGGAACCAAAACAGAGAGAGCAGACGCTTCGGATCTTCCTTTCAAGGATGACTAAGGTCTGGCGTTTCAGCATGCTAATGACCTAGCTAAACTTTTGAAAACCAAACAGTTTTGGGGACAACTTTAAAAGGAAAAATACTTCCTAAAAAGGCTAAATGAATCTTTATTCACATCTAAAAATTACAATATTATACTTGGCTTCTAGAGGCTAGGTAAACAAAAGTATACATGTACAAAGTAGCAAAATATAAGTGAGGGAGTCATATGTAAATGTGTTTATCTATGTGGTTTCACAGCATATCTATGTGTGACAAAAAACCTAGTTCACACCCAAGTTAATTGCCCTTAGAATGGCCACATATACACACTCAAGCTGAGGAGATAAAGATAAGTGTTAGGTGGACATAATATAATATAATATAATATAATATCCAATATAAGAGATTTTTGAAAAAACATTATATATATATAAAATAATGTTGTTTAATGTCAATATGAATTCAGTTGAAGAATTTATAACAATTGATTTATTATTATTGTGTTATTTTTTAATTTTGACCAAATGGTGTAACATTTCTGTATTGGCTATTTATCAAATCACGACTATAATGTGAAAAAAAATATGGGTTTAATCAGTAAATTTGTGATTTAAGAACTGAGCCAAGCCAACCAGATTCACCTCACAGTGATTGGCTGCTGCCAGGTGTATTTTGCCTTACAATTCCTAACAGTAATTTACTCACCACCTGCTTCACTCCACTGTCAATCCCACAATCCTCTGTGAAAGCCTGCCACTCAGCTTTCATAGACAATGAATAGAAAATACCTGCATGCAAGTTAAGGGTAAGAAAATAACTGAAGGCCATGACTTAAAATGACTTCCAACAGGTCATTTCTGACTAATTTATGAAAAAAAAACACAGCATGTCTCAGTAGTTGGGACTTTTTTTCTCTAAAATATCTTCTGTCTTTTACTTTTTGACTTTCCAGCACTTGACGAATACAGAGAAATCAGAAGCGGAGCAGAAGGAAGTGCTCTCAAAGGCTTCAAAACAAGGACGCCACTTATCGTTTGGGCACCCGTCATCTACATTCGAAACCCAAGCAATATCATTAACAAGAGCCCTAAATGAGAAAGAGAGACATCTTCTTCGAACAATCTTTCCACCCTTCTGGCAAAGCTTCCTTCTGTCTTGACTCTATTACACACAGCGACAGTGAAGGAAGTGCAGCACTTGGGGTAATGGCTGTGCAGGCTGTATTTGCTCAGCTTCAGGTTGTCCTCAGAAGAGGTCAAGAGGGTGACAGAGACTCGGCAGCATCATAGTGAAAGTGATTCTGTGGAGAGTGGATTCTGCCTCTAAGACCCTAAGAACATGGTGTTGAGCTGCTTAAAAGTCATTAAATTGGCTTTGAGGACAAGATTCACACACAGCTTAATAAAGAGGAAAAAAGCCCACCAACACATACATGAAACCTGACGTCTCTCAGATGTGGGTCAAACAATCACACAAATCAATATATTGTATTCTGAAGCTGTACGGAGTATAAAATAGTAGATCTACTCCAGAAGGCATACACAACAGAAGTAGACCATTATATTTTATATGGATTATGTATAAAATATTTATTTATTTTTGTAATATGTATGCAGCTCTAGTAAGTAATGACCTAAATGCGGTGGAACGCAAGAGGATGGTCATCTAGAAGTCATTTTAATTGAGTCCAATTAGTATTTGCCAAGCAGATCTCTGAATTAATCTGGGAAATGCTAAACGCGTACTAGATGCCTGTGCCACGGGCACAATACAGTGTAGGCAGATAATATCTCTGCTATGCTTTGTTTATGACCTACAAAGTATATGCTAAAAATGCTTCTTCATCTCAGATCTTTGTAAAAAGAGACTGCCATTTTGGTTTAAGACTACCTTATATGCCGCTACACAGGCAAGGTAAAGTAAAAGGCCTATTAAATCAAGCACAGAAGGCTCACGGTGTCCTTCAGACATCAGCGTCTAACAGACAAATCAGCCTATTTGACCTATATTTTTAGGGAGACTGAAATTGTGCAACGGAACAAATCAACAGTCTTGCTCTGAACTTGCCGGTCGTATTCAGCTAATCACTGGAGTCTGTGCTGGAAAGGGCTGTATCAGCGGTACAACATGCTGCTGTTAGCCTTCTTCCAAAGCTGGAGCACAAGCCTACTGGCAACAGAGCATAGGAGGTTTATAAACCAGAGCACAGTCTGTCTGAAAGGACTTCAGTGAAAAAAAAAGGTGCAAAATGGAAGAAAAGCATGCTATCTTGGGTTTAGGACATTGCTGATTAGGTATTGTGGCCATTTTCATCTTTGATTAATTTTATATATTTGCATGCGGTCATATTCAATATCCATGGAACACAAGAAAAGTGTTATTAGGGGAAAAAGTGTTTGAGAAAAATGTGTTACATACTTTATATACAATTTTTGCACCTTTACATATATTTTGTTCCATTCCATAATTGGTCATCAGGGACTCTCAAGGTATATATATACACATACATACACACACACACATACATACACACACACATACATACACACACACACGCGCATATACATAGACTAATTCTAAATTTCTCTATTTTGTCAGAATAAATTAATAAAACTTCAAAAACTAAAAACAATCAAATGCAAAAAGTGAATTTAGGAATCTCAGTGTCAATGTACAACATAAATCAAATTTACAGTTCTGCTAAAAAAAATACATTTAACAATCTTTTAAATTATTAGTGACGAAGTTTAAGTGAGAATGAGCGTGCCAACAATAGATATTGTACAGCGTGCATTTGTTGCTTGACACACACTATGAACTGTCATTATATGAAAAAAAAAATCTGTAAATATGCTTTAAATAAACATAAGCATATGGATTTCAGAAAGACAAATATAGATTTTTCATTTTTGGGTGAACTATCCCTTTAACCTTTCACAAGTCAAACTCACATGATGATCTATCATTCATTCAGGCGCATTCAAGTCACAAGATAAACGCAATGCAACATAAGGAAAACAGCAAATACTCATTCCTGTAGGAAGTGCAAAGATCACAGGGTTCATGGAGGAGATTACAATCCAAAAATGACTAATCAACACTGGAAAAAGAAGAACGAGTTTCTCTCCACCCGGAGGCAGGTTTAGGTGTAAACACAAACTGACAGGCTATAGACTCTTTGAGTCAGCGAGAATGAAGCATCTTTCCACAGCTGCGAGCAGCAGACAGTAAGCATCATTTTCAGAGCAAAGCAGCCGCGAACGTGAAGCCGAACAGAACCGAGAACTCTCCCATCTGGGGGAGAGATGGTCTGAGTTCTCACATTTCAAACCTCAAAGACTTCTCCATCTCAGCCAAATTCATTTCGGCATGCGAGCGCTGGAAAAAGTCTGCGATGTTCATGAGTTTGGGCTCTGGCAGACGACTGGAGAGAGTGTTTTAAGTACTATCCCTGCAGGGACACAGTCTTACTAGTGCTAAAATTACTATCTAGTTAATAGCCCACAAGCATCAGCAGTAGATTTGACACTGTATCTACAGAACAAATGGTTAAATCAGAGTTTACCGATAAGCTACGCTGCCACAATGACAAGCTACAAAACTAACGCTGCCTTAATGTCATGTTGGCATGATCGTATTTACTACACGAGTGGACATGAATGCCACAATAAACTGGGAAACTGTATTTAGTTTGACACGATAATATGTGAATATTCACTGTACTTTTCTTATTTATGATTTAACGCCATATCAACAGCAATGGCTATATTGACGGCAATCAACAATATTTGGATTTTGTGAATATTCACTGTACAATTTAGAAAATTATTTTGTGTTTTGTAGATGAAGAACAAAGCATGGTGAATTTTTCTGTGACTGCAATAAAATGATCATTTTATGGAAATACCTTCTTCAGGACTCGTTGATGAATATGAAGTTTAAAATGATAGCATTTATTTAAAATAGAACTTTTGAAACATTATACGTTTTTACTGTACTTATATAAGAATTTACTGTATTTAATGGATCCTTACAGAATAAAAGAATATTTTTATGTAAGGATTAGGGTCAGTGAGATTTTTTTTTTTTTTTTTTAAAGAAATAAATAAATATCTTTAAAAAAATAAATGAATAAAAAATCCTGACTGACCCCAAACTTTTGCAGAGTAATACATCTATTTCTATAGAATAATTATAATGAATCAATAATATTGTTATCTTAGTCTTGAAATTAGCCCCACCCACAGGATAATCTCATTGGTCCAAAATCCTGCTCCACAATGCCGTATATCAAACATCAAATACATTCCAATTGCCTGTGACTTTGTTGCTATCGCAGCATTTTGTTTTGAGCGTAGTGAACTTGAAACGTGTCATGTTGCGCCTTGTTAGAACATGACGTTACAGGTTTTCAATGGAAGTGTGAAATATTCTAGCTACATAGCAATATCTCATGATGTCGCTTAATAGATTTCCATTTGTGAAAAGCATCGCCTGACATTTGTTATACAATGTGGAGTGATGCAGCAGCCTTTGCATAGCAGTGTAAGACAGCAGGCATGCAAACACACAGGGTGACTCATCTTATTGCAAGCCTAAAAATCGCCACAGTTTTGGGACGGAGCGGTGATGAGAATCAGGAAATCTCAGGCTTTTTTTATGACGGGCCACACATCACGCAAAAACTGTGCGGTAAAGCGGACGTAAGCTATAGTGCAGCTACCCCAGAAACGCCATCAACTCTGATCCTGAATCAATAACACCCTGCACTCTCTTTTTGTCTCTGCCCCTGCATCAACGGCTCAGGTTAGTCCATTTATATCAGCACCGCTGTTCCATTTTTGTCTGACTTTTCCATGTTTCTTTTGGGTAGCAATTAGTCAAAGTGAATCCCCACTGGGAGCAGAGATACACGAGAGGCAACTCCACTGCCAAGTTGTACGTGAACATAAAAAGACCCCCTTCTGTGTCATCCGGAGCCATTAACCCTCTCGCCTGCTCTCACAAAGGGTTACAGAACGCCCTTTTAATGAAAGTCGGGTGGGCCCAGCTGTTAAGTTAGCACAGCTGCTTCACCCCAGGTGTGATGGCACTGCCTCAAGAGTGCCCTAGAAATCACAGTCATCAGGCAAAAAGAAGTGTCACATGACATGCTCTTCACATCCATTGATAAAAGAAAGGGAGGTGAAAGTGGCATGTAGTGCCCACAAAGGAGGAGAGGGATTTGGCAAGAGCGCAGGTATGATCCACAGCCTTCTGAATTAAAATTTCCTGATAAATTTACTCACCCCCATGTCATCCAAGATGCTTATGTCGTTTCTTTAAGGTTTTTGGCAAAAACAGGATTTAGCTTCATACAGTGGACTTGATTACAACTGATTGAAGGTCCAAATTGCAGTTTCACTGCAGCTTCAAAGGGCTCTACACAATCCCAGACGAGGAATAAGGGTCTTATTCAGTGGTCATTTTCTTATAATCAAAAAAAAAAAAAAAAAAAAAAAAAAAATCACACACACACACAAAAAAAACATTATATACTTCGACCACAACTGCTTGTCTTGCACTGCTCTGCAATTTTCCATGCATTACGTAAACACGTTGGAAAGGTCACGCATGACATGAGGAAGTACCGTGGTAGGGCGAAAAACTAATTTTCTCCTCGATCTTAAAAATCACCTAACATTATTTTCTAAAGGCTATTTGACCTAGTCTTTGCACGTTCGCTTTGTATACACTGGATCGGTACTTCCGCCTACGTCAAGATTGACCATTCCAACGTGATTACGTAATGCGTGGCGCAGCGCAAGACGAGCATTTGTGGCTAAAAAGTATACAATTTTCAGACATTTTTTAGAAAATGACAAGTCGTTTCGCTAGTTCCTCGTCTGGGATGGTGTAGAGCCCTTTGAAGCTGCATTGAAACGGCAATTTGGACCCTGTTGAAGTCCACTATATGGAGAAAAATCCTGGAATGTTTTCCTCAAAAACCTTAATTTCTTTTCGACTGAAGAAAGAAAGACTATCATGTTGGATGACAAAGGGGTGAGTAATTTTAATTCTGAAATGAACTAATCCTTTAAGGAATTATCTGCACTTTACAGCACAAAATCTCCCCTCCGAAGTGTACAGGCCTTCTATGAAGGGAGCATTTAGTAGATGCTTCTTTCAAAAAACCCAAACTTTTGATCAATAGTGAATATTTTCAAAATAAAAAGGATTTTTTAAGAAAACAGCAATATAAAAATTATTTTATGAAAGTTTTCAGAAGATGCCCTCCTTTTAATGAGGCTTTCTTCCTTCATTATAACATCAGCAGTGGTAACTGAGCTTGCACAGCTCAAAGCATTTATGGTCACATACTTTCAGACTGAGAGTATGTTTCAGGCCTGAGAAGAAGTTTTACAAACAGCCATCAACTGACGAGTCCAGGGCCAAACACACTCCAAGAACATCTTTGGCTGGGGTCACCAGTCTAAATACAGCTTGATCCAATGTGAAATGGTAAGGATAAACAGAAATAAACAATCGCTTACCTTGTACATTTCCCATCAAAGGCAACAATCCAAGGTTGTGTTTACCACCTAAAAAGGCCATTCTCTAATTTGTTCATGTTGGTGCTTTTAAAATGGCTACAGAGATGCAAAATCATTCGAACACTTAGGAACTGAATGCCAAATGGGTCAAGCCTGTTGTCTGAGTGAGATATTGCACTCTGCTCAGTCAGACAGAAACATATGACTCAAACCTACAGGGTTTAGGAGAGTTCCAGTGACCTGTAAGCCCCATCACCCCATTCCCAGGACTCACCTCAACCTCTCACCCATCATCTGTCATTTCTCAGTGAGGCACAATCAGGCCACTGAGATCCTGGCATGATTCCCCAAGACAGAAAGAGGAAGAGGAGGAGGAACACACAGTATCCATAAATCATATGTGAAGAAAAGATCTCTGACAGGCGCAGGACTAATCTATGACTCGCAAATACTAAAAAGCACTAAAATGACAAACACAAATAGAAATATTAAAAATAAGCTAAAAAAAAAGGACAAAAGCACAACAAAATTACTAAAACAAACCAAATTAAAATGTATAGAACTTGAAATATAAAAATAAAAGCTAAATCAATATTAATTATACTTTAATACATTATAGTTACACTGGATACAAACAACATGCATAAAAAAAAAAAACAAGTCTCTTATAATATTCTTGACAAAAAGGAACAATCAGTGGATCAATGGCAAAATCCTCTCCTGCCTGTCAGAAGGCATGTTGCGTGCTGCTCGGAGTTTGTATGCATGTATGGCTTTGAAGAAACTTGCATCCAAAATGCACATTTTGAGTTCTGGAGAGACACTGCTTTCAGTTTGAATGGATCGGATGTTAAATTGCCATAAAATAAGCACTTCACGGAAATGAACGTTTCCTAGGAGTCATAAGGTCTAGCATTTAGTGTATACCTTCCTTAAGTCAGTATTCATACAAATTTTCTCCATTAAAATTCAATGATTTAGGAGGGTTTTGGGCCACAAGGTGGTTTGAGGTCAGAGTTCACTGCTCTGTCATTATTCAGATGGCATCTATGAATGTGTAATGTCAAAACGCACACGTCTGATGGGAGAATAATCCATTATAGGCAAATAAAAACCCACACACATTAACCCTAATGAACCTGAACCGCAGAGCCATGAATCCTATCAGCTTAAGTGTGATTAATTGATGCAATACACCGAGATGAGAGAGAGGCCACTATATGCAGAGCAAGACATGCTGGAAATAATAAATACTTACTTTATTGGCCAATGCATGCTTGTGGATTTCAATTAGGAATGGGAGATATATCAAATATTTACGGTACATTCACAATGATTTTGTTGCCGATATTCAAGTAAACAACATCATGACTAATTGCTGCGATTTTAATGCTCATAAGTATAAGAGCACTAAAACAGAAACATTTAAACAGCATCTCTGATTTAACACTCGGTTGTTGGGAAGTTTGATTCATTTAAACATATAGCTTTTTTCAGACTATTTCACCATCAAATGATTTAATGATTAATTTGCATCATCACTCAGAAATGTTCATTGAAGTCCCTGTGTGGCATCTTTAATGTGTTCAGATTAAATACACATAGCTTATGTAGAAAATGTTATTTATTATTATGTACAGTAATATTGTTACACTGGCGCATAAAAGTAAAAATCATTTTATGTTGTTTAGAGAAAAACATGCTCATTTAACTTGATTAATTACTGCATAAATCATACATAAAACCATTATTACATAGTTGCCACATTTAATAGAAGAATTCATTCAAGAAGCTATGAAATTATTTTGTTTGTGTTTCTGAGCCAGTGTCTGTTTGGCCAGAATAGAGACTAAGAAAAAAAAAACAATTATTACCATTAAAAAGATTTTTCATTTTGATATTATAACAGTTTAAAATAACTTTTGTAATTTAATACATTTTAAAATGCAATTTACTTTGGCATAATTACTCCAGTCTTCAGTGTCACACGATCCTTCAGAAATCATTTATTATTACGATTATCAATTTTGAAAATTGTTATTTTGGAAAGCGTGATACATTTTTTTTTCTAGGATTCTTGATGAATAGAAAGTTAACAAGACCAAATATTTGAAATAGAATTTTTTGTAATATTATACATGTCTTTAATTCCCCTTTTGATCAATTTAATGATAATTTCTTTTAAAAAAAGAAAAAGAAAAATCATATTGCCCTCAAAACTTGGAATGGAAGCATATAAAAATATTGATATAGTGAATATTTAAATATAGATTCACACTGAATATTATCTGTAGCACGATAAAGGCTGTAAAACATCAAGACAACATGTTTTTCACCCCGCCCTATTGCAATATTCAGCTGGTATTTCATAAGATCCATGACCTCGAGCATGTGAAATTCACAAAAGCTACTTTTAGTTTCTTTAAAGAAGCTGAATTAAAGAAATCCACAGAGTTTGATCTCCTTCGAACTTTGAAACATCTGAGATAAAAAGCCATTACCACACTATCTGCACTTCATTTTGAAATGCGTTTCTGATACATCTCGGCCACACGGTTGAAACCTCCCACACAAAAAAAGTCACAGCATTCACACAAAGCACAGACAAACAAGCTAATGATCAAGCTTTTTACAACCACGTAGATTGACAGACTGACAAGACGGTCCAGATTCAGCTGATTATAGTCACTCTCTAATCCAGTGCAACGCGAGCACTTCCTGCTGCAGAGTTAAATCAAAGCAGGCCAGGAGGCAGGGTGGAACAATGCCTGAGAAGCTGCATTTCGCTCTCTTCTCCAATGCATGTGGAATGCGGTTGTTTACACAGGCCATTCGGCCGACCCGCTATCTTGTATCAAATGGTCCCTGAGCCTGAAGAGGAAGACCAGAGGGAATGGAATTGTGCTCTGTGTAATTCCACATTGGAATGTAGAGCAGGGACGCATCTCTTTTGTCCTGGGCTGGAACTCCGCGAGCAGCGATTCAGAGAGAGAGGCAGAGAGACCCCCGGGGGGATCCCCCCCAAACCTTGGGCGTTGCCGGTTCTGGCCTGAGGAAGCACTGAAATGCTTGAGAATGTTCTGGCTGTTTTTCCGTCACACCAGAAATAACATCAATGCAAATACAGAGTGTCTTAACTGGGAAGAGCTGAACAGTGAAGCATTTCTATAGCCTGTCTAAAGTGTCTAAAAATACATGTTCAAGTGAGTAAAAAAGCAAGAGAAAGAGATAAGAGAGTCCCATTGTCATATAAAACAATTCAATTCAGCATTATGAGGTCATTGTTCTCAGTAGTGTTGTCAAAAGTACTGAAATTTTAAAAATGTGATGCTTTGAGCGGGATTTGTTAACATCTCTGATAGGCCACTGTGTTCACACACTCAACATACATATCTGTGATTGGCCACAATGATCAACGCACTGGAGAGCTTAAAAGCACACTGAAGTGTTTGAATTTGAAAGCGTCTATCAGCGGAACGGTCAGCTGACAGATGCTCCTGTTTCTGTATCTGTGAAAGCACTCGAAAAGCATCATTGATGTCTATTTACAACATAATTTTGAAGTGTTGCTCATTCTAGCCAATGACAGACGTTGAGCACGTGAACAATGGCCAATCAGATGCGTTTACGAATCCGCTCAACAGCGCTCAAGTTTTAAAATTTCAGTACGGACTTGGTTGTCTTTGTCAGTAAAGTAAACCTTCACTCAATTAAATCCTGAATTCATTCAGAAATGAACTCGAGAAACGTGCTGTAACTGTTGGGACTGTTTTAATGTACTAAATTGTACATTCTATGCCACTTTATGATGGAACAATTTAACAATAGAAGTAATGGACACAAGAGAAGTCAATTTTAAAGACCTGTGACGAGTCTTTAAGAGTGCCACTACATCTGCAGAAACTTCAGCAATAGTTAAAGTCGGCATGGAATGGAAATATCCCCGTCTGTTTTTTTAAATGCATCTTTTTGAACTTATTGTGAATGATTCATCCAGGAATGCGTTTCATTTTTTATTTTTAAAATAAAAATGTCTCACCCTTATGTCATGTCCAGGTAATAATCAAGTTCACAAGACTTGAATTAAACCAATCAATTCATATGGAACAGTTTTAAGAGACCTCTATAACCTTTTTGGATCGTCCAAGTTTTGGTTACCTAGACTTTCAATGAAGGGACAGAAACCTCTAAGGTTTATTTAGCGTATTTTAATGCGTGTTATCCCTTTAACTCATTTAACTAGACTTCTCCAATCATTTTGCCTGCTTAAACCCCGCCCCTTTCAACAAATTGACTGCAATCTTGTTTTCAGATCTGCCTGCAGCCAAATCAAAAACCAATGGAAAGAACCTAATCCATGCCCAACTTTTTGTTTTCGATATCTCAAAATACAGAGGAAAAGATCCGTCGCTACTTCGGTTACATCTCAACTTTAAAATGTGGAAAAATGCAAACACTCTCCGTGTGACTAACTCCACTTCGAGAAACAACAAGGGAACAGAACTAGGATCAGGTTTCAGGATCAATTTACATTTAGGCCTAATTAAAATCACACCTTCCAACAATTAACAAAAGTAGATTCATATTTAGTGAGTTCCGCTTTCATGCCCTTGTCCCATTTTTTCAGAATGTATAGCTCCATAACACATCCCAGCAAACAAGTAGCAGAATACCTGAACTTTGCCATTCACTTCGGGGATGTTCATGTCTCTACATGATCTCTAGAGGGAAGATGTCTACGTTCAGATGTTTTACACTCACCCTAGATAGAGAGCCTGAAGATGTGCTGCCACAGCTGACTTGTATGCAAGTCAACACTCACGACTAACAAGTCTGGGCACCAACAGTACAGCGGAGCACCTATTAAAGAGAACTAGAACAGCACTACAACGAGGCGGTGGTGTTCGCTGCATTCTTGAGGAGATGGATACGATCATTAGTGATTGTTTCATAAATTATTCAAAAACAAAAAGGGACATACAGATGCATTAACTGTTTTAAAATGTCATGTGCACTAATTAGGGCCATCCATCGATTAAAATAATTAATTTATTTTTTATGGTTAAAGATTGCACAAAAAAAATTACATGTGTATTTACTGGCTTTGTGTGGATTATTTCAATTAAACTGATACATTTATGTAAATAAAAAATAAAATAAAGTATAATACATTCACACTTTTATTTACACCAATATACTTTAGAATATGTTTAATTCCATGTCCTAACGCAGTCAATATCAAAGTAAATGATTTTACGATTTTCTGAAAATTCATTAAAATGCACAGGACATGTACTGAACTCATAACAAATAAACAATAATTAATTAAATAATGAAACACCCACACATTATGGACTTAATCTTACATTAAACTTTTTTGGCACTGACATCATTGCAGTGCTTTTCATGCGAATAAAATGTAATAAAAATGTTCTTTTTAGTAATACCACAGATTCGAAACAGTTATTACGATAAATCAAATTAATGCATTAAAGTTTAACATTATATTAAAAATCACATCCGTGTACACAAACAAACGGATTACTTTGTGAGACTATATCCCATAGAACAAGCGTGTAACAGTGCAGATTTTTATGCTGAGAAATATGTGCATTACATTTCAGGCCCCTTCTTTAAGCCCCTAACCAAAAGCATGGGGAAGCCAGATGTGAGACACACATGCTGTATACACACCCACTACAGAATTTGTTCTTGCTCTCTTGACGGCCAAACGCAGGAGAACAAAAAGAAGGTAGTGGTTTGGCGTAAGAAACTAAACACACACACACACACACACACATACTTAATCAACAGAGGGCGGGGAAAGCAGCAGCTGGTCTGAGGTCGATTTAAGGGCTTCATCTGAGCTTGACAGGAGAAGTTGCATGGCACTTTTTTTGACATGGACGAGGGGTGCCAGGAAGCTCTTGCTGGTTGTGATTAGGCAGCAGGCCCTTCCATCTCCCAGGCCTCCCTGCAGCGACGGAAACTAGATAGCTGCGCCTAATAAACCACAAGCTGCGCCCTCTCAGAATCAAGGGGCGGCCCCATGCAACCGCTGTCTTGTGACTTTATAAGGAAACTCAGAGTCACTGATGTTGGCAGTCTAAATCCAAAGCACACTTTAGATAATGCACCTGCAATCAACAGGCAGCTTTTATGCTTCATCTCCACACTGGGCTCCATTCTGCCTTTTAAACCTTCTCTGACCCCGTTTTAAATGGCTTGTTTTTGCTACTGTACCCTTAAGACATCTATATGCAAACGAACATCCTGTACGACCAACCTTGACTGCACATACTGAAGTTCAAACTTAGGGGCCATTTACACAACACCGTTTTCAACTAATAACGGAAAACTTATGTGTTTTGGCCATTCATTCGGGGCCTGAAAACACAAACTTTTGAAAACGGATTTCAAAGTGCAAGTTTTTGAAAATTATACCGTTTTCATTGCTGTGAAAACTACAAAAACACTAATTTGTGAAAACGATGATGCCATGCATATGCGAATTACATGTTCCATCTATAAGCGATTTAGTGTTTCGTTACAATGTGACAGCGCCAACTACTGGCCTGGCATGCATAATACAGCGCTTTCAGTAGATTTCGCAGATCTGTATGAACGGGGATCGCTTTGACAGTATTGTAATCTGTACACGAAAAATGCAAAAGAAAAACATTGTTGTTATGTAAACACACCCTTAAATTCAGGCAAGTAAAGGTGCCAAAAAAGAACATGTTGTGGTAGTTAAATTCAACTGAAGCATTTTAAAATGACTGCTTTTTAGTTACTTATTTATTTTAGTTAAGAATTATAATATCAGCCATTTTATTGGTTATTGGCCGTAACTTAAAAATAATTCTTGGCTTATCTGTATCGGACAGAATATCAGAAATTCGGAGGGGAAAGAATATCCATAAATGGTCTGGGCAGACTTGTAGACTGAACCCGCATTATACTACAACCAAAAAAAGAAAAGAAAAAAACCATGAAACATCCATTTTCCACTAACCTTCCCTTAAAATGCCTGAGCAAGAACAGAATAGCCTGCAATACCCCGGTTAGTAAAGAAATTGACACAGTAGCGAAAGAAGTGGGGGAGTTAGGTTGTGGACGGTGTGTTTATTTTTCCCATTCCAGACTGCGAGAGCAGATCTACCAGTCCTTACCTCACCAACAGCCCCTGGCAGCAGGCCAGGGTGTCTAGCACACTGACCTAAAGAGTGTGTGACTGAAGATGGAGGACACAAGAGGACGAGAAAGCGAGACAGGGAGACAAAGACAATGCGTGATGAAGTATAAACAGGGAACACTAGCACATTATTACTGTGCATCGTTCTGTTCCTTCTTCTTTAATCTTTCTGACATACGTGGATACGCGTGTGTGAGCAGAATGCCAAACATAGCCGAGCGTGTGCATGCACGACTCCCGCAGGTGATGTCATCTGAGGGGACATGACCGCACATGAGACAGGCGCTGATTCACTGCCAGCATCTCTAGGTTCTTTGCATAAGAAGGCTCTCGTGAGCACTGATCACTCATCTGCTCTTGGATCTGGAACTGTGAAACTTGAATCCACTCAGAAATGAGATGAACTCAGTAAGTGATATGCTCTTGGTGGACTGGTACGCTCAACAAGAGTATAATGGCAACACAAATGACGCAAGATGGTGTGTATGTGGCGTGTTTATATGCTGGTGGATGAGCGATAATGAGTTTTTAATGTCATCCCTCAAATTAGTCTCTTTAAATTTCAAATGAAATGCTCGGGCTAATGGAGGCTTCATACATTAGCTTGCGTTTCACACAACATTTCTCCCTTTAGGCCTAATTTGTTCATTTAAAAGAGACGGTTCATCCCAAAATTAACATTTCGTCGTTATGTACATCCCTTCACATTGTTCTAAACCCGTATGACTTACTTCCGTGAAACACAAAAGGAGAAGTTTAGAAGAATGTCTACACTCCTTTTTTGCATACAATGAGGGGCGGTTGACACAGAACTGAATGCATGATATTGGTAAAACTTGATATTGCAATTTTTACTGTTTCTGCAATATAAAGAAATGCAGGAAAAGTTTTATGTAAATGATGCCAAATGCTGTTAGTTGTCACGTATTCTAGCAAGCTAGTTTGATAATGTGGAAGTACAATAATAGCGTTTCCTCACAAAGCTATTGTACAGCTTGGGAAACCTTGGAAAAAGTATCTTAAAAGTCTTTTTGAACCACTTTCAGGGTGCTTTTTTGTCATTTTTGAAGCTTCACTGCTTCAACCCTCATTTAATACATGGAAACATCTATGGGGTTGGAACAACATGAAAGCAAGTAAATAATAGCAGAACCTGAATCTTTCAGTAAACAATCCCTTAAAGTCCATCCAAACACCACGAGCTGTTTGTTCAAATTAAATCTGCATTTTAGCTGACTAGTATCGTTGAGTCCCTAGATACAGTTTAAAACATCTGTGAGACATCTAAGAGCTTGTATTCGAAACAAGTACTGGATGGAGGGTTGTAAATACGTCATTTCGCTCCAAGAATGAACATCAGTTTCCTCTCTAGAGGAAGGGCAAACCGTTTTAACTGCCTAAACCATCAGAACATAATGCTGGTAAACTGCAATGCCTCACAAAAGCAACACAGCAAAAGGAAATGAACAAAGTCTCCATAGAGAAACACATTGTGATGCATGTGTGATGTGCACCTGTGCATGAGGATGTGTAATGTGTGTAATATTAGAAATGTAGACCCCACCCACCTTATCTATGAACACGCCCACCCAATAGTAGAGCTCTCAGGCCACACCCACTGATTTTAAAAGGCAGAAAACACCCACCCCATTTCAGAAGACTGACATTCTGCAGTGACATTTCTCGCCGCTCTGATTAAGTGAACACCCACTGTGCAAGATGATGAAAAGATACTGTCCAAGGCAGATGAAGAGGATTGAACTTTAATTCTACCCTGCTTGCCTGTTTCAAGAAAAAAAAGAGAAAAGATACTGCTGAACTATGAGTGTCTCAATTTGGAGGCAGAGCAGCAAAAAGAAAAATCTACTGACCACAACAACAACAAAAAAACGATCCAGAACTGAAAGCCATTTTAGACAGCAGTAAAAAAAATTCAACCGAGGCTCATTATTAATGTCTGTTGCGAAATTTCTGCAAATTTTCTTCTGCCAATATAGCTTGCTTTAAGTCTATGAGCCACATTGTGTACCAGGTGAGTTACAGAGCAAGTTTACCACATCAGAATGTGGTTATGTGATATAACATCAAAATGCATTAGCTTACCACCACTTGTATTCATTTCAGCTGAAAGCCATGTTTTTTTCCAATGAGCCTATGTTGAAAATACTGGTATGGTGCCAATATTTCTTGCTCAACGACTGAGAAGGTTTTTAGAACAAAATGCAAAGTGCAAACTGGAAAAAGAAATATAGACCTCAATTTAAATAGTAACTTCTGGGGATTTCCACACTCAACTAGTGAAAATTAACTCCTCATTTCCATAGTGTGCTTTGCTTTTACCAATACGTTTTGAGAAAGTAAATGAAGTTCCAAACGTTTATAAAAAAACCTACTCAATTATGCTCAACTTCCTGCTAATGACAGACTGAGATGATACAGTGTTCAATAACCAATCACAATGGGAGTCTCATTTGAGGGAGGAGCAACAGAACACGACGCGTCACTTGATCGCAATATGCATCATCGTGGTCTTTTCTGGACAGATTTGTACCTAAAATGTCTGAAGATAGATTAATTTGGAAATTTTGAGTCGGCAGTTAAGCTTTGAGGAATCAATAAAGGAATTGTCTGCAATATTGTACAATTTGCCACAAACCAAGTGATTAGAGGATCCACATCAGCAGAAAAACTCTTTATAAGATAAACTGCAGCTTGACTCATGAATATTAGTTGGCGTAACATTTGCCAGTAGTCCTTCCCTAGTGTAGACGAATTCTGATTGGCCTTAAAGTCATTGTTGCATCAATGGTTTGTTTGTTGATTGATGGCCAAAGCTTTTCACATACAATGATATTCAATAAAACTGAGACGGAGGAAAATTAAAAAGCGTTCCTTTCAGATTTAATGGATGTTACGCACCGGCACATCAGTAACAATCCACACCCAGAGGGAAATCCCTATGCAAAAAAGAAAGTGATGCGTCAGCTTTTGCAAACAAATGTGCAGTAATAAACAGCAATCATCAAGCTAATTATGGTCAAAAATGCAGGCTCAAATCAATTCCATTGATGGTCCAAGGAAAATGAATAATTAAACTATAATTGCTTTCTGTTTGAATAAATCAAGCAAAGAAAAGCTCTGTTTTTAGCAAACAAAGTAAATGAGTCCAATCCTGTGCAAATGGAATTAGGAGGACAGCAGAGGAAAGACAGTCAGCCTGCCGGGATTGCTGGTGCCTACTGGTGCCTGGCGGCTTTCTTTTCTGGGAGCTGAACAGACTGCTGGGATCTGCAGGGGTGGTTAGCTTTGCTATTCTGAGGAGTGTGGAGAGAAGCACCACGTTCTCCCACGGGATTCATCGGAGGGAGTCTGAACGTCACTCACTAGAAAAGTCAACTGATATTTCGACGAGAGAGGCAAGCGGGAGGTAAATCGCGGCGTGCGGCATCGTACAAATAGGCGAAGTTTCATATGCAAATATGCGTGCGCGTGCACATCCCCGGAGAGATGAGCGTGCTACTCATTGGAGCAGGAAAAACGCAACTTAAAACATAAAAGAGATTTCCGTTGAAAAGATGTGCAAATGCGCAAACACAGAGACTCATATACACATGAATGGGTCGCGCACACGTGGATGATACATGAGAGCTCTACAGTAGTGCACTAAACAGACCCTGAGTCTATCTGAAGCTGCTGGGATTAATTTAAAATCCACAGAGCTGTTTAAGGACGTCTATTTAGAAAGACACACAAAACAACAACTGGCCTGAGCTGACAGCTACAAATCAGAATAGCAGACTGGATTAGCAAAATAACAAATCTACAAGTGTATGGCCTCAAGGATATCTATAATAAAGCCCACGTTTTAAAGGAAACATTAGATATATATTTTGTATCATTGAAATAAATATATAATATATATAAAAAATGTGAATACAAAAATAGAATATATATTTAAAAAAAATTAAATGCATTTAAAATAAACTGGATTCAGTGAAGTCGGTTTGTGAAAGTGCTTCTATGGCAAAAAAAATGTGTAATCCAATTGTGACCACAAGAAACGCAATCCTTGTATCCTGTGTTCTTTTCGCTACCTATTCTTTAAAAGCAAAGTATGTCATTTCTATGCCATTAGCTTTTCCGGAATTGAAAATATGAAGACTTCCGTGTACTTCCCTAATGGTATCATGTGTCTGTGACTTTAATGCTTTAAAAGGGTTGCAGTTGAAGCTCCATGAAGCTATAAAACCAGAATTTCTTCAATCCCTTCTTTACCACATTTTACGTTTCCCACAATCTATTACTTTAATGAGGTTGTGTATACATGGCTGTATGGGTCTCTACCATGACCTGTATCCCATAAACACAGGAGGTCCAAAGCCTGACCTCTAACCCGGACTTAGATCTGGTCTCCTACTCATGTATAAGGCCTCACTAAACTGCCATAAGCAACATAAATGCCGAGAAACCAGTTAATATCTACTGTGATTAAGGGGTCCTTGAAATCCTTTAAGCTGGGCTTTGTGTTGCAAGTTCCATCTAAGTGTTTCCCATGTCCCTGAAGACAAGTGCCCAGACAAAATCCATCAGGCGATCATACAGTCTGTGTTATCTTTTTTCTCTGCAGTGGGTTCCTTTGTGCAAAATCTCTTCACTATGGTGCCATAAATAAAACAAACTCAAACTGAAGCTTTTGCAGGTTTTTCAGCAGGAGTCACTTCTCTCAGTAAGTGGTAACACACAAACGTAATACGCATTTTGATGTCCGTTTAAACATTTAGGCTAACTTGCAACAATTCTGCACCAGAAGACAGTAACTTACAGTATTCAAAAGGAACCGAATTCATTTAAAAACACGACACGGAGGTCAGCGGAACAACAAAAAAAGCAAGCTCAAGATGCATTTTTTAAAAAGTTGAAATTCTTTTAACTTAAGCACAGCATTTTTAGAATGCCATGTCATGCACGCAAGACACGAGCACAGCAGTCAAACACATCCGTCTCGAGCATTTTTATATGGAAAAACAATGGAAAAGCAGTACAATGTAATGCAAAAACATTCGGTGCGAACAACCCCTAAGATGTTTTGAAAAACTTTCTTTTAAGAGTACAAATCTTAAAAGATATGTTTACTATTAATGTACCGATTAATCCGCCAATATTTAGTCAACAACACGGTCATGTTTTATTACAACTCTACCTAGTTCTGTTTTCAACGGGACAGCATTGGGTGAAGAGTTCATTTTAATCATTATGTATATATCTGTACCAGGTGAGTCACTGAGCAAGTTTACCACGTCAGAATCTGGTAATGAGCTACTAGGAGCTTTCTCACCGGAGGAACCTTTTCATACTTCCTCAAACTTCAACCTCAAAAGTTTTGCTGTGTTCGCACCGCAGGAACTAGGAACTAGGATTTTAGTTCTAGGAACTCCTTTTGGGGAAACTTAACTTAGCTCCCCCTCATTCAGATAGGGGCTGCATCTGAAAAATCGGGCAATGATGATTTATAAGTCATTATATAAGACTTATAAGAAACGCTGCCTCAGAAGTCTGTCCAAAATCAGTTCAGTGATCTGAAGGCAAAATTGCGCAAGCTTTGGTGAGAACTAAACAAAGATTTAATTACTACAGTAGTCATTTCTCGCTGGAAATGACATCAAAAGTGGAAAATGTTGGTCAAAACTTACACAAACTGAACAGCAAGTGCAACTTTCGGACGCAATCTTAATTTTCTAGCTCCGCTGTCACAGAATGGAACGCACAGGATTGTGGGATATCAAAGGCAGTGAAGGACACAGTTTGAAGGTATCTCAGGAAATAGGAGGTGAACCTAACATTGGATTTGGACATGCATTGAAATGTGTCCTGCGAAGGCAGCATTTCCCAGTGTTTGGATGCAGCCAGGGTCTAAACAAGCACTATAGGAACTATCAGTGACGTAAGAGTACGTTGACTGGTCAAACTCATGTCAAACACTGGCACCCGGCATTTTCTAAAAAGCTGTGTAAACATTTACTTCACAAACATGGAAAACGGCGAAAAAAAGGCATTTACTTGCCTGCTGGGTTGTGTTATTTTCTCTGCCTTGATGTTATCTGATACTGAAAGTATTGTCATAGGAGATTTAGCCGATTATAGCCGCGTTTTGCTCTTTCAGTCACGTAAATTATGCGTTTACATTCCATCTCTATTAACCCACAACACATAACAAACACAACTCCGATCACAGCATCCTCCATCCACTTGTATTTAGCATTTGTAAATGCCGCGCTTAAAGACGCCGCTTCAGAGTTCCTATTGCCGATGCCAAACGTAAAAATGCATTAGCTTATAAAGCTACTTTGACAGTCACTTAATATGGGTGTTGACATCGGATGTTGAAAAAAAAAAAACGCGTCGCCCCCTAGTTTTTACCTCACGTGGATTAATTTGGTTATAGAATAAATATGAACAAAATACATCATATTGTTGATCAGATTATCAAGATTTTTTATCATCATCAATATTGGATATACATTGCCTGTAATTTCCATTAATTTGTCGTCATCTAACACTCAAAGTTAATCGTTAAAAACACCAATAATTTAATAACATTGTTAAATTCCATTTTTCATACTGTTATTTATAATATTGTGATGCCTAAACTCACTTGTAGCGTTTAAATGATTGATTTTAGTTTGTGTTTTATTTATTTTTTTTTTTTTTTTTTAAATAACTATTAGCGAGAATTTAAATATCGATGCATCCTTAAAAAAAAGGGGCATCCGTCTTTCTATACATTTTTAAGATGTGATCTTTAGGAAAGATATGATTATTGCCAGCAATACTAAGTCATGTGACCACTTGACAGACTATGCCAAGTTTATGAAAGATAAATGAATGTTTCACGGC
The DNA here is from genome assembly GCA_037194245.1 of Opsariichthys bidens. Taxonomy (NCBI): domain Eukaryota; kingdom Metazoa; phylum Chordata; class Actinopteri; order Cypriniformes; family Xenocyprididae; genus Opsariichthys; species Opsariichthys bidens. The sequence continues at coordinate 11,423,133 of CM074287.1, read as the reverse complement.
ATTTCGAAGCAGTCATTAAAAATGGCCACAAGTATCCGCTACAAAGTGAAACAACCCCATGCAGAATTGAACCCCATTAGAGTTGTGGTAGATAAGGCTACAGCTGAGTGATATGCCAGATTTGAGAAACAGAGTCAAAGGTGCTGTTTTAATCAGGATGGAGCCAATAACCAGCCAGCAAAGTTATTAGCACCTCAGCTAGCAGTTGACTACAGACTCGCTATCAAAGTTCAGGCAAATTTAGCATAGCAACTCATCGCCTGCAGAAAATCTGTGTCAAAGCTACACAGTCTAGTGGTAATGACTACATAAACTGGTCTCTTGCCTGTAATTAACACAAACCACAGCAGGGCTGAAAACAAACACCGTATTTGTTGTTTTTTTCAAACTCAAATCTCGATGAAACCATGCGATCATCTCTAGGAACAAACACAAGGGCCATTACATCAGAGACAGACTGAAATAAAGGATACAATGACATAGCATCTCTCAGAGGGTGAACTATGAGCAGTCTGGCTCACTGTTTGCCATTAATTGTTTTTCAACCGGCTCAAAAGAAATCTAATCGTGTCAAATTATCTACCCGAACTTAGACCTACTAATACACAAAAGGCTTATTATGAGCAATGATTATGAATGAGACAACACTGATGATGATCAAGCCCATGTAAGGGCTTAAACATCTAGCATGCTGAACCTTTTGATCTGAGCTACAGCAGCATTAAATACAACTTGAAAAGACCCGGTAACCTCGAGGACCATGTAACGGATAGAAAAGGCTTTTGTTTTAGTGAATGATTTTGTTTTTAGTGGCCCCGTCAAAATCTATGTAGAATCCCAACATGTTATTTGCAAGTCAATCAACTCACCTAGGTTACAGGTTGTCACGGAGTATGAGTGACAACAAACATGGAGTAGCAATCATGGTTTCACAATCAGCCGTTTCCTTTTTGATGTGACAAATCGCTGGGGGTTCTGCTGAGAAAGCATCTAAAATGACTTACCAAAGTGAATATTTGTTCTTTTTCTCACATCCTCTAAACCAATGCGGTCTCAATTTCTGTTCACAGAAAATGAAAATTCTGTCATCATCTCATTCTTTAACCGATTTTTTTCTTTCTTTCGCAGACCAGAGAAAGAAAAGAGATGTTGAGCATGATGCTACTCTTTTCCATACAATAAAAGTGAACGGTGACCCGGGGATGTTACGCTTTAAAAAAAAAACCACCATGAAAGTATCAAAACTGTGTTTCACATGATCCATGCACTATATTCGTAGTCTTCTGAAACCACATTGAATGATGTCTTGAATAGCTTTATACCATTGTTTGAAGGAAGTGCATGCCATATTTCATGTAAAAATGAAAAAACAAGCTGAAAACACTCTACCTGATTTTTTTTATTGCTTTTCTAATTTCATTTGGTTTCTTCTTTAATTTAAAAAAAAAAAAAATATATATATATATATATATATATATAGGGGCTTTTGTACCATGTTGTTCTAGGAACTTAGTAATAGAAACTAGCCACCAGGGTAGTTCCCCAAGGACTAATGTTCCCCTATAGCCATTTTCCTGGTTGCATTCGCACCACAAGTAGGAACTCTGAAGTGATTTTCTTACAGTAAGGTTGAGAGGACCACCTATCACTGTTTCCCATGTTTGTAGAGTTAGTTCATGGAGTAAATATACAGGCTGTGTACATAGCTTTTTAAAAATGGCGGGCTCTGGTAGTTCCTTTAGTGCTGGATTAGACCTTTTAGTTGTGATTCGCCTCTCACAACGTAACATGCTCTAAACACCTCTTAAGCACAGAATAATGTAAGTGGATATTTCTTTTCATCTAACTGCACCTTTGAATGCTTACGAAGTTGTGGCATCTACAATCGTAATCACGATTAGAAATTCGATTAATTGTGCAGCCCCAGAACAGACTGAAATTTAAATAGCTATTTACTGAAAATGTTGTTCTCCGTCGTAGCTCTCAAATCTAATTTATGCAATTTGAATAAGCGCAAATTCAATAAAAACCAATAAACATTTCTCATCAACATCGAACTTGGTATGATGTTACTTTTTCTCATTTTTTGAGTGACCATTTTGTCATTTATGGTTACTTTCATTGTATGGAAAAGAGCAGTGTGCGGACATCCCGCAAAACATCTCTTTTTAGTGTTTCAAGGAAGAAAGGAAGCCATACGGTTTGGATGACTAAATGCGAACTATTCTTTTAAACCGTGAACAAACACAAAGAGATCTGGGTTGCATGGCACTACCGTCTAAGCAGTTTTTTCCCCCCACTTCTGATGTGGTTACACTAAAATACAAGGCAACTGATGCCCAGAACAATTACGAACACTGCCTCAAAGGTCAGGGGTGTCAAACATCCCATGTCAAAACATTGTCACTAAGACTAAGGCAATAGCACGATTTCTATTGCTAGAACCAATAAGCCGCTTAGAGACTGGAAAACAACGAGTCGGAAGGCAGATTATGGAAGGAAAAGGAACAACGGGAGACGAGATCAATGAGAACTCAGCCCAACCTCTAGTGTCAAATGTCAACACATGCAGGGCATCTGACGTCTGACTGACTACAGCATATAGACCCCAGGGATGCATTTACACACACATAATACTCAGCAAATCCACTTCATGAACTTGTTGCTCAAACCATTTCATTGCACATTACTAAATCTGATCTCAGCCTATAACAGAAGGGACATCATAACAGCTGGGTGATAGATTAATATTTACTTTAATTGGCAAAATAAAAATAAAGTAACTTGTTAATATTTGTATACTTTTCTTTATATTTATTTTTTAGGCTGTTATTTAATGACCTTGTGACAAGGCACTTCTCGATTTTTTTTAAAAGATCTATTTTTGCCGTTTTTGTCTTTATTATGACACAGTAAGTTGAAGCGAAGATGAAGAGAGAGGGGGGGGGGGGGGGGGGAATCAGGAAATATTCAAGAGCTGGGACTCGAACCCGGAACACCCGAAGTGCAACTGTGCTATATGTCACCGTGCTGCCTACAAGGCTACTGGCACCAACAACATTTCTAATATTTAACCTTCAATAATACAAATGTCATCAGAACTGGTAATCAATCAAAACTGTGATTTTTTTTCTTCAGATTGTACATTTCAATGCTTAAAAACACTCATTTTAACAAACAAAAAAGGAGTCAAAATAATAGTGCCTGAAAACATAAAAAGCCTTTAAATGTACCATAGACTGTTCAAGTTTGGGGTTTTAATGGTTTTTTTGTAAGAAGTATCTTAGACAGCTCCATTTATTTGATCAAAAATACATTAAAATAAAAAAAAAAGTGTTATTGTGAAATACGATGACAATTTAAAATAACATTCTATTTTAAAATGCAATTTATTCCTGGGATTTTCAGCAGCCATTACTCCAGTCTTCAGTATTACGTGATTCTTCAGAAATCATTCGGATGCTCAACATTTCTTATCATCAATGCTGAAAACCGTTGTACTTCGTAAAATCGTGATATATTTTTCAGGATTCTTTGATAAAAAGAAAGTTCAAAAGAACCGCATTTATTTAAAATGGAAACCTTTTGTAATGCACGTACACGCCCAGAACAGTCGAATGGCTTTGCATGTAACAAATATTCAATTTGATCATAAGCGCTGTTGTAATGTCTATTTCTGAATCATAGACTCAGAAAAGGTCCCAATCTTGCAAGTCACAAATCGCTGCCAGAGTCATCAGTCATGGCTTACACGCCTAAATGAGGACAATGATGTGTGGGAATAGATTGTGGAATTGCTTTGGGATTAGCGTTTGAAAACGTGAGCGTCAAGCTGAGCTACACCACATTAGCTCAGTAACCCTTGGAAACTGCTTGAGAGCCAGTTGATACTGTTACTATTAAAAAAATATTTAAGGTATCTGAACCAAACCCAATGCATGCATCAGCTATCTTTACCTTCCCTCAGTCAGTCTCGTACAATAATCACATGACTTAAAAGGAGGAAGGAAGGCATGACAGGGCCACCAGGTTTCATGAGGCCCTTTGGCCTAAAGAGGAAGTGGTCCAATTCACTGGGGAACGCCAACAGCCTTCTTTTCCCCGCACTGTCATGCTCTTCCTCTCCAAAAGCATCTCTTTTCCTTTCTGCTCAGTTGGTTCCTCTATAAGTCTCAAACAGTTACAGACAGCTGGCAGTTAATGTTTTGTCATCTCATTACTTCAAAACGCTATGCAGTTTCCTAGTCAAATGTCAAAGCCTTGGTGGGAAACCACACAGCTTACTAGCATCGTAGCTATTCGCAATACTCAACATCAGGGACTCAGAAGGTAAAGTTTAAGGATCTGAAATGGGAAAAAAAAAAACATAATCTACCATTAATTTGAACATATAGGGGTTACGGCCCCGTAATCCAGTGACACTAGACAAATACCAAGCGTAATTCAGACTAGCAGACTGGTTATTCTGACACGGCCCTCCAGAGGAATCAGTCCCGACAGCTGTATTAGAACTGCCATTTACAAAGTCAGAGATATTTGCTTTCCTGACAGACCTCGTGTTTGTTTGCATACGGTTTGACTCCCACAAGAGCGCTTCTGGGAAGTTCTGATACAGCTCAAAAGAAGAACCACACTGTCAACCGCAACAATTGAGACTATAATTATACAAAACAACTAGGAACTTACACGAAAGTGGTACACCTGAAATCGACACATCAAAGGAGACGTGGCACTATCTAAAGAAGTTTCTTCCAGGACTGAACCCAGATTTTTAAAAGGTGTTCAAGCGGTGAGCGGCCTTCTTTGAAAGGAAGTCCATCGCTTCATTTTGTTATGTTCAACAGAGCCTACAGACCGGCATTCCTCTGTGCCCAAGAGGACACACTATCACGGGGATTTCCTTCCTCTCGCTCTAGGAGGGACAGCATCGGGGTCAGACCCCAGTCGGGTGAGGTCTTCGTGACCCAGCACTCCAAAAAAGGTCTGCGCAAAGTATTGGTATGGTAACGCGCTTGGCATCTCATTTTGACATATGCAAATTATGTACACGTATAAATTACAAGAAATGAAAATAAAGGTCTACGTATGTGAAGATGACTTAGGTAAAAATGACAAGAATGAGGCAATGAATTTATGATCGAATTAAGTCTTTCACACAAAGTTAGTGAACTGACAACACAGTTTTGAGACAGGAAATGTAAGGGTGCCATACGCTTATCTGCCAAGGGCAGTGACAGATATATTGCTCTCTACTTTTCCATAATTGGGAATGACAAGTGTTTGCTCAAAAACAGGAAATGGTTTATACTCAGTTGGTGGTTGCACAATTTGTCACATAAATTCCACAAACCCTAAATAGAGCCATTTTACACTGGAAAGGCGGCACAGAAGCTCCACAAAAAAGGCGCATTTACACAAATTACACAAAACAGAGGTGGCGAAAAGGCGTGGACACAAAAATGCTATGAAATGGAAAACCCGATGTGAAAATTTTGGCAAAATTTTCACGCGCAAAATAAGGTCCATTGTCAAGCAAGCAGAATTTGTTATCTGAACACGAGCAAAATCTATCACAGATTCCTTTTAAAATGACTCGATTTTCCCCACAAAAATTCACTGGACAACAGTAAATATGGCCGCACCTTAAGGCTGCATTGATGCTGCATTTCAATCCACAGAAACAAAGCAGCATCAGATACAGATTTGCTGAGGTGGAAGCTGGCATATTTTAGTTATTTATTTGACATGGCATTTTTATAGACTTCAGAGCAGACACAAAGCCACCTCAGAGCAGCCTGTGTAAAGACACCTTTGGAGGAAGGCTGCTATAATTTGACAAGAGCCCCGTCATTAAAGATCAAGCCATTAAAAATGCATGGAGAAGCAACAGGATCTTCTTTAACAACCTCTTTGAGGGACTTCAGTCTCATCTCTCTTCTCAAAGGACAATATTCAAAATGTCACATCCAACTAGGAGTCTATAAGGGCCCTGTGGTGTTTTCTGGTCTATGAAGTGCTAAGCAACATGCATGTTTTCAATAATTCTTTCCGTGACGATGAAAAGCAATAGCCCAAAGTATTCCTCCGTGATCTGACAGACAGTCCAACGTGAAAGAGAATCGAGTGTCATTTTCTCCAGTTCTTCTTGAATGAACTAGTCATCTCCCTCGACTGAGGAACAGAACAGAACAGAACTAGGCGGGGCCGGTAATCAGTCAAATCTAGAAGGAAAGACTGCGCTAGAAGCGCTAAATGTGCCTTTTATCACAATGCCCGACACTCCTTACTCGTATCTTTACGCAAACCATGTCGAAATTTGTTACTTTGGCGGTTTGGAGCTGATAATCTGTGCTTCGTTAAACTACTCATTCGTACAACTTTTCCATTTCCGCTATAACTTCCACAGCGCCGTGGGCATGAAACAACAAAAAAACGCCATTCTTCAGGCAACACAACACCGCTAACCTCGAAGCGCTTCCACACAAACTTCCCAGCGGTTATTCTCGCCATAAAGCGGAGTCTGGTAAATCTAAGGAGTTGAATTGTTTCACTCCAGCTCCGCCATATTCGAGACATCTGAGCTGCTCTTCCGCAAACCCTGTGCCGGTTTGCTTTGCAACATAGTAGCATTCCGCCGTTCCGCCGCTACAATGTATCAATCGAACAGTGACATCAAAATCCCCTCACAGTTCCCGCGCAACACACTTGCTACTGGAACGCCATAGAACATCGCGCAAATGCGATACTTACAGCAATCCGCCACAGCTCCAGCCAGTCAGTCCGTCTGCGCCTGTGCCTGTGAACGCGCTGCTCGCCTCTGGGAGGGTGGGTGAGGTTTAGAGTGGAGCATGACGTTACAGCCTCGGTTTCAGCACCATACGCTCCTGAGCTCTGCCTACAATTGAGCGTAACGGGAACCGGAGCTGTTTAAAGCGCTGCTAAATGTGGCACATGGAAATGACAGTGGGAATAATCACGTACAGTACATACAGTACAAGATAGAGAAAGAATTCGAAAGGACTGTGGTGTAGTATGGTAGTGTGTGGTATGCGATTGCATCCGGTGGAAATGCCGCGCTACTTGGATATAGACTATACCATGTTATTTCAAGGTATTTCAAAAAATACTGTGGTATATGTACAGAAAACACGGCCCAACAATGATATACAATATCTCAAAAAGAATGGTACAGTTCCATGGTCCTTTTTTTTTCTACATTATTTTTAACATTAGTGTCGACAGACTTCATATAGAATAATGTATAACAGTCAGGGGGAAATAACCTTTTAATTTTATATATATATATATATATATTTAAAGCAATAATAATTAGGCATCTTTTATTAAAGTCCTACTATGATCTGGCAAGGTAAGACTTAAAAATATTTATGCAAAATGTAGGAAAAAAAGAAATGAGTGATACCAGTTCCATCTCGATTCATTTCAGCGAATACTAGATTACTTATGTTTTTATAAAACATATGCCGGAATTTTTGTATCTGACATGGTTGGCCCATATTGAGTGACTAGGAATGCGAAAACACATTTTGTGAAAAATAAAATTGGAAAATTCAAGAGATTACACCTAAATATAGATCTTTTTTTTTGTTACGTTCTGTAATTATAGGATGGTTATGGTATTCAAAAACCACCCAAATCACAGTGAATTGAGACATGGCACTTTTAAACATTTTTTCATGGTGCATGCTACATTTCAATGGCATCATTCTAGTCCCAGTATGGCATGAATGGTCTCCTATTCTCCCTGAGCAGCAACTCTCATCCGTCAGAGGCTGACTCTGCCACTCTGGGGGGAAAAATCCTCAGCGCCAGTCAAATGGCTCATTGAGAGCAACTAGGAGAAGCCAGGAATGCCAAGTATGCTCTCTGGCATCAGGAATGCAGGCCCACTCCCTGCTGTGGACTACCACCCCCTCCCCTCTGCCAGCAGTCATGTGGCCCTAAGCTACACGAGGGGTGAGACGAGTTCCGTCAGTGGGGTCCTTAGATGTGGATCAGTGACCAGTGTGCTGGTGTTACTTGTCTTACTAAAAGAGGCAACTGAGAGACGAGACAACATTATTTGTCGTTACTAGCATTTGGGTGACTGGGTGAAAGGAAGGACATCATATGACACTGAACCACTGAAATAAATTGAGAAAAGAGGAATGAGATATATATACTTGCTTTCAGAATTGTGAAAGTATGTGGGTGTCGAGACAAATACATCTTAGCCATTTAATGTTAGCTCAGATGAAAATGAGGCAGTGAAGGATGGAAGTACAGTCTGTTTAATGGATTGGACTATTTAGGGGAAAGAGAAATGTGACCGCAGCTTTATTTTCATTAATGTTAAATTAAATAATACAGTTAGATCAAATTAAAATAGTATAATAATAATAATTCTATGAAATAATGTAATTATAATAATAAAACAAATTATTAATATAACTGCAAGGCAAGAACTAGGGTATGGGGGGGGGGCAATTTGTGTGCAATTCCAGTAAACACGGAGATAAATATGGAAAAGAGGAACATGAACTATTCATTTACATTCAAAACATGAAGAAAAAAGTTTGAACATCCAAACTATTTAACACATGCTCAAATGACCAAAAATGGTAGATGCAAATTTTTCATGCTCGAATCTTATTCTAGAATGTCATGGAAAATATGCAAAAGTGTGAATGTGTGTATCCATGAATAGTTTTGTTCTGTTTTTGTAATGTGCATCTTGTGTAATTTTCCATCTTGGGGGTGGAGAGGCCAAAGTTAATTTTCCATGCGAATGGACAATAACGATTTTCCAAGCAACGTATATGGTTCATACTATTATATTGCATATTCCATTATTGCTATATTATGTATATTAAAGTAATAACAATAAGTGAGCATTAATGAGATGATCATCTCCTGTATGAGTGACTAAGTCTTAATAACAACTGGAACTGCTGTCTGTGAGGTTGGGTGGAAACTCAAGCACTTGCTATTCTTAGACTTCCTGTCATGATGGACATTCAAAGTTTCTCTGTGACAATTAGATGCCATTAGATTCTTTGTCATTGTCATTCAAGCACTACACAGGTGAAAAAGGGGAGTAATATGAAGTGAATATTAACACTGAACCTAGTGTGTGTGTGTGTGAGTGTGTGCACTTGTCTTGACTATACTTGTGAGGACCAAATGTCCTCACTTTTATTGTGAAATACTTTCTCAACCCACTAGTGAGGACATTTGACTGGTCCTCACTAGTTAAAAAGGCTTATAAATCAGCCAAAAGAGGTTTTTATTTAAATCTATGGTCACATGTTTCTGTGATGGGTAAGTTTAGGAGTAGGGGTTGCGTTAGGTGATGTATAAAATCAATGGAAGTCAATGCAATCTCCTCACTAAGATTGCAAAACAAACCTGTGTGTGTGTGTGTGTGTGTGTGTGTGTGTGTGTGTGTGTGTGTGTGTACACTTCTGTTCATGTCTTATCCAAAAGAGAGCGCTGTTGTTCCATAAAGCCTACAGACATAACTAATATGCAAGTCTACATTACAATCAGGAAGTGTGTAATACCTGGGCTGCATCCAAAATTGCATACTTCCCTACTATGTAGTAGGCGAAACACAATGACAAAAGAGGTATGTCTGAATTCACAGTAGTCATAAAAGAAATGCCAAAAAGTACCCAGATGACCAACTACTTCCAGCGAAATTCTGAAGTGTATACCATGGACACTTTACTATCACATGAGGCCACAGGAGAGAAGTTGTGGATGGCAGTGAAGTGACAGCTGATGCTGGTAGGTCACATGGCATGGCAGTATATTCTGATTGCATCCATACTACACAGTGGCTGCATCTTAAATATAATACTTCCCTACTATATAGTAGGTGAAAAAGAGTCTGTGACAAAAGAAGTATGTCTGAATTCACAGGAGGGGATTTATGAATGGAGGTGAAGCGGTGTAACTGAAGCTGGTAGGTCATATGATTATGACAACATGGCAAATGTAGTACGTGCAGATTACATTTATATTACTCACACTAATAGAACATACTTCTTTAAGCAGAGGTGAAGTAATTACTTATTCAAAATAGGTAGCCCTACCTAATCAAGAGAGAGTATGCGATTTCGGGCACAGTCATATTCACGTGCTACACTATATAGAATATACTTTAGTGCTCAAAAAGTATGTGCTTATTCAAAATAAGTGCGTACTCTGGAGAGAGACATGGTGAAAGCAAACTGAAGTATGCCATAAGTTTGTGGGCATTGTCATTACATTATAGAAGATATTTTTGCAATTAAGTTCTTGGAGAGTTCTTAAGGTAATAATATATATATTTTTTTCTTTCAGTGGCTTTTTATATAGACGTTTCATCAAAAGCACGCTCGTTGCCCGTTGTTTGTTGAACATGACTGGTAGTAACTTTGTCGCATTTAAGTTTGGCCAAGTAACGGTTCTTTCTCTTCTACTGGTAACCCAAAGTAATACTGGCTAGACAACCTGCTAGCTATAATTTACTAATTTAAATCTATTCTAAAAGGACTCTGTTGTTATTGATTCCTTGTGGAAGTCTGCTGGAAGTTAAGTTTGGGCCTCAAAACGTTTATGTTGTTGCCATTGAAACCATCTAGTAATTTGCATCTTAAATTAGTGAATACACTATGACTGGCTATATCGTATTGCTCAACAATAGTCTACGGCAAGGTACTTTGCAAAGACATTTCACTTTCTATTGAAAACCTGAAACCTAAACTCCATTTTACCTGATAGGCAATCACTCCAGCCATCCTATTGATCTCATAGGTTTTCACCTGGTCAGTTTATATATACAGGCACACCTCAATAAATTAGAATGTTGTGGAAAAGTTCATTTATTTCAGTAATTCAACTCAAATTGTCAAACTTGTTTATTGAATAAATTCAATGCACACAGACTGAAGTAGTTTAAGTCTTTGGTTCTTTTAATTGTGATTTTGGCTCACATTTAACAAAAACCCACCAATTCACTATCTCAACAAATTAGAATATGGTGACATGCCAATCAGCTAATCAACTCAAAACACCTGCAAAGGTTTCCTGAGCCTTCAAAATGGTCTCTCAGTTTGGTTCACTAAGCTACACAATCATAGGAAAGACTGCTGATCTGACAGTTGTCCAGAAGACAGTCACTGACACCCTTCACAACACAAGGAGGGTAAGCCACAAACATTCATTGCCAAAAAAGTTAAGTGGAAGGAAAAATTGTCGAAGAAAAAGATCCACAACCAACCAAGAGAACCACAGCCTTATGAGGATTATCAAGCAAAATCGATTCAAGAATTTGGGTGAACTTCAAAAGGAATGGACTGAGGCTGGGGTCAAGGCATCAAGAGCCACCACACACAGACGTGTCTAGGAATTTGGCTGCAGTTGTCGTATTCCTCTTGTTAAGCCACTCCTGAACCACAGACAATATCAGAGGCGTCTTACTTGGGCTAAGGAGAAGAAGAACTGGACTGTTGCACAGTGGTCCAAAGTCCTCTTTTCAGATGAGCAAGTTTTGTATTTCATTACAAAAGAGGAAAATAAGAAACAAGAGACCAAAAAACGCAGATGATCTGAAGGCCATTGTCAAAGAAACCTGGGCTTCCATACCAGTCTTGCAGTGCCACAAACTGATCACCTCCATGCCACGTCGAATTCAGGCAGTAATTAAAGCAAAATGAGCCCTTACCAAGTATTGAGTACATATACAGCAATTGAAAATGCTTTCCAGAAGGTCAACAATTCACAAAAATGTTTTTTTTTAATTGGTCTTATGAAGTATTCTAATTTGAGATAGTGAATTGGTGGGGATTTGTTAAATGTGAGCCAAAATCATTAAAAGAACCAGTATACACAACTTAAATACACAAGTTTCACAATTTGAGTTGAATTACTGAAATGAACTTTTCCATTACATTCTTTATTGAGATGCACCTGTGTGTGTAATATTATATATATTATATATAAATAAAAATAAATGTATATATGTGTGTGTGTGCATATAAAGAGCTTCACCTACCATTTTGTGTAGTTTTTTGGTCACATATAAAAAGAAGAACTTGGCAAATTTAATAAGTTTAGCAAACGTGTAATACAAAAAAACAGCAGTGATAGTGTTAATGTAAATATTTTTACTCAGTTGCAAATAGAAGTAACAAAGAAGTTTCAGTAACAATTTTGTTTGGCTGATCACATCTTTCAGACCCCCAACCCACAGTGCAAGAATGAAAGAAATTTAAAAAAAAAAAAAAAAAAAAAAACAAAAAAAAAAACAATAAAAACAAATCTGCAGCATAATGCCTCAATTTATCACAGTGAACAAAATATGTCAGTAACTACAGTACAAAACAACTACTTTAACAGTCTAGGTGTTATTAATAGTCATAAACAGTATAAAAAGGAACAAACATTAAAAACATACAAACATTTTTGATTTCAATATTTTACAGCATGTGTCACCTTGCATGTTCATGCATCATTTAAGATTTCAACCCTCCTCGTTACATTCTTACACGTGTCAGACAAGACAAGTTCTTTGCAGAAACCAGAATAACATGCAAAAAAAGGTGTAGATTTTTGCTTCTCAAATACCAGAAGCAATCATCGGTGTTCTTCATACAGTCTCATACTTCATGACTCATACAGTGATTACACAATGGTGTAAAGGAGGAAACCATTCCTTATTAGGTTTTAGTAGGTCAGTAACCTTAATTATTTCTCCTAGTGCAATTTAACACCCGACACGATGGCAGTGGAGAAGATCCAGATCATCTCGATCCGATGCGCTTGTTGTTGGCAGCAGCAGCAGTCCGTGATGGAGACACGGGGGGACGTTTCTCTGTCCAGCTGTCGTGTGTCCAGTCAGATCCTTGAGGATACATCAGTCCCCCGACTGAATCAACCAGTCCAAACAGAGCCACCAGAAGGGAAAGCGCGGTTCCGATTAAGTATATCTTAAGAAAGCCGATTCCAGACATGATTCAAATCGAATGTCCAGAACTGGGATGTCCATAAAAACAACAGAACACATTAGCCACGCGGCCATCGATACCGGAAGTAAATAATATCACCTTAATAATACGACCGTTTAATAATAAACTTGTGCATTTCATATAAAAAGCAACTTTTGCATTAAAATAACGTTGAAATCACTTCCTTAATGTTACGTTCAGATGCTCACAAATTACTGACAAAAGTAAACATGTTCGTCTTTCTTACCAGGAGGAATCTTGGTCCTGCTTGTTTTACAGCTGTGTCATGAGAAAGTGAGTCTATTTCCTTTTTACACGTCAAGACATCACAAATCCCTCTACGTAGTGGGAGTTTCCCACATGAAACCTGTAAATTCCAGTGATGTGAAAGAACTGTTCTATTGAATCGCTCAGATTCACTCGTCCGAACTGAGCGGATCTCGAAACAAAAAGTAGTCTTAACGTTGAGTTCGGAACCGCATGCTGGTATACCATTTCTGCCATAGAAATATGTGATAAAGGCAGTACGAGTAGATGCGGTTCAGCATACTTTATTAGCAAAAAGTTGTAATCTTACAAATGAAACGCGCAGGAAATGTGTTTGACAGTTTTATTAGCTCATATGCTGAATGACTTTATGTTTTTATGAGCTGGAACTCAACCTCCTTACAAAACCCTACTACACAGCTATAGATGGCTTTGTTTGAGTCTTTTACAGCATGTAATGTCAGGCTGAGATCGTGCGGAACGTAAAAGGAATTGTTTTTCCCCACCGAACTGGTTCATTGAAAGTGCTCAAAGGAACCGATTCGCTGAAGTCGGACTAAAGGATATAAATCAGCAGAAAGAATCATTAGACTTGATCTACAATGCAAAGATAGCAATATAAACTGTTGATTCAATGTTCTATTAACATCAATCCCTAATTTAAAAAATACCTGAATTATTGGCTATTCCGGTGAAACAGGATGTTCTTCATGAGTCATCAGAAAGTACCAATGAAAACGTGTGAAAAACAAGTGAAAGTGACTAAACTTTGAACATTTGAACCCAAGATTTGCATTATTACAGCTAACATTGTTCGTTTAAATATATTTGAGATAATTATATTGTGTAAAAAGGATCAGTTGATAACAGTAAACATTTCGCACAGAAGGTAATACCAAATGGCCAATTGCGCAATGATGAAGGTACAAAAATGTAAAAATGGTCTATGCAGCCCTCTTCTGGTGGAAAGAATAATTAGGGATTGACCATACATGGTCGCTAGGAGGAGCAAAAGTAGTGTACCAAAAAGTTTTTTGGACATGTACAATGGCAATACCATATTAATATCATAATGCCCGAACACTAGTATCACAGTATCACAGTATAAAAGTGCCATGTTATACAGTGATTTTTTTTTTTTTTAAAGTAACAAAATTTTGACGGTCTGAAACAAACAAACATGGTTTCCACGCATGTTTTATGGGGACATTCCATTGACATAATAAATACATAAACTAAAATACATAAACTATATATTCCATCTCCTAACCCTACGTTTTCTGCAGTTCCAGATTTAAAAAAAAAGATTTAGTACTTATACTTTTAGTATGATTTATAATTAGTTTTCTTCATGGGGACCAAAAAAATGTCCCCTTAATGACAGGTATTTCAGATATTGCCATCTTTGTGGGGACATTTTGTACCCATAACATAGAGGTATACCCATCCCCCACCCTAGCACACACATATGGAGCAAAGAGAGAGTCTCATAAGTCTGTCACACTCGGTTTAGTGAATGGGACTCCCCAGAAAATGTGCATGAGATTCATTATCATAGAAACCACGAGACAACAAATGAATCTCACATTTTAGACAACCACGTAGATAAATGATTCTGCATAGTTTCTTATGTCTTGCATGCAATGTGTCAGATTTAGGGTGAGTGGTTTTGAAACAGTCAGGCAGCTACTGTTTTTCCATAAGGTCTAAGAGGATTTCAGCTTAAGCTTCTGTCTCCGACCATGCAGCGACCACCTGCTTTTACAGTACAGTATACAGGAAAATGAAATATTAATTTATGGTGCACGACGCTTATCAGCTACTCAGTGACACTGTGTCCTTCTCATTGTGAGGCATGCTTATTTATAGAGACTTCTTCGACTTCATGAAATTGGTGGGTTAAGCAATTCTATCATTTTTGCCGGGCAAAAACTAAGCCATATCTAGAGACCAGTATATCAAATACTTAGCTAGGGGTGAACGCTTTTAACTTAGGTCAGTAAACACCACTTAACAACCGCCAAGAACACCCTAGCAAACCACATTACATGCTAAAAGGCAATGTGGTAACAGACAAAAGGTTGCCTTTTTGGGTTGTTTGTTTTGTCTGGTTGTTTTATTTAGTTTGCTTTTATCCTTCTTGTTTTATCTAATTTGTTTGTCTGTTCTGTCTGATTTGATCTAGTTTGTTCTGTTTGCATGTTTTGTCTAGTTATGTTATGTCTGGTTGTGTTGTCTAGGTTGAGCTAATTCGTTTCATCGGTTTGTTTTGTTTGCTTGCTCTCTCATTTGTTTATCTGGTTGTTTTATGTCTTTTATGCAAGCAGCTCTATGGACACCGAGTCAGTGAAGTGCTTTATTCATCTTAGTGGTCCCCAGGCCTAATTCTCCAATCCTCTTTGTGAGAGTGACGTGTGCTCTTGACAGAACCACAGTTAAAGCCACAGAGAGAGAGCAACCGCGAGCACAAAACACTGCTTTCTATTTCCTCACTGTCCTAGTCCGTAACTCCCTCAGGCTTGAACATTCTCTTGCTATCTCTAGTTTATTTGTAAATCCCTCCTTCTCGGTCATCCTATTATACCAGCACTTGTACACACAGGGGCCAGAGGGATTGAGAGGTGGGAATATCTCCACGGCGACACCCTTGTCTCCATGTGAGCAGGTGCGTAAAGCTTGAATCCACAGTTCCTGGGAACTCGCTCGCCCCAGCTATGAGCTCAGTCAAAGCAAAACTGACCGCTCACCTCAAACACAAACAACTGCGGGATCTTGGAGACATGAGTGCTTTCTAAATCTGGATTTACAGGGAGATTGATCACTTTAGGTTTTGTAGTAATATCCCTTTTTTCCTCCCAACCCTGAATCTTGGATCCATGATTGTGCTACTTTGAATAGCATTCAATCATCATTTGATTTTGCACTTAGCCACAAGACTGGCTTGGATTTGTTTTGGAAATGAACAGTGCACAGACTTTATTCCTAAACTGGACAGAGATGGAGGGAATTCCAGAAGACTTTAAACAGGAGATGAACCATGAGATGATGGTGAACAACACTGAATGTGCTCCCAACGGCTTCCCAGCGGTGCCTCATGTGCGCGGACACGAGTCTGCAGCCCAGCGCTACACGGTGACACGCTTACAAGCAGGTTTTCCAGACAGGTAAGTTGAAGATCACAAAGTGACGGAAATGATTCGGGTCTTGATAATTGAGACTTGAGTTGCTTTGAGACAAGTCATTTCACTCGGCGGCCATCTTTTAAATGGGCATGCAAGTGCAGCTCCTATCTCTTTGAATGGGGAAACATCAAATTCAAAAAAGCTTTTGATAAAATTTCATACTTTAAATCACTAATGAAATCTGACAGCACTCATCTTATAAATTTTGTTTCTCAAAGCTTGAATCATGACAAAAACGGCGGTTTAGTGAAGTGTGCATCTCTATAAGCTTGCGTCTGATCGTTTCTATAGGAACCAGAGCTTCTAACAGCGGCTGCAGTGATTCAATGACTTCACCAATCATCGATTGCTATAGAAGATGGTACTTATTCTGTTGCACTTTCTCCCTTTCATAATAATACGAGTCCACGGTCTTTAGTCTCACAATTTCTTTTTTTAAACGCATGCAACTCAGAAGATAAATCCCCTCTTGTCATCCTATAATTAAATGTAAGGCTCATTCTAATCTCTAAACCATCAAGACTAGGGGATAAAATAGGCTTGTATAATTAAATCTTAAAATCTGATACAGGGTCAACAAACGTTGGCCTTCAAAAGAGCTATTCGGGGCACAGCAGATCAAGACTTCTCTAGCTAAGCAGGGAAGTGTGAAGTCCTGGGTCCAAATGGGTCAGAAACACAGAAATATCTGCTGTTGCAGGAAGATATTCTGACCCACATATGGCGAGGTACACATAGCCGCTTCACCTCTTTGTTGGGATGGGAGGAGACAAGGGTCAGGGATTTTAATGGCTGCTGCCTTTGACACACACACTATTTTTAGAAAATGGAGCCATGCTCATTGTCTTGTCTAAAGAAATGCTAAAAACACACGTACTTCCCATCTCACCCTGCTGGTCTAAAAGCTCCGTAGGGAATCTGCTAGTAAGAACAGCTACTCACCTTAGCTTTGCCTCTGGCGATTTTGACTAGGGGTGTCAGACTTAAAGTAAAACAATAATCCTTTGACATTAAATAGCTGCTTTAATAAAAAAAAATAATAATATTGAGTTGTTGTATGGGATGCTAACAAAATTCGAGAACAAATTGCACTTTTATGGTTGGCTACTCCTGTTAATCACTGGAATGCAAACCAAAGCAAAACACACCAGACTTGACCTCGAGTCACATTAAAGTGCTATATTCGGTTAGTTTTAAGGTCATCATGAAATCAAAACTGATTATTCTTATTTATGGAAGAGAGCAGTAAGCCAAACAAAGATTCAATAAAATCCTGATGGACTAAATAAAGTACCACTTTACATCTTTTTCCTTGTTCGAGAGGCGGTTTCACTCTTACATCAAAATAGGGAAGAAAAGCCTCTCATGACTTCCGTTTCATTCTGACTGTAACATTGAGCTGAATTGCAATGCCTAAAAAAAGGAAACATTGATAAAGGAAGTAATTAGCATGGTTAGAAGAACTTTTCATGGACCGCTGAAGATCTGAAATGCATGCCTTTACAAAAGAATGAGATAATACACACATTAAATGACTATACTGATTTGATCAAAATTAGCTGTGCTTTCATGTAGAGAGTATGCTGGCCAGTCAAGGGAGAGTATTTTGTAAATTTCCTTAAGCACTGTCATCCTTCAGCAATTGGCTTCTGGTAATTGCTTGCGGCTGACTTTTAAATCTAGCAGTGGTGCTAGGCAATTATGGAATTGGGTCATGGGTTTATTTCACATTCATTCAAGTCCACTACGTCTGAATTTAAGTTTTTCTTTCAAGCAAATGGGTTGTTTTAACCCAGCGGTTGGGTTAAATGTTAGCTCAACATACTGGGCAGATTTAACTTAAATATTGTTTAAAAATGACTATATTGCTCACTTACAATGACCCAAAAAATGTTGGAAATTTATTCACGCGTTTAATGAATAATAATTAAACATTAAATAGCTCAATAAAATGTTCATATTTTGATTATTATTGTGGCCTCTAGTAATTGTGTCTGATTTTTAATTTCCAACCTAGTTTGGCATAAATTTAAGCCAGTCACATAGTAATTTTCAACAACAATTGGGTTAAATAAAAGGCTCTAACATTTAACCCAATCGCTGGGTTTGTCCCTTTTCAACCCAACTTGGGTTGTATTTAACCCAGTATATATTAGTATATGATCAACACGAATTTTAATTTACTTTGATATTTTTGTGGTGTGGGCCAGTCACGTGCACTCAAGAAAAGAATTAATTAGTATTTAAAACAAGCTTTAAAAAAAAAAAAACATTAATAAAAACAGCATCTCAAGAATTTTAAGACACGAACATTTTAAAAGACTTCCCCTTTTTAATATCTTGGTCATCCTTGTCATTATCAAAATACTATATATGCACAATGAATGCATTCATTTATACAGACTGATGTGGCGGTAATGAAAGAGTTAACCATGCCGTCACCACGTGGATGTGGAGCTGTGAGGATATGACGCGCTCTCTCGGTGTCTGCCTTCGCTTTCCACATAAAGCCAGACTCATCACAAACCCCGAATTCAAACGAGACCATCTGAAGGATCAGAAAACTGGGAGAATAGGCATAAAACGGTTTTAGATCACGTTTTCTCATTCGGACAGCGGTGAACTGGGTTTTCCGTTCTGACGCGCATCAGCTCCAGATACACGCGTGCTCATCTACACTGAAGGTTGGGGTTTATATCTACTCAAGTATCGTGTTAAATGTGCTTCTTTTAGAAATGCGTCGCAGGCAGAGCTCGAAACAAAGAAGATCTTCACCAGGTGCATGTTTGCTTTTGATTTCGATATGGAGGAGCCGGGTTTCCCTGGCTTACATTTAATGTAGTCAATGTAGGTCACCGGGCCAGTAGCGCGAGTGTGTAGATTACTGCGTTCTTTAGCTGCGTTCCATTTTTTTTACACGCGCGTTTGTGTGTGTGTGTGCACGTGTCACCAACTCGTTCATTTTTATATCGCGCGTGCAGATGGCATATGTTTGTTGCGTCAGGACTTGTATAGTTTTTGTTTGTCAATCGAGTGTGTTTACATAATGAACCCCAAATGTCTTGTTGTTCCAACTTCCACTCATCGCGACATGTGTTTAAAACAGACCGAATCTGCTGCGCCGCTTCCTGCTGACGACACCCTTCTGAATGTGCTTTTCACCAAAATAAAATGGACCAGAAATGCATTTCCTGGAGTAATCTTAACGCTTTTAAAAGCAGCAAAACAAAAGTGCTGAGATTTAAAATCAAATTTGAGAATGACAATGTGTAGAGACCGAAATTCGCCGTTTCTGGCCACAATAGAACAATGGCGCGTGGCTGATTTATTATTGATTAGAAACAACTGCTTGTCAGCTGATATTTGACCATTTAGATGAGCAACCTCAGCCAGTCAATAAACGCCCACATTAAAATCGCCAAATATAAGCCATTTTAACAATGACATCCTAATAATCACAGTCAAAAATGGAAATATATTAGCAGGTATTTCAAATATATTAAAATCAATCGTTAATAATAACCTAGTCCTGGAGTGTCCAAACCTGCCACCGTCCTGAAGGGTTCAGCTCCAGCCCACATGTCTGGAGGTCTCAAATAATCTCAACACCTTGATTGATTAGCTAGTTCAGGTGTGTTTATTTAGGGTTTGAGCTGAAGTCAGGAAGGTGGCCTTCCAGTGGCATGATTGGTCACCATTGGTATAGTCAGTGGATAATACTACCCCTACACCAAATATTTAAGTAGTTTGAGATAGTAAAATTGACTTTTACATCTTTTACGTCACTGGCCTCATGGGTTGGGGTGGGTACTAAAGAGTTATTTTGGTGTGATTCGCTTTTTTCAATTCTCTGATTGGAGCATTCTTTGCAGAATCATGGGTAATGTAGTTTTTCCCCAGGAATTCTGCTGTTAAACATGAGTCCTTTAAAAGAGAAGTTGAAATTATGTAAACAAAAGCATACAACCTTGTAGCTCACGGTAGGTCTGTTTTGGTTTATAAGTTGTTAAAACCAATTCCCCTATGGAGAAAGTGAATGGGATTTTTTACTTACGGAACCACTCTGTTAAGCATTCAAGTGGAAGTGTATGCTTTATACATAGAATTCCAATATAAATAGGGATTGGACTTTAGAATCAAAAGCAAAGTAACCGGTTGGCTCTGAAGAGAACTGTGTTATTTACAGGTCATGTTTGTGTATTTCCCTTTCCAGTATGGCTGACTATCTGATAAGTGGAGGAACGGGCTATATCCCTGATGACGGACTGTCTGCCCAGCAGCTCTTTTCCGTCGGAGATGGTCTCACCTACAAGTAAGTACCTTTCATTGGGCTCGTCTCCCTGCAGTGATACTCTGTGTGTATGTAATGGGCATCCACATTACAGATCAGAACAGCAGTCTGTCCGAGACGGACTCACGGCGGAAGAGCTTTGCTCTATGGGGGACGGTATGACTTACAAGTGAGTAACACGGTCCTTTATTTAAGTCATCATCTTCTAGTGAGCACAATAAGGGGTGCAAGCGTTCCAGCTGTATCTAGTTTGGATGGTCTATTTAGGGTCCTTGCTGTTAGGAGACGATCAAAAGATTTAGCTTTCAATCATTGGTGGGGGAACACGGTTTCAACCCTAATCTGTGCCAGATATATTATATAAATTAGCCTGGTTAAGCCAGGTTATATTTATGTATATATCATTTGCATGATGGATTTATAAAAGCTGTGTTGGTTTAGTTCTAAAGGGATGATTCACTCAAAAATGAGAATTGTCACTATTTGCTCTCCGTTGTGCCTTTCTAAACCTTACTCACTTTTTTTTTTTTTTTTTAAATGTGTAACTATTTTGAAGGATGTTGGGGGTTCAAACAAGACTTTCATTGTAAACTTCATTTAGGTTTGGAACAATATGAGGGAGAGTAAATGGTGTCACATTTGACTTTATATGAATGAATGAATACCTTCACTCTTTGTACCCATAATGCACTGTAACGGAGTCAAACTTGTGACCTGAGGAGTGACATTAGGACTCGGCGAGTTCATGAACAGTGTTGATTTAGATTACAAGGTGAAGGGTTCAGCTTATAACTGTCTTATCTGTAATGAAAAGCATGTAGGGATGCATCGTGGGCCGCATGACTGTCCTCACGCTGGCGTCATGTGAGGGAGGAGCCCTTCTATTCACGCACATACACGCAGGCAGGGATAGAGAAAACACATTTATGTCTGAACCATAGATCTGACACTTGCATGTATGTGTTGAATCGATTTGTGTGACACACGCATGTGTGTTTGCACCGTTTTCTCTTTGTAGGGCATGTGACACGAGGCTCAGACCTCTGCTGTATTGATGCGATCTATATGTTACTTTGCAGGTTTGTTGTAATTTTTTTAAACGATTCCTTCATTTATAACATTAACCGACTAAGAGGCCTTTTCAGTGGTTTTTTAAAACGCACAATCTTTTACTTTTATGAAGCTAGCTGTTCACAGTTATCAATTAAACTCACTAGTTCAAACTACATTAAAATGTTTCAATAGGCAGCACTTGGATGTATATATTATCCAAATCTGATTAAAAAACCTGGTTTGGGAATTTTGTTACAGAGTAGTTCAGCTAAACATGAAAATTCTGTCATCATTTACTCACCCTTATTTTAATATTTTGAATAATTTTAAGAAAATAGTTTTGACTTCTGTTAGATTGGGGGGGGGGGGGGCAGGTGTTTCTCAAAATATGCTCTTTTATGTTTCACAGAAGACATTGTATAGGTTTGGATTGGCGAAATCCATGCAAATCCAAATGGCTTTTTTAGTCAGTGAAAGAAATTGTATGTCGAGTGTGACTCTGTAGCTTAGCTTCTTTCTAAGCAATGAAAGAGAGTAGAGTGAGGCTTCACTAATGTTGTTAACTGAAATGAAATGGGAGTTATGCAGTGGATTGCTCAGTCAGATGTCATTTCTCTACAAATTATGGATGATCATCAGAGACTGCACTCACAGTGAAGCCACAACTGGATAATGGAACCGCTTCAGTCAGACCAAATACTCATTAAAATCGAATTGCTGAACAGTTAAGAGGCTGTATATGTAAATGTAGGGTTTAGTGGCTCACCGGGTTACCTGGATTTGTTCAGAGTTGGTTAGTATAACACCGTAGTCAGCATGTCTGGTGATATTTGGCACCGTGTACTTCTGCATATTTGGTGGTAGTCTGGGTTTCAGTCTGTAACGTCTTTGTTTAGTAAAGTTTATAGTCTGAGTCATCTAAAACTGAGACTTGTTTTTCCATCAGAGAGACTGTAGAGCTGTTGTATTATTCAGCAAAGTCACTGAGTTTACTGGTCGATTATCGTAGATCAGTGTTTCTCAAACTTTTTCAGCCCAAGGACCACTTTATCTTCCAATTTTTTTCAGAATCCCGCTCTAACACGCCCCCCAAAAACAACAAAATTGGAAGGATAAACTAAATTAAAGTTTAATATGCAACCGTTTCACGTCAAAAACGAATTATTCAAACACAAATGCAATGATATGATCCATTTTTTCGTTATTAAAACACACTGACGTCAACCCTCTCGCCCGCGATCCGGTGAGGGTTAAGAGCTTGCCTAGTTTAGGTAATCTAAGGGGCGATGGCGGACCACACTTTAAGAATTACTGTCGTAGATGCTAATGTAAAGACATTTAAGTAATTTGTCTGTAAACACTGAAAGTGACGAAGCAACACAACTGAATTATAGACAATATTTTGGTTGGTATGAAGTTATACTGAAAAGTATTCTGGACCAATCAGATTTCATTGGGGGTGTGGCCATGGCAGTCACTGGACGGGGCTACTCAGCCCTTCGCAGCAAACGGTAAACAAACGACCAAAAAATGTCCATTTTTACAAGCATGTTTGGACCAATAAATGGATTAAAGTATAAAAGAGCTTTTGGCGCTTGGCACTACTTCTTTCCCTGTAGTATTCCTGTCAGTCAGGTCGATTCTTTTGGCACATTTAATCAGTACAGCCGTCTGTTTTACCCTTACGGCCTCATTTATTCTGGCTTTTCCTGATGTTCACACCCTTTGTGTTGATGTTTAGGAGTGTGCGGCCAGCACATGTGGGTGCAGAGGAACCCCGCCCTGTCCCAGCCAACACAGACTTTTTTTAGCCCACCACAAGCGACAGGGAAAATATGTTTATGTTCTTAAAGTTGCCTCTGTCTCTCCCTCTTCATTTTTACATACACATAAATTATTCAGTATCCTTCTTTTTTTCTATCTCGATTGTATTTCGGCACTCATTTGCCAGACGGTTCTTTTGTCTGAATGAGAAGCTCTTTTTCTCTCTCTTGCCAGTATTTATGTCACTGAAGTCAGCAGGATTGAAAGCACAAATCGGTAGATTTCAGGTGGCTGGTGTGGGTTTGGTTCATTTAGGGCATGTCAGAATGTGCCTCAGACGTTCTTCGAGCTCACCTCCAAAACCACTCTTGAATTAGAGCTTCTCTAATGATTTAAGGTGTCATGAATCAAGCAGTCCGCACCAGGTTTTCATTAAGCTTGAATGTTTATCTAAAACACGTCCTCCTCTCCCTATGAAAATAAAATGGGAGTTAAGTGACTTTTTTTGCTCATGTCTGTTACTTTAGGTTATTTAAATGGTAAAAGCTGACAAAATGAACTTTTAGGCGATACCGTATGGGGTCAGTAAGATTTATTTTATTTTTTTTTTGTGAGAGAGAAATTAAAATCGACTATCTTCTCTCAGACAAACGGAGTTATATTAAGAAATATTCCAAGCTTTGTAATGGTAGTGAATGGCACTCAAGATTTTGTAGCCATAAATGTTCATCCATCCATCATAAAAGTGATCCAGGTGGCTCCAGGGGTTAATAAAGGCCTTCTAAAGTGAAGCAAGGTTTTTTTGTTTTTTTTTTAAGGAAAATATCCATGTTTACAACATTATAAACCAGCTTCCGGCAAACATCTGTATGCAAGTGGACTTAAGGCGGAAGGTTAACCTCTGCTGCTGCGTTTCTCTTTCATGAGAATGTATATGATTTGATTCTTGCTCACTGACTTTTCTCTTTCTCTCCGTCTCATTTGCAGTGACTTCCTGATCTTGCCTGGCTTCATTGACTTCACCTCAGATGAAGTGGTGAGTCGTCTGGCCTGTGTCCTCCTTACTTTCTTTCACTCATTCAGTTTGTTTTCATAATGACGTGTCTGTATAAACCACCCGTCTGTGTTTTCTCTGCACTCACTCTTTTTAGCTAAATGGCTGTCTCTTTTTGTCTCATTGCTTCACTGTTACCTAGTTTGAAAAGTGGCTAGTTTAAAATGTATCAAATGTCCGTATGGCCCTTACAAAAGTAACAGTTACAATTAAAACCGTTAAAATCCTGAAACAATGTCATAATCTAGCAATTAACTCATTTTAATGATCAAAAATGTAATATTTAGTCCCACATTTTGCATGAGACGACAAGTATTTTCCACTTCACTTATCGTGACTGACTTTTTTAACACTTTAAAATTTGTATCTCTCGTAAACCAGCTGCTTTTTCTCCCCTTAATTTGCATGGTTCTATTTTGAATTGTGTTCTGTTGTTTTTTTTTTTTTTTTACATAATAACACACCGGCACAGTTAAAATTGAATGAACTTTGAACATTCTGTAGCATTATCTTTTTGTTTTTGTTTTTTCTTTTTATTGCCTTTGGTGCAAGGTAGGGCTTTAAAGACCTCTGTCTTGAATATACTAATAAAATAAATGAGGTTAAAGGTCAAAACACAAATGCCACTATGACCAAGACTGAAACTGAAACTCCTGTTTGGGGTTGGTGTAGGCTGGTGTAATAACAGCTTTAATGTCTTCATGTCTCGCTATTTTCTGAGACCTCACAAACTGACTTTCACTGAACTACAGATTTGGGAAATTTCCCACTATAGTGTCTGCTTTCCCATGAGGCCACTCTCCCCCACCGGTGTGAATTTGAACGCATATTTTGGGAACTTTGGCTGTTGGTAACGGCACAGAGAAGTTTGAGTAGGGAATGTTTGCGAGCTTATCAGTGTGAGAGGAACATTTCTCAGCGTTGGTGTATAAGTGAAGGTCATGGCCTTCACTGTCGCCCTATTTTACCCCCCGATACCCACCCACTTTTCATTATTTTGGTTTGCATGTACTTTCACACATATGTGCAGAATTACATGTGGTGTTCTTTGAAGTGTATATACTACAAAAAAAGTGTTTAGAGTGTTTCTATTTAAAAATCTAGTTACTGAACAGTTCTGCTTTTATCAAATAAAAAGAGTTTGCACCAATTGATGCTTTTCTGCCTCTAGTGGCAAGATATAAAACTGCACAGCCAAAATACAGTCATCTTTGTCTTATTCACAGACGTAATGTTTTACATTTCTGTGATGTTTTATGAAGGACCTGACCTCGGCATTGACCAAGAAGATCACACTGAAGACCCCACTCATCTCCTCTCCTATGGATACAGTTACTGAATCCTCAATGGCCATCGCTATGGCTGTAAGTTCCTCTTAAATCCTTTTCTGATTAGACTGACATCTATCTATCTATCTATCTATCATTCATTTGAATGTTTATGACTTGCTGCTTAGCTGATGGGAGGAATTGGCATCATTCACCATAATTGCACCCCAGAGTTTCAGGCCAACGAGGTGCGCAAAGTGAAGGTAAGACTGCCTCACCCTTCATAAATGTTTAATGTAAGGTTGGTGTCTTCTGTGTTTGTGTGTTTGTACCTGTTAATACTTGATGTCGAGGTCTTTGCGTTTGTGCCTGCAGAGGTTTGAGCAAGGTTTCATCACTGATCCAGTGGTCCTGAGTCCTCGTCACACTGTAGGGGATGTACTTGAAGCAAAAGTTCGACACGGGTTCTCTGGAATCCCAATAACTGAGACTGGCAAGATGGGCAGCAAACTGGTCGGCATCGTCACATCAAGAGATATTGACTTCCTCTCTGAGAAAGATAATAACAAACCCCTAGAGGAGGTAAGACTGCTGTTGTGGTCATGTGTGCATACTAGTGTTCAAAAAGTTGGGGTCAGTAAGTCTCTTACGCTCACAGAGGCTGAACTTATTTGATCAAAAATACAGTATTGTTACTATTTAAAATTACTGTGTTCTATTTGAATACATTTTAA
This sequence comes from Opsariichthys bidens, assembly GCA_037194245.1. NCBI lineage: Eukaryota > Metazoa > Chordata > Actinopteri > Cypriniformes > Xenocyprididae > Opsariichthys > Opsariichthys bidens. The sequence continues at coordinate 11,396,528 of CM074287.1, read as the reverse complement.
AATGTAATTTATTCCTGTGATGGCAAAGCTACATTTTCTGTATCATTACTCCAGTCACATGATCATTCAGAAATCATTCTAATATGTTGATTTGGTGTTCAGGAAACTTTTCTTAGACTTTAAGCGTTGAAAACTGTTCTGCTTTTTCGGAAACCATGATCTAATAAAATCTTATTGACCCCAAACTTTTAAACTGTCATGAATATATTACAGCACACAATATAATATACAACTTTACAATGAGGTTGGTTTTTGCATTGGTTTATGCTATGAGCAATACAATTTTTACAGTATTTTTAGTCTTTGTTAATGTTTCTTCATAGAAATACATACATATTCATTTTCAGCTCGGCTCCATTAAATAATATTAACCGATACAACTTATAGTTTTAGTAATGTATTGGCAAATGTAGAAATGATCTGAGATTAGTAAAGGCTTTAGTATTTTTTTTTTTTTTTTTACGGTTAGTTCATGTTAACTAATGTTTTCCAGGCCATGACTAAAAGAGAGGATCTTGTTGTTGCTCCTGCTGGGGTCACACTGAAAGAGGCCAATGACATCCTGCAACGCAGCAAAAAAGGTGCGCACACTCAAACACAGACTAGTCATCAGGTGTAACTGGATTCCATTCAACTGAATTATCAAATTATTAGAATTTTTAGCCCTTTAGACCTCTTGCACACACAGGAAACGGTATAAAATATATAAATACGGTCTGAATAAGTTATATTTGTTTACTTGTACAGGTAAGCTGCCCATTGTGAATGACAAGGATGAACTGGTGGCCATTATAGCCCGCACAGACCTGAAGAAGAACAGGGACTATCCTCTGGCCTCCAAAGATTCTCGCAAACAGCTGTTGTGTGGTGCCGCCATCGGCACCCGTGAAGACGACAAATACCGCCTAGATTTGCTCACCCAGTCTGGGGTAGATGTAGTGGTTCTGGTAGGTTCTGGTGTTATAAATGAAACAGTCTTTCAGCCACTATATTTAAAAGGTCAAATGAAAGCAGGAACTGCCTGTTGGTTTATTAATGCTTGACGGTGGATGCTAAAAACTGTTGGATGCTATTTTGGTCTCTATTATATGTAAAGCGTGAGGAATCTTTGCCACTAGTGTCACCAATATACCATTTTTATTTGTTTTTCAGGATTCGTCACAAGGCAACTCTGTATACCAGATTAATATGATCCATTACATCAAGCAGAAGTACCCAGAGCTGCAGGTTGTGGGAGGAAATGGTGAATATCAGATTATAATACTACAATGAGCACTTACTTCACAGTTGCTCTCTCTGAGTTTAATCTCTCTCTCTGTGTGTAGTGGTTACTGCTGCTCAGGCGAAGAACCTAATAGACGCAGGTGTGGATGCGTTGAGAGTGGGAATGGGCTGTGGTTCAATCTGCATCACACAGGAAGGTTGGGAGTCAATCTTGCACACATACATTCAACAAATGACCCACCCCTAGGGGTGTATAGGCATAATTTTAATATTTTTAAAATGTGAATCTACAGTTGTTGTTAGCATGAGGATTTAAACTCACCCTTTTATTAAAAAAAACAAAACCAAAAAAAGCGCCTGATGTGTGTCCATTTCTGTTCCGCTTAGTCATGGCATGTGGACGACCTCAGGGCACCTCCGTGTATAAGGTGGCAGAATACGCTCGAAGGTTTGGGGTGCCGGTCATCGCAGATGGGGGCATTCAGACGGTCGGCCATGTGGTGAAGGCCTTGTCCCTGGGGGCATCGACAGGTAATTGTTGCTGAAGTTCACTTTTAACAGTTAAAAGTTGGAAATGAAATCAAATTCATGCGTCTGTTTACATGGATCAAATGTATTATATCTGCAGTGATGATGGGATCTTTGCTGGCCGCCACCACGGAAGCTCCAGGCGAGTATTTCTTTTCTGACGGGGTGCGACTGAAGAAATACAGAGGAATGGGCTCACTAGATGCCATGGAGAAGAACACCAGCAGCCAGAAACGATACTTCAGGTGTGTGGTAGTGTGTGTTTGTGTAGTACGCTGTTCACTCGACATAAATTATTCAGTAATAGGAAGCCTGGAATGAAATGCTATACTCAGCCCGCACACAGCCTGCTGTTCTTAACAAAAGCATTGTGACTCAGCAGTGCACAGTATATAATGATATATTATCATCCCATGACCTTGTTTTCTGTGTGCTGATTGGCTGTCTTGGCAGTGAGGGTGATAAGGTGAAGGTGGCTCAAGGAGTGTCAGGCTCAGTGCAGGATAAAGGCTCAATCCATAAATTTGTCCCATACCTCATCGCTGGAATCCAACACGGCTGCCAAGACATTGGTGCGAAAAGCCTCTCTGTGCTCCGGTAAGTATGTGTCTGTGTTTTATTGTGCATTCAGTTCAATTTTAAGCACTATAAAAATTCCTACACTGTTACGCGTTTAGCTCCATGATGTATTCCGGAGAGTTGAAGTTCGAGAAGAGGACCATGTCTGCTCAAGTGGAGGGTGGCGTACATGGACTTCACTCGTAAGTCACCAGAGGGTGCCAGTGTTCAACACTACCTTCATATGTCAAAGCTGAGATCCACATCACTCTCTCAAACCGTTTTCTTTTGCTTCTATAGCTATGAGAAACGCCTTTACTAATGGAATGGGCGGAACACGGATGGGAACAAACACCTCAGACAAATCCTAGAACTTAGCCCACCCTGCCAGCACCCCTTCTCTGCTCTTCACCGTTCCTCAGGCACAACCACCACAGTGAGAGATGGAGAAGAGAAGTATTAAATGAGTTTGAGAGCAGGACCTCAAACTACTTCAAGCCCCAAAAACATGGCAGTTGCACTCAAGGGAGCATCAGGGTTGCCAAAAAGCTGCCTGTGTGTGTTTTTGCATTTGTGTTTATGAGCAGACCGGCAAAAACAAGGCGGCATTTTGAGTGAATATTCCTCAAAGCCTTTTTCCTCTCCCAAACTGATGCAACAATGTTGCTGCGTCAATGTCTATATCTCCATATCCACCTGTAAAATGATGACTGCCGTGAAACCAAGTGCTCCAGCTATACTTGAGGCAATCTTTTCTGTAGTAGATTTGTAACTACTGAAGATGCTATATGATATATTTTTATTTTAGAAGGCAGAAAACAGATGTATGTAGAAAATGTGATAGTTAAATGTTGGTGAGACAGATCTCTCTTATGTCCATCATACTGCTTCTTGTAACTGGGTACGATTCATATTGAAAATAATTATACCAAAACCAATATCTGTAGATATACATAGTTGTTCTGAGTGTGTCATGATATTGTGTCCAGATTACATTTTTGCTGAAGAGGTACAAAGAGTATTAATTTGCATGCGGTGGTTTTTTTTTTTTTTATTATTGTTATTTACATAACTGCCAAGTGCATTTTTTTTTTTTTTTTTTTGGGTTAACTGACAATTTAACATTATATAAAAGCCAAATAAATGCTGTGAGTATCCTGGATATGTGTGTCCATGTCATCTAAATGTCCCCTACAGCTTTGTATTGGGTGAACCTGTGACATGCCTTAAATAGTGTAATGAAGGACACATTTGTCTTAACCCTAAACACGCCACTCGTGCTCGCCATATCCTATGGCTTCATGAAACTATCACTGCCAATTGAAGCATGTCATCCATAAAAATTTAAATGTGATTTTGTAACAGGCTTTCAGTACCATTTGTTTTGCTTTTTGCATTATTCCAGTAGAGGGTTTTGTTGTTTAGAAATCATGCTTTCTGTACTTTAGCATTGGATGTGTGGACAATTATCCACTCAAAACTCCCTGTATAATGATGTACAAAGACACGGTTTACATTCTTTTAGTCAACTGGATGTTGCTTGTTAGTATGTTGCTTTGCCCACACTCAAAAGGCAAGTTTGTTTACCACAGTGTACTCCACTGAGGTTACTTATCCTGTTCAATATTGTTGAAAAAAAAGCAAAAATAAATAAAAAGTAAACGTGTGCAGGTTTTTTTGTTGTTGTTTGCTCTATGGATGTAAAATATTTCTGCATGGGACAAATGTCAATTTTCAATATATTTATTGAAAATCTCCAACAGCCTCTAAATGACAAACAGCAGTTTCTCACATAGTTCATATGTTTTCAGAACATGCACGCTATAAAATATACAAAGTCATTTTTCTTCATTTAATATGTATTGAGTAACAGTGTTATGAGTATTTGAAAACATGATGTAAATCCTGGCAGATAAATCATTATTTGTAGTTCATATCAAATATACACTTTGAGAAGGATTAAATGGCAGGCTATAGCGCAGTTTGTGCTACAGAACAACTGAACTGAAGTTATCAGCAGAGTGCACTGCTAGCGTATTTCCATCCTTCTCTGACTCTAAAGAGACATTTTTTTTCCTCTCAGTTGATAAAACTTTAGGCCCTCAAGATAATAAAGCATTGTTGCAAACAAACAACAGGGATATGACGTTATCTGTGCACCTAAAGACTAGAAGCACAAAGACCATTTCTAAAGGTTTAAAATGCCGATTATACAATTGTATTTGGCAGGTTATACAGCATTTAATTTGAAATCATTTTCTGATGCTAGAGTTCATAGTATTTGTTTTACAGTATGGTTATCAGTAGTTTGCACTCTCACAGTATTAATAATATAGACCAAAAAGGGATTTTGTACAAATTCATACAAACATCACTATTAGCATTGAAGAGAAATTCTGAAACTTTTTTTCTTTTTTTTTTTTACAAATTTATCAATAATCAAAAAACTTTTGTACAAAATCTGCCTAAGCTTCCAGCAATCGGTGGCACTTCTTAAACCTTTACAAGGATATTGACTTCAGAATCCATCTCTTTGGAGAACTTGCCTGACAAACCAACAAACACCCTTACAAAATGAAACATTTGGCACAGTTCTGGTCCACAAAACATTTTCCTGTATGTCTACATAGAGCAAATGTGTTTTTACACCTTGGCAAACAGACTCACCAAATCACCTGAGCTGCACATTACTTGTCCATCACTGAAACTCTTGGCTTCGTCATATTCCATCATTCGGCTGTGTCTGAGAGTAGAGGTCTCCCCCTAGAGGTCAATAGTCTCACTGCAGACGCTAAGAGCATCAATCTGTCTGCACACACTGATAAATTCTTCTTGGACAGAATGGTCAAACTCTGACTGCTGGTCCAGACTCTCCTCTGGCTTTAATGTTCTGTAAGGTCTCTGTAAGCTTCCCCCTAGGTGGCCAGAGCTGGCAGTGCGGTTGGAACCCCCACTGAGGGTAGAGGGTGGTGGATGGTGTCCTTCTGGACTAGAACACAAAACCAGAGATGAGCCACCCAGCGACTGTCTGTAGAGGGAACAGGAACTGGAGCTACCTCTCCAGCGCTCTGGAGATGAGCAGCAAGTGGAAGATGACAGTGAGGGAGATGGAGATGGAGGAAAACCCAATGATGGACCATCTGGTTGAGCTTGAGAAGGAAGGGGACATTGGGGTAGCACTTCCACACATGAAGACGTTCTGTATAAGCCTGGATCAGGAGTAAGGCTGTCTCTTAGGGTTTGGGCACCACTGGAGTTGGTCTCTCTACCATTGAGGGAGCGGTCACTAGAGGTGAAGGGTCGTAAGGGGCTGAAGAGACTCATGGGAAATAGAGACTCACTAAACAGTGCCTCATCAATGCTACGCCGCAGATTTATGGGTGATGGAGGGCGCAGGTCCGCTGTGGAGTCGCTGGTACACGATGAACCCACAGAAGGGGCACCCGTGTTGGGTTGAGTGTTAGGCAAATCCAGGTCAAGGTCACGATAGGCCAATGCCCGGTTGCTATGGTATAAAAGGTCAAGGCCATTCAAGCTGCCGAGACGGTCATCCATTAACGTGTACAAGGGTAAGCACTCTGTCTCTCCGTGCCCAATCGGATCACAGATCGCCAGCTTTTCCTGCTGGGATAGAGTCCACTGGTAGCTCCCAGGAATGATAGGAGACTTTGCCGCAAGAAGTTCTGTCCAGCAACTGCCTGGTTGGGGAAGATGATCAGAACAGTAGACTGGTTGAGCAACTACCAGAACCAGTGTGAGGCAAACCACTGCTTCACACACTCGGCAGCTGAATTGGAAAGTCCACCACGGCCAAGGCCGAAAGGACTCTGCACTTCCAGCAATGCCAAGAGCATGCAGCATGGCATAGAGTTGCAGTCCCGCACAAGCCAGAGAGAAGATAGCAGAGAGTAGCACTGCAGCTGCTGCCCGGTCCCAATCTCGGCTCTCTGCAAATGGGCAGCGGTTGTAACGTTCAGCTGGTGTCGGTGATGTATTGTTCAGATGATAAATATGCTTGGAGTCAGCATGAACGTAGCAGTAGAACACAAAATATGCAGCTGATAGGAAAGCTGCCAGAGCCACAAAGGCACCTCTAGAGATCAAGGACAGAAACAAGTAGACCTGCTGGTCAACATGGAGCAATGCAACAGGACCAAAGGCAGCAGCAAAGTGCAAAAGCACCAAGCAGGCCAGGAAACAAGGTCTCTGAAATGCGGAATAAGATAGCTGCATACGAGAGCGCATTGACAGGAGCAGGAATACTAAGCCAAAGGCAGCAGTCATACAGGGGAAAGGTGCCTCATAAAGTAACAGCGAGGCCTCTGTGGATGCCATGCGGTCCTGGTATCCGTACGCATCGTACACTAAGGCAAAGGCCCTAGTGCAGCCAGCAGCCACCAGGCAGAGACTGACCAGAGCAAAGTAGCCACAGCCGGATGGGTACTGTAGGGGCAGGCACAGAAGGTTCAGGGTGGAGGCCAAAGCAACTAGACAGAAAACAGTGCCCAGGCCATAAATGTGTGCTTCCCATGCTGAACCCCATGTTGCCAGGGCACTGTTCCAATCAGAATACAGTGCCACAAACATAGGTGGGGCTGGAAACAGGATTGGACTCTGAGAAAGGTTGGTGGAGACAGTGGTTGTGCTGTCATTTTTGCTGATGTTGCTCAGGACAGTGGTGGGCCAAGTGTCACTTGAACTGCAGATTCCAGAATGTTCCGCGTTGCAGTCGGGGAGCGCAGATTCTTGAGTAAGCCAGTCTTCAGACATAGTGGTGGGCATTTCTGAAATGAAGAGCATATTGAATTATTAGTAACAGAATATATGAGGAATGTGGTAAGTAAGTGGTAAATATCATAAATGTTCTTGCTCCTTTAATTGTTTTCTTTAGTAGGGTCCACTTATAAATGTCAAAGTTTCTTGTTTTGTGTCAAAAGAGTACAATTAACTGCTCTCAAGAGATTGAGGTAAGCTTGATTCCTCATGATATGCTATTAAATGTAATAGCTGAACGTAAAGCTAGTTACACAAGTCACATAAATACACTTCCAGTTATTGGACATTTCTTTTAACCTCAAAACACAGCACAATGCAATGCATAATTTAAAATATGGATAAAACACCTGTGGAAAAATAAATACAGAAAATTCCTCATACATTGGACCCTATTTTTACAGAGTGTATACAAAATGAGTATTCCAGCACCGACAACCAAGGCAGTCATTACTCTCACCAACATCTCTGAAAACCTATGATTTGTTTTTCTGTGATAGACATTACCACTAGAGGACATTTTTTGACGTGTCTGCCCAGCTGAACATGTTTCTTGGCGGAAAACCATGGTTTAATGGTAGAGATTCCCAAATCTGGGAAACTCCACTGCTAAAAGGTACCGTATCTCAATATAATATTTCTAATGAATAGAAAAACAATTATAAATGACTGTTGGAGAACATATTTTTCTAAGTAGCAGGGATTGGTGGGTTACCATGAAAGGTGGAGACACAACATCTGCTGTTTGTATATAAATGTAATTGTTTGATTCGCAGATTGCTGTGGGAGGAGGCTGCTGTTTTAGATTTTAGATTATGTGGCTTGGCTCTGGTGTTGAGGAGTGTTACATACATTACAGAGTTGGAACAGCATGTGAAGTTCCATGTGACAACCATTTCGAAATCTGGAAATGCTTCCTAACTCTTACCAAACATTTTCTTTGGCAGTGATGTCCAAAAGCAAGTCCTCAGATAAACTAACATCACCATACAGCATGTACACTTTATAGAAACCAACACAGGTCTGTTTGTGGCATCTAATGTACCACTGTAAAATGTGATAAGACATTCAAAACATTTAAATCCCCCTGCACTAGAAGGATTGCCCTGCTGTGCATTTGCAATTGATGTGCAAATCCACATGAGATGGATGATATTAGCTTCCACAACCATATCGGTCCTGTGCATAAACAGAGTGAAGATGTACGTCTGCTCTTGAGAGACTGACACAACTAATTACACCCTTTTCAGAGCAGATGATTCATAACTCATCTCAGCTTCCATGATCAGGCTTTCTACTTGAGGCTGTGAGTTTACTTAAGCCCTGAGACAGAAAGCATGGAGCCATTATGGGCCATTAAACAAAACGGGTACCATTTGTGTACCGGTATAAATGTGTAAAAAATAACTTACTGGATAGCTGATGCCTTTTACTGTGTCAATGTACACGACATTTACACAATGTCTATTTTCCGATAAATATTTTCACCCATCTCAATAGGAGTGCCATTATTGCCCAGTCCCCATCCCGGTTTTAGCAAATATGAATTGATGAAAGTCATAAGTTAAAAGGCAGTCATATTTTTCTCATTGGTTGTCAAACAACCAATACATCATGTCTAGATGTTGTTGAGTGCTGGTGAGACCCTGCCTCAAATTGGGTTGCTTTTGTAGTCTTTTATATGCTGGTAGTGACAGACAATTTCCTGTTACACCCAGAACCAAATTAACTACTTTATATTACCTTCCTCCTTTTAAAAAAAAGCAGAGGCCTACGCGGAGACATGGGTCATTCCCAAAGGTGGTTCTGGTATTTTTTGCACTAGTTTTGGCCTCTTTTGCTGATGACCACCACTTTGGCTAAATATACACATTGTGCCCAGACAGTGGTTAACATTGGCTTCCATTTATTATGTCAAAAACCTATCTAGTGTTTCTTCTGATGGTAGGAGTAGATAATCAAATCTAGCTAGCCTTGATTAATGGTAGCGTGTGTGTAACAGCCGCACACTGCTCATTAGATGCTTCCCTTTAATCAACACCACCACAACACTAACCACCGAGCAGCACTCATTAGATTTATAGGTTGACATTGAGATGGCTGTTTATCCACTTACATTAAATATAGGTTATAGTCAAGTTGTTCGTTCGTGAAAAATATCCATTCTCAATGGGTCTTATTAAAGCAGCACGAACAAAGCAATTTCTGTGCAAATCCCACAAAGGCATTTTTGTGTAAATTGCTGAACTGAGTGCGACATGTACATACAAAAAGGATTTATGAATTATTTATACAGAAATTTGTTCTGGTTGTGTTAATGAGTTTAATATATTGCTTATCCATTAATTCCATCTCCTCTTTTGATATTTGTACTTCAAAACGGACAGAATACACTACAGTTCAAAAGTTAAAAAACATATAACTTGTATATGAAATATAATAAATTATATTTCAAATAAATGCTGTTCTTCTGACATTTTTATCATGCTTTCCACAGAATTATAACTGTTTTCAATATAATAATCTGAAATGTTTCTTGAACACCAAATCAGCATATTAGAATGATTTCTGAAGGATCATGTGACACTGAAAACTGTAAAGAGTAAAGATGCTGAAAATGCAGCTTTTCCATCAATAAATTTCCATCACAGCGAAATTTTAAAATATATTAAAATACAAAATAGTCGTTTGTTTTTACTCTATTTTCAAAACAAATGTAGACTGTACAATTTGTGTTAAAAAACCTAAGAATAAGAAGGCATTATTTTTATTTTTACTTTGATAATTAATTTGCTTAACTGCATCAGAAGAATATTTGCTTGTAGTATATTGTCTGCAATTTTATATATACATATATATATATATATATATACACATACACACATATATATATATATATATATATATATATATATATATATATATATATATACATACACACACACACACACATATACATATACATACATATATATACACACATATACATATATATATATATATATATATATATATATATATATACATATACATATATATATATATACAGTACTGTGCAAAAGTTTTAGGCAGGTGTGAAAAAATGCTGTAAAGTAAGAATGCTTTCAAAAATAGACATGTTAATAGTTTATATTTATCAATTAACAAAATGCAAAGTGAGTGAACAGAAGAAAAATCTACATCAAATCAATATTTGGTGTGACCACCCTTTGCCTTCAAAACAGCATCAATTCTTCTAGGTACACTTGCACACAGTTTTTGAAGGAACTCGGCAGGTAGGTTGGCCCAAACATCTTGGAGAACTAACCACAGTTCCTCTGTGGATTTAGGCAGCCTCAGTTGCTTCTCTCTCTTCATGTAATCCCAGACAGACTCGATGATGTTGAGATCAGGGCTCTGTGGGGGCCATACCATCACTTCCAGGACTCCTTGTTCTTCTTTACACTGAAGATAGTTCTTAATGACTTTCGCTGTATGTTTGGGGTCGTTGTCATGCTGCAGAATAAATTTGGGGCCAATCAGATGCCTCCCTGATGGTATTGCATGATGGATAAGTATCTGCCTGTACTTCTCAGCATTGAGGATACCATTAATTCTGACCAAATCCCCAACTCCATTTGCAGAAATGCAGCCCCAAACTTGCAAGGAACCTCCACCATGCTTCACTGTTGCCTGCAGACACTCATTCGTGTACCGCTCTCCAGCCCTTCGGCGAACAAACTGCCTTCTGCTACAGCCAAATATTTCAAATTTTGACTCATCAGTCCAGAGCACCTGCTGCCATTTTTCTGCACCCCAGTTCCTGTGTTTTCGTGCATAGTTGAGTCGCTTGGCCTTGTTTCCACGTCGGAGGTATGGCTTTTTGGCCGCAAGTCTTCCATGAAGGCCACTTCTGACCAGACTTCTCCGGACAGTAGATGGGTGTACCAGGGTCCCACTGTTTTCTGCAAATTGTGAGCTAATGGCACTGCTCGACATCTTCCGATTGCGAAGGGAAGTAAGCATGATGTGTCTTTCATCTGCTGCAGTAAGTTTCCTTGGCCGACCACTGCGTCTACGGTCCTCAACGTTGCCTGTTTCTTTGTGCTTCTTCAAAAGAGCTTGGACAGCACATCTGGAAACCCCTGTCTGCCTTGAAATTTCTGCCTGGGAGAGACCTTGCTGATGCAGTATAACTACCTTGTGTCTTGTTGCTGTGCTCAGTCTTGCCATGGTGTATGACTTTTGACAGTAAACTGTCTTCAGCAACCTCACCTTGTTAGCTGAGTTTGGCTGTTCCTCACCCAGTTTTATTCCTCCTACACAGCTGTTTCTGTTTCAGTTAATGATTGTGTTTCAACCTACATATTGAATTGATGATCATTAGCACCTGTTTGGTATAATTGTTTAATCATACACCTAACTATATGCCTACAAAATCCCTGACTTTGTGCAAGTGTACCTTGAAGAATTGATGCTGTTTTGAAGGTAAAGGGTGGTCACACCAAATATGGATTTGATTTAGATTTTTCTTCTGTTCACTCACTTTGCATTTTGTTAATTGATAAATATAATCTATTACCAAGTTTATTTTTGAAAGCATTCTTACTTTACAGCATTTTTTCACACCTGCCTAAAACTTTTGCACAGTACTGTATATATATATATATATATAAAAATACACACATACATACATACATAAAATAAGACTGAACAGAACGTTGAGCAAAAATATATACAATTTTATATATGTTAAAAAGACCAGCAGTTAACTACCAACTAATGTAAACCAGTTTACACCGGCAAGGAAATTAATGTTTGACTTAGCAGGGTGGTATCTAGTTTTCTAGACACTATCAAATGACAATCCAACTCAAATGAGATCTAGATGGCATGAAAAATCACTTTAGTAAGGGTCCAGCTGTCCTAATGAGAATAATTAGTGTTTGATTAACTATAGGGTGTGTGTGCTGTGTGTCAATCTGACTCGAAGAGAAAGTGTGTGGTGGGCAGACACAGGAAGAGGGTGGCGAGAAGGCCAGGCACTGATAAGAGGGATTGTTGTGGCAGGAGCTTCAAACGTCCTCCCTCTTTATTTCCTTTCGCCCTTGTGTGCCCTCCACCCTTAGGGGTGTGGAAAATATTACTAGTGTTTGGAAGCGAGCCCGAGTTTCAGTCCAGAAATCAATCAAATCTCAATGATCCTGATCCATGCAACATTGTTGCCACACCGGATGACACTCAGTTTGAGGATCTGTCTATCACAACAAAATGCCTCGAGAGAACACAGGCATGTAAACATAGGAGGGATTAAAGCCAAATTTCACAAGATCAGCCCATGGGGTTTTCATAACAATATTGTTATGGTCGTGCATTGTAATCGTACTAGACAAAAGTTCAACAGGAGGGGACAGGAAGCAGACCAAAGGCAAATGACTCCACTGATCCACATGGGGTTAATGGGTATTCCGCTCAAATGATAGGCAGGGTCTATTGTTGGCTGTGCCAGCCTGGGCGAGTCTATAAAAACGTCTATTTTTTTGGGTTATGACTACATTTGTGGTTAGAAAAACGTTTTTGCCCACAAAGTCTGTTCAGACGTGTCGTCACTGAACTATATAGCTTTCATTACACTAACCACTAGCTTGGCCTGTAGTTTCTCGAAAAGCATGTTTTTGTGAAAATATGGATTATAATGGCTGCCAATTTTGATTCAGTCACTCTGTGAAGAGCCATCTATCTTACGAACAATACACTATTATAGTATTTATTAATATATTAAATTAGTTATATTTTTTAAATAATTAGTTATGTTTTAATTTTATGTGTTTTTTTATATTTCTATTTAGCATTTTTATTTCAGTTTTAGTCATTTTAGTACTTAACATTAAAGGCTACATTGCTAAATTGTATTCGATTTCAAATTTATTTAAATTTATTGCAATATTATTTCACAACTATTTTTAATAGTTTTCAAGTGAATAACAACAAACACAAACATTGCCAAAAATTGGTAAAATGGCTAAATGCTTACGCTAAACTAGTTTCAGACTCCATTTTGTACCTTGATTTAGCCATATCACATTTCATTCTTGGAGAACGCAATCCCAGAATGCATTGTGAGTGAAGTTTTTGATTTCGCTTTGTCTACTTAATCTTGGATTCAATGTTTTCCTATCAATAAAAATAATCAAATGAAAAAATATAGTATTTTTCTAGGCATTTATTTGTTCTAGTCATTTTTATGCTAATTAGGTTGAAGTTATTCCAGAAAGGCTTTGTGTTTGACAGGCTGATCATTAGCTTAGCAACACGCTAACACCAATAACAACTCTATTCAAATGAGTTGCGAGTAGTATCTCCCATGTGGAGTGCTATTTGTGTGAAGCACTTTTTTGGACTTCATTAGCATACATCGATATGTCTTAGCTGATTGAATCACCCAAGACGGATATTAATACCAAGTGTAAACAGGACCTGAGGGTCTTGTAGGAACAGGAACCAGCAACAAGTATTTTAGGTTCAGGACTTCCTGATTCCTGAGCTTAATGAGGAATACAGAGCTGTGCCATCACGTCATTGCAAGTACTCATTCAGATTTAATCTGCCCTGCCTCACTTTCAATTTCTGCCCTCTCTAATAATAGATGAGCGGACAGCAGGGCAGGATGATCCCATTCATATTGATGAGGCCTTGGAAGAGGGCAGTGAAGGAGACATGAAGGAGAGAGGAAGACCATCTGATCGCAGGACATTCAATTTTCAAGCGAGACGAATATGTGCTAGATTTTGAAACCTTTTGCATCTTTAATTTGAGATACGGCAGATGCAGTTTTGTGGGTCGGATCTCTGCGTGCAGTTTACTTTATGAGACAGCCCATAAACACACACATATTCTCGCAACCTGGTTCTTGGATCGTTGTGGCATATTTTGTCCATCTATTAATGGAATTTAGGTTAGCCCATTGAATGCAGCGGGGAGAAAGTAGGTTAGGTGCTACCGAAGAGAAGCTGGGTCTAAGAAGTACCTCATGATCAGAAGGTGACGTAGAATGGCACCATATGTTGATAGATCTGCTCTACTGAAACATGTTGCGTAACTCAACTCTCTCAGGCAGTTTAGTGGTCGGCTAGTTTGTAGGATGCGCCAACTATAGATATAGATATAGATAAAAGTGCTCCTGTAACTAGTTCCTCATCCCTCTGGAAGTAATTACAGGCAGGTAGCAGACAGTTGCTCGAAGTTTTGACAGATACTTTTATAGTATTTTTACCATAAAAGTCATACAGGTTTGGAACGACATGAGGCTGAGTAAACGATGACAATTTTTAACTTTGTGTGAACTATTCTTTCAACTAACGAGGTTGATCAGCTTGAATGTGGTGCTATTTGCTTAGGTTGAGGTTCTCTCCAATATATTTGTCCCTTTTGAAAAGTGGTTCATGTCCCAAGATAAAATCAGAGTATAATTATCACAGGTGTAGATTACATACAGGCATGCATTTCATCAGACAATTTTAATTACCTTTGTTCCTGAGAGTCATCGCGCTAGATGATGTTGTCAGCTCATCGTGTCGCTCTTGTGTTGTCATATCAGCACTCTTCCCCGTTTCCTTATCGCCTTCCTCCGATGCAAAGGCTGCTGGGAAAACAGCACACAAGGCTGAGAATGTGGTGCTGAATGAAAGTTATGACTGAAAGACTGGAGAAACAAGAACATTTCCTAACCTAGTTATGTCAAGCAGATTTCTGTGGTAGACTTCAGTGGCACTGATGTTTAATTACAATGGGTTGACTTTCATGTTCGAATGTACGCACCCCACTCCACTGTGACAGAGCTTCATAATGGATCAGAAACTGAAAGCATGTCTTTGTGACCAACTATAAGAATGATTATCAAACTAATCTGAAACAAAACTTTTCTGAGACACAAACACACCGGGTTGTGTGTGGCTGTGGAACACTTACACACCATTTACCAAAAAGAGACCCGACACATTGAGGCCAGAGTGTTTATAATATGGTCATTGGTCAACGATCCCACAGATCTTTCTGAAATAGCTTGTTCTATTAAGTGCTACACATCATGCTTCCACGTTTGACTTGGAGATGCAACGTTTACATTCCCAAATGTGTAGCTATGCAGCTGTTTGGGCATAAGTGTGCGAATGGACTCTATGTATGGATGTGCAACGTCAATGTGCGTTCACTTTATGTTTAGTGTAGAAAGCTGTCATTGCATATCCAGACAAACCCATGACCTTTAGGATGACCAGAAGAAGATATGTTTGTATGTCTATAATAATCCTTCGTGGTAACTACATAAAACCTGCACGATCCCTGTTTTTTTTGTATATTATGGATGCTCATTTCAGGTCTGAACACCGCAGATCTTCATTCTAGTGCTGATACGGTCTCTCATTAGCATGAATAATGAGCTCTGCACCAAACCAAGCGGGGAGCTGTGTGTGTGTGATTGTGTAGAGCTCAACTTATCCTCTCTTGGCAGGAGTTCACTCAAGCTAAACTATCAAGCATCACTAGGTCACCACTTGATTCCATCATTCTCTGTATGAGAAAAATTAGATCGATCTGTCAATCTATTCTAGCTGTAACGTTCTGGTGCAGGAACAGGCACGATGACTTGAATACTTTCAAACACTTTGATTAACACTTCGAATATGGACAGGAAACAGGAATGACACCACATACAATACTTTAACAACACACAAAGACTGGACTGACACAGAGGGAATAAATACAGAGAGACACAAGGGGATTAACGAGCAAGGCACAGGTGACGGACATAATGACTAACGAGACACAGCTGACTGAAATGAACTAATGATTAGACAAGCACATGGGAAAACAAAACAAAGATCACATGACAACAGATGAAAGCAAAACAAAGGAACACATGACAGGTGACGGGACTGAAAACAAGGAACAAAAATGTACTCCGGACGGGACTGGGGAACAGAAAAACCGACAAACAAAGACCAGATCATGACACTATCTCTCTAACCATTCATCCACCCATCTATATCTATCATTCTGTCATTATTTATACATTATCCACACATCCATCAATATATATCCAATACACCAATATTTATCTTCGTCTATCCAACCATCCATCCGTATATTCATCTCTCCATATATCCATCCGAACATCCATACATCTATCTTGTACTCAATTACTCTGTCTCTTCGTCGGTGATTTAGAGATTCTGACTCTTACACCAGCTGTGTTCAAATGAAGCGTCAAACGTCTCCCATCACTCTCTGCCAGAACTACCTATAGACCACCGATCCTCATTAGATGATGACTAATGTTCTCTCAGAGCTAGTTATTCATATAAGAAACCCTCTTTACCTTCATCTTCCTCTCTTTTTTAAACCCCTCCTCCAACTCTTTCCCTGGTCTATATTAATAAAGATGGAATTAGATCAGAATTTGTAATTTCGACCCCTGCGCAGTGTGACATACATCAGTTAATCTCCCTCTTGGGGCTGAATATGTATGTGTGGGTTTGTCTGGGAGATTATGAACTCAATTCAGTATGGCCAGTCTGAATTTATTTAAAAAAGGATCTTTAGGATCTTTTTTGGATTCAGTAAAGTCACACACAATCTCCACACAGGCAGTAATGAGTCAGTGAGTCTAGACTCTTTGAGAGAGCCTAATCATAGGATAAACCTTTTATGAAATGACAGTGAAGTAAATACTTTAAATGCATTGTTTGAGACTGCGCGTTTTAGTGACAACCTGTGCATACCTCTGTCCTCAGTTTACCCAAAACACAGTCAACAATACACTTCAAACACTCTTGGTTGAAAATGGATGAACCCAGTGATTGGGTTGTTTTAACTCAGGAGTTGGGTAGTTTTATTTAACACAATTATTGTTTAAAAATGACAGTATTGCTTGCATTAAAATTTACATGCATTAAAATGCTTAATAAATGAACATTATAAAACAACCCAATCGCTGGGTTTGTCCATTTTCAACCCAATTTGAGTTGTTTTTAACCCAGCATTTTTTTAGAGTGTAGGATTTCAGCAGTGTTGCCGTGACAACAATCACATTGCAACCAGTATGTGAGCTGTAACCTTGACAACCATTTAGTTTATCATCTGATCCGTTCTTGTCATGCATGTTAACAACCTCAGATTTAAGTGATGTAATCAAATGTTGATTCTTTTGAGCGAAAAAGAACATCATATGCATCTGGACCAGATAGCCATCACATGTTTGCACTGCCATCTGAATGACTTAATGTTTTTAAATGACTTAACGTTTGCACTGCCATCGGAATGACCTGAATTATCTGTATTGCATTTATGTTTGAATATGCGTAACTAATAAGCAATTTAAAAATGATGAGACAATGATTTGTGTTTGTGTAGAGGAGGTGAGGTGACCACGCTTAAAACAAAGCATGTCAATGCTCAGCACGGCACTGACACTAACAGGGTTGTTTCTGCTGTAGGATGGAGAGAAGAAAAAGAGTAGAGAAACAGAAAAAGAGAAATAGCATAAGAGGAAGAAGCCTCTAGCAAGCTTCCCATTCCTGTGGAAAACAGTCAAAGCTCAAATTCAAAGAATTTGAAGAGTCAAAGAAGGAAATTTCCAGGTCAGTTTCATCTTAAAACTTCATCATATTTCACCCCAAAGAAAAAAAATAAATGAATTTGCAAAATATTCAAATGTTTTGTACAATTATGATTACATCTTTTATATGAGTATTTTTATGACAAAAATGTTGTAATTGTTTTTTGTAAAAGAATATAATTAATGCAGTTGAGTGATTGTCCAATTTTATTTTAATTCATTGGAATATAATTCAATAAAATGTTTACTTACAATTTTGCAATTAATATTTATTTTTTCTGTAGTAAAGCTTTTTTCACATTATTAGGGGTTATATAGGCTTCCCCATCTTTCCTGTTCAAAAACAATGTTTTGATTTTGATTTTGGGGAGACATATGACTCAGAGAGTGTTTTTGAGATTCAGCCTGGTTTCCTCTTGTAGCCTATCACAATTTCAACACGCCCTGTTTAGGGATCTCCTTTTTTCCAGACTCCCCTCCTCCTCTCAGGTCCAGAGTAGTAATTGACCTTGCTTTCAGCTCCAGCATGTTTTTGAGGTGGGGGATAAGCAATTTGTGGCTGCCAGCACCTCCAGAAGACAAGGTGACCCAAACATTGGTCAATAATTTGCTGTTTAACACACACACACACACACAGAGGTAGAGGCAGTGTAACACACTCTTTAGAGTAGGAGCTAGGGATGCACCGAAATGAAAATTCTGGGTTGAAACCAAAAATTCAGGATGGACTACCAAAACATACAAATAATAAATTAATCAATGAATTAATAATCAACCCTCAAATATCTAAAACTGATTTAAACATTTAAATTGCACATTTTATATCAAATTTTTAATTACAGAATTGCTTCTACTCCAGTTTGTTAAATATAAACATTTAAACAACAATAACCTCTAATTTTTAACACACATTAAATAATGAAGACATCACAAACAGGTTAAGAAAAATTATAATGAATATGTAATACAGTGAATATATTTAGCAAAATGCTCTTCTCTAGGGTTATAATTTCTAGCTAACTAATAAGTTAATGGGCATTGAATAGCTTTTTTAAGGTAAATGGAACATTAAGTGACATTGTATAGCCTACAAGCTGTTTTATTGATGTCGTTCCCTGGTTGAAACACTGATTGAGTGATTACATGTCACAGGATTAATTTCGGTAAGTTATATTGAATCTTTTAATGTGACTTCTGGTGTTCACCCATGTTTATTTCGTGCTGTAGCTAGTAGTAAAAAGCCGATAAGATGATCAGTTCACATGCACTTGATCGCAATAAACGGCATTTATTGTTTGAATTTCACAACAAAATGGACAGAATTTGAAATTTGAAACATCGCTTCATTTTTAAAAGTAACATATCAACAAAAAATTGCACAGACTAGAAGATTTTACATTTCAGAAACCATATTGTTACCTACTCAAAATCGAGAAATTAATATTGTCAATTGTCGTACATAGTTGACATGTTTAGCTTATCCACGAAATAGACACTGAACACAAACAAAATGTGCAATTGGAGAAGTGCCAATTAAACATCTGTTTCAGTCACTGACTTTGGCCGTCCGAAACCATTTCGGCCCAAAACCGAAAATAGCTGTTTCGGGCATAAATTTAAGGTAGCCAAAATTTCCTCAAATAGGCATATCGTTTGAAACATTTAAGTATTACCAACTTTACATGGCTTCTCGCTCTAATGTTAACCAAAATGTGTGCTATTACAGGTGGATATACAAGTGTTGGAAGCAAAAGTATATCATGCTTAATAGAAGACATGGAAGTGACGGTTTGGTGACGATTGCTTGTATTTTTTCAGATAACAGCGGAAACAATTTAAAATAGCCCGTCATTTTTGGTCATACAGATAAGAGTAATAAATTATTCAAAACTGAGACTAAGGTTCTTAGTTGTAAGTCAACTAATGTCTTGAATGACTCGTAGACTAAAAAAAATCTTTAGTTGGGGGCAGCCCTATTAAATAGCATCGCAATACTGTACAACTACAATATTGTCACAATACTGAAATTTGGCTGTAGAATCACTTTCGTCACGTTTATGTCTGCTAACTGGCTTAACAGCGCTACAATATGGACAATGCAAAATAAGTAAGTATTGAGGGAAAGGCTAAATTGATTCCATTCAGCGATACTACAGTATTTAACCCTTGATACAAACAAAACTATGGACAGGAACCCACGATTTGCGGCAAGCCAATAACTCTCAGAGAGAGGCCAGGTGCATGGTAGCAGATCTTAACTCCCCATAATATCTCTCTTTCTCTGCATTTCCTGTCTCCACCATCAGAAAACATGTCTCTGGGAGCCAGGAGAGGTTGAAAGAAAACATAAGACTGAAGGGCTAAATGAGACTTATGGCTGGAAAAGAAAGAGAGATGCCCAGTAAATGTCAGGAGAGGCCTATTACTGAAAAAGAGGATGGAGAGAGCGAATTGAGAAAAGAAGACTAAATGTTGAGAGAGGCATGCTCAGCATCCATGAACAGGCGGTGCGGAAAAACATCGTCCCTAAGGATTCACTGGCTCTGCTGACTCTGCCATCGGAATACTGATCACATACCGCCCAATTGGCTACTTCTCCAGTGCAAATCCCATGCTCACTGTACACACACACACACCTGACTTACAGCTCCTTTAGCTGTAGATATCAAACAGAGCCGTGTCAATACTGGTTAGCATGCTTAGCCACTTCACATATACCACAGCTAGGTGCCTGGCATACTATTTACAAAGATATCTGGAGAATTTCTGTGTGCGATCACCTCAAAGGAGGTCTATATTGATTTGTCTGGCTGGTATCTTGATCTTTTTAATGACTGGTCTATAAGTAGTCAATGCTGATCTCGGATCAAAATATCGTTGTAAAAATGTGTCTCTCTAGTGGGGTATTTACTCGACCTTAAATGATGCAAATGTTAGAAATGGACAAACTAGCATATTGCTTACTGCATACAGAATACTGCGTAGTTAAACATGTAAAATAGTACACAATGCATTATGCAACATGATTACAACACATGTGACAAACATTTCAAACAGTATTATGCTACAATAAATTGTTGTCATTGCTGCCCTAATTACATTAGGTCTAAGAAATAAATATTTAAATGAATGCATTTGGATTGTTAATCCAGTTTTCTGTAACTTTAAGCAGTTGGATGCAGTATTCGGTACATAAAGCAGGTAACCCAGATACTTCATACATAACATTTGCATACTGTACACTATATATATTGTACAAACGTAGATTTATTGAATATAGACAGATTTTTGTAGAAAAATATTTTTTTTTGATTATTTTCATGACGGTTACTCTCATTTTCCCTTAAATTCTCATCACTGTAATGTAGAATAAAAATCACATTTTCATGACTGCAACAATGATTGTCGGACAACAATGATTTAATTTTTATTTTGCATTATAGTAATGAGATTTATTTGCACGACATCTTAATACTCTAACTTAATAGTCACATAATTGCCTAAATTTCTTTCATGCAAAATTGAACTGGTCTGTTCATTCTTGACTCACTGTACACATAGATAGTGGTAAAAGCAGTATGCTATTCCAAACATAACCCAAGCTCTCAGACTCATTACATATACAGACATCAGGTGAGCCCTGTTCTTACTATCAGTTAAAAGTCATTCTTTTCACTAATTATTGACAAGAGTTTGCATGTTTCAGGGACACAGAGGCCATTAATCAATTCATCAGCCTCATTGATTCCACTGCTAACCCTGCACTGGTAATCAATGAAGGCTTGGCAACTAATTTACTACACAATTTCACCGTAAATAGAGGTAAAACAATGAAACAAAAGAGCAAATGTAATATACTCATCGCGTGCTCAGGAGAGGTCAAATTGTTTCATTATTTTTGACCATCTTCGATCATACTGTAAGCTGACAGAAAAGGTAGGGTTGACTTACCTCCTGCTGGCAGGGTGGGGGTGGGGGTGGGGGTGGGATCTGGGCCAAAACTTTGCACTCTTCCCTCGTCTGTTTGGCCTGTGGTCTGCTCTACCCATGTTAATCCATCCAAAGCCTTGCTAGTGGGTTTAAAAGGTGTCCATTCTGGTTTTGAGGCCATGTTTGTTGTCCCCAGTGTGTTTTGTTCAGTGCTGACAGTGGTCAGAGATTCAGTAGATACTTCAGGCTTGGGGTCTGCTGGTGTTATGAAATTTGTAGTTTGAAATGAAGCCGTTGTTAGTTCTGATGTTGTTGACAGAGTGTCTGTGGGTATGGTTTGGTCACTGTAAGGGTTCGTGGTTTCCGTAATCATTCTCAATGTTGTAGTCTGAGCAGCGCTGGTACTTTGATCAGTGGGTACGGTGTACGTTTGTATTTCTGGTTTAGTTATCGGAGATGATGTCATTTGTGGAGTTTTCGCTGTGCTTTGGCCATTATTGGGGGGCCAGAGGTCAAGATCATAGCTTTGTTCGAGCTTAGAGGTTGGTTCAGTTCTATCTAATCGGGGTTTGTTCCTGAGTAAGTCATTTGTTTCCAGTTTTTCTGATTTTAAAGGTAGCAGGGTTCCTGTCTGAATGGTGCTGCTTTGAAGCTCCTCAAATGTGGTTGCGGTTGGTTGGTATTTTGGGCTGGTTAAATCCTCCGAAGACACAGTATAGTCTTGTGTGGTTGCTTCTGGAAGGGTCGGGCTAACCTTTGGTGTGACAGACCCTTTAGCCTGACCGAAAATATATCCCATACCAAATGATGGCATCCTTTTCCATGTTTCCAGGTTGGGCAGGCCCCAACCTTTGGAGTCTGCCTTAGTTTGGGTTGTTGGTTTTGGCCCATTCCAGCTTAAAAACCCATTGACAAAAGTGAAGAGGGAGAAGACCACAAGAGACCCACGCAGAAGCAGCATTCTGCCCCTCTAATGTCGTGCTGGACCACTGCTCACATGGTGTCTGACTTTCCAAGGAACGCCCACCAGATGCACTGGGCTTCTGAAGCAAATATCCTAAAGTAGAGACAATAAAATACATCGATATCCTCTCAGTTTACTTCAAATAAGTTATATTATGGATGTATATCTGTACGAGAACCCATTTAAGTTTAAGCCTTTGAGTTTTGTAGTCTCACACCAATTTCATTTCTTCTTGCTGTCACAGAGGTGGCCTCAACTCTCCATTGACAGTGCAATTATAGAGGCAGGCCTCTTTAAGAATACTAATAGGAGACTAGAGGTCTCTCTATGGCTGTGTATATATGGGGGTGGTGTAGTAGGACGTATAGAGGCCCGGTTTCTTTGTGGAGCCATGGGCTAATTTTGGAGTATAAAGCTGATGGCCTGTAGCCTCAGTGAGAGGAGTTGAATTTGATGGAATTTCTTTCTTTTTTTCTTTCTTTCTTTCTTTGCCACCCCCATGTTCTTCTATCTCGCTCTCTCTCGCGCTCACTTTATCTCCCCCTCACGCAATTGATTTGTTCTCGAAACTGCAATAAACTCTCTACTCTCCCACTGGGAATAAAATCATTTGTTTTTGGTCAGTAAATAGTGGATAAGTATTTTGAAATTCTCTTTCATTTCCTTTCTTTCTGTAACCCCATTGTGTCTTATCCATCTCTCAATGCCATCTGTATCGCAGAAATAGCCTCCCTCAGAGTCTTTTTTAAAGACTGAACCCATTCTCACAGCTTAATGAGGTTTGCTTACTAGATTAAACCAGCAAACTGGCTCTGGGCTAATGGATTTAAAAGAGATTCATGGATTGCAGATTCGTCACAAAAATCTGCCACATTCTAAAGACGCACATTGACCTTTGCGATCATTTATGGATTATTGGTTCCTGAGTAAGTGAACAATTAAGAATCGATATGCATCTAACTGACCCTTTTCAAGTTTTAAAAGCAAATTTACAAACATGAAAACATTATATAAAGATTTTAAGAGATTATTAAAAAGCATGTAAAGCGTGTTGTATTTAGTTATACAAAAACATTACCATTTAAAAGTTTGGGGTGGGTAAGACTTTTAAATCATTCTAATATGCTGATTTGGTTGTAACATTAGTCAAACATAATTGTGCAGCATAATATTTTTGTGAAAACCGGATTCTTCTTTTTTCTCAGGATTCTTCAATTGAAAGTTTACAATAACAGCATTCATTTTTTGTAATAATGTAAACATTTTTAAAGTCGCTTACACTATTAGAAACAAACGATATGTCACTTGTCACCGCATTCAAATGAAAATGTCAGTTGATTTTGCTTGGAAGATTGAGGAAAACAGTGCATTGTGGGATACAGTCTGGTTGTACATGTTTTTAACAAGCGTAACGCTCCACAGGGGGCGCTATTGAAGCCTGGATGATTCATCGTCATCAGAGTCATCACTAGTCAGACGGTTCACTCATTACCACACACCACCTGCTTTTAGCGAAGAGAGCCTCCAGGGCCGTCGCTAGCGGGGTGAAAGGTGCTGACGATTTTAGTGGGACCTGGGATTTCAACCACTGCATTACTACAGACCACATTTATTAGACGCTACAGCTTTCTCAGCCTTTGTCTTTCACACCTTCTGAAACGTTTGATTTCCAAAGAACAGTTTTGCCTGTGCTAAATGCCTCAGTAAGTCAGACCCCACAGGAGCTTGTTAAACAGCATCACAAACGCTGCTGTGAGCATGTGTCA
The DNA here is from genome assembly GCA_037194245.1 of Opsariichthys bidens. NCBI lineage: Eukaryota > Metazoa > Chordata > Actinopteri > Cypriniformes > Xenocyprididae > Opsariichthys > Opsariichthys bidens. The sequence continues at coordinate 11,372,191 of CM074287.1, read as the reverse complement.
GAGTCTGTGCCAAACAGGAAACCTAAATGACTGTACAGCACTACGCTTTACTATTAGGCCCCCCTCACTTTTGTTCTTTCACTGTCTCTATCCATTTCTCTCACTCTCCTTTCCCTCCTTCATTGTCATTTTGTTCCACAGTGCGTGGCAAAGAAAGGGCTTGCCAGAGCAGGATGTAATCACTCAAGCAGAAAGAGGGAAAAAGAAAATGCTCAAGAGCTACTCCTGATTTAAAATTACACATTTAGTCCTCGCCTGAAATCTTTCCCTTGTTGAGATTTTTTTACTTTGGGAAGTGATCCTTCACCATTGAGTGTTAAGAATTACGTTTTTACAAAGGGGGATTACAGACGCTCTAAGTCGTCATAAAACAGATTACAATTACCATCCAAACGGTCACCCTTTTCATTTTTACTTAGTGGTTCTCAACTGTTTTTGTTTCAAGATTTTGCAATGGGAATCAAGTAGTGGACCAACACAAGACTAAAAGTGTTTATCATCAGGGTTGCCAGGATTTCACAACAAAACCTGCCCTATTGCTGCTCAAAACTTGCCCAATAGTGTTTCAGAGTGGGTCCCTCGGTAAAATTCACGTTTTTGGCGGGGTTCCCCTGGTAAAATTTGCATTCCAGGGTCTAAATATAATGTTATTTGGGGTCACATCAACCCGTGGACCTGAAAAACAACCCGTGGAAATAGCGTTCAAGTAGTCCAATTCTGCGGGAAAACCGTGGACTTGGCAACACTGTTTATCATTTAAAAAATTTTGCAGTTTCAAACTTTTGGCAGCCTGTTCATGTAGGCATTTACAATTAAGTACACATTACTCTCTGTAACTTGGGAGAAGAAATTAAGCAAATGCCTATATGAACAGTACTGTACTGTACACAATACAGTAGATTTTGACTGGATGCATAACTTTTTATATGGGAAGAATTTTTCGTCCTTTTAAGAATATCTTTTTAATTTTTTTTATCATATCTATATACAATTATATGGTTAGTTCCATTTTATATTGTGCATTCAACATTGTTTTTCCCAGCGTACGGACCTGAATTCAATGGTGATTCCACTTAATCAGAACAAAGAGGATCTGAATGAAACTATTAAGGGACTGAGAGAAGATTGTAAGATCAGCATCAGGGTTAGAGAAGTGTCCTTCTCTCAATATACGTGTGTTTAAAGGAGGTCTAGCGCTGAGGACCTTCTTAAGTGGTGACAGATCGACTAGTCATGGTATCAATTATTTTAACAGGCCTCTAGACGTGAATGACGGCTATGGGAATCATTGGCTCACGCCTTCATGAAGCCAAATGATTTATTCGCCGAGCCTTTCTGGTTCTTATCTTATATACAATATGGGGGAGGGGATATTTATGACCTGCAGCCATGAAAAAAAAAAAAAACCACACAGATGCCCATAAAGGGGGTTTCCTTTAAACATAGTCTAAAGATTTTTTAGAGACAGCAAAAGCCATTAACCTTAACCTCAAATTAACCCAACCATGAACCAAAGCAGCTATGGTCTGGCGCATCACGATCTAATTGTAGCCTAGTCCTAAACTACAAAGCCTAAAGAATATTTAGGGCTGGTTTACCAGAGACTACAAAGTATTTTAGTAGTAAAATAGCTTGAACCTGGATTTAAGACTACACTTGTAGAAAAGCAGCTTAAAAAGTTAGTTCACACAAAAAAATTAATTTACGTCATTAAGTACTGACCCTCATGTCGCCCCAAACCCGTAAGACCTTCGTTCATCTTCACAAGAACACAAATTAGGATATTTTTGATGAACCCTTTAAAATGATTTAATATTATAAAATATATAAAAATATTATAATTTATAAAATATTTTTAATATTAAAATCAAAGATGGAAACCTCTAAAAGGTTCTAAGCACCAATTAGCATATTTAATGTTGATGTGGTCGAAAAACATCTCCATGTCAACCACGCCAACAACCACTACAGAATATGTAGTACAGGATTTTGTAGGTATATTGTTGTTATTATTACATTTTAGTTTTGGTCTCATTTCAAAACACCCGTTACATGTACAGTAGACAATGAATTAGAAACAATAACATCAAACCAAAGGCAGCGTCTATTTTTACAGAACCCCTCTAAGTCACCTCAATCGACTGGTTTCATAGAGTGTGGAATATGTTGTTATTTTACACAGCATTTCTCTTCACATTCCCTCACACTTGGCTCGATACTGTTGACTCCATGTACACAATCATTTTCCACATCAACGGCTCTCTGCGTCCTCATGGTCGTCAGACAGTACAGTGTTCATTAACAGAGTGCTATCAAGTTGCAGGCCTCAATGAATCAATCCATTTATATTAAGCTTATATGTATATTGATGAATTATATGTGCTGATTATAGTTCTTTCGCTCCCGGCCATCCAACATCAATGCTGGGCATTTCGTTTCATCCCCCGCTTGCAAGATCACTCACATATGATATTTGTCTATCAAATTATTTAAGATGTGTTATAGTTGCTTATCAATGTGCCCAAACAACCTGTTGACATTTGTGACGGTGAACTCAATTTCACTGTATTTTCCAAATGTTGCAAATGTTTTTCACTGCTTTCGGTCTTGGCACACTCATCAGGAGTCAATTACACTTGACTGGGAAAACATGATAAATGACCTGTCACGTTAATGTTTTTCTGGGCTTTTCTCTTAAAGCATCCGGATCACCTGATTATCTCAAAACGCACAGGCTGCTACGCCGGCTGCCTTCGCCATGGTTACCAGAGGAGCAGAATGCGTCTGAAACGCAGAGCTCTTCCCACACCGCACATATGTGAATGTGTGAAGAGGTCTGAGGTGGTGCACAACCATCCGTTTAGCACGATCAAGAACACGAGCCGTGGTTATACAGCAAATACAGATGTTTATGGACCTAACACACACATTTCTGACTGATGTTATCACGTATATATACACCTCAGGATATACAGCCATCTGCAGTGAGTCTGTAGCTTCTATAATGAAACATTTCTTGAAAGATGAAGGGCAGAAGGAGAAACTTACCTTTCTCCCTGAGGAGGAGAGGAAATAGAAAATCCAGAACAGCCACCAGCACTCCACTGCAGGAGAGAGAGATCTGTCTCTCTGTGCGTGTGGGAGAGAAATCGTTTTTGGTCACACACTCTCCCTCCCTCCCTCCCTCTTTCTCTCTCCTCCCCTCTCCCGCTGCATCAGTAGTCTAGTGTAGGATTCAGATGCACAATATCTGGTCACACCTCACTGAGCAGATTGTTAGAGAGCAGAGAGCAAGCACCATACAGCGGGCAACCGTCAAGGAATTAAGCATCCTACACAGATGAAAAACACACATGCTCAAAAACACATTTAAATATACACACACGCACCATAGCATACACATATACACACAAATATTTCATGTAGGATGCACAATAATTATATATAAGATACGAGTAGTAAGTAGAAGCTACACAAGAATTAGAAATATTTTAATACTTAATTATATTTGAACATTATTTTATTATTATGAATAATTTATTATTAATATATTATTATTTTACATGTAATTTTTTGGTTTAATTATACAATTATTTACCTACATATTTTTTAATGAATTATAAACTGAAGTTTTAATCTAAAAAAGTGCCAAAAACCCTAAAACACAATTTGAAACACTCTGACTGTCATAACAAAACATTGCATCACACTTTAGCCCACAAGCATTAACATGTCACGCTTCTGAGTTAACTTTTGCCACACTTCGGCTTCTTGTCAATAGGATGTCTTATCTCTGATCGCAGTCAAAGATAGCCAATAATAATCCATTCTCAATGTTCCTCCTGGGAGAGAGAGAGCATTCTGGGATATGATTGCCTCTCTGATCCCAAGAAATTCTCCAAATTTAGAAAATCAGAATTGTCCCATCCCAAGGAAACATCACTTCCTGATGGAAAGCTCAACTTTGTCAAATTGGATGGAGCCAGTAAGTCTCAATGCCAGTTTGACCTCACATACAATACACGCTCACACACATTCATTACTATTTTTACCACTTCACTTTTGCTCCAGATCAGTACATCTCACGAGAGGCAGGCACCAAAGGTAATGTTTTTGAGGACAGGATGCTTTAATAAGGTTAACTGCACTGTATTGTTTAGGTTTTTCTGAAATTTATAGAGGTTTGGGGAACATTTAGGTTATATAGCTGTTTTGTTGATCGCCAAATTGATGAACTGTAGGGCTGATGTTGACAAAGGTAAATTCCTGACATTGTTTACTCATGCTCACCTCGCTCCAAACCTGAATGACTTCATATTTTCTGTGGAAGACAAACGAAAGTATTCTGAACAATGTATCGCTGTTTTTGTCCAAACAATGAAAGTCAGTGTTTGGACCACAACATTTTTCAAAATATCTTCCATTGTGTTCTACAGAAGAAAGAACCTCAAAAAGGTTTGAAATGACCCGAGACTGAGAATGTCAGATCGAGAGTTTTGGAATTAAAGCAGGTTTGTAGTACATAATCTATTTTACATAAAACTCCCCCTGATGTAATGACATCTCAATCTGACTGTGGGCAAAAACGCTGTCTCAAAAAGCCATGTGTTATTAATACATAGCAATTGCTCCGTCTTCCCGGTAGTTTTCCGTAAAAAGTTCAATAATTGTATTATAAGACACTTGCCAGAAGCAAGACACCACTGTCCTCTTTTCATATTGCTGCAAAAAGCCACTTGCTCCAGAGGCCTCTTCAGAGGAAATCCATTTTTAAAATTAGATAAACCATAACCCAACTGCACAGATGAAAATATGCAGTCATTAAGCTCAGCTCAGCAAACAGTGGCTCATGCAATGCCTACAGTCACAGAAAACAACTCACTGTTTTCCAATGAGCGCAATATTTTCTATTTTCTCAATAGTTGGACCAATGCATAGTAAAATATTTGGTAACAATTTTAATATACATATTACACTGAGCATCACAAAATCATGTACTAGGATGGTACATACGCATTCCCTAGGTTCTGACTCCATGTTGTTGTGTCTGACTGCCTGAGCTGCACTCTGACTAGACTATATAAGGTGGGCAGGGTTCCCCCTCCTGACCCCGTGTGTTTTATGTTCACCCACCCCCAGCATCCGGAGGAGTGCACAAAGGCTGCCTCTGATACAGATAAGTACCTTTGTCTCTAGGGAACAATGAATCCTAACAGTCTGCATTAACAAGCTAAAAGGCACAACTTGCCTTTAATGTGCAGTTTTCCTTCCAAGGCTGTCCAGCTAATGGATGGATGTGGATCTGACCTGAGCTGAGCTCTCTTCCAAAAACATACACTGTAAAAAGTGCTAAGCTGCAATTGTTACGTTAAAGAGCTATTTCTACTTGATTTAAACCGTACAAACAGTTTTGTTGGTATAATTTAAAGCATTTAAGTGGATTCAGTGATGTTAAATAATATTTTTGAAATAAATATTTTTTTTCCAGTCAGAAACCACATTTCAAGGCATCCTATGTGCACTTAAAGGTGGGGTAAGTAGTTTTTCAAAAACGCTGTTGGATATTGTTGACATTTGAAACCAACCCAAAAAACCCACCCCTCTTTTCATTTCTCCGCCTCCAAAACTCTCCCTCCAATCCTAACCACCCTGCTCCGAGTCGGTCTCGAACCCGGGCCCGCTAATGGCTGTAATGAATCCGCTCTGTCTTTCGTCCACTTGCCACTAGATATCGCCCTCCTATTTCATGGACTCTATCCACCACACTACATGTCCCTTAAATCCCTTACCTTCATGTTGACTACTGCCCAGCTGTAGCTTATCTAGTTCACTATTTAAGTTTACTCTGTAGCCCATGTTATTAGCGAAGTCTTAATCCTAGTATTACAATTCCGAGCGTTATATCCCTGTCTTGTTTGCCTGTTTCTGTTTTTGATGTTTATCTGCCTGCCCTCTGACCTGTTTGCCTGGATTATTACTACGAGTCTGCCTGTTCCCTGCCACTATTGTTTGCTGTTTATTGACCATTGCCTGTTTGACCACGTTTTGTCATTGGATCTCATCCCGTTGACTCGTCATTACAATGGCGCTAAACACCGCATTCTCTAGCCGTCGTCAGTGCGCAGTGGTTTACCTGCACAACTCTCACTAGCTGGCCCGTTACATACACAATGCAAGAGTGGATGTCTGTTAATCACAGCTGACGTGCAACACAACGCTTCACGAAAAATGAAGCACAGATGATGAACGAATGACGCGCAAAAACAGTGTTTTTGAAAAACTACTTACCCCAACACCAATCCCAGAATTCTCTCCAACAAGCTCAGAAAAAAGAAAATGCAGGACAAAGTGAGAGTAATGTTGGCTGTATTTGAATATGCACCTACAAGGCCAAAACAGAATGTAAAAGAGTAGCATGTCTGAATGCACAGCATTCATAAAACAGTGGGTACCCAGTAACTACTACTGGTGAGATTTTGAACAGCACATCTAATAGGTTGAATGCTGAATGTCACAAGAACAAACAGGAAAACAGGTCTCATTGCGTCCACTTGTCATTCAAAAAGTGTTAACAAAAGTACAAACTGATGGCGATTTCAACATTGACTTTAAGGTATTAGCTAACCGAGGCTGGGTCTTTGTATTGCTAGCCTTTTAAATGATTTAAATATCTATATGTTAGTGAGAAGATAGAGATAACTTTTATTTATGAGTTATGTTAGTGAGAGATAACTTTTGGATATCAATCTGCATATGTGATTAGACGTTGGTTACACTCATCTTTGCTCGCTCCTTTGAAGGTACTTTGAGTAAAATGGCTCTATATTTAATGAATCGCACACAAAAGACTCGGACCTAAAGAGATGCAACCTATTTTCCAGAATAAGGACGTTTGTTGTACATATACCCCATGTTCAATATATTATGAGAGTTTCTCAATACTGATGCTTCCTTGTTTCCTCACTCTTACTGTATATCCTCCAGCCCATGACCTGGAAACCGATCAAACTCAATTATCTTGAAGGAGATCTCAATTCTCTAATTGCACCGCGAGCAGGAGAGGAACGAGGAGTGACTCTTCCTAAAGAGTCATGAGCGAGGATACACAGCTGCTTACATGCATTTAAGGGGCTGTTTACGCAACAGTTTTCAAATAAAAACAGAAATTCGTTTTGACCGTTCAATTACATGACAACACATTTTAGAGGCCTGAAAACGCAAACTTTTGAAAAGCGGTTTGAAAATTTTTTTTTTCTTGGTTACTTTAAATCCATTATTGAGTTTCCCATACAGAGAGTCGTGAAGTTTCTAACTACACAGAACATGTCAAATCAGTCACTTTTGAGTATCCGTGACAGTTAGTATGCTACCTAATATGTAGGCAACTAAGGTTCTGAAACAGTAATAATGTATGCAACTATTTCTGTAAGCAATCGTGTGAATTGAAACAGCACCTGGCTGTCATATGTAACAAACACCAGTGCAGATTAATGGAGATTTCCTATGGGACTTCAAAAGCAGATGCTCACAAACACGCCAGTTCACAGCGAGAATCAATTGCAGCATTATGTGCGCATTCGCTTCATCTTTCCATATTCATTTAGGTGATGAAAATGGTAAACTTGCACCTAATGGGATATCAGCTAGCAGCGGGGAGAATTTTTTAGCAACCCGCTAGCAAGTCCACACATGGGTCTATTTGAAGGAGGTGATCGCTAGCTAGCATGTGTGTGGGTGTTTTAGCAACTGTATGCATGCATGATTAACGGCTCTGTGGGCGTATGTTTTTGCATCGGTATTAAAAGTTGTCCATTTGAAATGAGATATACGGCCTATACGCTTCTTTTCGTAATCCCTATACGACTGAGTGGATGTTGCATTATACTGTATACATTTCCAAGATCCAAAGAGGTTGCAGTGACCAAAGTGCAGCTGACAAACACACTGCGGGAACAATAAAGCTCCTTTCATTTGGTGTAATGTGCCAATAAAGGCCCATTCACGATGAAGCTCAAACTGGTGCGCAACGTTTTGCTACGGTTTCCGGGTTGTACGACATGTTTCCTGGAAATCGTGTGCAAGGGGTTTGAGATACGTTTTCTCATTTAGTGGGTGTGTCAAAAATGGCAGCCCAATCAGCAGCAACATGTATAGCAAATTTGTTACACAATAGTAAGTGCTTTACATAAAAATGAGAAATAAAATAGGTACTAAAAAAAGTAAAAACTAAATATAAAACTCTTTAAATTAGAATTTATTACCAGGAGATAAAAAAGATAATTAAATGCGAGGCAAATGTTGTATCACAATAAATTTCCACAAATACCTTCACTCGATTGGGTTGTCCTCTTTTATGGACTAGGTGCACAAAATGGCGCCGTTGAGTTGTGGTGATTTGAGTATGCGCATGGTTACTTCCGCTCATGCCCTTCCAGTCTTAGTGACGCTTGCATTTGGTGCCAGAAGAAACTTAAATATGAAACTTGGCGAGATAAAATGAATGTTTTTTTTTTTAAATTAAAGAGAAGATGGAGGTTTATCAGAGACGCAAGAAAATATCCTTCTTATATTATTGTGTAAGTTAGCTCTGTGTGTTAATTCAACGAGATGCATGGAGATCTTTCTCCAGTTGATTTTGAAGCTCAAGATCAGCGGTGATCCATCATGATGATCTAATGTTTACTATTGTCAACCGTTTCCTTATCAGAGATGAATAAACATGGGAATATGAAATGGACTCAGTGTATACTTTAGTAACTTTATTTGATAACATTATCATCACTGTATAAGAAGCCAATGCAATTTAAATGCATATAATTTTGAGTGTTTGTAGTTCCCCTGTGGGTTATTAGAGTAGGCATTACTGTAATTGTATATGAGTACGCCCCACGGGTTTAGTCATTAATCTAACCCATGCATGCGTTTAAATGCCATTGGCTAATATATATATATATATATATATATTACTATTTTAAGTAATGTAACAGATTCTATAAACAACTATAAGAGATCATTTTCGGTTTTCTCTGGCAGTAGCATTGACGTAAATCAAAACCGGAAGTATCCATGCGTATGTAACCCCTCTACCCGGGTCCTACTCGACCCGCTCCGAGTCGGACGCTCTAACAAGGAGGCTAAAGACTGCAACCTCTAGTATCTGTCGTTATAGCATCTCTTGAGGTCAGAGGAGTGAGGTTTACTCGCACAGCAACTACTAGCTGGCCTCCATTACACTCACCCCCCCCAAAACCTCACTCCCATCAGAGTCACGGCACCAATATAACCCCTTCACCCGGGTCCTACTCAACCCGCTCCGAGCGGGCCTCGAACCCAGGTCTTCCGGCATGCGAGTCGGACGCTCCAACAAGGAGGCTAAAGGCTGCAACCCCTAGTGTCTGTCGCTATAACGTCTCTTGAGGTCAGAGGAGTGAGGTTTACTCGCACAGCAACTACTAGCTGGCCTCCTTTACACGTACACTCGCTGATCGAAAATCCAAAATGGCGGTAGCGTAGAACTTGCCCATTCTGGAAGGCAAGGGCAGTGACTATTTTGCAGTATTAAACAGGTATTTATAGCGATTTCATCAGACCCCGAAAATCCTTCAAAAAGCCTTCTCAGCTCCCATAGTTGCTCCCTCAGCTCTTGCATCATCAGCACAGCTTTGCAAAAAACGCGTTGCAACGTTTTGTCGTGGCTGAACGCAGCTCTGAATCAGAATCCATCCTGCTTTAAAGAGCTTGAGCATTTAAAGTGACATTTAAACTAAATATTACTGTGCGTTGGTGTGGACGCTAGCTATAGTTCTTGGTATGAACGGGCCTCAAAAGAGTTTATTGAGCGTGTTGAACACTGATAAAAAAAGAGGGCCGCAGAAGAGTGTAATAACGTATTGGGTTTGGATCAGCAGCGGTTGCTAGCAGCATGCAGGCAGATTATACTGGATCAATGTGCACATGTTTAATGCATCAAGCCCTGTCTACCCAGGGGGCAAAACACAGTGAAATTACACTGAACTTGTAATGGTACAATGCAAAAATAGAGTCAAAGCTGCATAGGTGAGCAGAAAGGGGGGAAGGAATACAAAAGGAAACTGTGAACCTTGCACAGAGGAAGTTCGACCCTATTCCCTGTCTCGCTGGCCCCAACTCTGGACAATACTCGTCTACTGAGAAACAATAGAGGGGAGGGGAGGGGAGGGTGTCTACTGGACACAGTGTCCACTTTAGTTGCCCAGTGTAGCTTTTTACAGTTCTCAATGAGATTTTTTTTATTTATCTCCAACACTTTAAAAAAAAAAAAAATTATTATTATTATTGTTTTATAAGAGTGACACTCATACACAGACTATGGGAGACATACTGGCATTTCGATTGTTTTAATTTTATAATTACCACGCAATTAAATATTGGAGCATGATATAAGTGGACAAAATTTTTGGCTTGGCATGCTAATAAGAATGGAGATAGAGCTATAAAAAACAAAAAAAAATAAACTGGAGAGCAAATGTGAGCTTTTGATGCCACCTTGTGGGATAAAATATAAGCTACGACTACTGGGGAATTAACTGACTGCTTCAAGTTGTATTTTAAAAAATAAAAAGCTGTTGTAGAAGAAAGCGTGACGTCTTAATATTTTTTAGTTTTTGCCACATTTAGTCATTTAGACAATAAAAGACACATGCAATTTAAACTACAGTAAAAATATTTGTTTATTATTGCGAAGCTCTCAAAAATACGTTTTATTGTTGTGATGTTTATTAAATGTTTAATAAACAAAACCTTGCCGCCTATTACTGTTCAGTGTGGCGCGCGCCAAGTAGGCACGTGCTTGTCAGTTTGTTTGAAAAATAACCGTCGGTCTTGTAAAGTCATCGTCCAACATCTAATATAGTATTTTATAGTAATTTAAATGTTACTTAGCCTGCATTCAAATGCCTTCGAGTGGCGATAAATATACACATTGCTAATTTAACTTTTTTTTTTTTTTTTTTTAAACGAACTACAAATGAGCACGAGACTCCATATGACATTTACCTGATTCCCCTTGATTCTTCTCACACAACTAAGAGAAAGGTGTTCTGAAAATGACTGGAAGCAGCGACATGAACATTTTTATCACCTGCAAGTGTGGACCTGGACGCTTAAACGAGTGCAGAGCAGAATCCTGCCACTCAGCGGAAACTCAAACCAGCTCGCTTTCACATGTCTACAGCACAGACTGCTGCTGGTAAGCGTTACTGCACTTTATCAGTGGTTTTTAAGAGTCCCAGAGTGTAAGCTTTTATTAGGGGTTGCAAAACCCTATTGTAAAAACCAGATTGGCCAATAGGTGGCGCTACAGCTATCAAAAGCGTGATATGGCTCATAACTCCTGAACCGTTTGTCCCAGACTCAAGTATGCAAAATTTTCCGCCATTTTGAATTTTGTCTAAAACGTACTTTTACGAACTAGCTAGTAGGTCTTTCGCCGGATTGGAACCAAACCACATGTGTATCAAAAGTTATCAAAAAAGTTTCTATTGACGGTCGCTAAGGGGCGCCAAAATGTTCGAAATGGGCAGAGCCACTTTTACTAAAATGGCTATAACTTGAGAAAGAAATTAGATGTTTTCACCAAACTTGGTATGCATGTATAGGGGCTCAATCTTTGGTCAAGATAAAAAAATAGCGTCGATTGGACTCTAGGTGGCACTATAACAGGAAAAAAAACATGAAAACGCCTACAACCCCCCGACCGTTAGTCCGATTGACTTGAAAATTGGTATGCAGTGTCTTGGTCCAAGGTGCCATGAAAGTCTTTGAGGACATTGGTGTATCTCAAAAAACATGGCCGCCATTGGCGTTTGAACACCTTTTAGACAAGGTTCATGGAGGCCGATTGGAACGATGCTCGATGGGCATGTTCGACTCATGGCCCTAGAGGTCTGTGAGAATTTTGAAAGAGATCGGCTCTGTAATCACATGGCGTTTCACACGTCCACACAATATGCATATCGTTTGACAGATCTCCTACTGAACAACCACTGCTGTCAATCAAATCGTTCATTAAATCCGATCAGAACAGTACAATTCTCTGGACTCTCCAGATCATTTCATTTAATTTTCATTTCATTTTTCATCATTTAGCAGACGCTTTTATCCAAAGCAACTTACAAGGGGAGCAATTAGGGGTCAGGTGTCTTGCTCAAGGGCACTTTAGTCATGGCATCAAAGGTGGAGAGAGTGCTGTTCATTCAAAATCCCCTCTTCCTATTCCTGCCGGCGTGGGAATCGAACCAGCAACCTTCTGATTACAAGCCCGACTCCCTCACCACTAGGCCACGACTACCCCTAGTGGGTCAAGATCAATAATTATAAAAAAGTTAAACTTTACTCGCTACAACAGGGTCATTTAGAAAATGGGCATGGCAAAATATACTCAAAAGTCTATAAATCCTAAATGAAGACTCAAAACGTAATGAAAATAGGTGAGCACGAGCAGCATATGACTCTAAAGAAGCATGCATACTTTTATTGAGATCTGACCATAGGTGGAGGGGGAGCTATAACTGTTTAAAAGCTTTATATATTATGTTGAATATATTATGGCTGAAAACGATCTTTTCCTGGTTACATGCTTGCTAAATAAAACTTAATATCTTTTTATGTATATGTACTTAAAGGTCTTAAATGCTTGAACCCCGATAAATGCTGCTTGCAGCTTTAATTGTTTTTTATTTCTTTTAATTCAATGTCTCAAGAACAAGAGGTAGGTCTAGGCTGTACATAATCACATTACTAACGTTATCACATTAAATCACATGAATATTTGGTTTGTAAAAAGTCCACTTCTGGTGTTCTCTTAATAAAATAAATAAATGTTTAACATTTTGTTCTTTACATTCCAAATGATCATTCTGAAAATAAAAACAGCACATAAAATACACAAATGTCTATCATAGACTCTTTCCAAAATAATCTTTGTGTAGATACAGAAAGAAATTCTTGTCCACAAAATTCTCTGGTGTATGGAATATTAATCTTTCCAAAACATGCTTAAGAGGATCAATGGAAGTATTTTGTAAGAAATTTCCTTGATATAAAACTTACTTTGAAGTTTCATTGCTTTGTCAGCAAATATTACAGATTTACAGTATTTATATTTACAGTATTTTTCCTTATAAATATATAATTAGGAAATACATTCCAAAGAGTTTCTCTATCCTTCACAAACTCTATCAAATATTTATTTGGAATATAAAGACTTTGGAATGTATTTCCTAATTATATATTTAATAAGGTATACTCTTTTTTTTTTTTTTTTTTTTTTAAGAAAGTGTATCCCCTTTGCTCTTTAGTGTTATAAATGACCTCCTTTTTAAAATAATGCAGCTTTTTTCTCCAAATAAAGTCATAAAGTATCTTATCCAAATTCTTAATCGCCTTAGGAGGCACATCTAATGATAAAGATGAAACAGATCTATAGATATACCCTGTGTCTTTGACAATAATACCATCTCAAATATTAATATACCCCTCATTAGCCGTAATTTACATTTCTTTGTTTGTTTCTTGTCTTCTCGCTAATCGGCTCAAAATGAAACTAACTCATTTGTTTTTCATTTTACAAATTACTACACCAAGATGTTACATATTCTCTGTTTCTGTAGAGCTTTGAGGGGAAACAATACAGAATTATTTAAATTTATGTTGAGGCCTGAAACAGCAGTGAATACTTCAATATATCTAATTATCAGTGTTTTCTGAGTGATCAGGAATTTACCTACAACTGTTATGAGCATCTCAGCTCAGAACAAACTCCTGAATTAACCAATGAATGCACTTTCCTTCCTTTACCACAATGTCCAAAAGCATAAAGGTCGATATTAAGCGACAATACAATTTGACACTCATATCGCTGTGCACAATGCTTTGAATTCACTTTTTAAAACTCGGTCTAAAGCAGCTATCGTTAGCATTAATTAATCAAGCTGTTAGTGGTTAGCATCAACAGACTAACACATGGCAACTAAAATATATATATATAAAAATTTTTTTTAAATAATAATACTAATAATAATAAATTAATAAATGTTTGTTGAATATGGTAGCATATGCTTTGACCATTTGTTATCATAGTGGTTTAGTTATAGTATCTTTGTGAGCATCCTTCATTACATTTATGAAATCCATCTTTCAAATTCAGAATATTGCTTTTAAACGGCAAGTAAATAAATCATAACAGGGTAAATTCGATTTAATAATCTGATGATTTTACAATTCTTAAGGCAAGACACCAGGTTAAGAGGGTAAAATTCTGGAATGTTCTGAAATGTTTAAATATGCATATAAATTGTTATCTAATTAAATATGTATTAATTTGCATCCATTTCCAGAATAGAAATATGAACACTGGATAAAACCAGGTTGATTTTTTTTTTTTTTTACAGAGAGGGTTTTGGATATCTCCTTTTTTATCTCTTCATAAATCAGAAGATACTTCCAAGAGCCAGAAAGCAATGTTTTTTGGAATACAATTTTATATAAACCAGACAAATGCCATGTGAACAAACATCTCGCTTAAAAACGCTCAGAATACAGATAGGAATAAAACTGGAATGTTTGGTGTAAATGGTGAAGGGGACCCGCTTTTAGAAAACGTCCTTTAAAGATTTGTAGTGCAAATGAAATCTAAAGACAAGTTATGAAACAATGAAAAATAATAATAATCTCAAAATTAAGCAGTGCATATTCTCTTCAATTCTCTGCCAGTTTCTAGACAAATCATGTCTTTTTGAAGTCCAGATGTTACTGCATCACCCCATCACAAATAACTCAAGAACTAAATATTCAAACAAAATTACAATAAGAAACATTCATTTGCTGTGAAAAAATAATTTCACTCATGCTTTTTTCTTTTGGGCTTTTTCTCCTTGTTTTATGAGAAATTCATTCAAATAACACTGTTCCACCATGTATGAGTCATTGTCAAATAAACCTTAAAAACCTTTCAAAATTACAGATTGTCATGTAAAGTTATTTTTCGGACCTAATGGTGACATTTTGACATTTGTTTCGAAAACAAGAAAAGGGAATGTTGATTTTTGTGAAAACAATTTATTGTCTTAAAAATTCTTTTAAAAAATCCAATATACTGCAGCTTCACAATCCCATGCTGTATTCATGTCTAATCTCATAGAAAATAGAAAAACAGCTACAGGCAAGTTTAAATTTCTCAGTGCTACAAAACATCATAATGTGCTAAAATATTAAAATATAGCTTAGAAAATAAAAAAATGTAGTATAAAAGACATAAAAAAAAGTTTGAATCAAGTCTAATAAGTTAACAAAATATTTTGAGAACTAGTCCTTGCATGTGCATTTTTGAGTTGTTCATAGAATGAATGAAGCATGGCTTACAGATTTCAGAATAGAAACGTCTCAGCCATGTCCTAGTCTTTGCACCATTTTAATTTGTCCATGTTCAGGCAGAGCTTCTCCAGGTACCTCTGGAGCTCCAGGAGGAACAGGTAGTTGAAGGTAACGGGGAAGGCTGTTTCTTCTTTGTGCACTGGGGTCTCAGGGTTGGGTAGGGGGCATCCCTGCGAGGTGGCCAGTGCCTCCAGCGTGCTCAAGAGAGTTTCCAAGTCCACTTGGACTTGCCGTAGGTGCTGGGCTGGAGGCACTCGCAGCCTCAACTGCAGGTAGCTCAAGTGAACAAAAATAGAAGTGAGGCCATCAATGGGAGTGTCAATGTCAGGGCCGAAATCAATCTCTGGAGACATCTGGAAGTGCTGTGGAAACAGATTTAGCGTCAGACATGTACTGAATTTATAAATAAGCTTCCCATATTTTAATTATTAAAGCGAATTTTCTGGACAATGAAAATACTGAGCTTGACGTGCATTTTCCACAGTGAAAGACTTAGGTTTTTACTCATATGCTCCCAAACATCAAGATGATTTTAATGCTAAAAAATAAAACCTTCATTGCCCAATAGAGAAAGAAATGATTTTCTACTCATTGAAATAACAGCTAAAATTTGTATTTTCAAAAAATATGTTGATGAAACTATGACTTTACATTGCTACATAGAATATTAATCCTAGAATATCATTATGTTTTTAAATGACTGATAATGAAAACTCAAAATTATAACAAGCTTTGCTCCCGTTCCAATTATAGTTCACCCAAAAATGACATTTACTCACTCTCATATTATTCCAAACCTGTGTGACTTTCTTTCTACTATGGAACGCTGTGGAGAAATTTGTCTCAGAAAACTGCAATGGGGAGCAAAGTTGTTTGGACCCCAACATGCTGAAAAATCTTATTTTATGTTCCAGAGAAAAAAAAAAAGAAAACATACATGGAGGTGATCAAATCACTGCAAAACATTTACCTCATCCTTGATTTTTTTAATTCTGCTGATGGTAGTTCGGGCCATGCTTCGTATCCGGTCCTCTGTAGCTGTGGGTCGGCTGATGCTAACGGCCACCAGGGCTGCCATCGAGAGGCAAAAGATCAGGGAAGAGTGCATCTTTCTGCAAAAGAACAAATCATGCTGTCATGTTTAATTGTATCCAAATGTCTCAAAAACTTCTGTTTACAAAAGTTACAAAAAAACTTAAAACAGTTACCCTGTTAAGTACAGTACAATAATGAATTAAATTGTAACAATAATTAATATTTTTATCAGTCTCACTGACAAAGTTCATATTGGGATGTTTAAGGTCCATGTGGACAAGAGTGTGAATGAGTGAGTGCTTACCTCTGGTGTGTTGATGTGCGTATTGAGAAACTCAAGCAGGAATCTCCCTTTTATAGCTATGGATGATTGACTCATTGCCCCAGTGAATCACCCTGCACCGGTCTACTCTGGTTTGCCCTTGAAGCCTGTAGAAGATCACGTCCACAAGTTCTGGTCCGAGACATCATACCCAGGGGCTCCAGGTAAGGACACTTCCAGTAAAGTTGTGGTTAATACATCTTGATAAATGACAATTGGGCCCCATGTTTTTGTGTATAAGAGTTTTTTCCGCCTCTGTAATGTATGTTTATACACAGACCTTTATAGTGCGTCATCTTTGTTTTTCATACTAACATCCTTTCCCCTCCAAAAAGTTTCAGTTTATGTTTCAAGTGTTGTTCACTGAAATGTGAGTTTTCACACAAATATTTGTCTCTGTAGGTTGAATATAGAACAGTAAACACAATGATCTATCATTTAAAACTTCAGTAGTATTTATCAAGTCATTTATTGATAAACACATTCAAATTAATGAGTTATTCAAGGTTAATTTGTAAAAAGATTGCATGGAAGAATGTATTTGATATTATAGTCTTTCTAGGGAACTGTCCTTCTTTAATTATTTCTTGTGTTTTAGAAAATGGTAGAAAATAGCTTAGTAAATAGTCAGCAAATGTTGTGCTGTTTTCTGTATTCACTCGGTTCCCATTTATTTTTCAAAGTAGAAAATTATAACATTTTACTGCCATTTTAACTTAATATTTACTTCTTATGAAATATTGAAGGACTTTTGAGTATACTAAGTCACTAAATTATTTATTGTAGATAAAATGATGCATAGTAAGGATCACAAATATCTGAAAAGGAAAAATCTCTTCTTATATTTCTCATGATATTTATGTGAGAGTGTTGTTACGAGGCCTAAACACGCAGTACTGTACTTCAAATTAATCTGTACAGTAATCTGTACTTCAAATCTGCAGTTCTTGGGGAAAAACTAGGCCTTGTGACTTCATTATGTCGTAACCATGGACAATAAGAAAGGCTGCATGCAAAGGCTTAGGCAGCGGGCTTGTGGCCTTGCCGGCCTGTCAGTCGATGACTTTGCAGGCAGCATTTGTGCTTTCTGAAACTGATTTCGTACAGAATTCTGATGATCTAGGACTAAGTAGATAGCGCTTTGGTCATGACTAAGCTAATATTTAACTAATTTAGTTGTTCGAAATATGCATTTTACTGATCAACTACAACTTTCCGTTGCCATTTTATTCATTTTTAGTTTAACTGTCACAAGATCGAATGCATTGGGTGGTGGACATCTATGCTTCCTCAAAAATCGATCATTTCAAGTTATCTCAGTAGAAAGGATACAATCACAAGATATAGACATTGTTTACCTCCTATACTTCCATATGGCGCCAGTGAAGGCAGCATTTTTCTGCTTTCGGACACAGACAAGAATCTCAGACAAGAATTTAGATTTGAATAATTAAACAAGTCTGGCTTGTGATGAGCACATTACAAATCAAAACGCATGGACATGTTGTTGATCAAAATGTGCTGTTTGTGACTATATAATTTCTTACATACTTCATGACTTAGTCATGTTTCCAAATGTATTCCCCTACGAGTGTTTTTGTATTAGTACATTTGAGCTAGCATGATTACCGAATGTCTCACGGCCAGTATAGATTTTTTTTTTTCATTTAAAAATATGAAATAGACAAAAATCTTCTGGGTGGAAGGCAAAAGCTGACGGAGCTCTTTGTGGACTCTCTGGAAACTGGCTGGAATGGTGTGACATTCCTTTAATGCCCTGAACTGTGTGTTCATGATCATCCGTGTTTCCCGTCTCTCGTGTCTGAATACTTTTGCGTGTGCTTGAATGAATGAGTGTGTGTGTGTGTGTGTGTGTCTGTGATGTAATTCCCGAAGGCTTTCAGTGTAAGTTCCTGGAAACTACACGCTTTGGATTTCATTGGCTTCACATTGCTTTTGCTGAATGTTAGTTGAAAGTCGTTTTACTTTTCTAGAGATGAGCAAAGACTTGACGGTGGATATTTACAGCTGAATACAATACTGTGTAGTTTCAATCTGATCTTTTTTTAATCTAAAAGTAGTGTATGTGTTGATAGTCACAGATGGCTTTCAATTCTGCTCGACACAGTTTCAGTAAAGAGTGTATACATATACATGTTACATACCCAGTAGTTTTTATGTAATAGTATTTAAAATAGTATATTCGCTTGTTAATGTAAAGGTAAAAAGTTTAACAGTTTGCTTGTATGTTACAGCTGCTTTAGTGTTCCGACAGAAGCAGACCTGAAGTAAACTTGCTTACATTAGTTAGTTACCCAAAGAAATTACTGTTCTCTTTCGAAATGGAAAAAGCACTGCATCCTGAGACACTGTGGGGAACGCCTTCGCGTGACTGGTACCTTAAGCAGCTGTAAAACCACGGCAATCCTTTGTCCGGCAACAGCCTATGACGTCATACTAGTGTTACCAGAAGGTAGTTGTTTTTTTCAAAGGTAAGAAGTTCAAGTGATATCAAGATACTTTATTAATTTTTTTGGTTTGTTTTCCCAGAAAAGTAAGACTATTATACAACTTTAATACAAACTTCTGTTAAAAGATACTGTAGTCATATTTTAGGTGTACAGAGACGACCTTAGTGTTACCAGACATGGACCGAAAGCCACACAAGTCCAGTTTTGATTCTATGGGCTCTTAATGCGGCTCTAGTCGGGACCCTGTGTGATTCAGCTGACCATCTCCCAAAGAAAACAGTGCCTTGACAGATTTTTTTTGCCAAACAAAAGGCTTTGGGTCAGTTCCAGCACTGTTACGGTAAACCTTTATTGGTTTTCATGGAGTTTCATGTCACTGTTTTGTCTTTTTGGTTTTGTTACTGAAGAAATAATTTGATAGGCTAATGCTGAATCATATTTTAATCACAAACTCATTGACATGCTCACTTAGACTCGTATGTAAACACAGGCCAGATTGTTTTAGAGTCTGTGTGTCCGATAATGAGGATTTGAAATCCAGCTCTGACCTTTTGTTTTCACTTACTGGTAGCCCATTTGGCCCTTTCATGCTCTCAGACACAGTTGGTTTGATCACACATTAATTCACGCTACACTGAGATCCAGTAATGTGTAAGAGATGAAATCAATGGATGATACACTATTGGATCTGAAATACAGAATGTTGTGTTAATTCACAAATTTCATTTAATTTTTTTAGAGCTGATTTTTGGTCACTACATAATTCACATGCATGCTTTCATTTCAGTTATTTCACAGTTTATTCTATTATTCTTAAATATGGAAAAAAGTTTATGCACACGTTCAACTGACACAAGTGCTCTTCCCGTAAACTGACAGTTCATTAAACCTCTGCTTGTTTTTTTTTTTTTTTTTTTTTTTCAATTTTAATGTGACGCATATTCATTTCCTGTACTTTTCCCAAATTTACTGTCAGAGGTTAATCCCAGATATCCAGATATCTGACGGCATTCAGGAAATTGACACAGATTTATAACATCATTCATAAAAACCTGAGGATTTTAATAGTCAGAGCTTTCTTTGGTCATCATTACTGTGCAAATAAAAGAACATGAGCCAGCAAAAACAGTGGGAAAACAGCAATTTCCTGTATTTAATAGTCAGTTAGATATGCTTTAACGAAGAGAAATTGTAGAAAAAAGAATCATTAGAAAGGTATTCACATAAAATCCACTGGTGCATGTTTCCTCCTTCTCCTTGGGTGTTTTCTACAATACAAATGTTCATTATGTCATTGGGGAAAAATGGCTTTTACATTTGGTTTTTCATAAATCACGTGATTTTGTTTCTTTAGTATTGAATGCTGTATTGAATGTTTATGGGTTTAGTCTGATTCTGCTCAGTCAGCTTGGACACGGTTATCATTTCTTGCACTTTGTCCAGGATTTCCATCTGTTTATGATTAAGTGGCAGACACAAAGAAATATTTCTGCGCATAATTTCCAAATCTGTGGCTTTACCCAGCTCTGATAAGAGTCACAGACTGCTTTTGTCACAACCAAACTTATAAAACCATTCTGATGCGGGTGGGAGGAGGGGTTTATCTGGAAATCATGTGCTGCATAATGAAACCAGGATCCAAAACTCTCCAAATATGGATACCTATGTGTGCATGGGATACAGCATGAAGGATGCATCCTGTATTTACCAGCAAAGAATTTACTATTTCAATTCCAAATGCATTCATTTTTATTGCCGTTGTTGATGTATTTCAAAATACTATTGAGTGATAAACACTGGCTCACAGTATGGTTGCGTGTACTGACTTCATCAACTGTAGTCATTTCCAGCATTTATAAAATATCACAGCATTGCACTGCTCCAGAGAATCTCCTGAACAGGTCAGCAAATATACAAATTGTGTATTTGTCGCCATGTCATTTGTTTAGGCTGATCTTGTGTGAAGATCACATCAGATTTTGAAAACAGGAGGTTCCTGCAACTACATCTTTGATGGATAAACACATATTTATGGGTATATTGTAGTTTTTTCCCCCTGTACACAATAGAACTGAGGCTGGAGAGCTATGAAAACTGCTATACAAGTAAACTGTAATTAATTAAATAGAAACCGAATTAAATAGTCAACTCTCTACACACTCAATCAAACGTTACATTTTTAAGTAGAAAAACTGAAATAGTATTTTCTTGTAAAATGTGTAATCTTTGTTTTATTTCCTACTTTGAAAAATATTTTTACAGTGTTCCAACTCTGATTATTCAAGCAAAAAGGTTTGGTGTATTTCATCCGTTTGGCTCATTTTAAAATCTCTGTTTGATGAGAAGAGAAATTATTATAACTTAGAGGATAAAAAATGACCAGTAAGCTCTCCCTCAGCCCCAGGTCTTGTGCACCGTTTCTCTTGAACTGAAAATGTGAGCGCACTACTCACTTTGACCTGTAGGAGGGTTCACTGAGTCAGGTTTCAAATACGAGAGAAAACCATATCAGGGTAAATACAAATGAGTCAAGAGAGTGGGAGGGAATAGTAGAACAGAGAGAAAGGATATTCCCTCATAAAAAAGAAAATGAAGAGATTGAATTGTCCAATATGTATTAAATGTTTCTCTATTTTTTTTCATAAGACAGGATATTAGACAGTTATGAGTGCAAAAGCCCATGTGGTATGTAATTAACGATTCTGGTTTCTAACTGCAACCTTTACATCAAATTTATTAATTTAGCATATGCTTACAAATAAGCAAAACAACAATGTAATGATGGTTTGATCATCATTTGGGCAGATGTCAGCCACACAGAAAATGCAGGTTGTGAATGCAGTCAAAAAAGTACTGGTATTATAACAAATCATTTCATTTCAGAATTTTTCTTGTAACTTGCTAAAAGTGTACTTGACACCATGACGTTCAGAGATGACACGAATGCAGAAAAGATTCACACAACGCCGAAATACACCAAACATCATTATTTTAATTACAACTTATGGTTACATTTAAAACCTTTCTAACAAAATACCATTATTAAGGAATAATTAAATAATTGATTAAAATGAAACCTTTATTAGCAAATTTACAACTAACAACATCTACAGTTGTGACTTCATTAGATCCGTTACAACATGGAAACCCTAAAAGTGGCTCCACAACAGCACGTCCTATGCTGATGACATCGGCGGAGCACTGCTCCATTTCCCAAGGCTAAATGGTGACACAAATTGTGTGCCATGTCTTTGGATCATAATTCAAAAGGACTAACCCCGTCTCCAATATGAGGGTCACATTGTCTTTAGAGGGATTATGTGTTTATATAAAGAAAGGAAACAGGAAATACTTTGAATAATAAGATTACGTTCTCTAAATTCTCAATAATGTCATAAAGCTTTTCTTTATGAGTTTATGGGTTTCTCTGACTCCACTCTCCTGCTAAACAGAGATTTGATACCTATATTTATTAAATCTTAATTTGAGTGAACCTGATTTAAAGCATGTGGTCTCCTTTTTTGTAAAGTGCATGATCTCTTAGAGAAGAACGGAGACAACGGAAAGGCCTGCGGCTAGTAGAGTCACATGACTAAAGCACTCAGTCGGTGTCCCGGTAAATGGGCAGGAAGTTATGGGAATAAATGCTCTTGGTTAAAAAGCACAGGCAAGATGCCCATGGACCTGGCTGAATACCCAACTGTCATATCTTGCGGCTGTTATAGGCACTAAAAGAGAAGCTGGTTGCCATTCATATAAGATCTTCATGACCCATTTAAGCTTTTTCTTCTGTGTGTTTCTGGTCTTTTTAGTGCTTTTCTATATTGTATTGTATGATGCATTATATGAATGACAGTCTATGGGGTTCATTCAAATAAGTTTTTTTTTTTTTAAATATATTATAAAATAGAATATTTATAAAGGTAATGAATTATGTGATTACTATATTTCTCCTCCCATAGAAGAGAAAAAAAATCAATACTAAAAGGAAAAAAAACACTTTTATTAATCTTCTCAAAGGTTTTATAGGCTAATGTCAGATTTTTTTTTTGCATTAACTCATAAACAGTAA
Source organism: Opsariichthys bidens (assembly GCA_037194245.1). NCBI lineage: Eukaryota > Metazoa > Chordata > Actinopteri > Cypriniformes > Xenocyprididae > Opsariichthys > Opsariichthys bidens. Next base: position 11,348,880 of record CM074287.1, on the reverse strand, counting down.
AATGCAACTGAAAAATGATAAATATGTGATATAATGTATATATTACTGTACCATTTCATGTCTAATAAAATAGTTCCGTATTGCTCTGAATGGACCATTTTATTAGACTTTCTGAGAAAAAAAGGTCCCACTTTATATTAGGTGGCCTTTACTATGTACTTTCATTTAAATTAATCATTTGATACAATGCACTTATTGTGTAAATACATGTTTTTACATTGTACTTATATTTAAAAAAAATACATTGGTAATTAATTTCTGTAATTACATTCATAGTTACACTGTTTATACCCGATACCACCAAACCTGTCCCTAACCTTATACGTCCCACCTGTGTTTTGTAACACAATCAATACATTGTACTTATATTTTATGAAAGTATATTGTAGTTAAGGCCACCTAATAATATAAAGTGGGACAAAAAAACAGGGCTTTATTAATTTTAATCGATTTCTTATCTTGCAATTGCTATACATTATAAATATAATATAACTTAGCAGTATCAGTTACTTAGTAGACCAACAAGGTTACTAAATTCATCACAGTTCATGCTGTGCGTCACATTTGTGGTGAGGACTGAGCCTTAATTTCTGCTTCTGTTTCAGTTCTCCTTCACCTACTGTGTTTTTAGTTCATTTGAGACTGTATTTTGGTTTATTTTAAATAGGAAGACAAGTTATATTAAAATATACAAGGTCTGTACATTTTCCATAAGAAAATGTGTTGCTGAATCTATGGAAAATATGTTTTTTATGGCTGTTTTAGAAATTTAATTTGCTATTTAACATGTATAATCTTAGCTTCTGTCTTGTTCAAACAACAACAACAACACTTTTTTTCCACTTCTTCTTCAGTGATCTGGGGTTTGATGTAAATTTTGAGAGCTTGATATATCTGTTAAGATGATTTGGTCCTCTGCAGATACTTTTTGGGGTAAGGGCTTCCTGGCTACTCGTTCAAGGAACAGCAAGCCCAGACCGCAAAAAGACCTGAAAAGGACAAGACAGGGACCTGGAAATCAGCTTCCTATATCTGAACAGAGAAAGGGAGAGAGGGAAAGGGGAGGGAGAGAGAATGAAATATGAATGTCAGCCTTCTTTCATTAAGAAAACATTTCTTAAAAACAACAATGAACACACACACAGATATTTCTCCGTATAGAACAGGGTAGCTTAACGATTTGGAACCAGGAAAGACTTTGATTTTTACCACTATACATTTGCACAATGTAAACGATTAAACTTGTCTTTACTTGACAGTTCCGTGCGCTCTTTGACAGTGTTCAATCCTGGCTAACAATTTTGTTCCTGTGGATCGCGTTTATGACGTGCAGCCTAAACTTCACGCGTCAGTCCACTTACAACAACTACGCACCTCGTTCTCGCGCATAGTGTAAGAAAACAACTCCTGCAGCCCATATTCGTCACTGTCATTTTTCCCATTTGCGCAAGTTCAAATATAATTTCACATGTGAAATTTTGCCAAAGTGCTCCCTGAGACCGATGTGAAACGCCCTTTAATTTGTAGCACCTCTGCATTATATTCTGCGTCTTATTTGTTCGCGGGCCAAAGATGGTTGGGGTCCAGCGGAGTAGATGACGTAGGTATCCGTTAGGCTTACCTCACTAAATGCGTCATATGTGTAAAAGTGTCGCCCTCCCATGCGCGCTCTCCTCCCTTTTCTGATTGCGCCTCTGACACAGTTCCTTTTAACGACTTTTTTTGTCTCCCAAATCAACCACCAAAATCTAATAGGCCTTTATCCAAGACTTCAAATCATTTTAACCTCTGTTTGTGTATATGTTCTCACGTGTCTTGTGTGTGAGAGATGAAACATATGTGCGTATGGCGAAACGCAAAGACCAACGTACTGGCTGGTGTGGTGTATTCGGGTTGATTGAAGGAGGCGTGTTAATTACACGGGTGCTGTCCGTTGTGCTGAACGGGCTGCTGTCCGCGGTGCTGAAACCCACCCGCCGCGGTGAACGCCCTGTGCTGCACACACCCACAGTTTGTGGAGGAGATGGGGAAAGAAGGGGGTTTCGTCACACCGATGATACTAACACAGGTGCTTGCAATCTGTAACACGAGATTGAACGTATTCAAAAACGACAATATTAAAATCACTTTTTGATTTCTCTTCTCTGTGTGTATAAGTGTAGCTGTTTTAGGGGTGTGTGCATGTCTGTGATATTCTCTTTTATTGCAAGGGTGTTCGCTTCCGATGTATGTTTGTAAGAAGGTTTCAATGGATACATTTAATCAAGTGGAACGTTTATAAGACAATCCTATAGTACTTGTTGCTAATGCTCTTGCGCTACCCTAGTCGGGTTGGTGTAGTACTAGACATAAATCGTGTAGATATGACTGTCAGTTCTATACATGCCACTGGCCCACACCATATAAAGTATATAAAAGCATTTACGAATCGGACGGTTAACATACTGTGTGTTTGCGTTGTATTTTCCCAGGCGTACTCGTAGGCGCCTGTTCCACAGCACATTCAGTCACGAGTCAGCATTTGAAAAACACAATGAAATAATTGGAAGTGATTTTAGACGATTACAAGCAGACATAAGTCAGGACTACGAAATGATGCACATTTCAACAGTTGTAATTGCTCTAAATGAGGTTTCAAAGCGCGCAAAGGGGCGCAGGGCGAAGCACGCGCGTTATAGCTCATTTATAGGCGCTTATAACCCGCTCCACAGAGACCATCTGAAACAGGGTGTTTTCTCCATGTGTTGAGTTCACAGATGAAGACGGAACATGCATTAGACTGTCTGTCAGAAAGTCAGAAATACATTAGCAATGCTTCTACCAAGCCCCGTTAGACGGGGATGACTCAAGCCAACGCGAGCGTTAAAAGAAAATACATGTCAGACTTACCGTGTGATCGATGCTTCAAGGAAGACGAGATCTTTTTTTCTTTTGCTTTTTTTTTGTAATAATAATTCCAATCAATTCGAACGTGCTCCTCTCACGTCGGTCTTTAATGTTTTCAAATGACACTCTGTTGTGTTTTTGTACATTTTAAACTAATCCATTTTGTCCTTTCCGCGTTTCTGGAAAATACTGCAAAATCTAATGGAAGCGCTCAATTCCTCCAGTCTGCTGTTGACCTGCATTGACGTCATTGCGTCATTAGGTTTCCCCTGGAAACACAGGCGTTCCAAAAATAGTAACACATTAATTCAACTCTGGCTGAGGGTTGGCGCGAGCGACTATTTGTATCAATCCATAATATTCTGATTCGCACCCTCCCCCTACATTGTCTTCTTCTTCTTTTTCTTCTTCTTCTTTTCCTCCTTCCTCCTTCCCTTCTTCAGAGCGTTAAAGCTCTCAAGGACGAGTGGCGCGCGAGCAGGTACGACTTTACGACTATTTTAAGGAGCGGGCAAGGTTACATAAATATCAAAGTGAGGGACAGAGCAGAGGAGAGTGTTCTCTGGTTTGTTTTATTCCCGCCCGCAATCAAAAAATGGTAGTAAGAGCAGAAACAGCGCCACGAGGACAAAAATAGAAAGTGCCGAGCGCGAGCAGTCATATGTCTGGAGAGCTCGTGAGTCCTCGCGTGTTTAGTGTGGCGCTCTACTAAAGAAAGCGTACAAAACAAACAAAGGAAATCGTACACCATGCATATTGATCACGTAAGCGCATTTTTCTGCAAACAAACACTTGATTTGGAAATATTAATAGGGTTTGCAATGGTACGATCACCATTACATTCTTCTCCATAGCCTCAAAGACACAGCCACTCACTCATTCCCTGCTCAACCATTCATTCATTCTTCTCCAATGTCACGCGTTTGATGCTATCGATGTGGATTCACAGAAATCTTTTTTTTTTTCATGACCAAAACCCAGCAGGCTGCACGTGAGCGCCAACATCAACCAAGCATTAATTCATTAATGAAATGCATCGGCCACTCCCTTTATGAAATGGTATCCTTCACTGTGTCTACGTGTTGATGCTGAAACAGAAGCGTTTCGTATGCGTGTGAAGAATCTCCTCAGCTTCTATAGCTGTGCATTAAATGGTACAGATTGTGCTTGGATGTATTTATTTTGAGGAAGAGGAACCAATAGGTTAACCAAAATTGAACCTATTGATAGCATAATGATTGATCAAGTCGAGTCAAATTTATATAGCGCTTTTCACCAAACATATCATTTCAAAGAAGCTTTACAAAAATTCATGATGTTAATGTTTATAATATCTTAATATCTTTATGTGTTGTCGCATTCAGCAGATTAGATCTGGCTTCAGATTTTGTGAGAATGAACAACCAAGCAGTTGAGATTTGCTCTTCTGTGGTTTCCAGTTTTTAAAATACACTGTATAATTTGTTTAGGCAATTCCTCATAGTCCGTTGTATTGTTAAAATGAGAAAATTATGTTGATTACTGTAGATTCTAAAGAATTTTATGTGCTGTTACTCTGCTAACTATTTTAATCTTTACAGCCTGAAGAGGTTGAAGGAAGATGCTACAGGACAATACAAGCGCCCCCAGAAAAAGCCACACATAATATCTATAATATCAGTCTGATGACATTGATACATTTTAATCAGCATTTGTTGTAAATAAATATAGCACAGCACTTATTGCTTGCAATTATTATTATTTGCCATTATTACTGCACTGTATTTAAGAGGAATTATTTTTAGCTGACATATGTGTGCATGCTATTGTGGTGTTCTTTGGATTGATTTCTTTTTTCTTTTTTTAAATCCATGAATCAAGGGTTAAATCCACTTTTCTGTAGCAACCTAGCACAGGCTTTTTTTGCAAGATTTTGCTAAATGGCAAATCATGAAACAAACATCATTAATCATAGAGATTTAAATATGTTCTTGTTTTTACAACTATTGCTTTTACAGTAAACTGCAGACATTCTGTGATAATAGGAGGCTTGCAGTTGCAGTATTATGCACAGCATATAGTGACATTTTTAACCTCTCTCTCTCTGTGTGTGTGTGTGTGTGTGTGTGTGTGTGTGTGTGTGTGTGTGTGTGTGTGAGTGTTCTAGTTCAATAACGTTTGCTGTATATCACCTATACATTCAGGCTGGTTGAGATGTGAAGTATGTGAGTGTCACCTTTACATTTTGTTAGTTAGCATTATTTTCTTTTTCCATAAAAATCAAGCAGGTCATCAGCCCTCTTTAGCAGAGGCTCCACTCTATCCGTGACAGAAGTGTCAGCAGGCTTCTGCTCTTTTAACTGTTGATGCCATCTACTGGTAAAAGAGAACAACTGCAGATGTAGACAACTGCAAAGGAACTCCCCCAAAAGAGAATATTAGAAAAAAACTCTTGTTAATGTGAAGATGAGGATTCGGGTCTTCCTCGAATATCAGTTTAGAAAGTTTTCATTGAACTTCGTTGGTAAATTCTGCTCAAGGTTAGCGAGTTTGCTTAAAACATCCAAGGATTTGAATCTTTTCCATTGAAGGCAAATTAAATTGAAATTAAAGTTGAATTCCATTGAAATTAAAGTTTCAGAGAAACTATGACTATGTTTTAATGTAAATACTTTGAGAAATACCATTATTGTCAATATCAGTTAAAGTAAAGACTTAAAGAGTTTGTATGTCTGAGTAATAAAAGGCGAACAGACAAATCTTGACTGTTTGCCCAAGAATAGGAAATTTAGTGACTTTAAAATAGTTTGTTCAAAAAATGAAACTCATTATTCATGCCATTATTAATCCTTATGTCTTTTGAAACCTGTATGACTGACCCTCTGGAACACCAAAGGAGATGTTTAATGTCCAAGCTGTTGTTTTCCATAAAGTGAGAGCAAAAGGTGACCACAGCTGTCCTTCAAGATTTTCATTTGATAACTAAAAATGCAGTCCTCACTCAAAGTTATTGAACGGTTTGCCATCCCTGGGTCCTCATATATATTCAGTGTGAAGAAAACTGCTCAGGAATTCTGCTTAGACATTCCTTTTGTGTTCCACTGATGAAAGAAAGCCATATGGGTTTAGAACAACATGAGTGAGAGTAAATGGTGACAGAACATTCATTTTTCATTTAGTAACCCTTCAATGTCATTTCCACTTCACATTTCAGTTGTTTTCTGCAGTCTTTATTCATGAGCACTTCAGTTAGAGATTGATAATATCTATTCACAATATCACCTGTTGCTTAGATATACTGAAAAACAGATTATTTTTTGTTAGTTTGTGTGTGTGTGTGGGCGATAGCACCACAAATGCAGACTTTATTTGTTTAGTGACTTGCTCACTGTACTGCCATGCAAAGGCAAAACATAGTAACTACACACTTACTCAAAATAGTGTGAAAACTGACATTGGTTCAATAAAAATTCAATGAACAATACTTTTTTCTCAGTTTCAGTGTTGGTGTAGTTATTGTATTTTGCCTTTGGCGGTGCACATGGCATTTCAGGAATAATAATCTTGTAAGAACAGTACTTTAATATTATATTATATTATAGTACACATTAATATATTCATAATTTAGATGATCTTTAAAATGTTTTACATTTTCTTTTATAATGGTCCTAGATCACTAGTCATTAACTGTGTTGAAAAGGATGGATTACCAATTCAATATGTCCCTTACAAGTTCAATGAGTAAAGGGGAAATAAGAATAGATAAGTTAAAAGGAGTCTGAGTTTTATTATGTTATGCCTATTTGGCTGTGCTTTGAGATTGAATTAGCCAGAGCCAATTCTAAGCTGAACTCCAGATGAACTTGGTCAAAATTTTATATTCATCCTGTAAATGCATTTAAATTAAGGGCACATGCCAACAAGTATGAATGATCTGCATCCATTAAGTGTTCTTATTGGTACCTATGCATTTTTGAAAACGGGAAAAAAGAATGACGAAAGAAAAATGTGAATCTCCCCTTAAGACAGTATCTGTCTCCGTAGTCAGATGTTATTTGAACACCAGGGGGCAGAAGAGGTCATTAAGCAATGAGAATCCTGTTTTTTTTTAACTTTTCAAGCCAACTTAGTTTCCTGTTGACCGACCCTGCGCTTTTTCTGCTTTAGTGCATTTGTGAGCATGTGTGTGTGTGAGAGAGCCACACAACAGAGAAAGCAACTGTTATTAACAGCATATTTTGTAAAGCAGTTAACATTCAAAATGTGTTTACACACAATTCGATCAATGAGAAACCTTGTTTATCTCTTTTTGCACCTATTTTGATGTGGTTAGTTGCTTTTATAGCACCATATATTATTTATGTTACCATTTATTTGAAAAAAAAAGCCATTTATATTCAAAAAAAAAAAAAAATTAAAGAAACTCACAAACGGTAAAGGAAAAAAGTCTCAATTGATCTCTTCTGATCTCTTCTAATAGGATTAGGGTTTGAGTCAGACTGTGTTATGAAAAAACTCTTTAGAACACCTTCAAAGATGCTTAATGGAAACAGATAAAGGAAACGAAAGAGAGAATGAGATACGGGCATGAAAGGGAGCAATAGAAGAAAAGGAGTAAAGAAGAAGGGAGACTGCAAGCTTATCAAAGTTCAGTTATTGTATTGTTCCACAGCTCCAAGATCTGAAGCAGGCTAATGATCTTGGTGACCTTCAGAGGAGATCAGAATGCTTACGAGGCAGAACAGCATCTTCAAGGTCTGCGTTGGCCTCCCTTTTATCATTAATTAATTCATGTTAATTGCTGGATTAGAGAGAAAAGGTCTCAGGGAACCAAAGACCGCAGAGCATCTGCCCTTGACATGACATGGAAGGGAAAGGTGAAGCAATGTGATCAGAATTGTGTGCTTCTAGACTAGATTTATGTGTTATATAAACCTCTTTACTAATGCATAATTATTTTTTTCTGTTTAAAATGAAATATTTATCAATTAAAAACCACGGTAAAAACACTTTACTTGACGCCTTTATGTATAATGCATTATGAAGGTATTCAAAAAGAATTGTAACCAAAGTTAATTCTTTGTTATATGAAATTGGTTGTTTGTCATGTGTTTTAATGCATTATAGGTTGTAACATACAGTAAGTATTAATGTATTATAACTGTGATTACAATTATTCATTATTATAAGGTGAATTACAAATCAAAAATATTTTATATATATATAAAAAAAATTATTTAGCAGTATATAATACAATGTTTTTTAAAATTTAAATCAGTTTAATGGCAATAGCTTTCAAGTAATATATCCTTATTTTTTCACATCACGGTTATGTTAATGAGACCTTTTTGATTCACGATAATATAAATTTTATTTATTTATAGCCTGATGCTCATGAACTTTATATGGGAAAAATGGCTTAATTGTCATGAAAATAATGCTAATAATAAATAATAGTTCAAATAAAAAAAAAATATACAGTATGTAATAATTATTATAATTCTATTAACAAATACTTAATTTAGCTAGCATTCTATTATTAATTGTGTTAAAGTCATGATATATCATGATCATGCCATGTTTTTGACAATGAGTTTTACCCATAAAGCATAACATTGCAAATTATTTATGACTATTTTGTTAAAAAGGAGGCAGAAGGCAAGTGGTTCGTTGTTGAGTAATGCAGGGTATTCATGTTTGGTGTCATTAGATATGTATTACGTTCAGTCTAACACAGCTTACAAATACCTCATTATTTAGTGGACAAAGCTTTCCTCGTATGCAATATTGATTACTCAGCATGTGTGTTACAGAGGCACGTACAGAACCTCAGCCCTGCCCATGTACAGTAATCCTCCAGGGCTCTCCTTGCACAGCTGAACACTCATGTGTGGGTCAAGCCCACACATACACATACACATACACACACACACACACACACACTCTGCCCTGAGTAACACACCCACTCTGCGAGACCTGACATGGCAAATTTGGGGGCTGTGACAGCAGAGAATTTGTCTGTGTGTTTATTTGTGAATCTGTGCAAGCCTGGGCATTTGTGACGCAGTCAGGGGGTTTATCATGCATATACGTGTGCATGTACAAAGGAGACAGAGGGAGTCTATGATCTGAGCTTGCGGCTTGAAGTGTGAGAGTGTGTGTGATGGAGAGGGAGATTGTTTTAGACAGGTATTAAAGTGTAATAGGTTACGTCACGTCGCCTGCTCTGTCTCCTGTTGTTAGTGTCAGTGTTCAGCTTTGCCCTCTTCGGTGGCGATCGTCGCGGGCAATCCCGTCTCCCCTGCGGGCCTTCTGAAAAAGTGCACATCAAAAGGAAATGTCAGTGTGCCCCGACTGCCACTCCAAGTCTTCTCCTTCTCTCCACCTACATAACCTTTACCGCTGACTCTTGTTCTCTTTTTGCAAATTACTGTACCTACATTTATGGCTTCCCAGACGTTTCAAGCCTCTGTCCAAGCTGATGGCCTGATGTTTGGTTCATTTGCGTTTTCTCTGCAGTGATGCAGTGGGCCGTTATGTACATTTACAAGCTTGTGTTTGGCCCTGAATACTTGATTAACTCAATCTAAATGCGTTTGTCTCCTTTAATCTCATAATATGAGTTTTGATGGCTGTCATTTTTTTCTTTCAACATTTCCTCACTACTGCATTCCAGATCTCTTCATTAGTGTGCACAGGCATCTCTCTGAGAGAACCTGTCAATCATTGCTCCTGTAATAATTTCAGCTTGGCTGGTGGAAGTAGGGTGGTGGATCTGAAAACACAACAGTACTGAACCATAGCCCTCTACAACCACAATACTGACAGAACATCATATTCCATTTCCATTGTGATGCCTTTTTTATATGGCAAATAATTTGTGTTGGGGGTAATGCATTACAAGTAATGCAAGTTATGTATATCGGAACACTTTTTTTTCCAAGTGACTAGTAAAGTAATGCATTACTTTTAAATTTACAACATAATATCTAACGCAAGTTACTTTGTTTTCTAGTTATTGACTGACAGCTCTCCTATCACCATTTCTTGATATGTAGACTCAAAGTACAGAACGGGAGAACAGTTAAACTAGTTTATTGATAAGGCAGAGGAGGTAAACAGACAGGTATCCAAATGCAGCAGAGTGGGTGTAGATGAATGGAAAGTAATAGTCTTTTCTGGAATGTAGCAGATGAGGAAACTGAAAGAAGGGTAACGGATAAGCACACACCTCAGTCGCTGTTGACCAGAGTAAATCCACTAAAACAGGGGAAGTGCACAGAAAGGAAGGGAGATGACACTGGAGATGAAGGAGATGGAGTGAAGACCGAGGAGCGCTGAGAAGGTAATTTCTTTGACGAATAGCAAACAGGTAAGTGGAGCATAGAAAAGTCTCGTATCCGTTAGGAAGAACAGACAATGAGTGTGACTGAGGTGTGTGCTTAAATAGTCCATGGCTGATGGTTTGATCAGTGACAGGTGATTAATATTCAGGGGAAAGTGATCGTTGTGAGGGAGTGACAGTGGAACCTGGTGTATCCGTGACAGTTCTAGACTACTGCGCCTTCTAATGTACAGGTGTGAATTTGCTCTTCCTTCTGCCTGAGATTTATTCATTTCACTTTTGGTGCATGTAAAAGGGCCTTTAAATTAACCAAAAATTTTATATTTTTGTTGTTATAAAAACAAACAACAGTCCAGCACCATCTGAGAAAAGTAACGTAATGCCTTACTTCCCATAATAAGTAATTACGCAATTACTTTTTTAGGGAGTAACACAATATTGTAATGTTTAAAAGTAACTTTCCCCAACGATTATGGCACTCTTCCAAATCTGCTTTTCCCACACTGAAAACAATTTGGTATGAGATTTACTTGAAATAGTTTTCACTCAGAAAGTGCTAGTGAATCTCACAAATAAGTGCAAAGAGATGGCAAGTACATGAAATTCTGAAGTAGAACGACGGAAATAGTATTTTCTTGTAAATCGTTCTCCGGTAATCTTTACTTTATTTACAACAACTTTAATTAGTTTAATTGGTTTATTAGTCTCTTAATGGCTACAAAAGAACTTCAGTTCTATGTTTTGGCAAGAGATCTGTATTCAGTCCAGTTCATATTCATCCTGTTTGTCCATCTTTCTATTATTTTTTATTTATTTCGTTAATTGAGTTCACAGCCGAAGCACACAGTTCTGCTCCTGTGGAGATTTATCCTTCCTGCAGCGTTTAATTCCAGCTGTAATCAAACATGCCTGAATCAGCTAATCAGTGTCTTTGGGTTCACTTGTAAATTACAGCCAGGTGTGTTTGAGCGACATTAGGACTAAACTTTATTGCAGTTGATTTTAAAGAGCAAGATTAGACTGATTTGCATCTCAGTCAAACTTAAAATGTAAGACTTCAAGTTTGAAATTATTTGTCTCCACCAGGCACAATACGACGAAACTGAAAACTCTGACGGTAGCAAACAGGACAGCCTCTAGCTCCGTACCTTCTTACTAAACACTTAAGATCTCTCCCGGCCTTCGTGGTCAATAAAATGAACGATGTCTTGTGGCTTGATTATAGTTCAGTACAAGGTCATTTAAACCTTCACATTGTTCCTCGGTGCTCAAGTTAATTTACCTGAACAGCAAAATCCATTGCAATCTTCCAAAAAAAAAGGCCAAAGACACGTTTTTTGGAGGAGCACTTTACTATCTCGCATTGTGCAGTTGTACTATTCTAGTACTTAATCTAAATTTGGCATGGTAGTGATACTTGTGTCACGTTCTCTCTGCATTAATTCTCACTTCTGCTTGTATTATTCTCTTTAAGTCACTATGTATAAAAGTGTCAACCAACTGAATACATGACAATTAATGTGAATTCTTGCTTTCTTTGTGGACAGGAAATGTGCCTGTCAGTGGAATTGTTTCATTATGCCTTGTCAGGGCACAAAATTAGTTTGGGAGAAAGATTTATGTTTAAACAAAAGATTTGACAGTTTGGCTTAAAGGGATATTTCATCTAAAATGAAAATTCTGTCATCATTTTGAAGAATATGTGTAACCAAACAGAGAAAGAAAGAAAGAATAGTATGGAAGCTGATGGGGACCCATCAACTGTTTGGTTACCGACATTTTTCAAAATATCTTCTTTTGAGTTCAGCAGAAAAAAGAAATATGTAAATGATGACAGAATTTTCATCTTAGATGAAATATCCCTTTAAGCCAAAGTGTCAAATCCCTTTAATGACAATTAGAATTATATAACTAGTCAAACTACTACTAAAAACATAAAAGACTCAGAAGAGATTTTTTAAAAACATATTTAGATGAAAGGCCTCTGCCCACATTGCTTCATCTGTATTGATATTCATGACTTGCTGGAACCGTATCGCTCCTCTTCAAATGCTCAGGCATTAGTCATTTCCATACAGTGAAGATATGCTGGATTGTGCTGAGCAGTCTGCAAATTCTTCAGATTGTAACATGAGCTGCAGAGAGTAACTAAGAGCACACAATAACATCTTGAGAGCTTAAATCACAAGACTTTCAGCATTTTCAAACAGATCCATGTATACTGTAATGATGCCATTACCTAATGTTGCCATAAATGTGACTCCCCTCTTCATCTATCCCATCTTCATCTAATGTTCGTAACAGTTCTCAGTGGGCAGCTCCTGATGTTTGTTCATTCATGGCCATTATAAAAAAAAAAATATGCATGATCAACATTTCCACAGTTAAGAAAAGCAAATATACCTTACTAGAAGCAGATAGCAAAATGAGAGAGAGAGAGAGAGAGAGAGAGAGAACATAATCAAAGAGAAAACGCCCTTTTAGCTCCAATGATCAATGGTTTGTAATGGACCGGATATGCACATCCGCTGAAGATCCTTTCTCTTATCTCTCCTCTTTAATGTGTAAACATAATTACAGCATGGAGAGAGAGAGAGAGAAAAAATGGCTTTACCTTCAATTAAACAAGGTCTCATTCAAACCAAGAGTTGGTCAGGGTGGAGAGAATGAGAGAGAGAAAAAGACACATTCTGGGATAGTGACATGCTGCGCTTGCAGATCTTTTACTCTGAAAATGCTCATCTAATGAGAGAGAGAGAGAGAGAGAGAGAGAGAGAGAGAGAGAATCAGCAAAAGTATCATCTCAGGAGTTTAGAAAAACAAATTGAGGAACAAAGACCTAGTTTTGCCCTCCCATAATCTTTTCATACAGATAAAAAAAAAAAAACAAATGGTAAAGAAAGCTACATTTAGCTTGAACTTGAACTTGTTGTCAAGTAGAGATAGCTATGTATTGTATTGTGATATGCTGTGCTCTATATAAAATCAATTCACTTTTTTTTTTATCATAAATGTAGTGTATAACATGGAATATTTCAAAACTATTATAAAAAACAACCATATTTTAATTAGGTTGTACAATAGAACAGGGTTATCTGGCTAACACTTTAGAACGGGGAACACATATTCACTATTAACTATGACTTTTGCCTCAATAAATTCCTGATTTACTGCTTATTAATAGTTAATAAGGAATTTTTTGTTACGTTTAAGTTTAGGTATTAGGGATGTAGAATATGGTCATGCAGAATAAGGCATTAACATGCGATTCATACAACCAATATGCTAGTAGTATGTAAGCTAATAAGCAACTAGTTAATAGTGAGAATTGAACCCTAAAATAAAGTGTTTCTGGTATTTGAATAATAATTTTAAATTTATTTTATAATCAATATAATTTTATATTAAATATAATTAAATATTTAATATATTTTATATTTATTTGAATATAATTTTAAACAGATTTTTTAGAGCGATTATCCGCAGAAAGTGGACAGGATTGATGTGTTGTTATAGCTCGAATCTTCTCACATTGATGTAAAACCGTATGATCATGATCTGAAAATATACATTGAGGGCTTTTAATGAGAAAAATGTTGCAGCTATATGAAGTTACGAACTGAATAGCGTGTTTGACGAGATATTTATTGCTTATTTCTAAGCAGTCCAGACGTACACATTCATTTCAATCTATATGCAAACCATTAACACATAAGCGCCTGTGCCCGTTTCTATGGCAACCCGCAATGTCACAGTCCATGGTCTCTGCAGTGGGTCCATTTCTAAAGTCAGCCTCTCCCCCATCTCGCTCTCTATCTCTCTGTTTCACTTTCTCGCTTCACTTTTTTTCTGTAGCTGAGCCAGGATCCTTCACATTGCATTTCTTTTGACTTCATAAAGAGGTTTTCTTTCTCTTGGGTTTTTAGATGTGTGCTGTTCATTTCCCTCTCTCTCTCTTTCTCTCTCCCTCGCTCTTCCACTCTCTTCAGCTGTAAGCATAAATATTTTGGGCCTTTGCAGTCAGATATAATGTTAGACTGTCAGCTGAATCATTTCCATGCTAATTTTCTTGGCATCTGTGATAAGTATATTCTCTGTGGCAAACACATTGTCATCAGCTTTTGAGGATTGTAATTTTTCCCCCTCACCATTTGCTAAAGCACCAGGATCTGAGCAAAGCACTTGATAAACACACACACACACACACACACACACTCTTTTGAGGGATAAACACACAAGTACGGTCATCACCAATTCGTTCACACACCACACATTCTCACACAGGGTGAAAGCTCTGATTTTAATTTCACGTTACATAAGATGGATATCCATATACTTGTACACTGCCAGATTTTTACCCTTTTTTTATGCAGTTATTTTTTATTCATGTATTCGGAGTGGAAGAGGCTCTAAAGCGCTATGCAGTCCTGCTGTAAAGCAGAGGGTCCCAAAGACATAATCTCTCTCTCTCTCTCTCTCTCTCTCTCTCTCACACACGCACACACACACACACACACACAGCATTAAATTCTCTCCTTTTGTAGGCTACAGCTTTTGTTTTTTCGATTACAGCTCAAGTAATTCGGTTCAGTTAAGAATGCTACAGCAAAGATAACCCACTGATCCGCAAAATTTAAGATACTGGCCTCATTGTCAGTAAGTCTCAGCACGTAACCGCCATTCCTGCAGGGACAGAGTCACCGGTCCATATCAGCCTTGAACTTCTGGGTGAATTCTGCCGCATGCACATTAAATAAACACTTGCTCACGCGCTCTCTGGTGTGATGCACACGCAATACACTTGTACATACTGTCACCTCGACCAATGTGCCTGCATGTGTTTCTGTACTGTACACATGTGCTCCTGGCTGCTTACACATGTGAAAGTTGCCTGTGCGTGGAGGGCAGCTCCAGCGGTCGGGTGGGTGTTGTGTAAACCCAGCAGGTCGGTGCAGCTCTAATGCTGACCAGAACAATGGCAGATACACAAGGGAGAAGGACTCAAGCTTCAGGCTCCCCCTCTCATACATAGACATCTGCATTGAGTTCTCGAATGAGACCTGCATGTGAGGGAATTCAGAGACTCTGAATTAAAAAATGACAAGAGAATAATAAAATTAAAAGATAAAAGTGGATTGCATAAGGGAGGCAGCATAACTGAAATAAAATTGGTAAAGGTAAAAAAAGTACAGTATGATTTCGAAAGATGCATTAGTCTTTCTATAAAATAACAGATAAATATTATAGTTCATGAAATGAAAGAGTCAAATCCAGGAGTCATCAACAGGGGGTCTGCAGTAATACAGCAGGGGTCTGCCAATTATTGCTCTGAATCTGTTAATTGAACACAACCGAAATACGCGTTTAGAGAAAAACGTAACATTATCTTATTCATCTGTTGGTGTGAAAGCTGACAGAGTTATACAATATGTTATTGAAAAAGTTTGAAGGTTTGATCATCAAGGCTGCATTTATTTGATAAAAAAAGATAAAAACAGTAATATTGTGAACTATTATTACAATGTAAAATAACTGTTTTCCATTTTAATGTATTTAATATATGCAATTTATTCCTGTGATGGAATCGCAGCAGTCTTCATTGTTACATGATTCTTCAGAAATCATTCTAATATGCTGATTGGCTGCTCAAGAAACATTTCTAAACATTATTATCAATGTTAAAAACAGATGTGCTGCTTAATATTTTTGTGGGAACCATGATAGTTTTTTTTCAGGATTCTTTGATGAAGAGAAACATTTATTTGAAATGAGTTAATTAAAGTCTTGTTTAGTTGGATGTTTAAAACTGAGTCGAGTGGAGTTAATTCGGTCAGCTCAGACTGGCTTGATTTAATTGAGAGTTTTTGACTGGGTTTTTTGGAAACAGCTGTCTGTTTTTTTTTTTTCTATTCTTTGCTGGCTTTGTCAGAGTTTCTCTGTGGAGCGGTTTTGTCCACATCCTCTAATCCCTAAATGTGGTTACTTTGTTGAGTGCTCTCTTTTGCCTTCCCCTCTATATTTGTGTACAAGTGTGTGTCTGTGTGAGCTCTTAGCGTTGTTTTGCTTGTCTAAGCCAGTGTGAAGCTGCAGGATGTAACCGCTGGCCTTAAAACTGCTGCAGGCTTTCAGTGCCACACCACATCAGTGTCAGAGAGAGAAAGTTTCTTTCTCACACACAAATACACACACTTATCTCTGTGTTTGCTGACTAGCATCATTGGAGATACCGTATAATAAGTGAAACATGGAAATCTCTCTGTTGCTGTGTCCACACTTACTACTCCAGTCGCCAAATGCATAAACATAGCCACAATAAGACTGTGACTTAGTCTGACCAAGCTATACCAAATTATAAAGGCTAATACGAGCAAGAAGTTAAACCACCTACTGTAATGTTGGGTTTATCTATTAAAGAGATAGTTTATCCAAAAATGATTTCGTCCTCATTTACTAATCGTAATGTTGTTCCTACCCATTTTTTTCTGTGCAAGACAACAAGAGTGACTTTAAAGAATATCTGTGCGACTCTTTTCAATGTAATGAAACTGAAAGGGGATGTCAAGCTCCAAAATGACAAAAAAAAGCGCTCCATAAATGATTATGACTTGTGCACTATATCTTGTGCAATATCTTATGAAGTCATACAATAGTTTTTTGTGCAAAAACAGTTAAAATTTATGTTGTTATTCACTGATAATCTCCTTCTCTCCCCTGAAACATTAAATCAGAGAGAACAGGATGCAATTCATAATTCATGTATCTTACAGAATTCATGAATTTATTGAAAAGATCCAAGAAACTTGAGCTCTTCTGAATGTAGCACAGAGAGCTAGGGTTGAGGCCTATGTTTTCAGTGAATGAAACTTCAGTTTGATTCTCCTTCAGAAGACTTTAAATAGTGCAGTCATTTTATTATACTTTTATGGTGCCTTTGAAGTTTTAAATCCACTTTAATTGCATGGAAAAGATTTGTAGTCATCATTAGAGTTCCACAAAAGAAATTCACACAGGTTTGGAACGTCAAAGTGAGTTTTGGGTGAACTATCCCTTTAAGAAGAGTTTTAATAAACAAGAAGAAGGAAAAGCAGGAGTCAAAACAGTTTGATAAAATGATGTGCAGTTTGATTCAATTGCACTATTTTTATCAGACGCTTATACAACCCAGCGGATGGGTGGGGGAAGGAAAGTGCTGACTGCAGACTTGGAGCTACGCAGTGATTTCTGTGTGAAAAATGGGTTTAATGAGCCACTTTAACTGTGCGCATTATCAGCCTGAGAGAATCTGCAGTCCTACACTGCCTTTTCTAAAAACACCACAAAAAAGAATGAGACTGCATTAATTTAGGAATAGAAAAGAAGTGAAAGAGGAATAAAGAGAGGGGGGAAGGAATAAAACGAGAGGAAAAATGAAAGAGATGAAATCCAGTGAAAGGCTGATTTTTATCTTAATCCCACAGTTATTGGCTTCCGGATGTCGGCTCTGATCCGGGGATCCCTTTAGCGGCCCCTTTGATCCGCGGCTCCAGACAGACCGTAAGCACATTCCACGGTCGCTTCGGTTTTCACCTGTCGGCACAAGCGGGACGAATCAGCAGCTCATCAAACGCGTGACCGCGGGCTCCTGATTACAGAGGGAGATGGGTGATGTGGAAGCGGCATTCTCGTACAAACGTGTGAGTTTATATCTGTCCCCCAGCACGCCACTGTACCTCTCTCCGAGAGTTTGTCGCTGTGATCCCGACGGGAGGCCCACGCTTCAGCCGGCCGAGGGTGAAGATTACCTTCACACGCAGTGGCCAAATCACAACTTTCCTCCGTTTAAATGATAGAGCTCACTGTTATTGTATTTCGGGCAAGTTTTCTTTTGTTGGTTTAACTTAACTTCATCCGATTTGAAAGAGATCAGAAGTGAGAGTCCGCTGCAGCGATCTCCATTAAAAATCCCTGCGGGGTCAGTCGGGAGGTGTGGAAAGGTTGACATGCAGAGAAATGCAGGGAGATAAGAAGCCCCAGAGTCACAGGAGGGTGAATAATGAACTCATTGAATAGTAAGATGGCAGCACAGCTAATAGAACCGGACACATCATTAAAGCTCTACCTCACTGTGTGCATTTTGTGTGTCTATGTGGTTAGGGTCTATTTCAAGCACACACAATGTCTGTCTTCTGTTGTTTTTTTTTTTGAGTGTTTCAAAATTTATAAGGGTGGAGGAAGAGACGAACAGAATCAAATAGAGTTTCTGAGAAAGGGAATGACAGTGATAGACTGTGGTAGGCAATAGAGATAGACTGCAAGAGAGATAAAAATGATGAAAAATTATGTGAAACACAAGAGAACTGGTTCTGAGAAGAGATAAATGTGTTTTTCTGTGCACCACCTGACAATAAAAGAGGAACATATCTAAAAGAAAGAAGTGTGAAGACAGCATTAGAGAGATTCAGACTTCTTTTGTAAGGCTTTTAAATGAACTCAAAAGATGCAGTTTTTCAACCCCATTCAATCTAAAAGGAACAGTTCAGCCAAAAATGAAAATTCTGTCATCATTTACTCAGCCTCATGCCGTTTCATACCTTATTACTTTGCCGCACAAAGGGAGCCATTTTAGAGAATTGTTCTGATTGCTCTTTTCCATGCAATTAGTCCTTAAGACTGAAGCTTTCAAGCTTCAAAAGAGGACACAAAAGCACCATAAAAGTGATCCATATGGAGTACTGAAATCTTTCTGCTCTTATGAAGCAATAGGGTAGCTTTATTTAAGAAACAGACCAAATTTGGGAAATTATTCAGTCACGTTGTACAGAGTTGTAAACTGCAATAACATGAAATGAAATATGACCAGTGAAATTTATCCTTGTAAATTTCTCAGAAGAAACAAAGTCATACGGGTTTACTAATTGCTCTGTAATCTGTAAACAGGTTGTCTTGATTAATTAGCAAGAATGACTGACCAAGGCAAACTGAAAAATGAAAGAAACTATTTCAATTTTAATATGAAAGTCTTTGCAGCTTCCCTCCTCAACCCAGCAAGCCAACTAAAGTCAACATGGACACACAAAACACAGGGTTACTGAAGGGAAAAGAGAGTAGGATGTAGGAATAGAGAGAGAGAGGAACATTTTATATGTCTGTGTGTATATATATATATATATATATATATATGTGTGTGTGTGTGTGTGTGTGTGTGTGTGGCTAAATCACTCCCTGTAGAGTGAGCCTGAGGATATTGAAACAAGCAAAGCAGGAACTCCCTCTCCCTCGTTCTCTCTTCCTGTTTCTTTCACTATCTCTTGTGGTCAGAGATTACTAAAATCAACAAACATACAGTTGTTGCACTGTGGGTATGTTTCCTCATACACATATTAAAGAGCTATAGTGTTTTATATATATATATATATATATATATATGTGTGTGTGTGTGTGTATATGTATGTATATGTGTGATGTGATTGCTTGGTCATAATAGGTGATAACTGATTGATAATTAATATGACATATGTTGTGAATATTTGTTCTGTCACCTGAGCTATCTGTTTGTTAGGTAATGTGTCTTTTGTTGTGAAGACATTCCCTAAAGGCAAGAATAACCCTACAAGGAGTGCTGGGTCTTTTCAGAGAGATGAGGGTGATGAGTGCTTTGCTTGAGATGTTCTGGGAAATGATAAAGAACGTGTGTGTGTGTGTGTCTTTACACGTGAGTGGAAGAGTGTATGGAGGGATGGGGCATTGCGCATCTGGTGGAGTGATTTGGGAAAGTCCATGCAGCTGTCTCATAGGACTCACACACACTCAAGTGATTGATCAAGAATGCATCAGCACGTCTGACGCTGACCTGCTTATGTAATCCAGATAATGGAAGGCAATGTGCCAGGTCAGTCTGCTCATAATGAGCAAGTACAGTAACTTTAAACTCACACACAAACACACACAACTGAGTCATGGGGATGAGGAACCACTGTGCCATTTTTAGCTGTTACAACTGCATGCTGGTATTACAGAGGCAAGCTTCTTTCACATGACTCACACCGGGGTTTCACCGCTGTGACCTCCAAATGAAAAGATTTGCAGATAGTGCCACAGAAGGATGGTTTTATGACAGTTTAAGACAGTAGGGAGTGTATACAGTAAACAGTGAAAGCTGTGAAGGCAAACAAAAGAAGAAGAAAAAAAAAAGAATCCAGCAAGCCATGCATTATAGCGATTTTACAACAAGTAAAGTATTCATGATGCAAAGCATGTCACAAAACCCCCTTTAAGGAGATAAAATCGTCAACATTCACAGCTCTGTGCTTTTTTAAAACAACATAAACAGCATTATGAAAAAATACATTTTTCAATAAATAGTTACATTAATTAATTATAATCAGGCCAACACTTTTGCATTTTCCTTGTTACATGTACTTACAGTAGTAATAACAGTACATTATACACAATTACGACTAAACCAAAGCCTTTTCTTAAACCTACCCCTATAGTAAGTAATTTATATTACTAAGTACTTTAAATGTATAATTGCACTGTAACAAACACACCTTTAAAGTCTTCCACCAAATAATGTACATTAGCCTAAAAGTACAGTTCACTAAGAAGCTCGTTTCCATATCAAAGAAAAAAAAAAACAGTAACAAATGAGATAAGAATAAGAAATTGTGAAATATAAAGTCACATAATGAAAATTTAGTTTTTAATGTTTTCTATATCTCTATGTGGTGTTTTTAATATGCTTTAATACAAACCATGTGCAAATACATAAGTCAACACCATAGTATTTTCTCTTCAAAACTGCAGTGATCTAAAGATGTGGTTTGAAATCGCTGGTGTTTCTTAGGTCACAAACTACCTTTTAACCACTCACGTCAATATGCGGGGGCTTTAGCATATCCTTAACTGACCGTTCTGAAGCAGATCTCAAGAGGAGCCAGGTTCACGGCATATTTTTCTGTTATTATGAAAAATCAGGTAGATTTAGCAATATAGGGTGTATGATGTATATTACGATGCCATGATGAACTATATGCCTTTCTGCACTGACGTTCTGAGTTGTGCAAAGCGTTTCTAGGATTCTGATTGTTAGAAGGCAGCTGTCTGAGATGGCAAATGGGAACATGGTTTGTGTAACATTATTAGCTGTTTGATAATGTAGTCAAGCAAAAGGATAATCATATTAATTACTGTTACGTGTCCAATATTATAAAGAGTGACGCCATTGTACAGCGTTTCCTGTATACTAAAGGAAGCAAGGGTGTAGAGGTACATTCAAAATATTTTAAGACATGAAGACATTTCAGGTTTAAATATGTCATTTTGGTGATCAAAGATGAGTTTTAAGGGATAGAATTATTGACTACAGGCGGACTTTAAGAATAAGAAATAGTGAACTTCTTATGAGATAGAAAGTCACCTAAATGATGCAGTTATGACAAATAAATTTGCAAAGTGTGAGAATGTGACCTGTGCTGTAGTTTGATGCTTCTTAAGTATAAGAAATTGGGATACATATTCACATAATGATGCAGTTACAAGAAATGAAAAGTCATAATGGTAAGACAGAATCACAAAATTACAAGAAAAAGTCATAATTGTGATAAGACTTGTGCTTTAGTTTAGCGCTTCTTAAGATAAGTGAACTTGTGAGATATAAACTCACATAATGATGCAATAAGGAGAAACAAAGTAGTTCCAATTCAGAATGACAAGAAATAGTCACAATTGACCCTTCGCAATGACCCGCCCCCTCTAGTTACTGTTGCAATGCCCGACAAGTCATACACCCTCACGCCACACATCATGTTCTCACGTAGTGAAAAATACATTGTGGAGCAAAGAGGACACTGACAACATATGAAAGCAATTTTTAAAGAAATTTAAGCAATAAACACCGTATAGTGTCTCTTTAATGTGTCATGACAGATCGCTGTAGCTCCTTCAAGCGGCTCGTGAACCGACATCTCATACTAGTTCATTTTTAGCATCAAATACACATGAATGAACATCAGAAGGAATGTTGTTCGTGAGTATGCACAATTTTTGAAGTTCAAGTTCACCAACGTTAATCTCTTAACTCCCCTGACTGCTTTGCCAGACAAAATGACGGTTCGGGGTGAAGATTAGCTAGATCCCCTGTCAATCAAACTGTTTGCAAAGGGTCAATTGTGATCATTTGACCAGTGCTTTTGCTTGATGCTTTGCTCCACAGGGTTAAATGCAATGTAGAACACTGACATGAATCATGTGAAAAAACCTTCAGAGATTAATCAAGAAGCTTCTGAAGAGACCATTTTATGATCCTAGAAAGAATGCAGTGGGGGTCAGGCTCGGCCAATCAGAGCTGCTAATTAAACTGGTGATTACACACCGTTAAGGGATTAGTGACTGATGTGGAAGAATTGTCCTCCATGTCTCCTTCATGTCATCCTTCTGTCCTCTACTTCTCTCTTCCTCATCATTCATTTTCTCCCTTCCTTCAGTCCATCTCTCACTTTCCATCCCAGTTCCCTCTCTCTGTGTATCACTCTCTAGCTCTCTCTCCCACACACTCTTTCTCTTTCTGTCATTTACATCTCTGTCTTTCTTTCAGTTTCTCTTGTTCTCTTTGTGCCTCATGGTCCCTCTAACAAAGAAAAATGAACAGCATAATGCTGACAAATTAGAGCACAACCTCAGTAAACAAACACAGCTTCACTTGAGCGAGTAATAAACTACAGCTTTGCTTCTTATCATTAGCATGGAGCCACTAATCTCTAATGTGCTGTTTTTCATATTAAAGATAATATATCTAATCACACACCAGCTTATGGGAAATGAGGTTAATAATCTAAACGTGCACACTCGAACTTCCTGGTGTTTTGGTAAAGTTGTTGATGTCTTGACTCTTTTCTTCAGCAGACTATGCTGTGTTTGTGTATTTTTGTATCTGTCATAGCCAGAACTTTTTCTAAACGGCGTAAGGCCGATGGCCGTTTCAGTTTAAGTGGTTGTGTACTAGTGTTTATTATTCCTGGTGTTCTTCTATGCGTTTCCTTTGTGGATTCATTATTAAAGACTGTATCGTTGAACCTCCATCATCATGCGCTCATTACTACAGCTATCATTATGTGACAGTAATGATATTGTAATATTCACAATATTACTGCTTTTACTGTATTTTAATTAAATAAATAATAGATAAATGCTTTGGTGCTGTTATGGAACGTGTAGTAGATAGGCAAACACGGAGTTGGAGATTAACATGAAGACTTTAATCACTTGAAACGGAGAGAACAATGTAAAACACATCCCAACATAAACAATTACCGACCAGGACTGAGGGAGAACACGGGGTATAAATGCAAGAACTGATGAGGAGTGATGAATGGGGCACAGGTGAAGGAAATGACTAATTAACAAAACAGCTGAAGATGATAGACTAATTAAAGTGAAGGGGAAAACAAAATACACAGATCCCTGACAGGTGCAGCATAAAAAGACTTTTCTTTAAACTTTTTTTTCTTTTTGTATCGAATATGTGCCGAAATATGCACTATTGCCAGAATAAATTCAAGAATTATTCCCAAATTATGTAATATAACCTCAAAACTTCACAATAAGCACATCAATGCAAGACAATAAAACTGAGAAAGAAATCTTTTTGCTGAAGAACAGCAAAAGAAGATGTGCTCCTTAGATCTGCTGAAGTGCAGCAGGATTAAAAGACCAAACAGCAGCAACCATCAAATGAAACATCACAGATGCCTCTCCTCCTCTCTTCAAGCGAGCAGCTTACAAGCTTAAACCAGAGCAGATCTCAGTGCAGACACATGCACAAGCCTCAGAGTGCATCTGCAGTGCTCAGAATACTTACAGCACCATAGATTATCTCAGAATTATACAGATTATCAAAGTAGGATTAATGCTAGACCTGTAGAAAACCTGACAGTGGTGCTTTAAAAATGTGGTTGAGTGAAAGCTGGAGTAGAGAAAAAACAAAAGAAGCTGTTGGTAAAAATGGTGCACAATAAATAGAGGTCATTTCACTAAAGCCCCCTTCACAGTGAACACAACCGAAGTCAATCATTTTCAGTGAGAGCTGGCAAAAGTTTAACCTTATGCAAATAAGCAGTGACTAACTGCCAATGGGAATGAAGACATTGTAACACTGAGCGATTTCACTGTTGTATTTGATTTGTCTGCGCGCCTATAAAGCGATGTTAAAAATGATGTATGGAAAACCACGCTGGCATTCTGTACGTGATTTATTCATTGATAGTTGTTTATCTTCTTCATTGTGTGATGCATTGTGCGCTGGTGCAAATTATATACAAATGCTTTGCCCTGCAGTTTGTTTATTTTTAGCAGCCAGAAAACTGATTCATTGTCAAAATGACATCTTACTTTAAATGACTATACATCTAATTTGTGGTCAAAATGTATGGTAAGTTGGGTTGCTCGCCAATAGTGTTACAGGAATGCTTACTAGTGACCAACCTGGCAATATTCAATGCTAAAATCACTGAATGGGATGACTTGACTTTCCTTAGTGGTGCTTTTTTTTGCATGGAGGACCTGAGGGGGGCCTGTCAAAGCTTTAAATTATAAATACAAATACATATAATTATTCAATGAATCAAGGGGAAAAATGTTAATGTCTCTGTAACAAATTGTAACAAAGCCTGTTAAATGCTCAACCAACAAATTATAATGAATTTGAATTATACTTATTTGAAAGCTTTACTCTGCAAAAAAGTAATCTGCATATCATGCCATTTAATTAATTTGACTGGCCATATATGCTATGTAATGCAATAATTTACACTATATGAATATGTGATATATATAGTGGAGGATTATCCTCTTTGCACTGTGATTTTGAAGTCCCAGTCCATTCTTTACTGGTCCTTTTATCTCACTTAAATTGTTCTTTTATTCCTTAATTCTCTCTCTTCCTCTCCCATGCCCTTTCTTCTGCCTTTTTCTCCTTTTTGTCTTGCTGCAGTGGGTAGATTCTGTGTTTTCAGTCTTTGAGGGAACAGCAGGAGGGCAAGCCCTGGGCTCACTCTGTATTTCCAAATAAAAGAACAACAGAAACAGAAAGACCCGGATGGGCTGGAGAGGGCAAATGGAAGACAGATGGAGAAGGGAAAAGGGAGATAAAGGGAAATAGAGGAAGAGATGAGGAAAGTGCATTAACTACTGCTTGCAGTTGCATATTCTCACCTGAGAAGGGCAGCAGTGATACAGCTCAGTCACGACTTGAACACAAAGAGAGAGGACTGCAGTGAGAACAGATATTCTAGTGCTCATCATAGAAATCTGTGTAGAATTAGCAAGCAAAAATGTATGGAGAACTGAGGCGGAGCCTATTCAAATAGTGTTTTGTTTGTATATTAAGAGACAAAAATGGCTGTAATATGATTTCTACAGAAACAAACATTTAATGTCTTGATAAAGCACAGTTCAATAATTCTCCAGCATAGTTGCTACTTTGTCAATCACAAAGTGAGTTACTCGTTGAGTGTTCAGTGTAGTCACACAAAGCATTGCTAATAAGCCATCGTCTCACATTGGGTCTCCACGTTGACACAATTTCATATTTAGCACCCGAGGCTATTGGTCATTAGCAAACACAACTGCAAATTGTTGTCAAGGAAAGCAAGTAATTCACAAAGTAATTTGCGTTAAAATCTGCAAACAAGCAGATTATAACAAGCTCTTGTAAGCTAACTGCTAATCAAGTGAACTCACAGCAGAGGAGTCTGTTGGAAGTGTATCTGTTAAAACGAAAAAAAAAAAAAAAAAACCCCACCTGGATCTAGATTGCTTCGCCAATTGAATGTCTCTGAGCTGCAATTGAAGCATTAGAGAGCAGCATTTAGCTTATTACCCAAACCACTTCTGCAGTCAACATGTAGGAGCGCCTGTTGCTTTACCCAGTGCCAGTGAAGCATGAACGATCACAATCATTTTTGGACCACAGGATATGACATTTAATGTAATGGTTTTACATTGACCATGGCAGTTACTAGGGCTGTATCAGTGATGTCCGATTGTTGCATTAGCATTTCCATCTTTTTTCAGGTCAGTAGACACAAACACATACATGCATTCCACACGCAGGTACTTGCAAATGGCCCACTCACTTATTCTGCATGTTTTTCAGTCAAGCTAAGTTTAGACGTTGTTAAAACAGAATAAACTGGCAGGAGCTGTACATTTTCAGAGAAAATACAATGGGATATTCTTTTTTTTAAGTCATATTTCTGGACTTTTCATGGCTTTATTGGATAGGGCAGTACAGAGGAGATAGGAAAGCATGGGGTGGAGAGAGGGGAACAGGAACGGCTAAGGACCTTGAGCAGGGAATCGAACTTGGGGGCGAAGTTGAGCTATATGTTGGTGCTGCCCACAAGGCTATCGGCGTTGGCACAATGGGGATATTCTGTGGAATACATTTTTCTTTTAAAACTTCTTTTGTGTATTAGAATTGAGTGAAAGGCTGAATTGAAAAGCTTTGTATCAAAAATGGTTTCAGACTTTTAGATCCCAATGTGTCTTGAATTAATTCATTGCCAAATTGAAAGAAAACTGTTTGCCCTAAGTGGTAAGATATATTCTCGGAAATGAGTCTTGATATTTTATGCAGTTTCACTTCTTAATCAAATGCATTAGCTTTTAAGTAAACGTTTTTGGTTAAGGATATTTATTTATTTATTTATTTGCAGTGTTACATGCGGTACAGGTTGTTTCCTATTGCATTACCAACATTAAATTCATTCATTCTGTTTCACCTGTAAGTAGTGTAGTTTATAGTATTATTTTGTTACTGATGTTGAATTATGTTGATGGCAAGAAGTAGTACATTGAAAAAATGCTCTGAAACTAAAATGTTCTGATTAGCATGACATTTGTGAGAGATTCTCCTAACAGATCCTGCTGGTAGTTATTGGGATGGCAGGTTGAGCCATCATTAATCTCATACACATGAAAGCACTCTCTCTTTCACACACATGCACAGCCTGTGTGCACCTTTGACATTTGTAAAAGGTCTTTGTAAATTTGACACGTTTCAGAGAGGACATGTAAGGCCTCGGAGGCAGGCTGTGTATTTGTATATATGTATTGACTCACCATCTTGAAACCACGCATGAGGATTTGTTGTATTCCTCAGGATGTTTTTTCTACCAGCCTTCACATTGTAAAGTACCTACCTACACACACAAAGAGACACACAAAACTCTTCACGGCCTGTAGAGAAACACAATCCCACTCCTGTCAGGTGTTCAGATTCAGCTGTTGGATCGGATCACTCACTGAACATGGCATGAAGGCAATCACTGCCCACTCACTATCGGAACCAATTCAGACTTGACACTCCAACTGATCGTTCAGCCACTCTGTGGAACACACATTCGGCCCAAAACACCTGCAAGAGCGGTCGACACACACTCCATCCAATCCAACACACACCTGCCCAAGCTCAGTGAATGACATGATTGTACAAAAGTGATGAGCCTAAGAGCTGTAGTAGGTACACAGGAGCACTGAATTTGGATGTTGGCATAAGTTTCAGTCTCATCAGACTCAATGGGAGTTACTGCCAATCATTTGTATTTGTCAGGTTTTGATGTATATTATGATGTATTTTACCCCAAATGTCCTATCAGAGGGCCAGAAGTAAATCTGATTTGTCAGACGCTTGCCTGAATCAACAAAACATATGGCATGGGATTCGCTGACTCGTCAATTTATATGGGATACAAAGTTTCAAAAGATTTATTGGCTGTTTCACACAAAGGACAATAGAATTCTTACTTAAGCAGTTTGTTCGGCCCAGGCAGGAAAAAAAAAAACAAGCAAAAAAACAAAAAACAAATGAAGAATTGACAAATAGTGTTGAGACCTTGTGCAGTAAAATACAACACCTTGTATTACACTGTCGATTCAAAGGCAGTTTTGTAAAACCGTGCTTAAACAACCAGGTTAAACTAGTGTTAATTACCATGCTAGTCTGGTCTAGTTTATGCAGGTTTGGCACTATAGTGTAGGTGCTGGATCAGTATAGTCATGGAGTTTGGTTTTAAAGAATGCATGTTTACCAAGAAAGTCTTGCTGGTTAAGCTAGTTAAGAGATTTATGCAACTGACCCCAGGTTATATTTCACCCCAGAATGATGAAAGAAATAAGAAATTATATTTAGCCTAAATGTGCCCTATGTATTGTAGCAAAAGGTTTCACGATAATTAGTGATAAATTTCATATAAATGTAAATTTGAATATCATTACCATAATTGAAAAATTGCTTTGCTGTGATTTAAAAAAATAAATAAATCCAGTTCTGATGCTTATATGCTCATTGTTGGCACCTTGAGCAATTTGAGCTACAGTAGCTCAGATCCATCACACGGGCCAACCTTTGCTCCCCATGTGCTCCCCACAATCCTGTTGCCGGCTCTCCACTGTTCCTTCCTTGGACCAGTTTTGACAGATACTGACCACTGCAGACCGGGAACACCCCACAAGAGCAGCAGTTTTGGAGATGCTCTGACCCAGTGGTCTAGCCGTCACAATTTGGTTCTTGTCAAACTCGCTCAAATCTTTACGCTTGCCCATTTTTCCTGCTTCTAACACATCAACTTTGAGGACAAAATGTTCACTTGGTGCCTTATATATCCCAGCCACTAACAGTGCCATGATGAAGAGATTATCAGTGTTATTCACTTCAACCAGAACCAGAACAGAATCTTGTAACTTCACAATAGCTCAGATTTTGAACGTCTGGTTGAAGTCCCAGTCATTCACCTTGGTGTCTTAGAGTTTCTCCTTGAATCCAAGTTTAATGAGCTTTAAGATCGCTGGACATGTGTTGCTAGGATACACTGATTACCTGTGTGATGTAACGATGCCTAGCTGTTTAGAGGATCATTTCTCATTTGTACATGAAATAATGACTAAGAGAAAGACAGAGATTGAGGAAGGAAGGAAAGAGGGACGGGGGGCGCACATGTTCAGAAAAACACTCATGACCTACATAAAGAGCTCTAGCACAGCAATGCAGAGATGGAAGTTGATAGAGGGAGTTTTAATGCGCCCGTATCTCTCAATCTCTCTGCATGTGTCAGCTCAGTTGTGATATTTCACACTCCTGTTATTTCAGACGAGTCAAATTTAGCCCTCTGTCCAGCAGGCTTTGAATAAAATGTCTTTTGTTGGTCTGACGAAGGATCGGTATCCCCACGAGCGGATTTGTCTTTTTATCTCGGCGGAGCGATCGCTGCTGTGCGCCGAGCGGGTTGAAGACAGATGACGGACTTTCTTGTCCACCCTCTGGTTGAGATCAGTCAATAACTCCCTGCTCTGCTGGTGCTCGGCTTACCCTAAAACTGTCCACATTAAGAGAATCTGTTTACTGTCTGAACAATTTACACACCCCATGATGTCTGTTTGTTTGGATCGAGTGTGTGTGAGGTGTTTTTTGCATCAGCCCACACACACACACACGTTCACAAGTACCTTTCTCCTTTAGAGGTCCCCTTCACCTTTTGCTTTTTCCTCATTCCTGTTTTAATCACTTTATACCTGCATGGATCTCCCAAACATCCCATAATGCATTTCTACATCTCCAGGCCTGTGGGGTCCTCTGGGTTCGGGCCGCCTTTGGCAGTTCTGAGCTAAGCGGCAAAGAGCAGACAGGAGAAGTGGGCGGCGTGTGAGTGTGTGTGTTCCCCAGCTGGTGTGTTAATTGATGGTGGAGTGCTGAGCTGCCAGATGGAGTTGGGAAGGTGCAAATTGATTCCTTGCATTCGTCTTCATTAAGGCGGCAGACTCAGGGGCCTCCATGTTCTGGGCTTTGTACGAAGGAGAACGAAAGACAAGTGTGTATCTGTGTGTTTGCTTAGAAACTCTTTTTAGGCCACAGATGGACTCGGCAGCTTTTAAAGCATCGGCTTTCTCAATCTTACATGTGTTTGTGTTCATTGAAAAGGAACAAGCCGGCATGTCTCTGTTTGAGAGCTCGAGTTTGTCTGGTTGGTTGGAGGACAGTAAAAGTGAGTGAGAGAGGAAGTTTCCTGTTGATCATAATGCCACAGACTCATTAAATTAAACAGTTTTTCAGAGGGCAGGGGTTTAATGCTTGTTGATACCAGGGACCTCCTTTCTTAAATTTAGTTAGTGATGACAGCTATTCATTATCATATATACAGACCCACTTCCTTTTCGAGAAAAATGACTTCCATGACACAGTATTAATAAATTATGTGGTGTTTATATTATACTAAAACTACAGCAAATTGGTATCTGACAGTGTATCATATTTCTATCTGCTATTAATGTTTAAATGAATTATTATTTTAATAATATTGTTTTAATCATAAAAGTACTAAAATAAAAATAAAGCCAAATGGAAATATTAACTAATGTAAAATGAATAATAAAATATGAAAATAATGGCTGGTCATACCAAGAAGAATAACTGTAACGACAACCAGTCTTGTGGAATGTTACTTTTAAAAGTAATACATTACAATATTGTGTTACTCCCTAAAAAAGTAACCAATTACATTAATTAGTTACTTTTTATGAAAAGTAAGATGTTACATTACTTTTGCATTACTTTTCCTCACCTGGGCTGGGCTTGCTTGTTTGTTTTTTACAACAGAACAACAGAAAAGTTCTCTTTTTGGCAAATATAAAGGCTTTTTCACACCAAATGTGTAATGAATAAGCATATTTAGACCTATACAGTAGAGGGCAAGAAGAATAGGAGACTGGTATGGTATTGGTATGGCTGAATTAGATCAATGTAGTCAACAGCAAAGACATTGGTTAATAAAATGAGATGAATAAATAACGTATATTTGTGTAATTTAATATAGTTAATTATTACAGGTTTACAGGTTTCGTTGCTTTTATTCATTTTTAAGAATAATAATGTTTTTGTGCAAGTGCGATGAGTAAATTTATGTTCACATTTAATCTAGAACAATAACATGTTTACACAGAGCGCACTCAACACCAATGCACTTTATTTCTCAGCATGGGGACTGGAGAGTTGTCAGTCAATAGATGTGAAAAAGTAACTCACATTACTTATTTGAAAAAGTAACTTGGACATTTTGTTGTCAACTGAAAAAGTAATGCGTAATGTGTCACTAGTTACTTGAAAAAGTAATCTGATTACATTCTTCAAGTTATTTGTAATGCATTACCCCAACACTATAACAATAACTATATTAGTGTCCACACCAACGCAAAATATTTTTCTGTTTATTAAAAGTCAGCTGGAAAAAAATCGTTCTGAAAGTGATTCCAATGATATTGTTTCTCTGTGCCGTTAACATTATAGTTGCGGTGTGGACTCTGCTACACTTTTACATTAAAAGAAGATTCTTAGAACTTCATCATTATAGTTATTGTCCTTGGTGTAAACGGGCCTTTAAAGATAATTTAAAACAACTATAAATATTAAAATAGTATATATATATATATATATATATATATATAAATAATACTAAAATAACACCGGGTATGAATTGAAATGAATTTGGTTTTTATTTCTCTCTCTCTCTTTATTTTATACTAAAATAATCATGATTAATCTAATGTTTTCCGGGCTACCAGTCAACAGGAAGCAGAATATAAAACGATACAGTAATATCAAATAATTTTTTCTTTCTACCAGGTTAACTTTGGCAGCCCTTAAATTAATAATAAAAATATGGACCCGATTTCTTATGGCATTTTTAAAAAAAAGTTAACTTCGATTGTTTTTTTTTTTTTTTTAACCTTTGATGCTTCCGGTATTCTGTTACATTTAAAGCTCCCTGATAAATAGCTAAATGAATAAACAAGAAAATTAATCAGTGAATTAATTAAACAAACACGAATGCTTTTACATCCTGTGCATTTTAATGGAGGATTAGGTTTTGAAAGTGGGACGATAACGTCATATCAGCAGTGCAGTGGAATGCTTGATTAAGTTTGATGTCTTTAAGTTCGTTCACACCACGTTTGGAGGATTACATGAGGCGCTGAGAGACAGGTACATAGCAAGCCCTTTGCCTACTCTCATGACAAGAGAAGGGTCAAAATGGTTTCTTATTCCTCCCTCCCTTACTCTCTCCATTCCTTCTGCAGGGATTTTTAGGAGCTTACAGTGCGTTATTTTGCTGGATGCTTGCGTTCGTCTCAAACCTCTGGAGAGTTCTACAGTGTCTCTCCAAATATAGCATGTGTTTATCTGATTTAGTCACTTCAGCACGGATGTGTGTGCTGCTAACAGGGCTTTCCAGGTTACAACTTTTTCCAAACATCAGGCCTGTCTAGAAGACTCAGATTCAAAACCTAGTGAACTATGCAGACAGCTGACATTCAAGGTCGCATCCAAACCGAAGTGACTGATTTGGAATACTCTAATTCAATAACTGGGAATTTTGTATAAACTTTAGGGGTTTTTTTTGTACATCCATGTCTTATTTAAAAAAATCACTATAATGTTTGTACACATTCGCCATAGAATGCCAACAGCCTTTGAGTTGCCACAGTTTGCATATTTAATTTTCATGCCTTTTTGTCTAATCAAAGAACAAAAATTAGTCACTCTAAAATGAAAGCTGCCACTAGCATAATGGAGCTCCATGAGGTCTAATCAACACATCACTTATGTGTTACATGCAGCTCTGTTAATGAGAATTGTCAGAAAGAGTGAAAA
The DNA here is from genome assembly GCA_037194245.1 of Opsariichthys bidens. NCBI lineage: Eukaryota > Metazoa > Chordata > Actinopteri > Cypriniformes > Xenocyprididae > Opsariichthys > Opsariichthys bidens. Next base: position 11,315,989 of record CM074287.1, on the reverse strand, counting down.
ATGAGAGAGAAAGATTGGGATGTCTTTAACAGCCAGTTAAAATGGGATGGATGGATGGATGGATGGATGGATGGATGGATGGATGGAAAGTCTCTTAATCAGCCTCAAACTACTGAGGGTAATGGGAAAGATGTAGGAAAATATGTTGCCGTTTATGCCTGCTGAAATTATGAAATCATTATAAAATTCTTCCCGCTTGCACACTCTTTCTTTAACTGCAATTCCATATAAATGACACTCATTTTTGGATTTTTTCCCACTCATGACTAATCCTCCATTCATCCTTACAATGAAGAATACAGTAGTGAATCATCAACCCCTTCATATTGTTACATTATAAGAACATTATACTTACATGTAGCTTTTATGTATGGTTTACAACTCACCACTGCCTGTTAACTGGAAATAAGTCCTATTTACAGCTTTAAAGAGACGGTTTACCCAAAAATGAGAATGCATCATTTGCTCACCCTTGTGTCTTTCTAAACCTGACAAGGCTTCCATTCTTGTCCTGTGGAGCATAAAAGAACACATTTTGGGAAATGCCTATCATTTTCAAATTTACATAAAATGTGTAAGTATGTGTAAATATGAGGTTGGGTAAATGATGACATGATTTCATTTCTGGATAAATTAGTAAAGATCAGAATCAACTGTCTGTGTACATCTAATTTCGTAAGCACCGCTATTGTTGTGATTCATCTGTACACCTCACCTAATCTTCAAAAACAAACACTCACCACTGCTAATACAATTAATGTACAACAGCATATAGCAGTGTTTAATTAGCCCAGAAAGCTCATTTCCCCTGCTTTAAAAATGAAATGAAAATGCACATAGACCAGATTACTCAGATTACTCAAAACGAAAATATTTTATGTGTTCTTTGACCATCACTCTCCTACTTAGACAAATAAAATCCGTCAGATGTGTCAGAACAAATACAGTTTTCCAAGTATCTGTTCAGTATCTAAATCTTGTGTTGCTGTATCCATTAAGTTTGCAACAAAGTATTTATTAATATGCCAGAAGATTTCAAGGATCCAGACTTCTTAGGAGCATATGGTGTATGTTTGCTGCAGTTTATTGCAAAATGAAAGTTCTCTTTTCTTTTAAACTTAGCCAATAACAAACTGATTAAAATGACTGTTTATCAGTCCCGCTGCTCTGCTTAAGTTATACATAGTGTATCTGAGGAAATAAAGATGTGTTTTTAAGTATTTGTATCAGTATTAAGTGCCAGCACCTCAGCTGGACACATCCAGCTGCAAAACAGAGCTACGGTGAGCGGACAGATCAAAGGACGCTGTCCCTCTTAGGTCACCACCCACCGTTCAGATCAAAATCCATGCAAATCAGAGGCCACCAAACAGCCAATGTGACCTGACAGCAGATAGTGACCATGAGCTGCCGTAATGAGCACAGAAAGGCCACTGGCAAACACAACTCAGGAGTAATAATGTCCTTTCTTTCTCGCTCAACCCTTGGGTACCTGATCAGATGAATTAAAATGCAAACATGGCTTGGCAAGAGCTATATGACTTTGCCTGAAGCGCCGCTTTAATGCTTTAACATAAACAAGAGCAGCAAGTGGAGGGAGGACAGAGAAAAAGAGAGATGGAGAGAGTTGGAGAATAATCAGTGCAGTGCACCTCCACAGGCAGATAGTAGCTCGACTATGCCACGTCTCACATATAAATGTATAAAGCTTCAGAGAGAATTATTCACCCTCTCCCTGTGAGCTCCCTCTCTCTCTCTCCAATGACCTGTTCTGTATGCTAGGTGTGTTTAAAGCAACACTTCCCTTGAACAAAAAAGAAAGACTAATCATTATTAGTTTTTTACTATAGTCATATAAGTAAGTCTGATTGCTTGGTGAGAGTTTGTTCTTTCTGGTTCACTCAGCACTGTAATTATTGACACGTCATTGCATGTATTACAATGTAAATTAAACCAAAGTACAGTTATACAATAATAGGCACACTTAAAGCACACTATTCGGACTCTGCTTTAATCTACATGAATATGTGGATCTGTTGTGTGTTACATAGTTACACACAAGAATTGACTGACACATGTACAGACACTCGCTCTTAGACAGACTGCAAGGATCACATACTTCTGTTATGCCCATGTTGTTATCCCTCCAGTCACCTTTGACCTTTACTCTTTCCTCACCTTGTTTGGTCAGGAAGAACATGACAGAATCCCACACCTCTTGGTTTCCTTGACATCTCAGACAGATCTGAGATCAAAGTCATGCTACTGACATTTTGGGGAAATATCAGTTTGTACCTGCAGTGCATGTGTGTTAGCATGTGTGCACATTGAACCTGGATTGCTGGGTATGCTGGATGATATGACAAGATAAGCTGTCACACTCGTCTCTTGAAAAAAAGCTTAGGATTGATTATTCTTTTTTAAAGTAAATCTGTTGTGTATATTCAGCAGTGTTCATATTATACAGTTTTTTTTTTAATTATTATTTTGATGAAAATTGTCAGTATACCTTCGTGTCTGAATCTTACTGAAATAATTTTAGTTGGCATTTAATAGATTTTTTTCAAATGGTCAAACATTTTGAAAAAAAGTATAAACATTTATTAATTTAAACAGATGTAAAAACTTCATGTGAAAATCTGAGCTCCTTAAAAATATCATTAATTTAAAAACAGAGGCATTAATATGAGATAATTAACATTTTAGTAAAGCCGTTTAGTTTACCAGTATTTCGCTCTCTCATCTCAGGCATAACTAATGCAAGTTTGTAGAACTATTTGAATAAATTCTTGTGACATATTTCTTCATCTAAAACATTGCTAGTACACTACTATTTTGCGACAAAAGTTGTTTAATTATCATCGTGATTGGTCTTTAATTTTGTCTTCGGTATGATGAATTGTTGAGACATTCAGGTATATGGACAAACAAACATTCCAGAACATTCATGTGGCAAGCAGGGTGAGGCCGAGAGCTGTGGGAACAGTGCATTCGTACCCCTAACCTCGCCCCTAAACCTAGCCGTCACTGGGGTTTAGACAAATCGTACAAATTCATACGAGTGAAAATACGTACAAATTAGTCGTGAGATAACGTTGGTTTTTATACGGCAGTTGTTTGTGAGGGGCTGCAGCTTTACCTTTGTTTTATTATTTGTTTATTTATGATTAAATTTATTATTGAATGTTTGCTGGTTCCTGCCTCCTCCTTCCTACAACTTTAAACATTGCTACAATTCCATTTAAAAGCATTCCACCATCCAATGATTTAGCTTAAAGTTCTAGTTCCAGTCAGTTATGCCGCTTGCTTGCTCAATTGGGTGTCATATACGCAAGAAATTCGTAAGTATCTTCTAATTGTGCTGACCTGCCCCGGTAACTGTGTATGTTTCCATTGATCTGATGTGATTGATAGCAGGTTTGGGCTGTGGTCTCAAATGATTGCCTATCCACCCCAGAGCCGGTCTCGGTTCAGATGGGCTTTATGAGTCCAGGCTTCTGAATGTAATTAGATGCATTTGTCTCTGCCATGTTAGCTGAGCTCTAACTGTAGCCCACAGAGGAGCCAGTCCTTTATGAGGCGCTTAAGACTAAACCACACCGTCCCGTCTGCCATACATCAGTGACAATAATTACATCACATCTGGGCAGACATGCATTTATATGTCTTTGAGTGTGTTTCATATGACTCTAATTTGTCTGACAGTCTCAAGTGGTTCTTTCACTCACTTGGAATCACACAGACGACCCCCCCCCCGCCCACACACACACTCTGACAGGGTTGTGTTAGTGGGTATACCGAACAATGTCTCCTGTAAACTGGGTTTTAAATGACTTTTTAGTGTTAATGTAGCATTTTGAGTCAGTAGCATTTTTGATTTCATTGTAGACAGACATTACTTGTGAACTTCTTGGAAGACAGGCTCTATTACACAGACTTTAATATCACTGTCAGCCACATGGAAAATCAAATAGTTTGCTGTAAACACACACAATATGTTCCCTAGAGTAAATTACTTCCCTCGGTAACATGAACACTTTCTTACAAGCTATCATTCTAATGTCAAAATTTAAAGCAGGTGAAAATAACTATAAATAACTAACTGAAATAGCAAACCTTTATTTTATTGTTGAGCACAAGAAATTTTTAAATATTTAAAAAAAATTCTTACTGATCCAAAATTCTGTTACAGTAGTGTATATATAAGAATATTGTGCCACTAATAAAATAATCGAGTAAAAATGAAAATGTACACAAATACTGTAATTATGCCTCCTTACCTGTACAGAAATGTGTTTTTCTTTTGAAAAACTCATTTAGGGGGTTTCCTCAACAAATACTTTATTTGCAATTCTTTTGATAAATTAATCATATCATGTATCAATTCATTGATCCGAATGTTTTTTTAAATCACTTGACAGCCTTACCCAAATGTTTTCTTATATTGCAATAGGTGCGAGTGCTTAGCATCAGTTAACTAGATTATGGCACCTGCTGGTAAACAGGCTCCGGCAGCTCTCAAAGTCTAATTCATTCTCGCAAACAGCAGTGAAAATACCTCCCTGCTGCTGCCAAAGAGAACCAGACAACATCACTGCTGTAATCCTATTGCAAATCATGCTGAATACAGCCTCTCCCTCTGTAGAATCTGTCCATTCATTCAGAAAGCGGAGGATTTGGATTTTCAGAGAGAGAAGAAGAGAGTGAGTCTGAAAGAGAGAAACGAGAGAGTGAGAGAGCTTTCAGGTGTTGTGTTTATAGTTGTGGAAGGTTTGAGTGTCTCCGAATGATTGATGAAAATTTCTGATCCATAACAGACACTCTTAGTTGATATAGTGACCCAGAAGCTTCAGGTCATCTGTATCTGTGTGTGTGTGTGTGTGTGTGTGTGATCCATCAGGAAGAGGCACTAGATAGTCTTCTGGACACTCATTACTCAATACATTTGTCTTTTGCTATAGCACAGTGCGTGTAGGCATGCATGTGCCAGTTAGTGATTATTTTCGGAACTTATTAACTCTCAAAACTGAGCTGCCCGCCTTTTTTATGTCATCTTAGGCATTCTGCCATTAAAATTTGGACAAATTGTATCCCAGGATGCATTGTGACAATTTCAGTCTAAGAAAACATTGACTCTGCATCTGATTATGTTTATGTGAAATTAGTAATATGTCAGAACTCACAGTATTCATAAAACAGTTGGTAAAAAGTCCCTGGATGACCTACTATTTCAACCATGATTCTGAAGTGCGCATCTGATGAAGAAGAGGAGCTGTGAATGGCAATGAAGTGATGCAAACTGATAGAGTAAGTCACATGACAATGACAACATCAAAGATGTACTACATCTGGATTATATTCATTTATACATACAATGTTACGGAACATAATTTTTTGTTCACAAGTTGCAAATTTCATTCCTTGTCAAATGTAGCACCTACTCAGAAAGTATGCAGTTTTGGATGTCCCTTGACTATTTTACTGGATATTAAAGATGCTATGTACTTCTATGCTTGATGCATCATATTAATTGTCGCTGCCTGAAGAGTGTTCCTAATTAGTCCCTTGTGAGATTCTATGTCACACAGGACGTTCCAGCTTTGTCCAGCGTTGTGTAAAGTTAAAAATATTTGGGCATGCAAAGCAGTAGATCAGTGTTAGTTGTAAACAACAGACCAATCAGACGAATCCAGTTGAAACAAAAATTCCTCTTTATATTGAGTGTCTACAAAGTTGCATTGGAGATTCCCAATTCAGTTAGATTTCGATTCAACAAGCACTTAATTAGATTTTGATTTTAGTTCAATCAAGATTTATTTGTGCATTTATCAGTTATAATGTTCATTTTGCTTACAGAAAGAACAGGGCTAAACTGGGGGAAATTCGACGCTGGACAAGCCCAGCCCATGTATGCGGCCCTCGCGTTCCCCTGTGAATGTTTGAAGTAAATAAATGAAGATATATTACTGGGACAGGGACAAATGATGATGGATATTATTGAATTTACTGTAAATTTAATATTGCACTTTTGTCACATAGAAATGCACTTGACAGTAAAGCAATGATTTTGAGCTGGGATGCAGTAAAGTAAATTTACTGCCATTAAATTCTGTCATCAAACACAAAAGAATGTATTTTGAAGAATGCTGGCAACCAAACCATTTTGTTTAGGCTACCATTGACTTCAATTGTATGGACTCAAATGATTTTCTTTTATGTTACAAAGAAAAAAAGTCATACAGGTTTGGAATTACATTAGGGTGAGTAAATGTTAAAATTAGTTCAAATTTTAGGTGGAACTATCCCTTTAAAAACAATAAAAAAATTTAACACCTAATTTATGACACTGATATGCATGAGGCTGTCATTGAAATAAAATTTTACATTAAAATTCATTACTATTAAACAAGTATTAAAAAGTTCATGAAACATATTTAAAGAGAAAAAAGCTATGTCCTTAAATTCATGGGATCCAGACTTTAAAGCAGTTTTGTTAAATTATCTTTTCATTTTTCTTATGAAATACACCATGTTTAACTGTAAGATCATGGTTGACAAGCAACACCCTGCTCCTCATTACCATGGGTATATGGTTTCTAAAATAAATAAATAATAGTAAACTATAGAATTTGTCATAAAAATATTGTAAACATGTAAAAAAATACTAAAAACAACTTGAAAGTGATTTATATTCTGCAATATTTCATGTAAGTAATGAAAGTCATATTTCTTCACTGTTAGTAGCTGCAAGGTAAATTATTATGAATGTAGCGGTGCTGGATTGACAAGCTTGTAGTTATGTGTTTTGGCATTTTCCAATTGACCTCATCAAGTATTTACATGGTCGCGGCTGTTTTCAGTTAGCCTAGATTCACCACCGAACCTGTAATGTTCTCATATAAAACAACATTTGCATGGGGGAGGGAGGGGGAGGTCTCTCTCGCTTTGGCCTGTCAATCCAATGGGCCGCTGTCCCTGCATGATGGGCCAGTCTGTGGCAAAAATAAAAAAATAACAACCTTGTATCGGCCCCAAAGTGTTTCGGCCCGCTGGGAAAATGCCAGTATACAAATCCAGCCCTGAGAAAGAAACATTGTGCTTGTAGACTGCAGCATATTGTACTGCAGTGGTGAAGACTCAACCGTTGTAAAGGAAACACTGGCATTGAGTAAAAAATCAAGATTTCACCCAGCCCTGTGCAACCATCTCCTTACTTCAGGTTTCCATTTGGTGGAATGTTTGCATCTGCGATCTGAGCAGAGAAGATTTTACCTTAGTACCTCTGAAATACAGTATTTATGTGTACGGTCACACACTCACACATCTACCTCCTAGTGAGCTGAAGTGAAACCTTTCCTAGCGCCAGCATCTCTTTCAGACAGTTGTCATTGAGAAAGGAGAGCTGAGTCACCCAACCAACCCACTGTCAAGGTTTCACTGTCAAGACACCTTTAAGAAGATGAGAACTATGCATGTGGGGGTTAGAGTGAAAGAATTTTTCTTTGCTTCAAAGCACCAGGAGACAATGACAAAGGGCAGTACTGACCTGCTGTTGTTTACACAACCCGCTCAACAAGTTGAGTGTGTGCATGTGTACCAAATACTTGCGTCCTGCTTTGTATTCCAGACCTTTTCAGAGTTCTGCACCTCTTTCTTTGTCCTTCTCTTTATTTCGTCCTTTATGTGGTTGGTTAATCAGAGCTGAGCTTGAGTTTAGTCTGCCTTTAATTTTGTTGAGGGACTATCTCCTCACCTCTTGTGACTCTTTGAAGGGCACCGTAGGCTCTGCATCTCTCTGTGGATGTACACACACGCACACAAGGCTCTATTCACAAAGCTCGTCCATAACTCCAGCAAAGCAGAGGACAAACCTTCACTGCCAATTACAGCACACAGGGATCGATGAGGCTTTATTTCAGGGGCAAACACTGCTGGGTTATTGTGCTGTTTTCTCCCTCACTTTCTCTCCTCCTTGTGCTTGAAGGGGTTCCTCTTGGATTCAGCTTTTCAGAGCTTAATGGAGATCGGGTCAAAGTGCCCCTTATGACAAAAGGACAGTCACATTTCTCTGTCTTCCTGAAGTTTCTATTACTCTTTTCTTAAATACATTCATTAAATAGTACACAAACCGCCTTCCAATAGTGTCTACATTGGCAACTGTCTTCTTCGGCTGCAACCTAACTGAAATGGGACCTCACAAGTGACACATTGATAGAACTTCCCAGAAATGTCAGCAAATTTCTTCACAATTGGGTGATGGTTTATTTATTATTATGGCCAAATAAATTATGCATTCAGCCATCTAAGAGTATAGCATTCTACGCTTTAATACATTTACAATTTAAATTCAGTAGATAATCTCTTAAAATCAGCAAGGCCCTGAATCTGCTCATTAGAAACCGTCTTTATAGACAGTCATAACCCTGTGCGCCACATAAATAGTATTCCTGTCGTGAAGTGCACAGGAGACGCATGTTTTATGTTATCATGTTTCTAAGCTAATGATGCAATATTTCGGGTTGGGAGATCTTCTGTGGAAAGTCTGAGAAAACTTATATTTTATTTAACTTATTTAAATAACCAAATCTGCATATATCTGCATGCATTTTTTATTATATGTTATATCTTAATATATATATAGTATGTGTGACCTGTGCTGGCAAAATGAGTTGGAATGCGCACAGGCTAATTACAAGCTACAGGCAAAACAAGTCAAAAATGTAGCTTTTAGTCAGATTTGAGGTTTCCACAAAAATAAGTTCATTAAGCCCTCATCCAAATGCTTCAAATAACAATTAAACATCTCAAATATACATACACACATATGTGTGTGTGTGTGTATGTATACATATGTAATAATAATAATTATATATATATATATATATATATATATATATTCATACATACATACACACACACACACACATATGTAATAATAATAATTACATATATATATATATATATATATATTTGTATACATATAGATTTTTTTAAATATACTGTACATTCTGAATGAAATAAAAGTATATTTGTAATTGTGCAAAGTATTACTCTTCCATGTGAAAGATACATCTGATGCTGCATTACTAATTGGCCAGTTATTTTTTTAATTATTATTATTTTTTTAAATACAAGGCAGTGTATATAGCATTTCCATGTACGTTTTGGAGCACAGCTTTTTATATAAAATGTTAAATATTTGTAGCGTTGCTAGGCAATATGACAAGCATCTATGAACCTCTTTGTCATCGGCAACACCATGCATGTGAAAAACATGGTCTATACATTACACTGACTCATTTACATGCTAGAGGCTGCTCAGAGAAGGCTGCAAGCTCTTTTATTTTACTTACTCTCTGCCTATCTCTCTCTCTCACTGGAAAAAAACCCCAGATACGATTTAACCTTACTGGATTTTAGGCTTCAGTACGTGATATAGAGGCAGGTATGCAATTACTGACCCATTCCTGCTGTCAGCAATACAGCTATGCATACTGTGTGTTTGAGAGTCCTGTTATAAAGTGGCAGTCCACTTATGCTGCAGTGCCGAAACAGTTTGATGACCTCTGACCCTTGAATGCTGGTTGTTAAAAACCATCTATAGAGTTGACACCGAGAAATCATAGCCATTATTCAATCTGAGAGTGAGTGGCTGTGTGCAGGAGGATATCCCTCATTTAGTTTTCGCTATGCACATTCTTGCTTGTGCCGAGGGAATTTTCACTCTCAAAATCCCTGAATTATTATTTTTTTGTCCATTTGTTTCATACGCATATGTGCGTCACTACATTTGTTCAGAAAATGACTGACAAGTGGGAGAACCATGGGTTCCTCAAAGGCCAGGAGGGGTTCAGCACTAATTACTATAAGCTATTCCTGTATGTCCGGAGGGATTGCTGTAATTCACCGTTTTTGAGGCTGAAAGTGTTCACAGCTTTTTGTCTGAATCAATGACCAGTTTCTTTTCTCAGGACAATGCAGTGCTTCAGTGACCACCCACCAACGCCGGAAGTATTTTTCCTATTCAGTTTCCTTAAAGGCATTTCAAAACAGTCTTTAATAAAGAGTTCTAAGCAATGAGTCAAACCAGATGATGAATCACAATTTTACAACATTTCTATAGCAATGTCAGACAATGTCTTCACTTTTGTGTATTTTTAAATGTACGTCCTCATAAAAAGTAACAACTGCTGTCTTTTGTGCTAATTTTGAAACATACAGTACAATAACACAAAATTTGCAAACACTGCCTAACCTGCAAAACTGACAACCTCCTTCTATGGTAACTGCGACTTGATTGGTGAATCTCATTTTAGGATGCAAATTCATTTTCAGATCCTAATTAAGTTGAAATCACCCTGGCTGACAGCTTCTACAAAGCATACCAATTAACAACATCAGAACTCAAGATTTCATTACATTACTATTAAAGATTTTTTTTTTTAGGTTTTTTTAGGTAGGTTTTTTTTTTTTTTTTTTTTTTTTAGATAAAATGTTTGAAGCTTCCATGGCAACACAAATAAATTCACACACACATATCCAGGTACATTTTATGTACTTGGAAATAGTGGGAATTTTATAATTCAAAATCTGTATTTGAGGAAAAGAGGCATCACAGAGCATTGCAATACACTTTTTTTCCCAGTGATTTTTAATGTAAAGAATTTAGAATTTAGTCATTAAATCCTTTCTTCTTGTGTCAGTATCTAGTTCTTGTTTTGATACACATAAGGATTTATATACACTTGTCTATAGCTTACACTCTTCACACACAATCACATGCATAAACAGCATTACAAAAGTACATATGTTTGTTAGAGGATAATGCCATTTTTCTTGAACTCGTGATGTGAGAGAAGGAGGAATTATTTGAGGCTGTAATCTTTCTTTTTTTTGCCAGAAAGTATTGTTTGTTAATGCTAATCCAGAATAAAAATACCCTTTCTCTCTCTCTCTTTCTTTCTGTATTATCTCTGTGTCTTTCTGTCGGTTCTCTCAGCCTCCACACTACTCAATGTGGAAGAGGCCTGTCAAAAACTCTCTCTCTCTCTCTCTCTCTCTCTCTCATCTAAACCAATGCATTAAGATAGCCCATTAAGATTCCTCGCACACGGCTCAAATGCTCATTGTAAATCTCATGTAAAGGGATTTATAGCTTTCACTTATAATTATGCTTCATAGCATAAGCCAAAATGTTAATTCCTTCTGTAAATATGAACCATAGACATTTTTATGGAAGCTTGTTGCCGTAAGGTAATTGCAACTTTATATCTCACAATTTGGACTTTTTTCTCACAATTGCGAGTTATAGTCAGAATTGCGAGATATAAACTTACAATTGCATGCTATAATATCCATACATTTTCTCTTTTTTAAATAAGTAAAAATATATTTATAAATTACATTTGAGGTGAAATATGAACCAGATTCACCCAATACGCTGTGAATATGACCCATGTAAAGGGATTCTGTGATATTGAAATTCATGCAATCTTCCACAGCATTAGAACTCAGATGATGTACAGTCACTTCTTGACTTGTCTTTGTCTGTAACACACACAAGGGCCCACAGCTGTCTCGAGGAGCAGAAGAGGTGTGTACTCCAATCAAATGCATCACTACAGACACTGGTGTGAAATCTCACAGGACAGAGGATGGAGGGAACAAAGAGGAGAAAAGAGAACGAGAGAAAGCTTGTGAATCGATCCGGACACAGCGTCTGGAACGGCTGGAGTTGTAACCCGTGAAATGTGCGCACGTCCCATGAGTCTGCAGCACTCTTAACTCAGAGCTGAGCTCAAACCCACTCTGACTCTCTTGCTGAAGAGTGACAACTATTATGGGGAGATTGAAAGGTCTGCAGCACCTAATCAAAGATTTTTCTCTTCCAAAGAATTTCAAAGCAACCACAGACTATATAAAACTTTTAATTCTACCCATTTAAAAGGAACATTTCAATTGCGCTATCAAACTTTTCACATTTTTACCTCATACTAAAGCCAACAGAACAGAAATCACTTTTACCAAAGGCGGTAACCAGCAGTATGCCACTTGAACACTTTCCATTAGGATCAGTATCGGAAAAACAACTAAATAGTGTGATTATCACTTTATTACACATTCATATGTATCACAATGAAAATTGGTGTGTTTCTGAAACAATTTCATGGTACCTAAAGCACTGAATAGAGCAGATCCGGGAATTGGTCGCCTACTATTTTATGAATAATGCATATTTGGACATATGAATTGTTTGCTTTTTGCATATTGGATTATTCACATAGAATCTTCTTTTCTTCTCTCGCCACACGCAGTGCTTACGAATCTGATTATATTTCATTCTGCATTCACATATTAACATTTAATTGGTTTAATAATGCATTCATGACAACGTCTTGAAGATTCCATGTTTAATTCATTTATTGCATCCAGCAAAAATGGTTACAGAAACTATGCCATTCCAAAACATCATTTTTGCTCCTGTCTGTATGTGAAAAAGTTTCCTTTTGTGTTGCCGCTATCAGAACACCCTTGAGGGAAGGTGATTGAAAGGGTGTATAATTTTCATCTGACAAGGACTCCATGAATAAGTCATTCTGCCAAGACGTGCTATAAAACCTAATAATTGACTTCTGGCTGTAGTTTGTGTGGCTGTGGGTGGTGTGCCGCTCATGTCGAAATGGAGATGCAAGTGTGTGTGTGTGTGTGTGCAGGGGACGTCAGATCTCTCTGGGAGGCATCAACAGAGGCATTTGATTACATGAAAGATGGAAACATCACTGCTTCAGTTACCACTCAGGTTTCTTAAACCATCTTTAGTCCCCTCCCTCTTAAAGGTCAATGCAATGAACATTTTATTTTTCAATCAATTAAGGTGATTTATTGTGAGTATATGGAACAGGGGTGATAGGGGAAAGCTTTTGGCCCTGTATTTTAGAAATGTATTTATTCTCTGGGCTGTCAGCATTTTTCTTCCGTCTGCTTATAGTCATTCAAATCATTGTGCTGTAGGAATTACACCGGCAAATGCCTGAATGATTGTGTTCTGTGCTTTTCATTAAATAAACCCTGTGAAAAGGGGGAAAAAATGAGAAAAAGAATGCAAAGAGATGAAGAGGGAGAGCAGGAATGAGATTGAAAAGGGGAGAGAGCACAATGAAATGGGCACTCATAAATATTGTAATTGTCCAGAGGTAGGTGGCGGCAAGTTGACTGTGATGGATTGACACGGAACACTGTCTGACCCTTTAGATGGAAAGAACATCAGAGAGCGAGAGTTTGAATATGTCGGAAGAGTTTTTGTTTCCTATGGAGCTCAAAATATGACATCTGTATCAAGATGTGACGGACATTCTACTTCTCTCTGGAGTAAATGTGGACGAATGACTATTTTTACTTTTATAATTATTTTATTGTTGTATATCATTAATTTTATACGCTACCGCTCAAAAGTTTGAGTTTCATTATTAGTTCATGTTAACTAATGAAACTTATTGTAAAATGTTTCCAAGATGTCTTTTCGAAATAAATACATTCTCTATTCATCGAAGGATCCTGTGAAAATTGATTAGTCTCCTCAAAAATATTAAGCAGAACAACTCTTTTCAACATTCACTTAAGCATCAAATCTGCATATTAGAACGATTTCTATCTTTGCATTCCACAAAAAATACATATATGCTTGGAATGACAAGTTGGCGAGTAAATAATGACTACTTAATAAACTTTAACTACTTAAACTACTTTAACAGCAGCCTTTAATAGCCATACATTCCTACAGTCTGGTCTGAACCCTGATGTCACCTCCTTTCCATCATCTAGCCGCTATTTTTCCAAACTAAACCCCAAAACAATCCCTTTATGAGATCCTTTGGCACAGTCTTGGAGGTAATGAATGGTGCTGTCTGTGGACTTTGATTCAAGTCTGAATCCCTGTTGTGAATTGTTTGCGTCTGACCTCAGGTTATTTGTGACGGAGCTTCAGACCATGTGCAGGAGGAACCAGAAATGGAGACAGGAGGAAAGGTTGCTGTTCTCCCCAGTGACTGCAGCCTTAATTGGGATGACGGTTAGAGTGTTGGCCCCTGTGTGTTGGATGGAGAGCTTCAGGGTTGAGTGAACAGGTGAGTGAGTTTAATCTCAGCTCAGAGCCTGGAGAAATACGACCTCTCTCTTCTGAAAGATGATTGGCACTTTAATGTGCTCCAAGCATGGATTCGGAATGGTTATATATATATTTTTTTCAGTTAAAAAATGCTTCAATTGTGTTTTCAGCTCTCTTGCACTTTCTTTCGATGTCCCACTTTGAATGAAATGTTTGTTTTTTGAAATGCCAGTCTTCCACAGATAGAAAAAAAAAAAAATGGATTAGCTATAGAGGATTCTGGATTTTCATTATAGATAGACATTTCTTTTTTACATACAAAAGTCCAACCATATCTAACATATAGTGACAGGAATGAAGTTAGAAAAAAAGAAGAGAGATTGGGTACAAAAAAAAAAATGATTGCATACACAGAGAAGCAGTTATTCTCGAGAGATGAGACTGAGCTGCCTCGCTGCCTACTGGGACAACAACTCAAATAGCGTTCCATGTGGGAGAATTTGATGTTAGCATGTTGCTAAGCTAACAACCAGCCTGTCAGGTACAAAGTGGGCCACCTTTATGACACCAATAAGCATAAATATAATCACACAAACGGTCCATTTTTAATAAGATTAAACTATTTTTTATATGTTTTAGCAGAATGAATTCTTATATTGCTGTCTTTAAAAAGGATACATGCTGTTTTAAAATTCGGCCAAAAGAAGGCATCTTAGGAGGCAGCATAATTAAATTGGCCTACATTTTGGAACAGCCCATGATGCCTTAAAATGCTGCCTATGTGTACTGCTCACTAGGTTTTGGAACAGAGTTTCTCTGTAGAGAAACACAGCATGTTGCATAGATCTGGGAAATCGTTTGAGTTATGCCTTCCAAATCGACTTTCCAAGCAATTAACATGTATGTTTAATATTGGCGCTCATGTGCAATTCTCTTTGCGCTCCAAGCTCATTTGTGTCTCCTGTCGTCAGCAGTAGCATTTCTCCTGTGATTTTAATTAACAGGATCTGATCTACAATCAATCCCAGCCCTCATAGTATGCCGTAGATGAGAGAAGATCACAAATTACATCAGACTAATTGGAAGGATATTTGGAAAAAAAAAAAAAAAAAAAAAAAAACGAAATAGTGATACGCTTCCACCCTGCATGACTGAATGATTAGCATGAGGGCTCTTGAATTTTCATGCCATGGTCTGAAACCGTGAAGCTCTGTGCTGTGTAAATCTCTGATGGGATGCCAGCTCATGTATGATGCGGTGTGTGATAAATGCATGGCTTACACACAGTTGAGCAGCTCACAGTATTTAATACGCCTCTAATGAATCCCATATATCTTTAGCCAAGCTCCCAGACAC
This sequence comes from Opsariichthys bidens, assembly GCA_037194245.1. Classification (NCBI taxonomy): domain Eukaryota; kingdom Metazoa; phylum Chordata; class Actinopteri; order Cypriniformes; family Xenocyprididae; genus Opsariichthys; species Opsariichthys bidens. Next base: position 11,300,529 of record CM074287.1, on the reverse strand, counting down.
ACCTCTGCTTATGTCTTACAACGATTGCCTGCTTTTGTTGTGCATGTTTACATTGCATCCCATAGATTAAGATCCATTTTTCCTAATTAGGGTTGTTCTAATGATTATTAATAGCTGCTTGTGGAGAAGCAGGTTTTTAAGACAAACTTCAACAATGTTAATTAACAGTGAAGTAGAAATGAACTCTTATGCAGTAAAATTAACATTCACCATGCACCAAATATTTGAAAAAGCCTTTATGTATAATGTATTATGAAGGTATTCATAATGTACATTATAATGCATTATATCTATTGATAAATAATTGTAACCAAAGTTATAATATTTGCAGATTCCATAAATTGGTTGTTTGTCGTTTGTTTCGACGAATTATCTATTCATTGTTTCACTTTTAGAAAGTGTAAGTATTAAAATGTAATATGGTTATAATTATTCATGAGACCATACAATGCATTATAAGGTGCATTACAAGTTATGATTAATGCATTAAAAATACTTTTATGAAGCATTTATATATAAAGTCATTAAAGGATTAGTTCACTTTAAAATGAAAATTACCCCTCAAGCCATCCTAGGTGTTTATAACTTCTTTTAAGAAAAATATCCATATTCAACGAGTTATTAAGTAAAATGTATAGCTTCCGCCAGACCGCCTTCCATATTCAAATTATGTAGAAAGTGTAAGTTCAAAATGATTACGCTACATCCCACACCTTCTGTATTCAACTTACGAAAAAAGTGTAAGCATCAGTTATGCTTCTGTAAGTTGAATACACAAGGCTGTCTGGGTTCATTTTCATTTTAAAGTCAAGTGTTACCAAATTTGGCTTTGGTGATTAAATGTAATAAAGTTAAATTAATTAAATTAACCCATATGATGTGATTCAGTCTTTTTGTAGTTGTTTTCTTTCAATTAGGACAGGTTTTGTATTTATTCTTTAAACTGACTGATTGTATGCCTCATCAATATGAGCTTGGTTAAATTCAGTGAAAATGAATTAAAAATATATTCAAAAATTGTTTCAAAAATAAATGCAAAAAGACAATCCAATATTTGGTTATAAAATAGCAGTAAAAATAACATGCTAAAATAGCATAGCATTATGCTAGCATAAATAAAAAAATAAATAATTTAATTTTCATGGCTGATAAGAAATATTTGAGGCAGGTGGGACAAAAAAAAAGTTTTTAAAATTTCTGATGTCCAAAAGCTTGTCTGATATGGAAGCAATGATGTATTTCTGTAGAAAATGCAAAGCAATAAGCATCTAAAAAGATACTGTACTGGAATGTAACAAATTTTGCTTAAAAGAAATGGCATAATTATATAGATTATATATTAATTATATAAATTGCTCTTTTTTTCTTATTTAATATAATATAATGTCATTTGAAATAAGAAATATTTATGGATGGTGTGGCAAACAAATACACACCATTTTTGACCCTTTTTACATCGGATACAGAGTTCATTCTCATCTCTAATTGGCTCAGAATGCTGTGTTTGGACAATCACGATCAATCCGAAACAGCACTGTGAGAATAATTCCAGCTCCCAGCTTATCGCTCTCATCCTTGTCCATTTTCATTCAGATGAAGTGAGTGTTCAAGATTGGTTGTTTGTAGATGAGGCCAAGATACTGGATCAGATTATTTCAGTAGCTGCAGCATTGCCTGTTCCAGATGACTAAAGCAGAAATCTTTAGCAGAGCTCATGGAGGGGGAAAGCAGCCTCATGGGCACACCAAGGTTTTGTTATTGCTTTAATCACTGGAAAGGTTTCAGCAATGTTGAAGTCAGCAGTGACTGCTGTGATCACTGATTTACCAACTTAAACGAATCCCAGTGAAATTTGTTTTCGAGGATTTGCTTTAAGGCGTCGATTCCTCTTTTGGCGGAACAGATTTGTGGCAGATAAGTGACCAATTCTTAATATTTTACCTTTGCCTGTCTCCGAATATTGAATTTAGTTTCAGGCATGCTCCCAAGTACACTACAAACTGCCTCACGAGCACAAAGAAACATTCATATCATTCCAGAAACTCACACGAGCACTGCTGCAGCATAACCGATGGGCTGTCATGATTTCAAGCCAAATCCCTTAAGCTCCTCTTGAGATGTTAGAGGTTCTTTAAAAAGACTCGTCTCGGTTAAAGACACTGTGCTACAATTACTCAAGGTCTACTTTGGAGGACACTCCTGGGATATTTGTGTGCGAATAGAGGGTAGTGGCTGTATTTAGCTAGTTAAATAGATACTATTGGAGATCAGCTTGAATTGTGGTTTGATTTTTGTTTCTCTTTTCTGTTTTGTTTGTTCACCTTGCTTGTTAAAGCTTACAATGAAAACAAGATCAATAGATCCACATCAGCCTGCTAGATTTTGAATGAGTCTTTGTTGTTTCCACTGCACAAATCTAATTTTCTAATCAGTTCTGCAAAAGAGCAGCACCAGATTGTGTGTACTTGCTCATGTCTGTACTGTACATACATTTATTCTGTTTTATCTCAGAGCAAATACATCTGTTTCATCTGAGTCAGAGTCTCATACCTTGTACATTGTGCACATCAAAATGGGTTTCTGATGTCCAAAAATCTGGCTGATATGGAAGCGGTATTGTATTTCTGCATAAAAGGCATACTAAATTGAAATGTAATGAAAATTTAAAGCATTAAGACTTCCAGACTAAAACTAGTTTATTCAGCCATTTTAGAAATTGCTCAATTATATAGTAAATTACTTTTTTCTTCCATATGCATTTTTCTCCGGGCAATTTGACTTGAAATCACTCGACACAGACTACATTCAAACTTTATTTTGAAGATAATTTCAGACTTGCATCCCCTTTCTCTTTTGTTGTATTTATCTGAAATAGTCGTGATGTTTCTGGTCTACTAATTTGAATTCAATTTCTTCTAAGCATATGTATTTGCGGTTATAACAGTTATAATATTTTATAGTAGTAAATTTATATTAATTTTCTTCTTAAAACATTTATTATTATTATTATTATTATTATTATAAATGTTGTTAGTTGTTTACTAAAGTGGAAACCATAGTAGATTTTTTAGGATTCATTTTAATAGAAATTTCAAAAGAACAGCATTTATTGGAAATAGAACTCTTTTGTAATACTATAAATGTCTTTACCGACAATTTTGATCGGTTGAATTAAATTCTTACTTTCCAAACTTTTGAGTCAGTTTTTATGACAGAGACAGATCCACTCATCCATTTTACGGTTACTGTGCTCATTAGTTCATGTTAGTGCACATTCACAGATTAAATCCAGCTTCAACATACCCGAAACATACACTGTAAACCCGAAGACATTGGGGAAAAATAAAAAAATGGGGTCATCAGTTACATAAAATTAGCTAACTAATTCCTTAAATGCTAATTGGTAACACAATGCTTTGATAACATTAGCATAGCAATTGCTGAAAGAGTACAGCAATACTTTTATACATACATGTAATAGAAAGAACTTAATAATACATGTAATAGAACTTAGAAATACATTTATGAAACACCTTTTCTCAAACTAAGCTCATGATCCACTTGAAACCCTCTCCAAAACCCCACATAAGAAACTCTTCTAAATTGGCATAGCTAAGCATCAAACAGTACTAAATTCCCCACTTAACATTAATCTTGCACAAAAAAACCAACACTTAATTTTAGCATTCATACTCCCTTTCAAGTGTTGTGGCAAAGCTTGCTGGGAAATAGAAATCCCAGCCAAGTTTCAGGCAAATTTAAGTTCGTCTAAATTAAAAGAAACAAAATCATAAAACTCAAAACAACAAAACAATTCTGATTACTTAAGATGTCAGTTTTGTGTACTCAAAAGAAAAAAGAAAGTTTTAAATACCCATAAGAGTTCATTTGACTGTACTAATTTGTTTTTAATTTGAGTTTACCCAACTCAAACCAATTAATTATTTTAAACGTTAGGGTTTACAGTGTAGCTAAATCCCTGCATTATTCATTTGCTACTTTTCAAGCAATTGTATTTCCTTCTGGAAATGCAAATGTAGTTTTTCAGGTCAGCACTATCTTAGCCAATAGTTTAATTTTGGGTCAACTTCCTCTCTCTTATCTCTGCCTCAGACTCATCCCTTTTGATAACATTCATCTTATAAAGCAGCCTGCTCTGAAGTCAAGTCAGCACAGCACAACAAAGAACACAACAGCTTTCTTTTAGCTGCGGACTGAGAAAGCCAGTCCTCTCAAAGTTGGATAATCCAAACCGATAACCTCATATTCCCTTTATCTGCTCAACTTTAATACTGCCATGAGTAAGAAGCCAGACACAGACACACTTTGACCTGACAGACTCTGACCAATTGCACCAACTATGCTTTCAAATGGTACCATCATTTTTGATGTTCTCCTCCATTTCCTATCGCTCTTTAGTTTTGGCATCCTTTTTCACAGTACTCCAATCATCTCACTGTAATCATACGTTAATTGATATCTTGTCGATATATGCATCTGGAAAGGCCTCCGTCTGATGCGGATATATAGTAATGGGTCCTCCATGAGATGGAAATGACCCCCGCTCATTCTACCTATTTCAGAATGCCCATCTTTTACAGCCCACTTTCACGCTAATGGGAAAGATAAGGCCTTTCCCCCCCGAACAATCATCACAGCTTCTAGCTCTATCAGCGGTCTAGTTGTGTAATATACTCCTCCTGTGAGGGATGGCCCTCCCTATGGGCTTGCTGATCAAAGCCTCTTCAGCCCTGATGGCGTAATTGGAGGAAAATAGACGTGGAGGTAACAGAGCAAAGATTTGACATTGGCAGCTTCCATTTGCAAAATCAAATCTCCTGTGCACAGCCTGCACATATCTCAGATGGATTACTTGGTTACCTTTTTTAATTCATGATGTGCCTGATTATGTGATATTACTCTCTAGGTGTCATGTCTAAGTATGGAATTAGATCTACAGCTGATGGGCTGAATAAGAAGCGGATTATGAAATATCTCTCGGCAGTCGTGACAAAGGCTTCGATGAGTCATTTTAATGGTGAAAAACAAACAAACCACAAAAAAGCCTGATCAACAGTTGATACTGAATTAAAAGAAGGCCTGTCTTTGAAAGAAACATGTTGGAAGTAACTGTAGGGGTTATTAGTTGGATGCCAGTAACATATGGTAAATCCTCACCACATTACATTATGCAATTACACTATGGACTTAAAATATATTTTTTTGTAATACCTACAAAAATGCAGAAATGTATAGCTGTCTTTACAAAATTTTGTTTGCTTATATCCAAGGTGCTTCAAATAACTCCAGTTGAAGATTTTAACTGTTTTGTGTGTGTGTGTTAATGCGTCTCTGAAAAGGAAAACTAGTCCGATTCAGATTTTTGTTTCATCTGATAACACAATGTTGCATATTATTTATTCTTTGGATAATAACAATAGCAACACCACCAACAACAACATAATATAGGTTAATTAAAGGTTGTATAATATATATTTTTTTTAAAGTTCTGCACAAGCTAATAAATGATAAGTAATTAGGCAGTTTGCAATTTAGGTCTGGCATTGGCATTGGTGATAGCCTTCATTCATACTTCAGAATTTAAAATATTTAAAATGCTGTTTGGCGTTTCCACATTAATTTGGAAATTCAGAGTGAAAATATATACATTTTAATTTTAAGTGTGATTAATTACAGAAACCTGTGCATTTCATTATTTAGTATTTTTATTTGTTTGTTTATGCGGCAGCCCTTATTTATTTATTTGGGTTGGTACAGCATGAAATATACCTATATTTTTTCTCTGTCTGCTGCAAGTAGTTATTATAGACAGTGGCATAGTGCCAATCCACAGAACCTCTAGGTAGAGATCGCTTGTCCGCTACGCCACTGGTTATAAATTAGTCACATGGCATTTATGGCTGTGGTGATTGGCTCAAAAAAGACGAATGACAAAGCTAGGCATATAGCTTTCCCTGGGTACATTAGACCTCCTTGGTATGTATGGCCCAGATTGCCCCTTTTGCCAAAGAGACTCTTAAAATCCGAGTAGTGTGCCCAATGACTGATGTTTTAAAACTTTCCTATTTCAGAGTCTTCTCAGCTCAGTGGAGCATTCTGAGTTCATTTTGTTTTTCAAAGTAATGCAACACCCGCAGTAACAGGAAGCATTAGCACGGGAACCATTAGCAGGAATGAAGAGATGCTCTTTACTCGTTAACACTAGTCAAAGTGTGTAACATTTAGCACTCTTATTTGCTTTTAGTGATGACACTCAGAAACACACACCTGCGTACACGTACACATATTCAATAAGGGGGATTACGAGGCACAACTTGAATAAAGAAGAGAAAGCAATATTCATAATCAAATCACCCTCCCATGAGTTTTTTTTTTTTTTTTTTTTTTTTTTTTATTCTTTGATTTAATAATAAAAATACTGAGAAAGATTTGACTTCCTTCTCTGGCTCTCTCTGTGATCCCATTGGCTCCCTGCTCTGGGTGCAAGAGGTTTATTGCTTGGTTGCTTGAGGCAGTCAGAGCTACTTTGAAACAATAATGTCAGCATGTATAATGAGCAGCGCTTCTGATTGGCTCATTATTTAATCAGATGGTCTAGTTAGGCAAATATTTGCTTGTTATCATACATTACCATAAAGACCTGGAGGATTTAAAGCAGAAAGGAAAGGGTATCTGTGAGTCATGTTTTGCCTTTGTAGAGACTAAATGTCTCTAAAAGGACAGTAAAAACTTTTGGGGACTATTGGAGGAAAAACAACTTAATAAACATGCTAAATATTGTGTTAATGACAATCTGAAAATGCTTTGTGTGATGGTTAGGTTTAGAGGTGGTGTTATGGTGATAGAAATTATAATTTTAATTTTTGTACATGTGTGTGAGCGTGCGTGTACTGGTGAACTGATAAAATAGCTCTAGGCCTGCGCTGTTATCAATGTGCTGTGCGACCATGCAGTTCATCCCATTAGCTTTCTCTGGATAAGAACTTTGGAACTTGCAGCTATTAAAGTTATTAAGGAGAAAGTAGTTAGCTTTTGTTTTGCTTTTTTCCTTTTTTTCCTTTATTTATTTTTTGTGTTGGAACAACATTTTTTATTTTAAGCCTTTTTGGATGTTACTAGTTTTCCCTGAGGAGATCAGGTAATTTGACTGTAACTGTTTAATCAGTCACTTGTATACACGCATACATATTTCTATTTTTTTATATGACTTTATAAAGAAAATATATAAACGGCCGCTGCATGTCATCATGCACGTCATCAGTCCTTGTGAGGCCTGTTCCGAGTGGAATCCATGATGGAAAACCTCGGTCGGACACTGTAACTCAGTTTCAGGGTGTTACCGATCTTCTTAATGTTATGGAACACAGACTCACAGAGAGGTAGTAATGAATATGAGAATTTATTAGTCGAACCAGGCATCGGGAACACTCAGGTAAGGAATAGTTCAAGTTGGTAAACAATGATTAATGATAATACTGACAGTCTTTTGGATTGTCGATGAAGTTGATGAAGGAGGCTGTGGATGAGCGCTGCAGAGGACACACTTTGATGGAAGGAGACCGAAGAACGGGAATGCTGGGAGACGCAGACGATCAGGGAGACGCTGGAGACGCTGGAGACACAGAGGATCAGGAGAGACTTTGGAGCAATGACACATAGGAGGTGAGTAGAGCTGGTAAGTGAGTCCTTACTCATAGTCGAGACCAGACGAAGTGCCAGAGTGAAGTGTGTGCTTTTATACAGCTGTGGTGATGAGGTGAGGACCATCAGGTGAATGTGATTAGTACTCTTGCTCGTTGTGATTGGGTGCCGACAGAGCCTGGCCGAGCTCTGACACTTATAGCCTAGGCCAACTTTGTGGAGAGCAACAATTCTAATTCTCAAATCCTCAGAGACTTCTTTGCCATGAGGTGCCATGTTGAACATCCAGTGGTCAGTATGAAAGAATTGTACTCAAAGCACCAAATATTAACTGCTTCATTACAAGATACACAAATTTGTATTTTCTGATGACAGTAAATCCATACTGTTATACAAGCAGCACATTGACTACTCTAAAATAAATCCAAGCTTCATTTCTGTAGTATTGTCCCTTGAGACGATATACTAAAATGGTTGCTGAAATGTAGCACTTTTGTGAGATACTGTGTGTGTGTGTATATATATATATATATATATATATATATATATTATGAGTCTGTAAGATTTTGTAATGTTTTTGAAATAAGTCTATTATGTTCTCCAAGGCTACATTTATTTAATCAAAATCATAGGGAAGACAGCAATATTCTGAAATATTATAACAATTTCAATTAGCTGTTTGGTATCGTAATATATTTTAAAATGTAATATATTCCTGTGCTGGCAAATCTGAATTTCCAGCAGTCTTCAGTGTCATATGATCCCATAAATCCTAATGCCATCTGAATCACTATTTGAAATCACAGACATCCGCTGTTAATAACTGTAAATGAAACAGCATGTGGAAAACTAATATCATCTGAATAGTGCTTTAAATTTCCCTACACCATTTCATTTAGCTAATAAATGATCTATTTGCTTGACTTTAAAGTGGTGATTCATTAGCCACAGGAAGGCTTACACAGGCTGATGTGTGTTTGTTGTTAGTGATTAACAGAAATTCCTCTAAAAGCGTCTAATCGGAGTGATTAATATGGACAGAGGTTTTTAGGCTTCTCAGAAGCTCAGGCAGGGATCAAACCCACCACTGATAATGGATATATCCAATCAGATCTCTCCATCTGGGTTTCAGCTACAGATTTGCAAGTGTTGATGTTTTGACCATCCAGTCACTTATCAGGCCTTTAATTACTCCGTCTCTCTGATAATGAGCTTCTCATTTGCAGCTCGGGTGGAGGGAAAATGATGTCTCAGCACCTGGCACGGATGCTGAAGGTCAGAATGGGCAAGTTTTTTTTTTTGACAGGTGAGGCCCAGAGAGTTGTGGATGTGCTGAGACAGTGTCTGTCTGTAATTACCAAAATGATATTAATAAATAGCTGTTTCAGTAGCTCCTAGAGAAGCATGGATGGGTTATAATCCAAGATCAAAAACATTTATTATGTTTTGTCAGAAGCAAAACAAGATGACAGATGCTGATTTTATTGTTTTTTTCCACATGACATCCCTTCCACTTGTTCAGAGGTTTCTGATATGCATTTGTGTGTGTGTTCACCCCTCATTAATTCTCTTCATTTCTAGAAGACTGAAAGAAAAATCACTGAAATCATAGACACAGTCCTAGGATAGATTCCAGCATCTCTCTCTCTCTCCCTCTCTCTCTATTGTGTTCAAACCCACCAGGCCAGGCGGATTACACAAAGACCAGAACTAACACCAGAACCTGTGACATTCGCTTCTGTAAGTGGCGCACCGTCAGCATTATGGACACAAATGTATTCCATCTGAGACTGACATTAGCATTCCCACTGTGTGTCTGGAATGGGAGATTAATCCCCAGGTAATCTGCCAGAGAAAAGGGATAAAACAGTTTTCAGCACAGGGAGGTGTGCAGAAGCACCAGCTCTATTGTTGTGCTAGGTGTCCAATACTGCTGGTTTTAATGCGGTGGGGATTTTGCATGGCCTGAGACTTTTACAAAGGCCGCGGGAAGCTATGAGCTGATTCAGCTGTAGCAACAGCCACCACACTTTATATCATGTCCATTGTGTGTCATTGTGAAGAATGTTCACCCCTAAAGGTAAGAACTGCAAATAGACATTCATATAGGGTGACCAGACCTCCCAATAACATATGGACTGTTAGGATTTTATCTGCAGTGTCCCTTGGAGTTGAAGTCGGAATGACGTTTTTCCAATAATGAACTTACTTTGTTGTAAACAAACTTTAACTCATATTTCTCGAGAAACCAGCAGAAACCTTTAGAAAGACATGCAATTTCCTCTCAGTCTCATTTAGAATTTGTAAGTGTCCTTCCTGTTCTTTCTTTTCTGTTTGGAGTGTCTGGTTTAAAGAAGTTATGCGTGTCAGCTGAAAGTGTCAGAAAGTGAGAACTGGCCAAAGGGTCCTCACTTTCTCAGTTCGTCCTTGCTCTCATGGTCTAAAACTCAAAATGATCCATACAATGATAGAATGCAATTGCAATTGCAATGATACAAATACACACAGGGTTAATATATCCATAGATCTTTTTTGAATAAAAGTTTGGAACAATATGAGGGTGAGTAAGTAATGCAATTATCATTCTTGGGAAAAGTGTCCCTTTAATTTTCAGTTAAATTTTTAACAAGCTTAGGATTGCCCCTCCCTCATTTTTCCTTTCTGCTGCCCAATTGTCTTTCTCTTCTGTCTAAAATGGATTCTTTTTTTTTCATTTTAGCCGCTTTCAGGAGGGAATTTACATCAATTAATCCTAATCTAGGATGAAACTGAGTGAGAGAGAGAGATCAGAATGGTTGGAGGGTAAAACTCTTACTGGCTTGAGTCAGTGCAGCCCACAAAACATCTCTACAGCAGGCATCAGCAATGTAATTAAAATGTTACAGGAACAAGAGGAGTCCTTGAACCTCCATATAGCAGTCCTCTTGTTGCCATGGCACTTTCAGTGTGAAGAATGATTTTACAGAACATTCCAGAGAGTGAAAAAGAGCTCTAGAAGTTCTTGTTTTTGTTTTTTTCAACGAGAGAGAGAGAGAGAGAGAGAGAGAGAGAAAATAGTGTGTCCATGAGGAGCAGTTAAGGACACTTATAAACTCATTGTGTACTTTTTTTCTATGTTCTGAAAAACCAGAACATTCCTGTATTGGGATAAATTTGCATAAACCGTGATAAAAGATGTGCCAAATAAATATTATAGAACAGGTAGTTCCATCCTTAAAATATAATTGAATGATGAATTCTATATTATTGTGCCAAGTTAGTAAATAGCCTAGAGTTGCAGTTATGAACTATTACTGTATATATGCTTAAAATGAAGAAATAATAATAAAAAAAACAATTGCCAAAGGGGTAAGAAAAATAAACTTTGTTCAATATACTCTCAATTTTACACAATTTCGCTGCAAGCGACAAACCTGAAACTCCCCTTCATCTATTCCAGCAGAGGTAAAAACAATGAGTCCTGTGAGTCCTAGAGATAACAGATCATGATGATGTGTGTCGCGTCCCTGCTACAATCACAGCAACGTTTACAAAAGTTCCCAGAGCAAGCGGGAACCCAATGTTCTTTCCATTTCTGTTCTGATAAGTTAGAGACAGATTTAAGCATGTGCAAATCATTGGGCAAATGCATCTAATATGCTGTTTATTAGATTTCAATGTACATTGCTGTAGAGCTGAAAACAAAAATCTGTCTGTTCACTAATGAAAGTTGGCATGAAATTAAAAAATTATATATCTTAACATTTATATATGTATATGTTTTTTTTTATTTATTATCATCATCATCATTCTAATTGATTTTTTTTTGGCGGGGGGTGGGGGGTGCCTTTATTGATACTGGACTGTACAGAAAACTGACATGAAGTGAACCGGGAGAGAGAGGGGGATGGGATCGGGAAAGGTCCACTTGCCAGGACTTGAACTCATGCCGCAACTCATGCTGAACTCATGCTGAAGTGCAAATGATGTCAGAGTGCTACCCACGAGGCTATTGCCTCCGACTTTTTTTTTTCTTTACTTTATTTTGAATCGTCATAACTGTAACTCAAAATTGCATAACTAGACCTTCTAATGAAAATTGCAGTCATCTCTCTGGTGCAGGACTTCTCTAATCTTTTAGTCCACTTAAACCCGTTCAAGCTCACCTTCACCTACCAATCCTTTTCAGCCAAACACTGTTATAAAACGTCTAGCACTGCCTGACCACTTCAATATTTACTTTGATATGTCAATCTTTCCCATCACTGAAACCAGAAATTTCACAGGCAAAAAGCAGTATATAGACGAGAATGCCAGCTTTCTTTTTAATAAATGCTACAGTATATCCCAATACTGTATCCCTATATATACATATGTGCACCAAGCACATATTCAGACTGTTGATGTTCTCTTTGTCAACTTGAACTCTAAAATCAAAGCAAAGTTTAGTTGTCTACTAAAAGTCTTTCTGACATTTTTCCAAGATCTTTGAAAACTTAAAAACATCTAAAAAAAGAACAACTTGGATAACCATTTGCACAACAACTATAGACCTCTCTCAAATTTCCCCCTTACTGGGAAAACCCCCCAAAAAACTGGTTGAGTACTTTTAATTGTAAATTCCACAATAGCCTAGGACCAAAATACCTTGCAGATACGTCGGTAGATTTTAAACCAAACAGAGTTTTGATCGCTATAGATCAAGCAAGTGAAAACACCTAGGGATCACTCAAGACATGGCATTATTTTGGACACAGACAGCAGAATAGAGAGGAAATTGATCTAATTGAAAAATAGGTCCAATTGCTTCTGCTCTTTTCTCCCTCTCTCCCTCTCTCTTTTTAATTTTTTACTGTTTTTGGCTGTTAGAGTTTGGCAGTGCTTGTTGAGGTTGTTAATTGTAAGTGAAGACCATATGTTCTCTGGCCACATCTCATCTCCCTCTTCTCCATTACTGTTACTTCATTTGCCTGACTTCCTGGCCCAACACAGTAAATTCTTAAACGTATGTGTGTATGCGTGTCTTTCTCGAGCAGAGATAGGAGGTAGAACCTAGCCTGATCTAAAGGCCCGAGAGAGCGCAGCAGAACAGAACAGTGCAGATCGGGTAATGAGATATATATGTTTGTGTCAGTCATTTTGACTGGCGTGTGCAAGAGTACAAAAGAGAAGACAGGAGGGAAATAGAGAGAGAACTGCGATGTATGTGAGATGACTGATGCATGGAGGTAGTGTAGGTGAGGAGAGGTCATGTTTGTTTGATGTTGGCCCTTTGTTTTTCTGATGTCTGCCTTTCTGTTTTGTGTCCGTTTTCAGTTACAATCCCTTTGTACTTGAAAGGATTTGGTCATCCAGTATGACCAATGCTTTTCATGATGCCTGTTGTTGTTGGTTTCTGTAGCCGAATACAAGATTTTAGAGGATTTTAAAACTGTTGTTCACATGCAGCCAATCAGACAGCAATTTTGTTTGTCTGGTTTTGTATAAGACTTTATTAATAAAGCGACTCATTAGTGCACATTATTTTTTTTCCCCCTTCATAAACTTTCTTCAACAAGTTAATGTTGAAAACACTTATTTTTTATCATATTAGAATGATTTCTGAAGGATCATATGACACTGAAGACTGGAGTAATGGCTGCTGAACGCTCATCTTTGTCATTGCAGAAATAAATAACGTTTTTAATATATATTTAAATAGAAAAGTTATTTTTTGCATGCCAATGCAAGTCCTCGTTTAACTCCTGTAAGAGTCCAGTAGAAGCTTCAGTTACACATACATTGATTTAATTATCATACACAGGGAGTGGAGTGAGAAGTAACTAATCTTAGTCAGGTTGATAAATGGTGTTATTGTACACCAGGCAGAAATTAGCTGGAAAGTGTGTGTGTGCTCACTCTTTGTACTGCATCAGGAGAGGGGCTTCTCCATCCTTCAGCAATGTGTGTGCGTGTTATTCTGTGTTCCGAAACATGGCGTGCATCATCATTACACCAAGTAATAATTGAACCCTCCTGAGCGTGTGAGCCCCGTATGCACCTCCTTGCAGCGGAGATACAACGCTAGGCCATTATTCGTGTCTAAATTAGTGTAGCGTGTCATCAACGAGGTGTATGTGTTTGGCAGATATTGAGGAGCATTATTTTTGTGTAGATGAGTGTGGGGACATTTGCATATGCCTTTGTTGGTACAGAGCAAAAGCCATTATTTAAGAACGCATGTGCAGCTTTTGATATGCATTGTAAAGCGCTCCATTTTCAATTTATTTAGCTCATGGTGTTTCCTCAAACAGGTAATAAAATGCTTTACAGTGCAATAAACTTCCATACTGCAACTCTGTACGCTTAGTACACAAATAATTTCAAAATAGCATTATGTGGTGCGGTGACTGGTTCAGCAAACATTTAAGCGACAATTAAATGCCTGCGTTGGCACGGAAATGCCCATTTCAACCGAATTGCATTAGGTCCCTTTTGTTTGTGCACTCATAATTTCAGTGCCATAGCCTTGAGACAACAAATAACATTGTGCCCGTCATCAGTAAATGAACCCATTGGTTTGAGCATTTTTGTCAAACAGTACATATTCGCATTTAGCGCTGAAGTATTGATTTCAGTAGGAAATTTATAAATCAATTGCTTCATTTTGTACTTAATTGGTCTATTGGATTTGCAGCATTTGATTAAGTTGTACTGCGCCTTATTAAGGGAGTAAATTGTAATGACTTCTTTTGCCGTGGGCCACTGCTGCTAATGAGACGACACAGTCATCATTCCCCTCTGACCGGCGTCTTCTCATATAGCATGCATCACAGACAGTCATTTTTATTATTGTGGACAAAGGTTTTTCAAATGGTAATTCTTCAAAATGAGTGGATTTTTGTTAATATGATGAGGATTACACACTCTCCCGCTCTCAAATATTAACTTGAGATATCTGAAAGGTCTATGGCTTATTATCAACCTTTAGCTAAAATATCATTCAAAGTTCTGAGTGGGTTTATTTAAGTTAATGGGTTTTTTTCTCCTGTATTTGCCAGGATAATGGATATTTTATAATAATATCAACATGCTATTCCTCTAAAGGCTTGAGGGGCAAGATGTGACATCACGGTTATTTACTGTATGTCCGTTAAGCATCTGTTAATGAGTTGGGGGTGAGGGATGGACCCCAAATGATGGGCCAAATGGGTCCCATAAGCTCTTAATCGATACCGCCAAAGGCCTTAAGAGTATAAAAACTCCTTGCCATGAGGAAAAGGTCCTGTTTGAGTAATTAATGAGATGTTCCTGGGAAAAGACAGATTGATGCTCAAAAGGGACACTTGTAGCTGGTTAAGGCCATGTAAGAGTGCTTATAAACCTGTGCATTCTGTTTACATGCTCTTCTGACGGCCTTCAGTTTTGTTTCGATATCTAACAGTCTCTCGCCGATGCATAAAGCATGAGCGAATGCCAGATTTGATGGAGGTGGAAAAGGCCAGTTAATTATTTCCATATCAAAGTTGATCCTGAAGCTCCCTGGCCCTCAAGTGTTTTCACGGCGCTCTCTTCTCCTCTTATCGTTCTCATTCACACACCTGTGGAGGGTCTGGCTGCCACTCTGGGGGCAGACAGAGTGAGAATGATCAGAGGAGATAACCTTTAAATCCAGCCAAGCAGAGAGGGAACGTTTCCCCGGAACCCAGCCAGAGACTGGCGGCCATTGGCAGGCTGCCGCACTGTGGTGATGCCCGAGCGCTGCTTAGGCTGAGCGATGGGCTCCAGGCCAAGTCTGCAGACTCGAATGGGGTGGCATTAACTCTGCAGAACTCATGCAGTGGGTTGTATAAGGATGTTGGTGAAAAATCGAAACCATCAAGTGGTATTATGGTCATTAGTGGTACTGCAACAATAAACATCTTCGAACAGCACTTAAGAGCGCAATAGCAATAAATAAACCTGAATTGGACTCCTGAGGTACATTCTGCGGTTGTAGCTTAGCATACTTAGCAACTGACTATACTTCAGCAGGTTGTATTTGCAGTCTCTGAACTAAACCCTTTTATGGAGCCATTGTCATGCAAGTTCATTTCTGAAATGGAATTTCATGGCCTACGTTGTGTTATTCTGTGAATGGCCTGAACATTGGCACACTTGAAGGGAACTTCAGTAAATATTCATATCATAAAGCTTTTGCGAAAAAGCAGTTCTTTTATTTACAAGGCACTTTTACTGCCTCACTCATGTTTATTTGTGAAAGACAAAGTATCTTTGGATTTTTTTTTTTATATTCAATATGTAAGACACATCACACTTCCTTCAATTCTGGCTGGAAAGGCTGACC
Source organism: Opsariichthys bidens (assembly GCA_037194245.1). Classification (NCBI taxonomy): domain Eukaryota; kingdom Metazoa; phylum Chordata; class Actinopteri; order Cypriniformes; family Xenocyprididae; genus Opsariichthys; species Opsariichthys bidens. The sequence goes on along the minus strand of CM074287.1, from coordinate 11,284,562 downwards.
ATAGATCTGGTCTTCAGCATACATTGTTTTTTTTTGCATGCCTGTGTGCTGATTTTTAATGATTGTGATAATTTAAAATTATATAAAGATTGATATAATTAAATTTTAACACAGTCGGTCTGTCAGATGGAGATTTGGTATGTTGAGACGTTGTGTGGGATTCAGAGATGATGTACGTGAGAAATTTAATGTCACACTCACCGATGGCTCTGCTGTAGCTTCGAGCAGAATTTATTTAGAGGTCTGACACACACACACACGCGCACACACACACACACACACACACACGCTTTATGAGCGGTAAATATTTTTGGAAATATGGATATACTTTGCAAGTAAATTCATACAATTTATTTAAAATGTTCAATATATAAAATGTATTTGACAAACTACAAAATATTGGGTTAAAAACAACCCAAATTGGGTTGTAAATTGACCCTTCGCCGTGAGTTTGATTGACAGTCCATCTAACCAATCATAACAAATCCACTTATTTCTGACAAAGCAGTCAGGGAAAGTTAGTAGATTAGCATCTGTGGACTTGAACTTGGAAAATGGTGTGTACTCACATCTTTCCGCAGTTGTAACAACATTCCTTCTGATGCCCATTCATCTTTATTTGATGCTATAAATTAACTAGTTGGAAGACAATTGGTTCAGAAGCTGCTTGAACTGAGTCGCTACAGCGATCTGCCACAACACATTAAAGATCCACAAAACTGTATTTATAGTTTAAATTTCTTTAAAAATTGCAAAATATTTAAATATGAGACTTTTTTCATATTAAAAGTAACCTGCTCTGTCTTGTCTGTCGATGCATTGTTAGTGTTAGTTTTTCATTGTGTGAGAACATGATGTGTGGTGTGAAAATGGCATGGTTTGTTGGACATAGCAACAGTAACTAAAGGAGGTGGATCTTTGTACAAGGTCATTTGGGCTTTTACAGTGGGTATGGAAAGTATTCAGACCCCCTTAAATTCTTCACTCTTTGTTATATTGCAGCCATTTTCTAAAATCGTTTATGTTTTTCCTCATTAATGTACACACAGCACTCCATATTGAATTGACAGTTTTGCAGATTTATTAAAAAAGAAAAACTGAAATATCACATGATCCTAAGTATTCAGACCCTTTGCGCAGTATTTAGTAGAAGCACCCTTTTGACCTAATACAGCCATGAGTCTTTTTGGGAAAGATGCAACAAGTTTTTCACACCTGGATTTGGGGATCCTCTGCCATTCCTCCTTGCAGATCAGGTTGGATGGTAACAACGTTGGTGTACAGCCATTTTTAGGTCTCTCCGGAGATGCTCAATTGGGTTTAAGTCAGGGCTCTGGCTGGGCCATTCAAGAACAGTCATGGAGTTGTTGTGAAGCCACTCCTTCGTTATTTTAGCTGTATGCTTAGGGTCGTCGTCTTATTGGAAGGTAAACTAGTCTGAGGTCCTGAGCACTCTGGAGAAGGTTTTCGTCCAGGATATCCCTGTACTTGGCCGCATTTATCTTTCCCTCGATTGCAACCAGTCGTCCTGTCCCTGCAGCTGAAAAACACCCCCATAACATGATGCTGCCACCACAATGCTTCACTGTTGGGACTGTATTGGACAGGTTGTGAGCAGTGCCTGGTTTTCTACACACATACCGCTTGGTCTCATCAGACCAGAGAATCTTATTTCTCACCATCTTGTTGTTGGTGTGTTTTTTAGCAAACTCCATGCGGGCTTTCATGTGTTTTAAACTTCCATCGGGCCTCTCTGCCATAAAACCCCAACTTCTGGAGGGCTGCAGTGATGGTTGACTTTCTACAACTTTCTCCCATCTCCCGACTGCATCACAGCTCAGCCACAGTGATCTTTGGGTTCTTCTTTACCTCTCTCACCAAGGCTCTTCTCCCCCGATAGCCCAGTTTGACCGGATGGCCAGTTCTAGGAAGGGTTCTGGTCATCCCAAACGTCTTCCATTTAAGGATTATGGCGGCCATTGTGCTCTTAGGAACCTTAAGTGCAGCAGAAATTTTTTTGTAACCTTGGCCAGATCTGTGCCTTGCCACAATTCAGTCTCTGAGCTCTTCAGGCAGTTCCTTTGACCTCATGATTCTCATTTGTTCTGACATGCTCTGTGAGCTGTAAGGTCTTATATAGACAGGTCTGTGACTTTCCTAATCAAGTCCAATCAGTATAATCAAACACAGCTGGACTCAAATGAAGGTGTAGAACCATCTCAAGGATGATCAGAAGAAATGGACAGAACCTGAGTTAAATATATGAGTGTCACAGCAAAGGGTCTGAATACTTAGGACCATGTGATATTTCAGTTTTTCTTTTTTAATAAATCTGCAAAAATGTCAAGAATTCTGTGTTTTTCTGTCAATATGGGGTGCTGTGTGTATATTAATGTGGAACAAAATTAACTTGAATGATTTCAGCAAATGGCTGCAACATAACAAAGAGTGAAAAATTTAAGGGGGTCTGAATACTTTCTGTACCCACTGTAACACAATGGATGGGTTAAATATCTGCCCAATGTGCTGGGTAGTTTTATTTAACCCAGCCATTGTTAAAAAATTGCTGTATGGCTGGCTTAAAATGAACCAAAAATAGGTTGGAAATTAAAAATCAGACACATTTTACTGGAGTTAACAATAATATTAAAAAAGGTGATTTGTTAGCAATTTAATAAATGTTTATCATTTAATTGTTATTCATTAAACATATTAATTAATGTCAATTTCCAACATATTTTAAGTTCTTGTTAAGCAAGCATGTTATTTTTTAAACAATAGTTAAATAAAACTACCCAGCATGTGGGGCAAACATTTAACCTAACCACTGGGTTAAAACAACCCAATTGTTGGGTTTGTCCAGTTTTTAACCTTGGGTTGGTTTTAACCCAGCATGTTTTTAGTGTATTATGTATATTCTTATACACTATGGTTCAAGTTTGTTCTCTGTAAGTTTTATTTAAAAGAAATTAATTCACAAAATTCCTATTAAAGTGACAGTAAAGACACTGATAATGTTAAAAAGAATCTTGAAAGAATCTATGATAGTAATAAAAATGTTTCTTAAACAGCAAATCAGCATATTAGGATGAATTCTGAAGGATCATGTGATATTGAAGACTGGAGTAATGATGCTGAAAATTCAGCTTTACCATCACAAGAATAAATTACATTTAAAAATGTACTCAAAAAGAAAACAGTTAATTTTTAAATTGTAATAATATTTCACAATATTAAAGTTTTACTGTATTTTTGACCAAATATTGATGAGAAGAGACTTCTTTCAAAAACATCAAAAAAATCTTGGCCTACCACAGACTCAAAGAGAGCAGATCAGAACAGAAATCAAGTGTCTCCAATTGCAGCAAGAGGGCACTGGGCATGCAAGCACATCTCACAGCATGTTCCATTTGCATGCTTGCATGCCTGTTTGTGTGAGTGAGTAAGAGTGAATCTTCAAATAGCATTATGTAAGACGCATGAAGTGAGGCACTGTAAACTCATGTCAAGAGGAAACATCTTTACTGTATGATCCAGTAGAGTAGACAGCCTGAATGAATATCTAATCACAGCCACAAACACGGATACTGACAGAATCAACACACACACAGTCTGTTATTTCTATTTACCACTAACCACTCCATCAGAGATTCTCATCCTGGGTTGATGTGTGTTTTGGACTATCTGGACTCTGACCAACTCAATCAGTTCAGTTTTATGCTGCGTGTGGACTCAAACAGATACTTTTTTACAGCACAGCTCAATTTCCCTGCCTTGCCAGAACCATCATGAAACCACGGCGGATTAATTTGTGTGGGAGATCATGTTACGGAGCTTGGCAAACCCTCCTTCCAAACAAAAATTGACTTTTTCCCCGTTATCGGGCAGATGCCTAAGGCTGTCATTGTATTTTCTTCTCACCCACTGGAGTGAAATAAAACCTAACACAGACAGACGGCAGGTGTCTGCCTGCCGCCACCCTGGGTAAAGCCATTTACCCCGCTCCCTCGCGGAATATTAATGAACGACGTGTATAAACAAAATGCCATATTTATTTTCATACTTGTTCAATGAACCACTAAATGGCAGCGTGAAGCTCAATCAATATCACTTTGCCGCATGCAGAGCACATTCGCCGGTAACGGCCCGGGCACCTGTCCTGGGTGCCGTGTGGCTGCGGGGGTGCCCGACGGGCTTGGCGGCGATTCCCGTGGCATCATCGTCTTCATCGACCCACGCCCACATGCTCATTAGCTCTCGCCAAATGAACCAATAGGCATCTGTCAGGGTCAAGCAGGCATCTCTCGGTGGGTTAAAGAGGTCCCAATCTGATTTATAAAGGATGGCGGTGCGTGTGCGTGTCGAATGTACGATGTACCTCTGCCAGGCCCTATTTTCAGCCAGATTTAATCAAGCCGACGTGCGAATTGTCCTGATCTCAGACTAATTGTCTCAGTACAGATGTCGAACTCTAGACGGATGAAAACTTCTGCCAGCGCTTGAGATAAAACTTGTTATCTGCTGACTGACGTGAAGAATGAAGGAAGTCTTGCATGTAATTGCGTGAGTCAGGCAATGATAGGTTTTGTTTGTTTGGTTGGCTGGGTGCCTGTTGACTTCCCCCGGTCAACAAATGAGTAAATGTGTTTATGATTGTAGAGGCACAGGTGCTCATGGAGAATAGTTGTGTCTGTGTTTTTTGTTTCTCATTTTTTCTCCCTGTTGCTCTTCTTTTTGCTTTGCAAAAGTCTCAGATGGCACACCCACAGACCGCCCACAGTCCGTTCTGATGCACGATGAATGAAAAAACTGGAAAGCATTGTGTTGATCTGGCAAGCTCTAATCTGATTGGCTGGCTTTACATAACTTTTGGGACAGAGTTTTGTATTGGTCCAAAGTTTGCCAGGTTAGTATTAAATCTTTGAAAGACATTCAGAGTTTTGTTTGAGGCATTTTGTAGCAAGTTAACTAGATATCCATAAGCAGAATTGTATATTTTTTTTTTTCAATTGTTTTCAAGTTGATTGTTTCATCAACTCTGGACTCTTTGTCCCTGTGGAAAATAAACTCTTCTGCTAGTTAGACTCCACTAACAAAGTCCTTCAGTGCATATACATGTTCATATATCACAGAAGAATTCTGTAGTTATTGTATTTTTGAAAGTAATGAAAATTCCCACCACAGTGCAATTGCCACTTTTTCTCAAGTTATGTATTTTGTATTCTGTGGTGCATGACGGTGAAGAAAATTATACTGTAAATTATATACAGCTGTAGTTGATAGACTGATTCTGTGTGTGGGGGGGGGCAGTAAAATTATGAACATATTTACAGAACAACCTGTAAATTTTACAATATAAAAGTGTATTTTACAAAAAAGAAAATTGCAATTTAAACTAGTAAATCCAACAATGTACATCTATTTTGTGTCTTTAACATATACTGACAACCACCGTAATAATGCAGCTGGTAAAAGAGAACACCAAGTAGCCTTTCCACATGCTGAATATAGTTTGTAGAAGTTCTGTACTAGTTCATTCACGTAAACACAACATATGGTAACACACGACACTAAAATAATGCAAGAAACATTAATTAAAAAACAGAATATGTAACATACAACCCATATGTGCATAACTGACAACAAAAACTATTAAGATACATAATCAGGGGTTCAGTGCATAGTGCTTATTGTAATTGCAAGGATTTTTATTATTTTTCTTCTGTCTTAAAACTGATCAGGCAGACCAAACCTCCTATTTCATTTCCACCATGAAAAATCTTCCGCCATCTTGGATTTTGTCCAAAACCTACTTTTGCAAACTGGTCCTAGGTTTTTCGCCCAATTGGAACCAAGAAATATTCTCTGAAGTCTGAATATCAATAAATATAAAAAAGCTGACATTTTGCTTCACGGTCGCCAAGGGGCGCTAAAACGTTTGAAATGGGCAGGGCCAAATTTTACTAAAATGACTATAACTCTTGAACGGAATAAGATATTTTCTCCAAACTCAGTACACATGCTCAATCTTTGTGTCACTGTAAAAAAAAAAAAAAAACATTTTTAAAAAATGCATCAATTGGACACTAGGTGGTGCTATAACAAAAAATGATAAAAACAGCTGGCCACCTGGCCGTTAGTCCGATTGACTTAAATTGGTATGCAGTATCTTGGTCCAAGGTGCCATGATTGTCAATGAGGACATTGGCGTATCTCAAAAAACATGGCCGTCATCGGCCAATGAATTTTGAGCATCTATTAGACAAGGTTAACGGAGGTCAATCGGCGGGCATGTTGGACTCTAGAGGTCTATGAGAAAGAAATTCAGCCACTAGGTGGCGCTTACGAGTTTTACGGCTCTGTAATAATGTGGTGTTTCTCACATCCACACAACATGCATATCATTTGATAGGTCTTGATTAGTTGAACTTTATCCTTTGCAGAAAGAGAAGAAGAAGAAGAAGAAGAAGAAAAAAACTGAAGTTGAAGAAACTACTAGTTATGTTTGTATTATAGTCTGTAATTTTACTTTTGAATGGTCAGATCCGTATCTATACAATTTATTTTGCTCTTTTTTTCTTTTCAGATTTTCACAGAAGCATCCATGCCAATATTTTATACACTAATATATTTCTGTGCCGTAAATTACTTCAATTACTACGGTAAATCACCCTGCAGTGTGCACCAGACCACAGTCTGGCTACACATGACTGCGTTTTCAGCTGTAAATAACATTTTACAATATGAATGTCTCCGCATTTGTAATTTTGCATAAAAAGTAGCTACATTTTCAGCCAGTCAAGGGCTTGAGAAATATGAAAATGTATCAATAAATTTCCTTTCAGTTGTTAATTGCAGTTACCACCAGTATGACACAAATGTATTGCTTGTGGAATCCACAGGCACCCCATCGCCATGGCAACTGCTGCAGTGACTGAGGAGAGGCCACTCCACTAAAATATGGCCAAATGCATCTCATGAGATGTCTGGATTGAGGCCGGGATCACTGGGGTGAACTGCAGCTGAACCGATGAGCTGGATCGCTGTATTACTTTATATGATTTGTAGTAGTTGTCAACCCAGAAAATCATTGCACACGGGATGCAAAGCTGCTAAATGTATTCCATTTTTTTGGATTGTACCCATTATTTATTTATTATTTGAAAGAGAAAGAGAGATAGATAGAAAGAGGAGCATTACAGTTTTGGTAATGATCTAATCCTGGTGTGTGCTGACAACTCTTTTTGTAGGCAGGCCTCAGAGCCCCTGTTTCCTCTAGTATTTATAACAGCACAGGAGCTTATATTAATTAAAAGTGCATCTCTGAGATTAATGAGCTTGATAAAGAGTACATCTAATGTGTGCTAGCATAACAAGACAGCAATGATTTCAGAGGTTTCCCTTCCTCCTAAAAGCAAAGCCTAGTTACACGTCCCTGAGATCTAAGCTGCCGTTCAGTTTTTCATTTATTCTTTCATGAAGGCATTAATGATGTAAGATTGTCCTGGGAAAATTACATTTAATGTTCATGGAAATGGAGCTAATGACCAGAACTTCAAATACTCAGTATTTCACCACGACTGCATTGCAATTTTTTAAAAAAATTTTTAAATAAGTTTTACTTGAGGAGTAATTATTGCAGATAATCGAGAGAAGAATTATTTCATTTTATTTTTCCTGTCTGAAACATGCTCGATGCTTAAAAACATTAAGTTATGGTAGATTTATGCTTAAAATAGCACATAGGACAAACATACAGCTGAAAGATATTGGTCTTTCTGGGTTTTCCTTTGCTTTTGGAAGAGCGCAGGAGGCTGTTCATAATGGAAGCTGTGAGTGCAGGAAGCTTCTGATGTAAAGTCGATATTGGGCTTGATTTTGATTACAAAGTCAGTGATGCTCCATTTTTCTTTAGGAGGTCACTGCTGGAAGAAATATGGATGTTCTTCAGAACTCCTTCAGCTACACCTCTCAACCTCTTAATCTCGACACTGTCAATGTCAAGCCGATGCGTCCTCCGAGATGAGAAAGGTTATTGTGCGGTTAATGGACATCATTGATCATGTTTACCCGGGTTTCAAAGATACACATGCCTTCAACACTCACATCCTGTGACGATAACATGTTTTCTATCTGGGCATGACACAATAAAGGGAAAAGTGACAGCAGATCTATAGATTGATAGATCAATAGATCAATCTTGAAAAAATGTTGAAAAACAAAGATGAGTTGAAAAAACACCGACTCTGCCTTTGAGACAGATATGTGTTTTGGTTCCCTGTGTTTTGACAGGTGGTTATCCTGTCAAGCTAGCTCTTCGATAAAGATCTCCATTGTGCCATTTGCAGCATGTTCAGCAGTGATGTCCAAAAAGAACATTGCGATATTTCTTTCCGGAGCTTTCATTCAATTATCCGCTTACATTCATCTGTAAATGAATGTATTAAATGACGGGCGATTCTCATATTGCTAGAGGGCACACGGTTTTGCTCTCTTCTGGATACAACAGTATTGTAACAGTTACCAAACTTTAACATGCCTTAAAGGAATCATTACAAAATCATAATGGGGAAAAACTCCCACGCAGTTTCCACCCGATAATTAAGTTTCCCCCCTTCCTATCTAAAATCATTTCTTTACAGCTCTGACAATTCTCAGTTCCCATGAGTTCAAGACCCAGATCTTGGCAAGGTGCCTCAGAGACTTACAGATGTTCATTTTAAATCACTACATGTAAATCACCCCCCCCCACCTCCCCACCCCCCCCCAAAGCTCATACTTTCCCCAACAATCTGATGCAAATGTGTCATGCATTTGTATGCTAGACAATTAGGTCCAATTTGTAACTACTGCTGAACTTTCAACTGAATTAAGTCCCGCTAACAGGCATGATGGCGTGTAATAGATGGTAATTTATTAAATCCAAGGCAACCGTTGGCAATAAACGACCACTGGGGATCTAAAAATGTCGTACAGTTTTAATAAATGTGTTGCCCAACTGCAGAGGAGTCGATCAGTGTCATTCACATTGTGTTTTCTCTGAGTGTGATCTACATTAGATTTCAGGTCATTAGCGGAGCTTGTTTTGATTTATGTTTAATGCCACGTCAAAGACTCAAGTAAATCTAAGAAACGACTTCTAACCCATTTAGGATTTTTCCTTGAATCCTCTGCTGCTCTAACCAGATTTATATCCAGATATTATTCTCAATCATCTCAAGGACAACTGTCATGGACAGTTCCAGCATTCTCTCCGCGTCACAGCACAGTCAGTTTGCTCCAGTCAGCAAACAACAATGCAGCCGAAGCTAAACGTAACGGGATGTTCTCCAGTGTTTGCAGCTGCCTCACATGTGGACAGCTGGATATGGAGTCCAGTGATTGAATTGGTGGAGACAGTGCTGTAATCACAGAGAACACGACTCAATGCTTGGCAGCAACAAGTACGCAAGCTGTGCCAGCCAGCAGGCGCATGCATTAGACACAAAATGCCTGCATCTGCTTGGGAGATACCTGGGCCTTTCTGCTAAAAAGGAATTAGGTGTTTTTCTTACTCTCCTCCTCACATTTCACTCCTCACTTGTCCGGGTGTTATTTTGGGATTTGGCAGCAAACAGAATGATGGTACAGCTGCAGCTCCTTTTATCAATGACGACTGCGTTCATTCCAGTCGTACCATACCTTGTGCATCTTAGGCATGTTTAGACAGCAGCACTGGAGATTTTTGTGTGGCTCTGTGCACATTTTTCTGTTTATAAAAATGTCACAGTCATATTTACTGTCAACATAAGGGAGCTTACAGTGACACTGTTGGCTTCTTCAACAGCTTATTTGACTGCAGGGCTGTGCGCCATTCAGAACTGAATTTATAATGTCTTTTAAATTCCAATTCAGTTGAATTTGAATTGAGGGAGCAAACAGGATGCAGACTTGCCCGTTAATTTTTAAAGAGGGAGGGGGTAGAATTCAAAGAAATCAATAAAACTTGAAAAAAATGGAAACTACACATGTTGTATCTTGTATTTAATTAATATTCTATTTAATATCATATATTTTTTTAAAACAAAATATGTAAAATAAATAATTATAATAATATATATTTTTAAAATATATTATATTATATTATTCTTATATCATAGTTTTAATTTTTGTTATATTACATTTAATATGTTTCATATTGAAGCAATTTTGTGGACCAGTGCAGAATGCAGAATGTTCTTTTAAATGTCTAGTTCTGTCATGAAATTCTAGATGGCACAGACTGATGGGTCCTTAATGTAAGCTCATGATACTTACAGCTTTAACTACTGGCACAAACGGATTAGTTCATGTCGCAGCTGCACACAACATGTAAAAGGCTGGTTATCATACACTATTGCAATTACAGCACGCTTTCAGAGTTCGTCTAAAACCCTCCACCTTCCCCAGCTCCACCTGTATAGATCTTCAGTGGGTAATTGATCTATGATATTTGTGCAGCACCAGTATTTCTTACATACAGCAGCGTATAGGCATATGTATTGGCAGTACTAGCTCTGCAGCAGCAGATATAATCAGAAGCCGCAGCAATGATCTACAACACAGCAATAATCAAGAGCAGTAATTCAGCAGCAGCAGCAGCGTAGCAGATCTATATATGTATATATGTATAGATATCTATAATGTATTTTAAGACCAAATACATTAACATTGTCATATCCATTACCATGCTAAAATCTTCCGAGTTGTCATGATAGAATTACAGTTAAAGGGGAAATATGAAAATCTGCCTTTTGTCCACAGTACATCTACCAACCCAGAAAATGTGAAAAAGGACAACCCAGTAACTTTGTATTGGCAAGCTTTTCTCCGCAAGCATGTGAAAAAATGAGCCACTCAGTTTTTGCTCCCTTTGTGATGTAGGAAGGAGAACTTATGCTGCATATTAAGGGGTGGTAATATTATATTTCTCCAAGCGATATTTTGGAAAAAATATGAGACCATTCACAGCATTTGATAGCAATCATAAACGTTAGCTTGATGTGTATGGCTGGCTCCGTTTGGCAAACAGGTACGCTCTGAATAGTGGTTGTCAATACGGGTTTTGCACAAAAGATTAACATGATGGCACATGAGTTGAATCAACTCCACAGCAACTACATAAATTTCTCCACTAACCATTCAGAAACATCCAGTTGCAACTCCTTCCTGAGTCTCTCCATCAGTGTCCGACTCCGGTTTGAACAACGTAAGACTGAACACAGTTACTGACAATCGTCATTTTGGCTGCATGTGAGATTCTCCAGCTTTGTTGTTGTTGAGCATCCATATCATGAGCTGTTAAAGCTCCACCCTCTTTTGGAAAACAAGCAGAGAGCAGCAGCTCATTTGCATTTAAAGGGGCACACACAAAAATGGAATGATTTTGCTCACACCCAAATAGGAGCAAATTTGACAAGCTATAATAAATGATCTGTGGGGTATTTTTAGCTGAAACCTCACAGACGCACCTCACTAGGGATACCAGAGACTTATATTACATCTTGTGAAAAGGGGCATAATAGGTCCCCTTTAAGCAAATGTATTGGAATTAAAAATCAAATTCCAATTAATCTTTTTGTGGGGCAAATCAATTCAAATTCACACCCATGAGTTAAAAGAGAACCCTTTTCACCAGTGTATCCTCTGCCCCTGGAAAAATAAAGTGTTTTGCAAAATTGGCCAAATCACAATAACGCTTCCCCTCATTGGCCGTCAGATATAGTCGCAGTTAAAACAACCTTTTAGATTGCAGTTCCACCAGAGGTCTTTACTACCAGGCCATGAAGGACTGTGCTAACTGACTGCACCTTAATCTTCCTCCTTTGGAGCGAGTCGGAACGCCAAGATCTCTATCAGCCAGCCCACTTCATCGAATTTAATGCACTTAAAGCAGCTTAATACAAATGAAGAGGCCACCGAATAACTCTCTCAGCCTTAATGCAGGTAAAGTCCTGGTCTGGCCTATCTTAAGCACTTGAATGACAGGTGAATCAAAAGTCAGTCATTAAGGATTCAGAAAGCTACCCCACAGACCAATTTGGGTTTTACTGGAGGGTGGGAGATCATCTCAGCCCGTGAAGGGAATAGAGATGCCTCTTCTATTGTACGCTGTACGCGGCCCTTAAACACAGGGCTGGAGTGTAAATCTGAGCACAAAGCGACGAATGATAGACCACAGAATACTCGGGATGGGAACGACGGGGTTCTCGCAAAGGTCTGGTGCTTTTGAATTGAGCCTGAAAGGGCGTTTCCAGCGCATATCTAGTAAATGACTCCGTATCCACTCTCTCAACGGGAACACTTATTTAATTTGGAGATTTTCACACCAGCTGTTGAGGAAGAAACTGTATTTAAGCGCTACAAAGGCTTCCAACTTTTTCTGTCCTGATGTATCCCTGCATTGCCAGCAAGGGGGAGCTGTAACGGGGCAGGCTACTAAGAAACATCAGTCTTTATAGGTTGGACATGATCTCCCATTATGAGCACTGAGTATAATTACAGTGCATTTCTCCAAGCCATGGTCAATGAAGGCTTCCATTCGGTCTACTTACGGCGCTGTCACATCTCTTCTCATGAAGCAATGGCCTTACATTTGTTATCTGTGGCATGTTGCGATTAGCTCTGTCACTGGGGCTGTATTAATGAGACATAAACAGATGAAAGTGGCTCCCCTCGCTCTATCTCTCATGCAGGGTTAAAGCACGCACACCCCCACACGCACCTTTCGCTATCGTAGAGTTTTGGCAACGCTGTGTGTTGATAGGTGAAGAAACGCTTTGGATGTAAATGAGTGTTACTGCTGACCATACAGAACAGCAGCACGGACCCTGATCTTGTGCCCTGTAATCATTCAACTCTTGACGCCACATATCTCTCTTAGATCCGGGCTTCCTCTGGTTCTCCCCTCCCCACCGTCTCTCGGCTTGAGGCAGGCGGATGTGAGCGTTAGCCTGCGGTATTTAACCCTGCGGCAAAACCCCACCATCACTCACACATGAAACACCATTGATTTCTAAGCTCCAAATGGCTACCTTTGTACTAGCTCTCACACGTGATGAAATAGAGAGAGAGAGAGAGAGAGAGATTAGTAAAATGCTAAAAGAAAGTTTTCTGCATTTAATCTTGCTCGCTTGTTTCCAAAAAGACACCCTCAGATCCCAACGACAGACCAAAACAATTCATGTAAGTGTTATTAAGGATGATTCTGAGTCCTATTTTTAAGCAATAGTTCACCTAAATAAAAGGCAGATACCAACTATGTTATATGAAGAAAAAGTCCATGAACAAAAATGACTACAGATTTTGAACAAAATAAGGGTGAGTACATAAAGTAATGACGAAATGTCCAATTTTGTATTATCTCTTGCTTTAAACACATGGATATCTTACAGATCAGACTGGCTGAGATGAAGTGATTAACAGGTTTTGTATTTCACCTTGTACTTTGTAATCCAAAAGCCCTTATTTACTCTTACAGCCACACTCAATTTGATCCAGTCACACACTGGCATGTGTGCAAAACATAGGTGCGCTCACTGAGAGAACTGAGAGAACAAACATTGTGTGATGCATTCTGTCTGCTTAAGACTTTGTTTTGTATTAATTTGTTTTATTAGCTCTCAGGATATATTTCTACATATTTTTAAAGGTCATTTTTTGATGTTAAAATATATTTATCTATCCCAATTTGCAGACAGAAGTATACAAGATATTCATGTTTGATTTTCCATGAAACGTGTAAACATTATGGCTGTGTGGCACTTTGCGTTGGTTTTTGTTTGTGCATTAAAGTTAGGTGGCCACTTGCCCGGTTTTCCTCATGGGGATTGGAATTTTGCGCACAATTCTTTTTTTTTAAATCAACGTCCTTGGGGACATTTGGTCCCCACAATGAAGGGAATACCTGAACCACACACGTCAGAAAACTTTAAACCATCAAATCATTAATTCATATCTGAAAGCCCCTAATGTAGTTCATATACATGCATATTTATAAGAGTAGTCTGAGACCTCTGAAGTGTACACTTCACCTTTAAATATATAAACATATTTCCATGGTTTGAATTTGATCAAATTTCATTTTTTATATACTGTACGTGAGAAGCTCATCGCATTAATGTGCATGCATGTGAACTGCATTAGGAGCATTCAGATATAAATTAATGATTTGACGTTCTAAGTGAAAGCCAGCTGGTAGTAATTCAGGAGGAAAAGTTCTCAAACTTCATGTGAAGCTGTAAGTTGGCTCCCGGAGGCTGACTTTGTGACCTTTGATGCAGTAAAACACACTTCTTTCCTCAGAGCAGGTTTAGGGCCTTATTTCTCTGTGGTTGTGTTCTTTATTGAGCCATAAACTTTTGTATTAACAGAAGAAACCCGCAGGAGAGGGAGAAAACAATAAACACTTGTGTTTTTTCATCTTCCTCTCTTCTCTAAATGGATCTAATTAGCACAAAGCAAAGAACTAGAGTAATCCCATATTGGTGTGCTGCAAACCAACATTTACCTGGCAATTGATCCATTCACTACTGAGACAGTGGATGTGAAAAAAGATGGACAGCTCATGCAGGAGAAAAGCCTATCGCTCCCCAGTGAGCCTTAAACAATGTTTTTGCTGTGTTTCCATGGGTCGGTCTTTGTACAGAGCAGAGAGATAAGGCTTAGCTTTTGTTGCAGTGTGATATCCCACTGGCAGTGCTCTTTGAGGATGCGTGCTGTGCCAGGGCACTGATTGGCTGCTGGTACGGTGTCCTGGGGCTCTGATTGGCTGCTAGTGCACAGTGGGCCCTTCTTCTGTTCTCAGGTTGAAGGTATATTCACTGAAATGAGAACTGATTCCATTTGCACTAACTAAACTCTTTCCCTGACAGTGTTTTTTTTTTTTTTTTTTTTAAAGTTGCCAGCCACGGCCAACATTTTTGATTATTTTCACAGAACTTTTATGGACCCAGAATATTTTGTTGTATGAATGTCTGAACATGGAATTTATCAAAAGAAAAAACAGTCTCTGCTTTAAAAAAAGCAAAACATTTTATTCTAGCTTCATGCTTTCTTTCTTTTTTATTAACACTTGATTGTTGGTAAGTTTAATTTTTTTTTTTAAAAAAAACAAAGCAAGAAAATTTTTTGTCAATGACTACATCTGGAACGGATTGAGAATGATGATCAAAACATGGAGTAGTTATCCTACACTTTGTTCTGGGTCAACATTTCATTCGGTAATGTTAGGCAGTTTTAGTTTATATGCTGTTTAGCGTTTGATGATCGCATTATTTTACATGAGTGTAAGCAATGCTTTGATAGATTTTTTCTACTTCCTTTTCACCTGTGCTTTTATCTGGAGATCCTGTTCTCTTTTTGAAGATGTGAAATAGCGCTCCCAACCGTATAACAGTGAAAACATGAATTGCTACAAATTTCCATCAATTGTGGGTAATTCTCCTTTAGAGAAAGAAAATGAATATTTGAAGCCATAAAAGACTTCTGTTACTAGTTTTGCAAAAGCAAGTAAGTATAAGCACTGCATATACATGCGGAACAAAAATTCAAGAAATTAAGTTCACTAATTAGTTTCCACAACTTTTAAATTCATGGACAAATTCTTAATTTGGGGCCACCATATATATTTTTTTATATACATATATATATATATATATATATATATATACATATATATATATACATATATATATACACATATATATACATATATATATATATATATATATATATATATATATATATATATATATACACACACACATTCATATATATATATATATATATATATATATATATATATATACATATACACACATTCATATATATATATATATATATATATATATATATATATATATATATATATATATATATATATATACACACACATTCATATATATATATATACACAGGGAGTGCAGAATTATTAGGCAAATGAGTATTTTGACCACATCATCCTCGTAATGCATGTTGTCTTACTCCAAGCTGTATAGGCTGGAAAGCCTACTACCAATTAAGCATATTAGGTGATGTGCATCTCTGTAATGAGAAGGGGTGTGGTCTAATGACATCAACACCCTATATCAGGTGTGCATAATTATTAGGCAACTTCCTTTCCTTTGGCAAAATGGGTCAAAAGAAGGACTTGACAGGCTCAGAAAAGTCAAAAATAGTGAGATATATTGCAGAGGGATGCAGAAGTCTTAAAATAGCCAAGCTTCTGAAGCGTGATCATTGAACAATCAAGCGTTTCATTCAAAATAGTCAACAGGGTCGCAAGAAGCGTGTGGAAAATCCAAGGCGCAAAATAACTGCCCGTGAACTGAGAAAAGTCAAGCGTGCAGCTGCCAAGATGCCACTTGCCACCAGTTTGGCCATATTTCAGAGCTGCAACATCACTGGAGTGCCCAAAAGCACAAGGTGTGCAATACTCAGAGACATGGCCAAGGTAAGAAAGGCAGAAAGTCGACCACCACTGAACAAGACACACAAGCTGAAACGTCAAGACTGGGCCAAGAAATATCTCAAGACTGATTTTTCTAAGGTTTTATGGACTGATGAAATGAGAGTGAGTCTTGATGGGCCAGATGGATGGGCCCGTGGCTGGATTGGTAAAGGGCAGAGAGCTCCAGTCCGACTCAGACGCCAGCAAGGTGGAGGTGGAGTACTGGTTTGGGCTGGTATCATCAAAGATGAGCTTGTGGGGCCTTTTCGGGTTGAGGATGGAGTCAAGCTCAACTCCCAGTCCTACTGCCAGTTTCTGGAAGACACCTTCTTCAAGCAGTGGTACAGGAAGAAGTCTACATCCTTCAAGAAAAACATGATTTTCATGCAGGACAATGCTCCATCACACGCGTCCAAGTACTCCACAGCGTGGCTGGCAAGAAAGGGTATAAAAGAAGAAAATCTAATGATATGGCCTCCTTGTTCACCTGATCTGAACCCCATTGAGAACCTGTGGTCCATCATCAAATGTGCGATTTACAAGGAGGGAAAACAGTACACCTCTCTGAACAGTGTCTGGGAGGCTGTGGTTGCTTCTGCACGCAATGTTGATGGTAAACAGATCAAAACACTGACAGAATCCATGGATGGCAGGCTTTTGAGTGTCCTTGCAAAGAAAGGTGGCTATATTGGTCACTGATTTGTTTTTGTTTGGATTTTGAATGTCAGAAATGTATATTTGTGAATGTTGAGATGTTATATTGGTTTCACTGGTAAAAATAAATAATTGAAATGGGTATAAATTTGTTTTTTGTTAAGGTGCCTAATAATTATGCACAGTAATAGTCATCTGCACACACAGATATCCCCTAAAATAGCTAAAACTAAAAACTAAAACTTCCAAAAATATTCAGCTTTGATATTAATGAGTTTTTTGTGTTCATT
This sequence comes from Opsariichthys bidens, assembly GCA_037194245.1. NCBI lineage: Eukaryota > Metazoa > Chordata > Actinopteri > Cypriniformes > Xenocyprididae > Opsariichthys > Opsariichthys bidens. The sequence goes on along the minus strand of CM074287.1, from coordinate 11,267,150 downwards.
GAGAACATGGTTGTTGTTCAATAATAAAATTAATCCTCAAAAATACAACTTGCCTAATAATTCTGCATTCCCTGTATATACACATATATATACACCCATATATACATACACATATACACATGACAGACTTGTTTGCAACGTGAATTGCATCATTAATCATAAATTGCAGCTGTACTGCCGATTAAGAGCAGGTCCACCTCGCTATTAAAGACCTCAAACAAAAGCAGACGAGATGCTCCTAAACACTAAACACACTGTTCAAGGCGTTCCGATTCGCTATGAGAGACACATGGAAATATGAATGAAAAGTCAGACCTCGCAGCAGATGAGAGTTCAATGCATTAGATAAACACACAAGTACATGCAAAAACACTCACGTATTACATTTAAACGACATTGTTATTTCTGAAGGACCCACTTCACAGCGCCACCATTAAGAAGTTCCATTAAGACTCTCACAGCATCTGAGCCACCAATTTACAACAATTGCCCCTCTTATGCTTCTGAGACCTATTTAAGTGAAAATATATATCACAAGTCAGGAATCTTGCCATTGTTATGGCTTCAAAGACTCGTTTCCTTCTGAAGTTCTCTCTTGCATTTGCGCATGTCAGACTTTTAAGAATACGGTTTATCATACTGGTTCTTAAAACGTTCTGACTGATATCTACATGTTCATGGAGCCACATGATACATGTAGTCACTGTCCCTCAAGACCTCGTGAAATATATATGTGTGTGTGTGATGCACACATGGGTATCTGTGCTCTCATTAATTACACTCTGCTCTCATTCAGTCAAGTCCCTGAGCTTGTGCCAAGATAAAATTCTCATTATGCAAGCGCCTAAATTGAAATGACTGACGTAGATACGTGGAGCGAGTTCGGTTGCTTGTGTCTCTCAGAGGCTCGTTTGACCTTCTTATTTACATTTGTCGCAATCATAAGCACACATTACAACCTTTTTCAATAAACTGTAATAGAGATTCTGAATGCATCAGAGCATGTAATTTGTTTAAATGCAAGTGTGTTTGTGCACGAGATAGCGACGGTAAGGGCTAAAGTGAATTAAGGGGCTGAGCGTGTGTAGGACTATCCTCTCGTACGTTTGAGACTCAATATATTACCCAGCGTGCGTGCCGGTGTGTTTATAACCTGATCTGTGAAAGTGTATTTCTTTGCAGGTGTGTGTGAGCCCGTGTTTTCTGGGCCAGTGTGTGTGAGAGTGTCGACAGGGGAAATTTATCCTGCACATGGAAACCCCATTGTTTATTCATGCCAACTAAATTGAAGTGTGTATCTCCGTATTCTCTCCGCTCTGTTCCCCAGCGAATATGGCGGAAAAGTGTTAAAAAAAAGCGAATAGAGAGAATGAAAAGGGGGAAGAAGAGACAAGAGAGTAGGAGAGAGAAGGCAAAGAGTCTTGATTCTTTTTTCTTAGGATATATGTCTGCAGGATTGGCCACAGAGAGGATAATGAGACCCATTTGTCCATATTAAAGGGATTGAGGGAGGCCTAACCACTCCAAATAAAAATCCAATCTCTGCTTTAAAGTGAGGGGCCAGGAGAGAGAAACAGTGAGGCACAGAAAGACAACAGAGACTCAACACAGATGCAGTGAGACACCATATAAGAGAGAGACTATAATCGTTCCTCGGCAACAACTGACAGAGTTAGGAAGACACACACACACACGTCTGTATTGCTATCTTAGTGAGGACATTGCATAGACTTCCATTGATTTTATATCAGCTCAATGATATTTTCTAGCACCTAACCCAACCCCTACTCCTAAACCTACCCGTCACAGAAACATGTGACCATAGATTTAAATAAAACCCTCTTTTGGCTGATTTATAAGCCTTTTTAACTAGTGATGACCAGTCACATGTCCTCACTAGTGGGTTGAGAAAGTATTTCACAGTATAAGTGAGGACATTTGGTCCCCACAAGTATAGCCAAAACGAGTACACACACACACACACACACACACACACACACACACACAGACACACAGACACACACAGATTTACCTTGTTGTCTAAATGAGGACATGCTGCACCATAGACTAACAGACTAATGCTTTTATTTTAAGCTACTTATAGTTACTTCAGACTAATCCTACTCTTAAAAGAAAACATCTACATTTTTAAATAATAAGAATGTTATTTAGTTTATGTATCAATAATTAAAAAAAAAAACACACTCTCATTGCAGTGATGGTTTCCCTTAAGAAAATTTTCGAGTAAACAGTGGCATAGTTACACGTTACTACATGTACTCACTATAGTAATAACAGTAAATTATGCATAATTACAATTAACTAACCCCAACTCTGTTATGAGTACATGTAGTTAGTTAATTAATAGTACTCAGTACTTATTTGACTTGATCGATTGCTTCTGTCTGCCTCGCTGCTGAATTGTTTGAGTCTGTTGCTCCATAGCTTTATTTGAATCTATTTATTGTTATTGTTTGCTGTCTACTTTATCTTCACTATATATCTGATATTGTCTTATATTGCCTATCACATTAATTTGACATCGCTAGTTTTTAATCTTTTAATCTAAATCACCATCACAACGCGTTAGCATTACGCTAGTTTGTGTTATCCGTGCCCACCGTCATTTCTGTCGCGCTCTCGTTTTCTTCAAATTCATCAAACATCTGGTAAGTCGGATCGGTCTACAAACACGGTAAGCTATGTCATCTTCTCCTTTCATTGTTACTTGCACTGCCTGTCACATGCATAGTTTAGCTTTTTCTGTCAGCGATGAAGGATTCACATGTCATAAATGTAGGGAAATAGTCAGGCTGACAGAGAAAATCTTAGAATTAGAGACACGCATCCAAACCTTAATTGAGGATAGTAAGAATGCAAGCGCTTCAGATACTGTTTTGGATGCGACTAGCCTAGTGAACTCCGTACATTGTTCGGTTTCGGCTGTAGAGCCCGTGCAGCAGGGCAACTGGGTGACCGTGAGGCGGCCTAGTCGTGTTAAAAAACACCACTCTTCCGTTCCGATTAGAACATCAAACAGGTTCTCCCCACTCAGTGACGCACCCACTGAGAATCCTGTTGAAAGTGCCCTAGTTATTGGCGATTCTATTACACGGAACGTGAAAATAGAGACACCAGCCACCATAGTCACATGTTTGCCGGGAGCCAGAGCGCCTGACATCAAAGCAAATTTAAAAGTGCTGGCTAATGCTAATCGTCAATACTCTAAGATTGTTATTCACGTCGGCGCTAATGATGTCCGACTTCGCCAGTCGGAGATCACCAAAATTAACATTAAAGAGGTGTGTGAAATCGCACGTATGATGTCAGACACTGTAATTTTTTCTGGACCCCTTCCTGCTCGTAGGAGTGATGAGATAATTAGCAGACTATCATCACTCAATGGCTGGCTGTCTAAGTGGTGTTCACAGAATGATATAGGTTTCATAGACAATTGGAAAAGTTTTTGGGGCAGACCTGACCTGTTGAAAAGAGATGGTATTCATCCCTCCTGGGGTGGTGCCGCTCTTCTCTCTAGTAATATGGCACATAGTCTTAGAGCTCAACCTTGACTAACTGGGGCCCAGGTCAGGAAGCAGACAGACTGGCTAAACCGACCGTCTGCTAGCTGTCTCACGTCACAGAATTCAGATAAATCCCAACACATAGAGACTCTTTCACCTAGATATCGTCAGATAGAGACTGTGTCTGTACCCCGAACTAATAAATACAGAAAACTTCCAAACCCATTTACGGGTGATAATTTAATTGATGTTCAACAAGTAGTAAACAGAGATTATAAAGATAACAAAATGATAAAGCTTGGGTTGCTGAATATTCGATCCCTTTCTTCAAAAGCACTTATTGTAAATGATATTATCACAGAAAATAACCTAGATGTGCTGTGTTTGACAGAAACCTGGCTAAAACCAGACGATTACATTACTTTAAATGAGTCTAGCCCTCAAGGTTACTATTATCGACACGAACCTCGTCAGAAAGGTAAAGGGGGAGGTGTTGCTGTAATCTATAGTAATATCTTCAGTATTACTCAAAAGTCTTTCAAATATATCTCTTTTGAAGTGATGGTGCTCTATGTAACGTTATATAATGTAAGTGACAAATCTCATCTGAAATTTGTGTTGGCTACTGTATACAGGCCACCAGGGCACCATACAGATTTTATCAAAGAATTTGCTGATTTTCTATCGGAGTTAGTACTGGCTGTGGATAAAGTCCTTATTGTTGGTGATTTTAATATACATGTAGATAATGAAAAAGACGCATTGGGATTGGCACTAACAGATATTCTAAGCTCTATTGGAGTTAGACAACACGTGTCAGGACCAACTCATTGTCGTAATCATACTCTAGATCTAATATTGTCACATGGAATCGATATTGATGCCGTTGAAATTCTGCAGCAGAGCGATGACGTCTCAGATCATTATCTAGTCTCATGCGTGCTACATTTATCCAAGGCTGGAAAACCGCCTGTCTGCCATAAATATGTTAGAACCATCACTTCTACCACTAAAAATTGCTTTATAAATAATCTTCCTGATCAGTTTCATCAACTTAGCAAACCAGACAGCTTAGAAGAACTCGATGTTGCAACAGAAACTATTGACGCTCTCTTTTCAAACACTCTAGACTCTGTCGCTCCTTTGCGCTTAAAAAAGATTAAGGATATTAGTCCAACGCCATGGTATAACGAGCACACTCGGGCCCTTAAGAGAGCAGCCAGAAAACTGGAGCGCAGCTGGAAGAATTCAAAACTAGAAGTTTTTCGGATTTCATGGAGAGAGAAAATGATGGAGTACAGAAAGGCTGTAAAAACCGCTAGATCTGCTTATTTTTCAAATCTTTTAGAAGAAAATAAACACAACCCTAAGTATTTATTTAATACAGTGGCTAAATTAACAAGAAATACAGCCTCAACTTCTGATGTTTCCAAACAGCACAGCAGTAATGACTTTATGAACTTCTTTACTTGCAAGATTGACAACATTAGAGAGAAAATTATAGCCATGCAACTGTCTACTACAGTATCACATCAGACAGTGGGTTGTTGTATCCCTGAGGAAAAATTCCATTCATTCGCTGCTATAGGAAAGGAAGAATTGTCTAAACTTGTTAAATCATCAAAATCTACAACATGTATGTTAGACCCTATACCGACTAAGCTATTGAAAGAGATGCTTCCAGAGGTCATAGATCCTCTTCTTAAGATCATTAATTCATCTTTATCACTAGGTTACGTACCAAAAAATTTTAAGCAGGCTATTATCAAACCTCTTATTAAAAAACCACAACTTGATCCTGGTGAATTAGTCAATTACAGACCGATTTCCAATCTACCTTTTCTGTCAAAAATACTAGAAAAGGCAGTATCATCTCAGCTTAGTTCCTACTTGGAAAGAAATGGTATCTGTGAGGATTTCCAGTCAGGATTTAGACCGTACCATAGTACTGAGACTGCTCTCATTAGAGTTACAAATGATTTGCTCTTATCATTAGATCATGGTTGTATCTCTCTATTAGTGTTACTAGACCTCAGTGCTGCTTTTGACACAATCGACCACAATATTCTTTTGAATAGACTAGAAAATTATGCTGGAATTAGTGGAATTGCATTGGCATGGTTCAAATCATACTTATCCGACCGTTATCAGTTTGTAGTAGTAAACGAAGAGATGTCATTTCGATCACAAGTTAAATATGGAGTACCACAAGGCTCAGTTCTAGGACCGTTGCTTTTCACTCTGTACATGTTACCCTTGGGAGATGTCATTAGGAAGCATGGCATTAGCTTTCACTGTTACGCTGATGATACTCAGCTCTATATTTCCTCACGCCCTGACGAAACCTACCAATTCTCAAAATTAACAGAATGCGTAGCTGATATAAAAAATTGGATGACTTGTAATTTCCTACTACTAAACTCAGAAAAAACAGAGATTCTAATTATTGGACCAAAAACTTCACATAAAAACCTAGAATACTGTCTAACACTTGATGGCTGCTCTGTTAAGTCATCTTCGTCAGTTAGGAACCTGGGTGTGCTCTTTGATACCAATCTTTCATTTGAAAGCCACATTTCTAGCATATGTAAAACCGCATTCTTCCATCTTAAAAATATATCTAAATTGCGACATATGCTCTCAATGACAAATGCGGAACAGCTAGTTCATGCGTTTATGACCTCGAGACTAGATTACTGTAACGCTCTATTGGGTGGTTGCCCTGCTCGCGTGATAAACAAATTACAGCTGGTCCAAAACGCAGCTGCTAGAGTCCTTACTAGAACCAGGAAATATGAACATATTAGCCCTGTTCTGTCAAAACTGCACTGGCTCCCTATTAAACATCGTATAGATTTTAAAATCTTGCTAATTACTTACAAAGCACTAAATGGCTTAGCTCCCCAGTACCTGAGTGAGCTCTTAATGCATTATAGTCCTTCGCGTCTATTACGATCTCAGAATTCTGGCCAGTTGTTAATACCTAGAATATCAAAATCAACCGCAGGCGGTAGATCCTTTTCCTATTTGGCACCTAAACTCTGGAACAATCTTCCTAGCATTGTTCGGGAAGCAGACACACTCTGTCAGTTTAAATCTAGACTAAAAACGCATCTATTTAACTTGGCATACACATGACGCACTATAAACTTTTGTCTTCATATCCGTTAAAGGATTGTTAGGCTGCATAGATCAGGTCAGCCGGAACCGGGATCACTTCCTATAACACCAGATGTACTCGGTACATCAGAAGAAGAATGGCGTCTACGCTAATTTTTTGTCTCTCTGCTTATCCCGAGGTTTACCAATTAACGTGATTGGCTGGATCTGGGCCGTGTCCGGGTCGGACGGGGAACCTGTGCCTGTGTGCGGCAGCAATGTGGCCCTGTGGTGTCGGCGGAGACTGTGTTAACTAGCTCATCCTCTGTTAAGACCTTACCGACTCATCAGCCAGTGGCACATATCCCAACAAACCGTCCCATACCGGCGTGATCAAAAAGATCTTAAACTAGATTAAATATTTTGACTGTTGCGATTCCAAAACGGTTTAATGACCTGTAACTCTGCCTGAGTATCGGACAAGTGTTCACTGTTGGCCAGAGGAGAACTGGCCCCCCGACTAAGCCTGGTTTCTCCCGAGGTTTTTTTCTCCATTTGTTGGAGTTTTGGTTCCTTGCCGCTGTTGCCTTTGGCTTGCTTAAGTTGGGGACACTTGCTTGATATTCAGCAGTGTTTTTGATATGCCTGCACTGGCGCCGTTGTATACAAACTGAGCTGAGCCGGACGATCATGTCACTGTTCTCTACAGTGCTGATATACATAAATTAACTAGACTAATAACTATTGATATTTGCAACGGAATGAATCAATAATATATAGAATAAGCTGCACAATGACACCATTTTCTTATTAATGTAAAGCTGCTTTGCCACAATTTGCATTGTAAAAAGCGCTATATAAATAAAGATGACTTGACTTGACTTGACTTATTTGAATAATTACAATGTAACTATGGCACTGTAAAATAAAGTGTAACCCTGAATTTTCATTTTGTGGTTGAACTAGCCCTTTAACCTTTGAGAAAATTACTTGAATTTGTTTTTGTACTCAGATGAATTTATTGTATTATCATTACATCTTAGTGAGATAATGATATTTATTATTTATTTATATTTACCATATCAGGGGAAAAAAATTGTCTCTAAATTTGAGCTTGATATTTTATTTATTTGTTTACTTACATGTATTATTTTATTATCATACATCAAATATTTAAATGAAGGGTTTGACCGATTTAGCTTACTACTTCTGACAAATTTGTTCTGTATATACCCAAGTAAACTTGCATTTTTGCGATGTGGATGCAGCCATGTTAGTTGCAAGCCTAAAAATGTATGAAGCCCATTTAGAATAGCAGCAAAGTGGACATCAATGGAACATGGCCTGGATTTGTTAATGGCATATTTATTTGTATTGCTTAAGCCCCTTTGCCCAAATAATATCACAAAAAATACCACAATATATTCCAATGCCTTGCCTGTTTAGTTGACCATGGGTGCATCCATTGAAGCTCCACTGTAGCCACCCACACAAACAAACACTCGCCAGCAACGCACAAGGGATGTGGACAGCACAGAAATACATTATCAATACCATGTTTTATTTTAAACATGCCTTGCATTGACTGTAGAATTCAGTGGAATGACTGCTACAGTTATGGACAATGCAGCTTCTGTGCACGATGTTAATTTTGTGATTGTATGACTTAAAAAAAACATTTAAAAAAATGACATTAATATTCAAATTATCAAAAGAAAGTATGTTGTAATAATCTATTTAGGTTCTGTAGCTTTAAATCTAGATTGCAGCGACTAAATTGACTGTAGCAGCCACAGGGAGGTGTAGTTTCCTGTTTCTCTTTTAATGTCATGACAGCCAATCTGATAAGTTTTATTGGATACAACATTTTGGACCCTGGATGATTCTGAAGATATTCACAGATTTGTCTCTGTCTCTTTGAATCACATCAGTTTTGTAGTTGTTTTATTTATTATTATCTTCCTCTATAGCTTTATGTTGTTCTCCCAAAAATGATCATTCCGTTATCATCTTCGCACCATCAAGATTTTTTGAGCAGAATGCCTTTTTTTTTTTTTTTGGGAATTAAAAGAATTACGAAACTCCAAAAAGCACCATAAAAGTAGTCCATACAATTAATTAGAAATATTCCAAGGATCATTAAAGCTATATAATATGTGTGTGTAGACAGTTTATTTCATAGTATTTCAAGACAGATTGATAGAAGATTAATAGAAGTCTTATGTTCTGCAAGGCTGCATTAATTTGATTAAAATATTACATGTAATATATATTTCGTAATATTACGAAACAGTATGAAAATGTAAAATAACAGTTTTCAATATTACTTTAATATATTTTAAAATGTAATTTATTCAAATCTGAATTTTCAGCATCATTACTCCAGTCTTCAGTGTCACATGATCCTTCGGAAATCATATATGCTGATTTGATGCGAGAGAGACATTTCTTATTATTATCAATGTTGAAAACAGATGTACTTAATGCTGCATAATTTTGTTATGATAATCATGATTCAATTAATGCATCATTGCAGGCTTTTGGAAAATGCAGCCCAGAAACAAAAAAACAAGGCTTCATTGCCTTCACTGAAAGATCCAAGAGAGAAAGCTCTGGTTCATTCCTTCAGTGATGCCATCCAAAGAAACCAAACCACAAAATCAGCGGCTCATGTTTAAACAGCCTCTCCTCACTCCACAGCCTCTGATTTAGAGCAACCGCCTCGTAACGAGCGAACTTGTTCTCACCTTTGCTGTGTATTCTCTGTTTCTTTTTTTTCAGGGTTTAGAGGGCTGGATGCCCTTAGTTGTATGTACAGTAGAAGCAAGGGATAATTGCGCAAGTGTGCAATCTACAGAAAGGAAGAAATTAGATTCTTTCTCTCCAGTGGCACAATATAATTTAGATACTGTAGCTTTTAATTAGGTGAGTCACCATGAACCCTCAGAGAGCTTAGGGAAAGAGAATATGTGTCTGCATTCGCTGATATCTATTTCTATCCCCTTATCTTTGTAGATGTACAATTTCAGTGGAACATTTGTATTAATATTAATTTGGGGACATTTATGTTAATATGTATTCATGCTTCCAAAGAGTTTTCGAGCCAAAGAAACCAAAGAATCAAAGCTAAGGATTTGCCATTGCCAGAGTATTTTTAAACACGTTATGCCCCAATCCTTGATAAGATTATTGCGTTTTCTTTTTTTTTTCCTGACTGTGAAATGTGAAATCAAATCTTCAGTGAAGTGGGATGGCAGAAATGATGAGAGGAAAGTTTATTTAATTGGCAAAAGATTAGATTTTATTACGGTTGCTTTGGAGACCATCATTTAGCATGTAGCAAATGGCATTTAAAAGGATTGGTTGGTTGACTCAAAAATAAAAATTAGGATGTTATTTACTCACCCTCATGCTGTTTCAGACCTTATGCTGTTATGTTCTGAAGAATCATTATGCTGCTTTTGGCCCAAAAATATCCTATTAAACTTAAATAAAGGCAGCTGTGGTTGCCATTGACTGTGAAAAATTTATTTATAGATATGTAATATATACATACATATATATATATGACAATATTTTACGTATAAGGTGCAAGTCCCTGAACATATTGGAAGGGCAAAAAAATAACAACAACAAAAAAATTCAGTCTACAGTCTACTTCTTGGCCTAATTTTGAAACGCGCTAATTTAACGGTGTCTTAAAGGAGCAGCGTACTGAGAAACATTACAGGCTGAAATGTTTTCTTGCCACCTGAGTGGAATCATTACTGAAGAGCCCTACTGGCACCCTTCACACACCAGCTGTTCGCCTCTAATGTGATTTCACATACTCGTATGAAAGATATGATATTCATATCAAACATTCATCACCCCACAAAACTGTGAAACAACCCTTGGGGAGACATACTTTCTGAAAACTACCACAATAAAGCAGTTATTGCCCTGATGTTCCTGCATAAAATGATTGGCAGATCAGCACATCATGTTGAATGAACATGTCAAAAGTAAAGATGATCAATTCCATTTTCTAAATCACAAAACACAATTTTTAAAAGACAATTATGCAACGAAGAAAGGGTCAATGTTGCATTATGTTTGGAGAGTTATCATTCTTCCCGTCATATCCTCATGATTGGAGTTTTTTCTTGCTTCACTTGCTTAGTTTAAAATGAATGAATATGTATAACGATAATGGGGCTGACAGATGCTTTGATTTTGAGATTTAGTTTTCTTGATTTACATAAAAGATTAAAGGTGCATATCATTTACATGATTTTATGTATATAGGAGGAAGATGGAAATCTACCGTGCAGTGAGAGATCGTGTAATTACCGCCATCGTCAGTCTGTCATTCATCAAAGTTCTGACACAGTCATTTGGGGCAGAAGATGCATTTATTCGAAGCTGGGTATGTAAAATCTCTCTACCGTGTGAAAAACGTCCTTCTATTTATGAGGACTAAATGGACCTCACCATCTGTTTGCAGAAGTGCAGCAGTATTAACTGAAGTTAGCGGAAACATGAACTTTAGTGAGGCAGTACAGTGAGGCCTGAGGAATGAGAGAATAGGTGAGCTGTAAGACGCTGGGATGTGTGGAAGCAGTATGTCACTGACACACTTTCCTGAGATTGATTTCTATTTCAGATGTTATTGATTTTGTCTCTGGTCCAGAGAGACACTGCATCCTCACCACTTAATAGTGGTTATTTTCAGTCTTTCAGTGAAAGATGTTCAGAGATGCCACATTTTAGTATGAACTTACATTCAGACGGAAATTAAATCGGTTTGTTGGCTTTGCGTATGGATCAGGCCGGTATTTTTAAGGTAAAGAGATTTCAGTGTGTTTGTACAGTTAAACTGAAGTCACATTACGCAAGAATTGTGTGAATTTGAAGACCAACTGACCTCGATGCAAAATGTTTGGCCGCACGCACAATTCCAGATCATACGGATTCCTATTGAAATGACTGGATTTCGCTGTAGGCAAAATTTGCCGAACAACAGTAAAAATCTGGTCAAAATGCGTGAATGAAAGACATGTCCAGGCCACATATTTTGCATAAATATAAATGCATAAGGAAAATGAAACCTGCTTTAGGACCACACAATTTGTTTTTAAATGTATTTATTTATGCATTGTGACATTTTCATGATATAAAATCTCATTCTCATCTGTAATGTGTGCAGAACTTTTACTTTTAAGGTTTTGTTTTGTAATTCTCAATATTCTCAAAGATGATTCTGAATACATTTGCGGGACTGCAATACAATATTTTTGGTTACACTTTGTTTTAAAGTGTAATTCTACATTTAAGTACTCAATATTAATAAGTAATTAAGAATTAGGGTTTGGTTTAGTTGCATGTAATTATGTATGAATTACTATTACTACTGTAGTAAGTACATGTAACGTATAACAAAGACTAAAATTAAGTGGGTTACACTTCATTTTAAGGTGTCTGTCATACTGTAATTGCACATTTAAGTACTTAGCAATATTAAGTAACTACATGTACTTACTATTGGGTTTGGTTTGGGGGTTAGTTGCATGTAATTATACATAACATAGTTATTACTACAGTTACTACATGTAACATATGCAACAATAACACTGTAAAATAAAGTGTTACCATAGGGTGTTACTTTTTGCTGTTATTTACTCACCCTCATGTTGTTCCAAATCCATAAGACTTTCGTTCATCCTCAGAACACAAATAAAGATCTTTTTGATGAAATCTGAGGAGTTCTCCATAGACAGCTACACAACTGACATTTCGACGCTTCCAAAAGTTCATGAAGTCCCTGGTAAACATTCATCAACACGCACATAAGTTGTGTTTGCTTGACATGCCACAACCACTGAGGTTCGTTCTCGTGCGTTACGCAGCAAGTTTGAGCTTCAATAAGAGGTTTGTTCTCGTGCATCATTCGGTTGAACTTCTGTTTATGTTTGCTGATCAAGGTGTATATTCATAAAAGCCTAAATTAAATCTGTTCATCATATAAAGCAATCGAGTCTCTTTAGAAAATTTGGACTAAACCACTCGATTCACATGGATTAGTTTTACTATCTCTTTATGAACTTTTTTAAGCGTTAGAAGGGATAGAAAGCTCTCAGATTTCATCAAAAAAAAAAAAAAAAAATCATGTGTTCAGAAGATGCATAGTCTTATGGGTTTGGAAGGACATGAGGGTGAGTAATTAATGACAGAATTTTCATTTTAAGAGCCTTTAAGAAAAATATCATTTCTTATTTCCTTCTGAATTTTGTGTGGAACATGATACGGATACTGTCTTAAAAATAAAGGTTTCAAAAGAGCGGTTATGAAATGACGCTATTATTTTTAAGAGTGTATGTGCTCGACGGGTGGCTTGAGGTGCAACCATATACTATGTCGGTAGGTGCTATATGAATCCTAACAATATGATTGAAGCAGGGCAAACAATAGCATTGTATCAACAAAAATGTACATTCATACAAAGACAAATGAGCAAACTGGAAGTTCCCACAGTTCTCACATTCTGATCGGTCCCTTCAAACAAGCTGCCTCTGTTCTGTTGTGTTGTGCTACACTTTGGCACTTTAATAAATCTTAATTTAGGACCTCTGTTTGAACGGCAGGACAAGAGACAGAGCGGGCTTGTGTTAGCACATCTCGGAATCATCGGATTATTTATTTATTCACTTTTCTCCTTGTTGTGCATGTCAGACATTTAATCATAAGCACTCACTGTGTAACCGAAGACATGCACAGCATCCTAAAACTGCTCTTTGAGAGAAAACTATTGTCAGACTCCAAGACTACAGTACTTGTTCTGCTGGCCATAGAAAATGAATGAGAGAGCAAGAGAGAGATTTTAATTAAACAGTTCCCATAGGGAAGTATGCAGAGACAATGATGTCTAATGTGAACAGCATCCAGAATTCCCAGGCTTTCTTTCTCTCAGGGAAAAAACGCAATCACACTTATAGCCTTGCGCTTACAGGAGGACAGGGGGTGAATTTATTCTCTGAGAAATGATACTTCATCGGAATTTAATGAAACTAGAGAAAGCATTCACGGGGGAGCATATGGAAGTATTATTGGCCTGAAATTACATTCTCTCCCAATCCTGTTTACAGATGAATATCTTCTGGCTGTTGACCCAAAGCCAGGTGGCCTTGTGCCTCACACCAGATAGAGTATACATAGGACAGGTGCAGGGAATAAACGGACAGTTTGTTCTGTTCTTTACGCTTTGACACAGGTGCCAATTTGCGAGTGATGGCATTTGAGGAGCATTGGAAAAAAAAAATCTGGCTGTGGCCTCGTACACACAAATAATCAAACTGGCAGAAAACCAAACCATAAAATGAGTGTGTTTGGATAACCAGAGCTGTTCCAGCCGCTTCTGACTCACAGAGAACAGAAACTGTGGCCCTACCATGTCTCAGCAACAAATAACATAATATTAAGAAATTTCTTAAAAAGTCACTATGAAAAACTATGTCCTTTCCTGGCATTAATGTCCTTGTTCGGGCACTAATTTCATGCACTTCATTTAACATGCACCTGGGTGTCATGTCCTGCATTCGCTGGTGTATATTTTGAGACTCCTTCCATCTGTGGCTGTACGTGGCCAACCATATTTGTTTTTTTCTGAAGAGACTGCTCTGTGTTTGCACACAAATAAATGACCGGATTAGACCTCAAACGGCAACGTCATCCAGATCACATCATACAGGAATCCTATTTGCATTTATTAGAACCACTGTAGGTCAGTGGATATGAGAGAGAGAGAGAGAGAGAGAGAGAGAGAGAGAGAGAGAGAGAGAGAGAGAGAGAGAGAGAGAGAGAGAGAGAGAGAGAGAGAGAGAGAGAGAGAGAGAGAGAGAGAGAGAGAGAGAGAGAGGAGACATTAAAAGGAAGGATTCTTGAACATGCATCAGTAACATATTATATTATATTATATTATATTTTATACACTACTTTATATTACATTATAATAATTTACTCTTGGAAAACTGTTTGTTCAGTTAGAAGTATAATAATATTTGAAGGTTCTGATTTGCAATCAGGGATTTGTCCCTGCTTCAGTTTCCTTTTCATCATTTAACATTTATGTCATAACATCTGTCAAACCCTCTACTCTTCATTTGCAGACTTCTCCTCACATGAAACCTCCCTCGTGATTTATGGCTGTCTGACTTTTGCTGCGGTGTAACTCTTTGCAATCTGCGTCCGCAATCTTGAAAAGATCAATTTTAATATCAAAAAATAATGTCAGAACTCGTCCCTTGCAACCTCAACCGTCTTGTGGGAAATATTGCGCAGGCATTTTAAAATGTGTACTTGTGTTAATCAAAATGTCATCCTGACCTACAGTTGAATAGGAATGTTGTGAAGTATGAGGTTAATGGTTTGATGGGGAAAAAAGATGTACTGAGCTTTACTCCTCCAAGTTGCTCCCCTTTGAGGAGTACACAGGGACTTTTACTCCACTGGACGGTAGGAGCTTAAGGCAATTTGTTACGTTATCTCACCTTTAAGGATTATATTTTATATTTAAAGGTCAAACTGCAATATGGTGGACGTAGCAGTCAGAGAAGACATTGTTCATAGGTCCCCAGTCACAAAGAGTTAATACCAAGGATTGACGTACAGCCCGAAAACTGCAGCAATTGTGTTTAATTCAAAAGGTAAATGGTTTCTTTCTCTCTTAATAAATAAAGCAATAAATGAGCACAGCCTCAGGTGGGAATGACAAAACACACTTACATCTCGCAGCGTGATTAGAGCAGGATATTTGTGGCTGTTTATTGCTTTCCCTTGATAATAACTGCCCATATGGTCTCTTTGGTTTTGATTAAAGACCATGAACATTGTGCACCCCAGTAGTGTGTGCATATTGTCGCCGTCTGCACCTGTCAGCCACTACTAGCATTGGGGAATCAAAATCACGAGTTTTCTGCCTCAGAATGAGGTGACCGGAAGACGCCCTAGAGGGTCTGACCCCTATAGTTTGCTTGAGTGGCAGAGGTATTGATATGATAATATGTGCTAGCATTTGTTTTCATACATGTGAAATGCCACTGCCTAGTCCACAGCTTCCCAGAGGGATCCGTCCTCAAAGCAGATGGGTGCCTTTTCCTAAAGGTGTTTTCATTGTGATTCTCAAGGACGCGACATAGATAAACACCTGCCGTAGGTGAAGAGGAATAAAAGAGAGTAGAAACAACACGTACACTGTAACAGTCGGCAATATAGCTGCCGGTTTATAACCAACGCCTCCATTGTGCATTTTATAGCACCGCACAGAGCTTCATTCTATAAATCGACCATGTTTCTGGCCAGCAGTAACTTGAGCTAGTAATGCAAAATGTAACGGACCCAGCTGCCATTTTCTCTGTGTTTGGAACAAAATTGGCCAGCAGTCGGTACTTATCCGGGAGCAAGGGCTGGTAATCTTCTCCTGGCTCAGTCAAGCCCATCTCCCTGACTCAGTCTCCCTAAATGAGGCACTTACTGGCCCAGCTGCAGTCTGGACCTAAACCAATGCCCCACAGGGACAAGGGCCGCTTTCTGCGGCTTGCAGCCCATGTGCTGTTATTGAAATTGCCCTTCTCCTCAAGAGGACCGCGAATGCATCATCATCTACCAGCGGCGCTCTTCACAAAGCCTCCGAGAAGGTTGCTGCTCTGTATTTTGTTCGTCTTGTTTATATTCTTTGCTGTAGTGACTCTGGGTGTTTTTGCTGAATTTTGGTGTTTATTTCTCAGAGTTATCTAGCAATGTGGTCTTATATTGGCTTTGAGTCTTCAAAACACTCTTCAAGGAAAGTGGCCCGTGGCTCAAGAGCATGCTGGAACGATAAGTCACTCTCAACTCTAAACCCTTGCACCGGTCCGTTTTCACATCTCTTCCTCACCAGCCAAACTCTTTGAACATTTTATCTTCCTATCAGGTTTTTCGTAGCCTCCCTGACGGGCTCTTTCCGCTCCACCAGCCTGCCGGGCTCCAGAATGCCTCTCTCTTCCACGGTAAGCAGGATGTGCCTAACCAGGCTTGTCCTGTCTGATAGTCAATGTCTCTTTCTCTCCGTAGAGACCTCTTCCTCTCTTCTTCTCCTCCTCCTCCTCCTCCTCCACCTCCTGCAGGGCTCTTCTTCACACATGACTTAACTGTGTCTCTTAGGGCCTTTCAGTTGGTGAAGGCCTGTGTGGATTCCTGGCAGGACTGATTCCACAGCCTCAGGTATGGTTTGTAGATCAGAGGAGCAAACCAGCAGAGAATGTGAGAAAATGATCGCTTACCCACCAGGGCCAGGCAGGTGGGCCTTGCATGCTAAGTACACAGTTCAAAGGTACTGCTGTATCTCCTCCCGAAATCTTCTCTCGTTGTCCTCAGGAGCTTTCTTCCCTCAACGCCTTCACTTCCATTTGTTGGAAGGGTTATTTTGCTGAGTAGGACCTGGATTAACGTTGTTGTTTCTCTTGGATCTTCTCAATCCCGGCCGAATTGGTCGTTTTCAAAAACTAATCCTGTCCTAATAGGGTTTATGTTCATTCAACATGAATGTTGTTTCAGGATTAGTTCTAATTGGTATGCATTTTCATATTTTTTTTTTTTTTGTCTTTTGAAGAACATATCCTTAAATTATTCAATATTTAATCATGGCATATTTGTAATTATATAATTTTGCTCCAAGTTACGCCAAAATATTCAGATATTTTGTATATAATCAATTTACTTTAAAATTCACCCAAATCTATTTTCTGAATACATGTTATTTATCTTATTGTGAAGAATTTGTGCATGTTTAATTTTTGTTTTGAACCTCATAATTCTTTAATCGAAATGTGATAACTCGGGGCCAGGTTTACTAACAGCTTGTGCCAGAGCAAACCCTCTTTTGGCATTAAAAAAAAACTATTGTCTGGATTTACTAAAGACACGCAGTGCAAAATTAATATGCATTTGTAGGAGTTCCCCTTTCAGATGCAAAATTTACGGGAGGAGAGTATTTAAATGAATCACGCAACGTACTCACTAATGTTTACGCTAGTCAATTTACTCGTATTAGTGGCATTATTAAACACTCCAAAAAAGCATGTCTTAACCCATTTTGTGACATGGCTGCAATTGTTGCTGCTAGGAGGAGACACCGCAGAGAAAAGACAGCACGTAGTAAAGGAAGAATATATTTTTGTCCCGACACATATATATACATATGTGTGTACGAGTTTGTCTGATTACTTGTAACAAGTTGTGCCTGTGTCAATCCGCACCTGATGAGCATCAGTTCTGCTTGTATGCAACCAAACACCAAGATGCACTGCTCTTGGTAGATTGCCTTGGACATTATGTAAATGATTTGACTGTGTCTATGTCCTTTAATATGCGTGTCTACAGTAGATCACATGCAAAACTTGCCACACCCGTCAGCGCATTTGTAGAATTGTGCTCTCACTCTAATTTGCCCCATTAAGTAAATTTGGCTCTTGATCTTTCTGTGAAATGACATTCTGCTTAAACCCCACCCCTTTCCTTCAATCATCAATCAATCAAGCTTGCATTCAAATCTGCCTCCATCCAATCAACAACCAATGGATAGAATCAAGTCTCTGCCCCATTGTCACTACTTCCATTTTATCATGACTTTATTCTCAGTATATGATTGTGAGTGGGTTATTTCAAACAATCACGTTCTTCATAGGAAAAAAAAAATGTTAGCGAAAATTGAAAATACCTTGCAAAATGTTATTTAAAACAGTATAATATAATTATCGTCATGATGCACATTTTCTTCATTATCTTTGACAAAATTAACTAACATTTTTAATTTGTGTATGAGATTAGCACCGTCCAGCAAATATGTTGATCCAGGAAAACATCCTACATGGCAAAATCCCAGTCCCCAGAAAAAGAAGTTGCAGCTACATTAATGACTTCATGTTCTCTGCTTTACAGGCCTTATTCATTTGTGGCACTTGAGGTTGGAGTCAGAATCATTTCATGGCAGGTGAGATGACTGGCATAGTTCGACCTTCTTCTCGTAAAGTGTCAGTTGCGATAACTTTCCGGAGGTCTTGCTCCAAAGTCGTCTTTACTCAGTATCACCTCGCTATGAGCAGCCTTCTTTTTCCTCTTTGCAAAAAAATGTCCAGGTCAAAAAATCCAGAGACTGCATCCTTGAGCTCAGAATATTAGTTTCCTGAGCCACGTATTCAAAAGACTTCAGCTCTGCCAAAAAGCCTTCTGAAATTCAGTTTGCTCTCAGTGGAGAGAAATTTAAACCTTATGATGAATTGACTGCTGAAATGTCTGTTGATTTATTTTCAAACTGCATCCAATAACAGCAGGCATAAAGCCTGTTTCCGAGTCTCTGACTCATCCTTCTTTCTGTTAATTTGGCTAAATACAATTGTTACATCATCACAAAGTGTAAGAATTGCATCATGCACATAAAAAGTTTTGAGAAGACTCATGAAAAAATACCAGATCTGTGTTTCTTCATACTGTTGCTGTCTGTGGATGGCACATCCTTAGATCCCGCTTTTTGATGAATCATACTCACTGTCTGTCTGTCTCTGTCTTTCTGTACCTGGTCATGGGGAATTCACCTTTTGTACTGATCTAGTTCTGTCACAATCCCTGGTAATACGGAAACCGCTGCCACCACCTCAGCTGGTGAACAAAGGGTAGTAAACCTTTGATATTCATCAGGAAGTGGTTCTTATCTAAACCGATGATGTTACTGTGCCATGTGAATGCCATTTCAGGAGGGGATATTTACATATCATAGTCAATAGGAATCCAAGCATTTTATTACCATTTGAAAAGGCACAGATAAAGCAGTGGCGTGTTGTGGTCTTTGAATTGTGTCTCAAATGACTTTTCATATCCTTTCGTGTCTGCTTGAAATGAAAAACCCTTTTCTTTCCAACTCACCAATGTTGGCCTGCCCGGTTAAAAAACAAAAAAGCAAAAAAAAACTTTCTTCTTTCTGATGAACACAATTGGAGATATTTTAATAAATATCATGACCCATCCGAGCTTTATAATGGCAGTGAACAAGTTGAAGAAAATGCTTCCATCCATCATAAACACATACTCCACACGGCTCCGGTGGTTAATGAAGGCCTTTTGAAACGAAGCAATGCGTTTGTATAATTTTTTTTTTTTTTAAATCCATATTTAATAAGTTATGAAGTAAAATATCTAGTTTCCACCAGACTGCCTTCCGTATGAAGAACATTCTGATATATTCTGATTTGCTCAGGAAATATTTCTTATTATCATCAATGTGGAACTTCTGCACCCAAACTTTTGAACAGTAGTTTGTCATTGATGCAAGTATTTTTCAGTCAGGTGTTCCTGTATTCACCTGTTCCTAATCAATTATGTATATTTTTGCATTGTCCTCCAGATCTCTCCAGGCTGATGTCTGTGATCCATAGAGAAAGTTAAACGGTGTTCTGCCTTTAGTATAATCCTGACCTTTCAAAAAGCTGCACATGTATTGAAAGACAGTTGGATGTCTGTAGGGTCATTTCACATTAGCTCTACCTTCACATCACACAAGCGAGGCCTCATTAACACATTTCACCCTCATGGGTCACCAGATCCGCCGCCCATTTGTTTCCCCTTCAATACTCTCTTTATGTCAGCATCTCATGGACCAGCACTTCTGTATACAAGAGAGCCAATCAGATGCAACGCGTATGTTTACCTCATTAATGGCCATGAAGGTCAGTGAAGTGCAGCATCAAATCTGCTCAAATGAACGTAAGCCAGTTAGCACCACCATTTACGGCTATCTGATAAAGACGAGAAACACAGAACTCTGGGTAAACACAAACTCCTGCTGTTCATGCCATCTGAAAGGAAAATAAACAACCAGTGCTGATCAGACATCACCCAAACTCATAACTCACCCATCTCGCCACACTGTCAGGGAACGTTCTTTATACGTTTGCTTCAGGTTTTAATATTCAACAACACTGAAAAATGACAGCCCATAAACATATTTTGGATTATGAGAAAAAGCGCACAATGTAGGCTATTACGTTCTCTTTGCCGTTCCTTGTAATTTGCCGTTATCTCTCTGACAGTTATGTCTTCATTCATTTTTCATTTTGTATCAGAATGGAGAATAACATGCATCAGAGTCGACACCGCAGGCTGCTTTACGAGCTTGCTGACGTATTGCAGAAATGATGGCCTGCCTGCTGCCAGCGTTCGGTTTTTTTCACTCAAGTCACGAGAAATGAGGGCTGTACAGAGAGTCCATCGCTCTGACAGTTGGCTGACCTGTCACAGAAACGCTGTCCTTTCGTACTGGACCAATGGGCCTCGTCTCCCAAAGGCAAACATTAAACCCACAGAGAGAAAACAGTGTGTTGACTCCGGTCAGCATCGTTGTGTTGGCTCTACTAACACTATTGTGACCCTCACCTCTACCCTTGTGCGACTGTTTGCCATCTTGATGGAAGTGTGATCGATTGAGATTTTGTCACTCTGAGATTCTAGTAAATCCAAGTGCAAATATGTGTTGTGTGTGGGTGCGCGTGTGTGGTTGGCCTATTTTGCTCATTCGGTTTCTTCCATTTTTTGGGACATTGGCACCGAACCTGCGTGACTCGTCATAGACATAAACAGAGAAAAGTAGCTCCGGTTACATGTTCTTCCGCAAGACGGATGCAGTTCTGTTCATCAAACACCAGACCACCAAAAGTCACTGACTGCAGCTTTAAAGGAACTGTTCACCAAAAGATGAACATTGAGACATTGTGTACTCATTGGATGTGTTTTTTTTTTCTTTTTTCCATAAAACACAAAAAGAAATGTTGCAGATGAGTAACCTTTTCCATACAATGAAAGTAAACTTTGATCATGTCAAGCAGAATTTTCAAGGCAACACTGTTAGAGAATAATTACAAGACATATGGCTTCAAAAGACTTGGAATATAGTGTACAAGTTGTATGGATCACTTTATGAGGAGGGGGGGGGGGGGGGGGGGGGTCAACTAAGGCTGGGTCAATTATGTACCACTATTTTTTTCTTTTCTTTTTTTCTTTGCTTGAATGCAATGAAAACAATTCACAAATAAAGTGACTTCTCTATGATGTTGCTGATCTTTTAATTTTGTATTGGAAACATATAAATCCCACACACTACTCCAGTTTGCATCATCACAAAAAATATTTTTAATACACACTACATTTCCATCGCCATTCCGCAGCCTGAGGAGGATTTGTGAAGATACAAACTTGAGTAGTATGTAGGATTTATATTTTTCTAGTTTTCATCCAATGTACCTACTATTGGGTTTCATTTAACATATATTTAAATTTTTGGGGGGAGTACAAAGTGCAAAGATAGGAAGTGTTACAGGTTTGATATGGATAAATAAAGATAGAATTGTTTTATTTTTAGGTGAACTACCTATTTAAAGGTGCACTCTGAAATTATTCATTTTCAGCAGTGGCCTGGCAAAGGTTTTTTTTCTGCATGTAGGGGTGACATTTTGAAATCGCTCTTACTTTATCTCATTATCCCCCCTTTAATCCGGTGATCTGAAGTCATGCCTCACCATTTCTGGGTACAAATGCTTCTTCAGATCCCATAAGCAAACAATAAATGCTGCTAATATACACTTACAGTATGTTGTAGTAGGAATGAAAAGTCATGGTTCGAAACCTTAAAATCTCAGCTTAGTGCTCATAAACAGCTGTTGAGATGGCATTCTCAGAGTGTGGCTTGGACCTGGAAAAAGTATTAAGCCGCTTTTCCACCAAAATTGCCCAGAACAATCGGTCCCAGGAACCTTTTCCCCAGGAACTTTTTTCCAACAGACGTGTTGCTGTCTGCTTTTCAGTCCGATGATGTAGAACTGCACAAAACCTCCCAGTTCCAGCTGGATTTCATCTGCATATAAGCTTAGTAAAGCCTGAACCTCGTCATTGGTCCATGTGTTGTATTTTTAAAGTAGCAAACAACGCTTACTGCGCGGACCCCAACAGACTTTTAAAATTTGTTGTTGAAATAAAACACTGCGTGGAGCCAAAATGCTGCGGGAGCTCAACCAATCAGGATGTTCAGTGCCCATTTCCCAACGCTGAAAGTTCCGGAACTTCAGAAAAGTACTACCTAACGAGCAAGTACTTTTTGAGGGAGAAATTTTTACCCGGAACTTCATTTAGACCCTGGTTCCTGCTATCGTAACACCGAGTACCACTCCAAAGGCCCTAGATCCAGGGGAAAGTCCCTGCGGTGGAAACACTGCTTTAGACAATTCAAGACTTAAGCAAATCGGACTCATCCGTCACCCAAAACACGATACATTTGATAGGTGTCCAAAACCACAGTTACATAGGCTGACCCAACATAAAACAGCTTTAAAGTGTGGTGTTTGGTTTTAGTAAAGCAATCAGTGAAGAGCCATTCTGTCATACCTGCATTGATGAGCGAGTTGCTCACTTTAACACACCGGGGCGAGTTTCTTTACATTTTGCTGGCCGTCTCCTTTTGTTCATCAGCAAATTGAAAAAGCGTTTCTTTGTGCGAACAACGCTGTCAAAGACTATGCCCCTGTCACTTTGTGTTGCAATCTTGATCTAATCTCTCCTCAAATGAATACTGACTCACTCTCTCCCTATTTGCCTTTCCTGTCCCTTTGTGCTTTTCTGAATGGATCTGAATGAGTGTTGTGCCGTAAAAACGCCCCCCACTGAATGAGTTACGCTCTCCTCCACTTCGCCCTTCCTGTCTGAAAGCTCCAGATTCTCCGCTCCGTCCCAGCAGAAGCTATTCAACCGTTCAATATACCGAGGTCTGTGATCAAAGTCCTCCTGTCTCTGACAGTCGGTGACAGCATCGAGACAAAGGCGGCACGGCGAATAAAACGCTCAGAGGCGTCATTATTAAAGTTCAGTTGGGAGAAGAAAGCGGGCGTTCGACAGATGCGCCGGCTTCAAAAGAGAACAGCCGCATGGTCTCTCTAACAGCTCTGCTTGTGTATGATAATTATGACATTTGTGTTTAATTGGGGTAATTGTCTCAATGAAGTCATCCGTGCTCACTGTTGCTCGCCAGGCCCATGAGGCATCGTGTCATTTGAGATTACAGTGTGTGTGTTTGAATTGCGTCTTAGTGTTTGTACACTTTTATTGTGAGCTAATGTAATTTTAGCCGAAATTAATGCATTTTTGTGCACGTGTGCAAGCAATTTGGGATGAGTGTGTGCCTGAACGCTTGGTGATATAGCAGTCTGTAATGTTTCGGCTCTCTCTGTGGTCCTGGTCTGTGGCAATGTGGTGTGGCTGATATGTTTGTGCAAACGTCTGAGAGTGTGTGTGTGATCATCTCACGCTTTGGTCAGACTGGAGGCCAGCCTTGTCCTTAATCGTTACAACTCTTCGTTCTCTCGCTTGCTCTCTCCCTCTAGCTTCTTGACAGCACTGACATTCTCAGGGCAGAAGCACAGCCTATCTTTGCCAGGGTGTCACCTTTCTGTTCTCCTCAACAATCCTTTTTATCGTTCTTGCTCAACCCCCCCCCCCCCCTCTCCCTCTCTCTCTCTGCCCCATTTTAATCTGTTGTTTTCTGGCTTGTTCCATCTAAAATGATTTAGTCTTTTTCCTCCCTCTCTAGGCTGTTCATTAGAAGTTGCAGGGAATGATCAAGAGAAACTTGATTGCAGACAAAAATGAATGAAGAGAGCATTCGATTGGGGTCTGATCTTTGTTTTTTGGCTGAATGTCACCACTTTCAATGATGCTGCTTGTTTATTAATTACAAAAGGTTGTTGAGTATCTTGCTAATGAAGTAATTAAGTTTGTTTTGAAGTCCATTTGGACTGACCGGAACGCGTTTGACAACACAGTTTAAATCAATTTGCCATTTCCTGATTTCCTTTGTCCATGTTGAAATAGAAGCTTTGATCGGTCCCTGGCAAGATTTAATTTTGAAAACTGTCCATGAAGGAAGCTCGGTTTTAGACTGTTGGGAGCAGACGGGGGTCGCCGATGGCAATGGGGGACTTTATTCTCTGGCTAAAAAGGCTGAGATTGATGAGATCCACATGTCCCACTGTTCATTTATCAATAAAGCTGTCACCTCACTACTAACTTGGGCGGGTGTGTTAGCATTCATCAACACCAAGGCATCAATCACCAACCTCTGAGCAGCTACTTGGCAGTCCATTACACCGACCTGCCACCAAACTTCTTTTTTTTTCACCCTATGATAGCTTACCTTATAGTGCTGAGGGTCCTTAGAGACGTCTGCCCTTACTCTGCCTTGTGCCATAAGCAGCCATGATGTATGTGTGTCGTGTAGATATGTGGATCAACACACTCTCTTAATTCATCTTCTTTACTGTTGTTACTGGTAAAGTAATGACTGGAAGACCAGTGGATTGATATGGCACTCAAGCTGCTTTCATTGCTGGCTTTTTAAATCCTTGCGGCATGATTTGGGAAAAGACAATTGCCCGCCTACTACATTTATCTGCCTCTCTCCCAAGGCAAGGCAGCTCAGTCTTCTCCAATAACAACAGTTCAGAGTGAATTCGATCTGAGTAAATACCAAGCAAAATACCAACACGCAAACAATTTGTTCTTCCTTGTTCTTAAGATGTCCTATTTGAGCTCCAAATAACAAAACACTATGAGTGGAGGGTGAATCTCACAAAATCACATTAACACAAAATGAAAGGAACAAATGTAAGCACATATTCTTATTAATTTCTAGGCAGGTTAAGCAAACTATATATATATATATATATATATATATATATATATATATATATATATATATATATATATATATATATATATATATATATATATATATATATATATATATGTATGTGTGTGTGTGTTTATATATGTATATATGTATGTATGTATGTATGTATGTGTGTGTACAGTCGTGGCCAAAAGTTTTGAGAATGCCATAAATATTAGTTTTCACAAAGTTTGCTGCTAAACTGCTTTTAGATCTTTGTTTCAGTTGTTTCTGTGATGTACTGAAACATAATTACAAGCACTTCATACGTTTCAAAGACTTTTATCGACAATTACATGACATTTATGCAAAGAGTCAGTATTTGCAGTGTTGGCCATTCTTTTTCAGGACCTCTGCAATTCGACTGGGCATGCTCTCAATCAACTTCTGGGCCAAATCCTGATTGATAGCAACCCATTCTTTCATAATCACTTCTTGAAGTTTGTCAGAATTAGTGTGTTTTTGTTTGTCCACCCGCCTCTTGAGGATTGACCTCAAGTTCTCAAAGGGATTAAGATCTCGGGAGTTTCCAGGCCATGGACCCAAAATTTCAACGTTCTGGTCCCCGAGCCACTTAGTTATCACTTTTGCCTTATGGCACGGTGCTCCATCGTGCTGGAAAATGCATTGTTCTTCACAAAACTGTTGTTGGATTGTTGGAAGGAGTTGCTGTTGGAGGGTGTTTAGGTACCATTCTTTATTCATGGCTGTGTTTTTGGGCAGAATTGTGAGTGAGCCCACTCCCTTGGATGAGAAGCAACACATGAATGGTCTCAGGATGCTTTACTGTTGGCATGACACAGGACTGATGGGAGCGCTCACATTTTCTTCTCCTGACAAGCCTTTTTCCAGATGCCCCAAATAATTGGAAAGGGGCTTCATCGGAGAATATGACTTTGCCCCAGTCCTCAGCAGTTCATTCACGATACTTTCTGCAGAAGATCAATCTGTCCCTGATGTTTTTTTGGAGAGAAGTGGCTTCTTTGCTGCCCTTCTTGACACCAGGCCATCTTCCAAAAGTCTTCGCCTCACTGTGTGTGCATATGCGCTCACACCTGCCTGCTGCCATTCCTGAGCAAGCTCTGCACTGGTGGCATTCCGATCCCGCAGCTGAATCCTCTTTAGGAGACGATCCTGGCACTTGCTGGACTTTCTTGGATGTCCTGAAGCCTTCTTTACAAGAATTGAACCTCTTTCCTTGAAGTTGCTGATGATCCTATAAATTGTTGATTTAGGTGCAATCTTAGTAGCCACAATATCCTTGCCTGTGAAGACATTTTTATGCAACGCAATGATGGCTGCACGCGTTTCTTTGCAGGTCACCATGGTTAACAATGGAAGAACAATGATTTCAAGCATCACCCTCCTTTTGACATGCCAAGTCTGCTATTCTAACCCAATCAGCCTGACATAATGATCTCCAGCCTTGTGCTCGTCAACATTCTCACCTGAGTTAACAAGATGATTACTGAAATGATCTCAGCAGGTCCTTTAATGACAGCAATGAAATGCAGTGGAAATGTGTTTTTGGGATTAAGTTCATTTTCATGGCAAAGAAGGACTTGGCAATTCATCTGATCACTCTTCATAACATTTTGGAGTATATGCAAATTGCTATTATAAAAGCTTAAGCAGCAACTTTTCCAATTTCCAATATTTATGTAATTCTCAAAATTTTTGGCCACGACTGTATGTATATATAAAATTTAATTAATTATAAAAATAAAATTTTAGGGCTTCCCTAATAGTTGATTAAACCTTAGACGACCAGAAGAGGCTTAGTCAACCAAAAATAAGTTGGTTATAACCCCGAGGGGACCCCCCTGCTGCCGGAATATGATTTCGCCCCTGCGCCAGCGGAGGTCTGAGTACGTCACTGGTCACAAAAAAAATCAACTGAAACTCAGAATACAGGCTACTTGCCTCACAGACACATTCATAATCATTACTTTTCCCAGTGCTTTGCGGAAAGCTTAATGCGTGTGCTTGAGCGAGTAATAGACTATATATTACACCTATAGCCTATATATTAATGGCTCATTTTGATTCATTATCCTCCACCCTCCCCGCAGAATATATTTACATAATTAAATTAATATAAACGTGCGATTACTCCACTAAAGACAACTCTACTTCCTTTACAATGTGCTTTGGGAGTTACCTGAATTAAAGTCCAATTTTATTTCTTGACTTTTTTGAGGGTCTGCAGTGTTTCAGCCCACTGATTGACTCTAATCACTCAGTAATGACTACAAACAAGATTTGGGTGAATTATACAGTCATCATGTAAATGGTTACAAAACTTGAGAATCATTTAGAGTAAATCAGCTTTTGTTGGACTGGCCAATCAGACAGTGTTGGTTAATTAAAAGCAGACATTGATTGACTTTCCCCCCCTAATCACTGCCTAGAGCTCTGAGTGGGTATTGTTCTATCTGTTTGGTCATTAAACAAGCAATTTTGTGTTTCCTTTTTATTACCTGACAAGATTCGAAATGTCCTAGATAGAAATTACAAGAGCATACTCATACAGCATCTCACACAGTGTTATCTTTGTATATTCAGACACTTATTAGTCTTATTAGAACGGGTGTAATTATAATTCTTACCTGGCTGGATCTTGTTTAATTTATATTAATAAGGCTTCTTTTTTGGCAGTCATTTTATCCTGGTTCACTTTTCAGATTATAGTTACATGTTGACATAACCCGAAATGAACCTTTCAATCACTACAAGCACAGCATTATATTTTTCTTTTCCTCAGCAGAATTCCTCAATTTCATTATAACCATGCCATTCAAAAATAAGATTAAACCCCCCCCACATAATATTAAAAGGTGTCCGTAACTGATCTGAATGAATAAACATTAGTCTGTGTGAACGTGCGCATTAGTCAGTATGTAACTGATCTGTTATGACACTGGCCTGTCATTAGGCCAAAATGAATTTCACTTCCATTTTATGATGTTTTTTTCTCAACCTACTCTGAATGCAGGACACACACACACACACACACATATATATACATATATACTATCAAACTCAATCAATGGCTCAGTAGTCTGATTGGAAGAAATGAGAATTGTAATTAAACCCGTCCTGGACTCCTTCTACAAGGGCTTCTCATAAATTCTGAAAGGATGTTACATTGATAGTTTTATTAAACAGGATGGATGTGAGGAAGGCCTAGGCTCTGCAAACGGATGAATTAGTCGTGTTTGTATGTATTGTGAATGGCTAATGAGAACTTAAGACAGACAGTCTGAGGCGACATATTCCTGCTCATTATCTCTCAGCACATCTCTCCTGGCTTTCTCTCTTCCCCTTCCTATATTCTTCTTTCTTCATTATTCTTCAATGTTACTTCTATTTATATTCCCTTCCACTTTCTGTCTTCCTTGCTTTTCTTGATTTAATGTCCATGTGTAATGACCAATTAAAACCATTTTACTAATTATTATGTTGTTCCATACAGTTTTCTTTTTTCCTGTTCACACACATATATATGTTTTTCTCCATTTCAATCTCTCTGCCCACTTCAGCACCATTAAGGTGTGAGAGGAGGGAGGGTGTGTGAGTTTTAAAGTTTTACTCATCGTGTCTGGCAGACGCCCAGTGATGCTCCAGCACATTACCACAAATACAGAGACACTGACATTATGACTCCACTTTATAATTTATGATTGCATCAAGGGCCACACACACACACACACACACACACACACACACACACACACACACACGTTCACACTACCTCTTTTCCAGATACACACACAAATCTGCATTCTTATTCAACCCATGCCGTTTCTTTATACGATCCTCAGATCTGCTGAAGTATGCAAGTACCCCAGATGAGAAGGATCGTCAAAGAGATATTTTAACCCTGTTTTGCCGTTAGCCGTGACATGCGAAGATTAATAATGCGTCCTGTGAATTACTGCCTGGGCATTTACAAGGTCGTCCTTGATGCAAACTTTGCAGAACGTGCCAGTACTGAACCCACAGGTTTATTTCTTTTAATTTGGCGTCCGCTAGTGCATTTCCTACTGGAGGCTCTCCAATGTACATCTGACATCCAATGCTCATAAAATCTGCATTTCGTATGGACGCGAGTCATCCGCACTGAAGACAACTCAGATAACACAAAACTGCCAATGCAGCTAGCAGCTAGAAAACGTCTACCAAATAATTCACAAAGGGGGAGGGTGTGAACCAATGACATCAAACCCATAGCTGAGAGTTCAGTGCAGGATACGGTGCATGTTAGGTTGTCAAATGGGTTTCTGTCTTTAATAGGACAGGGTGGGAGCAGTGTTTCTCTGTGGCATTAGCGCATTAGGATACTCACCAGCCCTGAGGGCATGAAGGCGTTAGCAGTAATAACCAAAGCAGCAAGCTTCTAACAGCTAGTCCCTCCAAATCAGCTAAAATGCAGATGAATTACAGCCATGATTAGATTTTATCTGTGTGTGTGTGTGTGTGTGTGTGAGTGAGCATGTGCTGATTGATGAAACACTCTCTTCGTCTTGGCTGCTAGCTGCAGTCTTTATTTTAATGGTGGCCAGAAAAAGACTCATATTCTTTATAGTCATTTACTGTATACAGTCACATAGAGAAGAGAGCCGTTCCATTATTGAGCTGTTTTTACGAATGAATAATTAAAATGGGGCTGTCAGTTTAACAGGTATTTAGTGTGATTAACATTATTCTTTAAATATAAATCTATATAAATCTACCTATCTATATATATAAAAACTTAATATTTGGTACACAAACCTTTGTTTTGCAGTTACAGAGATGATACGTTTCCTGTAGTTCTTGACCAGGTTTGCATACACTGCAGCAGGGATTTTGGCCCACTCCTCCATACAGACCTTCTCCAGATCCTTCAGGCTTCGGGGCTGTCGCTGGGCAATACGGACTTTCAGCTCCCTCCAAAGATTTTCTATTGGGTTCAGGTCTGGAGACTGGCTAGGCCACTCCAGGACCTTGAGATACTTCTTACGGAGCCACTCCTTAGTTGCCCTGGCTGTGTGTTTTGGGTCGTTGTCATGCTGGAAGACCCAGCCACGACCCATCTTCAATGCTCTTACTGAGGGAAGGATGTTGTTGGCCAAGATCTCACGATACATGGCCCCATCCATCCTCCCCTTCAATACAGTGCAGTCGTCCTGACCCCAAAGAATCATGTTTCCACATCCATGCTTCACGGTTGGGATGGTGTTCTTGGGGTTGTACTCATCCTTCTTCCTCCGAACACAACTAGTGGAGTTTAGACCAAAAAGCTCTATTTTTGTCTTCGACCACATGACCTTCTCCCATTCCTCCTCTGGATCATCCAAGGTGGTCATTGGCAAACTTCAGGCGGTCCTGGACATGTACTGGCTTGAGCAGGGGGACCTTGCGTGCGCTGCAGGATTTTGATCCATGATGGCGTAGTGTGTTACTAATGGTTTTCTTTGAGACTGTGGTCCCAGCTCTCTTCAGGTCATTGACCAGGTCCTGCCGTGTAGTTCTGGGCTGATCCCTCACCTTCATTATGATCATTGATGCCCCACGAGGTGAGATCTTGCATGGTGCCCCAGACCGTCATCTTGAACTTCTTCCATTTTCTAATAATTGCGCCAATAGTTGTTACCTTCTCACCAAGCTGCTTGCCTATTGGCCATTGTGGAGAGGTTGGAGTCTGTTTGACTGAGTGTGTGGACAGTTGTCTTTTATACAGGTAACGAGTTTAAACAGGTGCAGTTAATACAGGTAATGAGTGGAAAACAGGAGGGCTTCTTAAAGAAAAACTAACAGGTCTGTGAGAGCCGGAATTTTTACTGGTTGGTAGGTGATCAAATACTTATGTCATGCAATGAAATGCAAATTAATCATTTAAAAATCACAATGTAATTTTCTGGATTTTTGTTTTAGATTACGTCACTCTCGGTTGAAGAGTACCAATGATAGAAATTACAGACTTGTAAAGGCTTTGTAAGTAAACCTGCAAAATCGGCAGTGTATCAAATACTTGTTCTCCCCACTGTATATAAAAAAATATATTTAATCATGTCCTCTGACTATATGTAAAGTACATAATTTGTATATTGACTAACAATAAAAAAATGGATAAATATATGCTTATATAAAATACAGTAATTAATATAATATAATATAATATAATATATTGACTTCTATAAAAATTTCTTTAAAACCACTTTTCCCATATTCAGTGTGTTCATCTGCAACAACAATTGATCATATGGGGGATTTTTAAAGCAAATATTACAATACCTTATAAATTGAAATTAATGAGCCAGCTTACCATGTAATTACTTTGATTAAAAATTTGAATCGACTGACAACCCTAATTAGAAGCACTTTAATGGTTTATAATTACTTTAAGTATATCCTATTAAATTGTGCTCAGCCACAGGTATAACAACTGGAAGTAAGTTGAGCACCACAATAACTATTGCTCATAGTTACTAAAAACAATTACATTTTGTGTTTAAATTTGGTGTGTACTCATCTCGGACCTTTTGTGCTGGATATATGAAAGTCAGTTCAAAACTCACTGAAGTATGTCATTACTTTTCCAAGCAATCAGAATTTGATAAAACAGGCCAAAACTAATCCAACTTACATGGAAATGCAAAACTATAAAAGAAAATTGACTTGGACCAGTAAGTGACCACCCAGGACACCATAGCAACACCTCGCTAGTATCGGTGTAGGTATTGCATGGGAAACACACACTCATATTTTCCTCCTAAAATTAAGTATCTGGTTTTCAGATACGATCTAAACTGTCTCCAGTAAAGTAAAACTGAGTCTTTTTGTATGTGTGGAATTGCTGCACTTTGCCCAGGCAGCTCTAGTGCCAGCTCTATTGGAACTGTGACATCTGTCATAGTTATTATAATTTTTTGTTGTTGTTCCGCCAGTTCCAGGATAATAGTTGAATGTGAAGGCTTTGCTGTCCAAACTGTCAGACCGGTGCCAACTGCGAGCACAGAAGTGAAGCCAAGGAAATGGCACAACTCTGGCCTATAGCACGGTCACTTAGATAGAGGTAATGGAGCGAGACCTGTGCTGTATCGCCTTAAGTCATGTTATTCTGAATGTCAGCTTTCTGCTTAAGTGGAAAACAGCAGTAGGTGCAGCTGTAGTTGTGCCATTATTACCCAAGACAGTGTCTTCCCATAAAAATCAGGAAGCTCAATGAAACTCGGGCGACACAGCCAGCAAATCCTTTGGAACATGAATTTGATACAGGGAGGCATTTGACAAAATAGTCTCTAGGCGATTTATGGAGTTGAAAGCAGCAGTTAGGGAGCTGGTGGTGTGTCGCATGACAGCGTAATTCAAAGACATGCCGGCATAGAGCGGTGAATGCTAACAAGCTATTCTGAGACAATTAGGACTCTAGAAGTGCTTCACTGAAAAAACGTAATTATATATATATATATATATATATATATATATATATATATATATATATATATATATATATATTTCTTCACACTTGCGGCACGTATAGGCCTGTCATTCAAATTCATTAAGTGCATTAGATGAGCCTGACATCTGCTACATTAAAAATGCAATTATATGAATTCATAAATATGTAATTGCAGGTGTTGAATAATTGATGTGGTCTTATGCTCTGTGTTAAGTTATAAACTCGCTCTTAATGGCTGCGTAAAAGGAACAAAAGGTGTGCTTGCTGCAAGATTAAAGTCAGAGAGGTTCCCTTCGAGAGGAGTCATTATGTTACACGCAGTGTGATTAATTAATAGCTATTAATAAACACGATCATAAAAAGTGCAGGCTGAGATGCACACTTGCTTGCATACCCTCTGCACTGTGAGATGTAGATATACATTACATTACTGTATAACGACATATTCAGGAGTGTATATTGCAAGAATCAGTCATTTGAAAAACAAAAAAATTGAATGTGACTCACAAATGCAACTTTTCCCCTCATAATTCCACATGCATGGTTCAGTCATGAAACTCTAGAGGGCGCAGGCTGATGTGTCCTTTACATGCAATCTGTAAGCGATCACGTCATTACTACACAAGCTGATTGGCCTCTGCTGAACCTGCAGCCAATGAGATTGCTTGCTTAACATTTAAATAACATTATTCAAATGTTGTACATTTAAAGGTTTGTGAAACCCCAAAACACAAACATACGAACAGGCTACTAACAAGTTTTACCAACAAGTGGAAATTTGTTATTTTTCTGAGCAATTTCGTTTTTCCGTGTTGAAAAGCAAAGTCGCAGAATGTGAGGAAGAAGACCTCAGGCAAGAATCTACCTCAGCCAACCCTCTGCATTATTCACGAGAAAGAGTTCATTCAATCCAATGCGGGAGTATGCATAAGATCGCATTACAACGGAGAATTCGAACAACATTCAGAGTGCTCATGAGAGTGCTTTCTGTGCGGAACGCCGCGATGAGTTTAACAACGCTCACCACATGCATTATATAGATCAGACACGGACCGGAGCGAGCGTGTTTTAGGTTTTTATGGACATGTTTCATGAACTCTAGTGCATGCGCACATATTTAATCGCGTCATCAAATGAAATGTATGTGCAATGACACAAGGTATTATTCTGACACAGAAAACAACAATGTAGACAGTAAATTCAAAGAAGAATGGGCAAAGAAGTATCTATGCCTTTATTCTTCCTGTGTTAACCTGACGTGTGTTGTTTGTTCACAGACTATAGTGCTCTTAAATGTACTTAAAATATTATTAGTCCATTTAAAATGTTATTCTGCATTTCTCCCTTGTTTTGGCAATTTGTTGTTAAATAGGGTTAGTTTTAAAATGCATCAAGGTGCCATTTCTTTTTCTCTCCGTGGTCTCATTTTAATATTCATGTTTCTGTATAATGAGCCTGTGTTTTATTAGTTACTGTCTCAGCTTTACACGTCCATTTCTAGAGACTATTTACAACTCTGAGGTGTGAACGACCAGACTAAAATCGGGGGATTTCAGGACACTTTAAACAGTGAAGGGTTTTTGTTTGCTTGTTGTAAGCTATTTCTGTAGCATGCAATCAGAGTTCCTCTGAAACCCTCCACCTCCCCCAGCTCCACCTGCTACTGGATTTATGCATGTCTATTTATCTTGCTCAGAGTAGCATATCTGTGTATCTATTAAAAGTAGTGAGTCCATACTTGCTCTGCAGCAGCATCTAGGTATAGCATACCTAGTCCGCCAAGACCAAATTCATTAACATTGCCATATTCAGTAACTTGTTAAAACTATTCAGATAGTTGTCAGACCTACATAATGAACTACTGAGCAGTGTTTTTTTTTTTTTTGGTCATGTCTTATCTCACCAATGAACAAGGACTGGCACTGGTGCCACGTGTGTGTGTGTGTGTGTGTGTGTGTAATTAGACCGATGCTGTGGAGATCCCTGCAGCATTTAATCCCGGTTGAAACATGGTGGTCTTTATTGCAATGCAGAGGAACAAGAAAACACAGCAAAATTACATTTAGGAAATTAATTTACCCTGATGACGTGATTAACATGAAGCCACAGGAACAGAAGGCATTTAACCTATTTGTTGCCTAAGAATGGAGGGTAAATATGAACATAATTGCACATTCTGCATGCTCCAGCATGTCTCAAATATTGCATAGATGAAGCCATCAATATGGATCACCACTGGATGCCAATATCAGTTCTTGCCAGTAAAATATTTCTCAGCACTGTGATAATAACTCTACTAATGAATTACCCACAGTCTTCTGGACTCCAAATGGAAGGCCTATAGCGTTTCTATCTGAATAGAAGGGAGCGAGAGAGACTTTGTCTCACACTGAGGTAATTCTCAGCTGCTGTCACTCTGCAGTTTTTAATGTGCTTCCTCTGTCCTGCCTCTCGGTGCATTCAGGGTAAACCAACTTAAACAGCAGTGTGCACAATTTTGCATGCTCTCACACTGCGTGTATGTGTGTTCTGATGAAATATAGGATAAATGTAGCTTGCTCAGCACCGAGCAGACTTTGAAAATAATAACTTTTGGCGCTGGGGTGTTTGTGATTTCTGTTAAAGCAGCAAAGCACGTCCTCGTCTGCCCAGATAAACCATGTGAGACAAAAAAGGTGACTTTTGGTTTTAAACCCTAAGGGCAGTCACGCATGTACACACTCAGACAATCTGTGACTCACTGTAGATTTTGTGAACTCTGTGTGTGGCCTCATAGGCTTAGATAATGTAATCTGTTGAGATCAAGTCGAGTGAATTGGGCAAGATTTCTCCCCCTTAGGGTCAGATGTGTGGTTTGTGTAGACCACGCAGCTCTAACTGAGGTGAAAATGGTCTCTTATTAACACAAAATGAATGTTTTAT
This sequence comes from Opsariichthys bidens, assembly GCA_037194245.1. NCBI lineage: Eukaryota > Metazoa > Chordata > Actinopteri > Cypriniformes > Xenocyprididae > Opsariichthys > Opsariichthys bidens. The sequence continues at coordinate 11,231,383 of CM074287.1, read as the reverse complement.
TCCATGCACTTTGTTCACATTGACCTTAAAAGCTGAAAAAGTGCAATTATCATTATTGTCATCCAATAAGAGCAGGCAAATTACCCAGAATTCCAAAATCGTCTACGTGCAAAGATGTCATGTAGGGGCCCGTCTGAGTTTTGTGCTTGTTTGCCATCCTTACTTCTCAGCTGGCTGTGTCCCCTTCTCTTTTTTCACTCTTGTCATGTCTGATATTGCTTACTTGTTCACTCATTCACCATTCTTTATATAGTAAATGCTGCATAGTAAAGCCATGGCCAAAAGTATTGGCAGTGACATAAATTCTGTTTCACAAAGTTTGCTTCTTCAGTTGTTGTGTTGTTGATTCACATTGGTTGTAGAATCAGAATGTATATAATTGCAAAAAATACACATTTGCCAAAAAAAAAAAAAAAAAATCATTGTTTTTTGCCCTGGAACAAAACGACCAGCCAATATCATTTCATGTATCATATAATCCTATAATATTGCCCCAGAGAGTCCAGCAAGCGCCTGGACCATCTCCTCCTGAGTCGGCGGCTATAATTGTGTCACCACCAGTGAATTGTTCATTTTGGCAGCAGGTGGGTGCGAGTACATCTGCATGCACATTGAGGCCAAGACTTTTGGACAAAGGGTATCAAAGAAACCACTTCTCTCTGAGAAAAAAGAAAACCAAAGATGGACTAAATCATGCAGATCTCCCAATTCTACCAAAAAACACTGCCATGAATAAAGAATGATATCAGAACATCCTACAAGAGCAACTTTCCCAATGATCCAGGAGTAAATTGATGATCCGTACCTTTTCCAGCATGATGGAGCACCTTGTCACAAGGCAAGAGTGATAATTAAGTGACCCCGAGATTATTACATTGAAATGTTGGATCCTTGACCAGTCAACTCCCTGGATCTTAATCCCATAGAGAACCTCAAAATATGAGTGGACAATAAGGAAGCCCAAATATTGTGATCATCTCAGAGCACAAATAAGGTAAGAATGAATCACCAACATTCAGGATTTGATATCCAACATGCCAGAACAAACGGCAGAGGTTATGAAGAAGGCTCAGCACTGTAAATACTGACTCTTTACACATATTGAATGTTTTGCCAATAAAAGCCTTTAAAACTTATGAAATGCTTATCATTGCTTTCCGCTATGCCATAGAAACAAGTGAAAAAATAATCTAGAAATGCCAAAGCAGCAAACTTTGCAAAACACAAAATTTATGTCTCTGCCAATACTTTTTCCATGGCCGTGTTTCATGTGGGGAAGGAATGAAAATGATCAAAACTGCGAATTCTAATTCTCATGTAAATAAGTGTGACAGAAAATTCAGACACTGTTGCAGGAAAAAAACTACTAACTATTAACTACATGACTTTTGCCTCAAACTAGGTAGTTGTTAACTTTGGGTATTGGGTAGGAATCAGGTAGGATTAAGAAATGTAAAATATGGTCCTGCAGAATTAGGCATTAATAAGTATTAATAAACAGCCAATATCTTTGTAATGTACATGTTAATAAGAAACTGGTTTATTAGTGAGAATTGGACCCTGAACAAAAGTGTTACCGTAACAATAATAATAAAATTGCACCTCTAATTACACTATAATTCAGAGTGTATTATGGGTATAAAAGTGCAAACTTTATAGGGAATGAGACTGTACAGAATCGAGACATCATTATAAAATGGCCAACCTTTGATATAGGGCAGTACATTGGGAGCAGGGTGTGATATTGGACACGACCGTCTTTCTATTTCCTTGTTTCGCTCTCGTTTCTCCCCATGGGAAGGGGTGCAGTGGATGCTGGGCTTGTGCAATTGTACATCCTCTTGAACAAATCCGTCCTTGCATCTTCCGACTGTTCTCTATCCCGGTGCCCCCCTTTCTCTGCCTATTTTATGTGGCTCTTAATTAGTGTTGCATGTGAAGGAGTTTGAGAGTGTGGAGCAGAGGCTCATAGCCCATCTATTGCAGCTGTCCGTTTTGCCACAGGACGCTCTGACAAGCAAAGACCCTCTAATTACACACACGCACGCACGTACGCATACACGCACGGCCTCTGTTTTTTTTTGGAAAAACAAGATGTGTGTAAGGTCAGGCATTTTGAGCACATGTCCATGTGTGTCCTTCAGTATGGTCTCCATCATGATCAGCTGGTGGGGTTATGAACAATCAATGTCTTAAAGTTTGTTCATAGAAAGATTCTACAGGTGAAATGTAGGGGAGCCACTCTGCCGCCAGGTTTGTTCTCTGTCACACCTCTGCACTGTGATTGGCCTCGACTGTCGTCATGGCTGAAAATCTATTCCGCCCACCGTGTCTGACTCCAGCTCTGTCTTTAACCAACAGATTTTCTGTCATCTTAATGCGGTTTTAATTTTGCATTAAGCAATATCCTTCACCTCTCTCGGGAGAAACAGGCACAGACACCTCTCTGTTGAACTCATATTATTTGAATTCATATTTATATATTTGATGGTGCTGTGCTGTGAACGATTTTTTAATTTTTTAATTTATTTTTTTAATGTTAGACAGGAAGAAACTGTAATCAAAATATAAAGTAACCAATCCCCAGTGTTATTTTAGTATTACTTAAACATATTAATACAAACTATATATACAATATTGGGACTATTTTTTAATTAGCTTTTAGTTTTAGATTTTGTTTTGTCATTTTTGTTAATTTTTTTTAAATTATTTAAAACTATTTAGCTTCAGTTCATTTTTATTTCATTTTGAATTTTAGTCATTTTAATATTTCAACTTAAACTTTTATATTCCATTTAGTTGCTAAGGCAACATTTCTAATTTTCATTAATGTTTAGTAAGTACATAAGTTTTTCATCTACTATTTATGTTTTATTTCAGCTTTTAATTAGATTCAGATTTCAATTAAAACATTTAATAGTATAATTTTAGATTAAGTTTTAAAACCCATATAGGGGCAGGAATATCTGAAATAGTTGATATGTGTACACTCAAAATAATGTTTTTTTTTTTTATGCTGTTCTGTTTATTTAAAAAACTTATTTTGATTCAACACCATTGTATTAGGTTTCTGGTTCAAACATGATTGCTTCATGTTAAATTGACTTGAAATTTGTGACTTAACTAGATGTTTTCATATTAAAATAACATGTTTCAATCAAGTAAACCCAACCAGGACTCAACCAAACAGGACTTTCACTTCCCCATCATGCTTTGCAAAGCAGCTGAACTGGGAGAGTAAATGTTGAAATAAAGTGTTATTTTAAGCAGTTTTTAGCAAGATGAGATGTTTATGTTAATGTTTAATGTTCTATTATGTTGATATTTAAAAGTTTCTGTTATGTTTATAGTTTTGGGCTTACCAATGTGGTGAAGTGTTGAGCTTGTGCTTGGGTTGAGGACATGCTAACAAAAATTCAAATCTCTTTTATAATAAAGAAATAACTATGATAGTGATCTGGATGAAGCCAGTATGACTTCTAAACTGCCATCACAGAATATCACATCATAAAAGTTATATGATTCACAAAAGAAAACATAGCATTCATTGTAAGATTATTAGTATAGATCAATTTAAATGTAAACTGTTTAATTTAAACTAAAACCATCCATTCAAATTACCTAAACACCATTGATTCTAGTTGGTTAAACATGGTTGATTCTAATGGGTTTCACTTTTTTTTTTTTTAACCTTCAAAATGTGTTACCTATATATTTGTAACGTGTATGTTTTCTGTCATTAGTTTGCCCCCATCGTCTGACCTAGTTTTCTTGTGTTCATTAGTCATTTCCTTCACTTGTGTCGTGTTAATATCCTTGTTTAGATCCTTTGTTTGCTTCATGCATCTATACCCTGTGTTCTCCCTCATTCCTCAATGTTAAGTGTGTTAGTATGAGTTTTCTAGTTATTGTCATTAAAACCTGTGTTCATGGTTCTCCGTCGCCTGCCTGCTGTTTTCCACTACACGTTACGTGACAATATTATAATAATTCGGCAAACTAACTCAGCTGTCAGGTAGACTGTAGAATTTATGCACCTTTCAAAAAGTAGTGAAAAAAGAGAAATTTCAAACTAATAGCACAGCAGGTGATTATGCTTTCTAGAAAGCATCATCTTGGCAAATCTTTCTCTCTATATTTCAACCTTTCTGACTTTATGTCTTTCCCACCAGTGCAATCAGGCTTCATTGATTTATTTGTCCTCTGGGCCTAGTCTAAATACATATTGCTACTTCCACAGCCACTCATTGGACCATTTTAAGCGTTGCATGAAAAATGTTCTTGGTAGAAAGATGTACTAGATCCCTGTCCTGAGTAATTAGTGTGAACACGTCGGTCTCTTTGCTATATGCTTACACACCCACTTTCCCATGCTTATCCGGCTCCTATGTTAAGTTCTGAGCCATTGGAGCTGTGTGAGGGGGTGTGTGGATTCCACTCTCAATGCAGAGCGGTAGACACAGATGATACAGGACAGCAGCTTTACACCAGATACGTTTCGGAGACCATATAACATTTGTCAGTCAAACTATATAGTCAAACTATAGTCCTGAATATGTGAGTCTAATGGCTCTTTTCCACGAAGCAGTACAGTTCAGTTCAGTACGATTCGGGAGTGTAAACCCTGATCCAGGGTTCTGTGTCAACCATGTCCTGCAGTGAGTGTAGCTCCACCTTTTTGGTACTATTGTGCTAGGTACCCCGACGGAAGGGTCCCAAAAATGTGGTACGGTATGGTTTGGAATTAGGGAACCATTCACTTCTGACAATATGAAATGGCAAAAATGGCACACAATACTGTACTGTACTGAACCATACCGCTTGGTGGAAACGAGCCAACTCTTTTCACTTTCACTCAAACAGCAATACCAATAACTAGACCTGTAGTAGACGTTGATTAATCGGATAAAAATCCTAATTTTCTTTTTTATTTTATTGAGACACTCTTACACATCCTGCCCAATGTCCTTCAAACGAACGTGCCAATTGAATGCTATGAAAACATACCATGCTTAATTTTTTAGACTACCTGTCACAGAAAAGAGAACAAATATTTTAGGGATCTGTCAAAAACTGCCATTATTCACATAATGTCCAAAAAACGTAATATTTTGCATGGCTTCCTTTGGCTTTGATAACAGCTTGCATTCTTGCTGGCATTGTTTTCATGTACTTTCCCACAGTCTTTGTTGTTATTGACTGTAATTGGCCATCTAAAAAACAACAACATATAAAGTGCTTTACTATTTTTTTCTGCCTTTCTTGTAAAACAGTAAATTCAAAAATTCAACAACAACAATAAATGACATTTTAGCATTAAAATACTACTGTGATTAAACAGCTTACACATACTGAATTAACCATTGCAGAGACATAATTTTGGGTGGCCTGTGGTCTAATTCAATCACTGTATATTGCGAATATAGTTTAAATCTCTACTTTAAAAATTAAGATAATAATAAAGAGAATTAAAAACAAATCGCAGGTGTTAACCAACAGGTAAGAGAACTGTTCAGCAGGAACACACACGTAACCTCTTACAGTCATTTCTTTATCCTGTGTAAATAATAGAAACATCTTACCTTTATTAAGTTACATGCTGTTATCCCTTTACAGTTACTATGAAATACTTGAATAACATGTTGACTTTTAAACTGAACTTTGAACAACAGTCATTTCAGAAAAATGACTATTTTTGCGCTGAATATGAATCCTTTCTACCACGTTCAGTCGTCTGACACGTGTACGCGCCGGTGCTCAAAATTAGAAATTTAATGCAGACTGTCAGGACAAACCTTTATGCAAAATGGAAATGCTTGTGTAAAAAGGATATAGCCATAGAATTAACATTTTGCGCTGAGGACCTCAATAAAAGCACACACATTTGTCAAGCACAAGCCATCATGTTAAGGAATTAGCTTGAAGATTAAAATAAAGAGGTCTAATTTTTTGGGCAGTTTGGATCATGTACCTTTCCCTCGGCAGCTCCCTCTGTTTCCCACTTTTCTTAAATGCATTTTGTCCATAGAAATACGTTATTCAGTGCTGTAATTTGACGTTACCGATGGAAGTTTTCCGTGCACTGTGGGCAGACCAGAGTAATTAATAATAATAACGACAATCATTGTCGATGATTTTAATGATCGATTATTGTTAATCGTTTTAACGGTATAAGCTTTAATAATCGTTCTAACTCTATAAGAATAGGGAAGACCACACCACAACTATAATGATAGTCATTTTCACTTTGAGAACAATTTTTCCAGAAAGAAACATTGACATTCAATCAGATTCCACAAAACTTTAATGAGCTCAAGCATTTAAAGTAGCCTATGACACTTATAATAAACAGAACATTATTGTTCTTTGGTGTGGAGGTACAGACTTGATAAGATGCAACTGGTTATGATCATCTATATAGATTCAATGCATTTTTGTCATTATAATAAGGAAATGACATCTAAGTCCCCTCCAAAGTGTCATTAAACGCATCTGCAATCCTTTAAGTATTGTTTAAATTGCACCCTCCCAGAGCGGGTCATTTCAGGGCGTTTTCACTAATGCACCATGAATAAGATTAGAGCTCAGCCCACCTTCCATCCCTCAGTGTTATGTGTCAAAAAGGGATTAACAAAATGCTGGAATTGAAAGAGACCCATGGAACAGCTTCTGACTAAACTCTGCTATAATTACAGGAGTAGAGCTGCCACATTCTTACCACAGGTGAAGATGAGATGAGAAAGAAAAAAATCTCTTCAATTATGCCACTCCCGAACAGATTCTACATTCTCTAAAACGCATGAAGAACGTTTGAATGAGAGGCTAACAGAGAAGGAAAATGAATTATTGATTCCAATTACACAGGCAAGAGTGGAGCCTATGCAGTTAGACATTTTATTGAAATCCGAGAGTGAGTGAGAAAGAAAGAGAGGAAAGGGTTTGACCCATCAGTAGTTATCATCGAGAAATTATCTAAATCATAAAATCATAACTGGGTCTGGATGACAGTTAATGTGGCCAGCTGGGGTGGGGGATTAGCGTGGCAGTTCTCCCTATTTAAAACATATAATATTTGCGTCATTACTATTAAAATGTTAATGAAGGTCATCAGCAGATTCATATGCTTTTACAGCACTCTGTGGTACTGATCAAATTATACGGCGGATATTGCAAAGTTTAATCGCAGGACATGATGGAGATGTGTCAATTTGAGATAATATCAGATAGAATAATGTTACATTATGGCTATTATTGTAGATTACAGTAACCACAGATGTAACTTATGTTTTAGAGAATAATGTTAGAAGCTAGTGGCAGAAATTCAGTATTAGGCCGTTTTAGAAATAACTAGACTTTATTTTGTTTATTTTTTTTTTATTGTCAAATACAAAAACTACAACATATATACACACACATATACATACATATATATGGTTAAATTATATATTTAAGCATATAAACATGTGGGCTTGTTTGCCGCACAGCTTAAATGATTTGTTGCAAATACAGCAACTACATTTTAATATACCCAAATATATCATTTAAGTATATATAATGTGTTTTTGAAGTTAGATAATCAACAGTTGAGTGTTTAGGATGATACAGTTCAGTTCAAGGTAGAAAGATTGAAATTTCTTCTTTTTTTTTTTTTACTATACTTTATTTAAATACTTTTTTTGCAATGTACAAACTTTTGAGTCTTGGTAAAGAGTAACTGTACTGCATTCATGATATGTTTGTGTTGCTGACAATGACAGTCTGCAGTTTTTCTGTGGAATTGGGCTACTTTAACACTGTTGCTGCGGGTTGTTTTTCCAGGTCCGCGGGTTGGCGAGACCCCAAATAACATATGTGCCACCACCAAAACGCAAATTTTACCCCCCGGAATGCGATTGGGCTAATTTTGGTCTAGTTTTGAGTAGCAATTGTGCAGGTTTTGTTGTGAAAACTTGACAACCCTGCTGACATCAGTTTACAGCACTATAGAGTGGGTTTTTTTTTTTTTTTGGCATGAATAAGAATTCAAGAAAGGGACACCTCCCACAGTTTAATTCAAATATCTATTCACACACACACACACACACGAACGCAATGAGAAGACCAATTCCATACCCAGACCAATTTTATCGACTGTAAATCCAGCACACATAAAGAATAAAATAACAACTGAACAGTATTTTACGCACCTTTACACACACATGCACTTGGGACTTAGCCAGGTCCGCTCAGAGACACCATTGTCTGCTCTGTAAACCACATAATTGCTATTGTTGATATATATTAAGATGGCAAGTTGACCTTCTCTTATCCTTAATAACATGTGTTGTGTGTGTGTGAGATGAGATTAGATTTTGAGGTCTCTCGGCGCAGATAGTCTCACGGTCTTATTCACACAGGGATGCTTTACAACATTCAAACTCTCCTCTGAGAAACAGAAGGAAAGAGATAGCATTAAAGGGAAAGTGCTCTGTGTGACAGCACTTTGACACGTTAACTATGAATAATTACATGCACAATTTGAATAATTAGACTCACAAAATCGAGGTTTGCTTGGAGGTATCTGAAGGCTGTCAGCTCACAGCGAGCAGACACATTTAATCTATATTAAAGCATTTTAAGAGATTAACACCAGTCATGAATACACAGAGCAGACTTTCTCACACAAGAGGTTAAGTTCTGGATCAGAACTTCATTTTATATTTATCCCTCCTGGGAACCAGCAATTCATGTTGAGCTTCTTGTTTCGGGATCATGGGAAAATATTTATATAGAGATCAGAAGTTAAAGTTGAATTTGGATAAACTCGATCGGTAGAGATCTAGAGAGGAAAAAAAAAAAAAAAAAAAAAAAAAAAAAGTCAATATCGTAAGAAAATTAAGCTGATATTTTGACAGTACAACTTATGTTGAGAAATAACTTTTGTTATTTTGAATATTATAAAACATTGTTGAGATCAATAAAATTAGAAAACTTGTGTCAATGAGTCAGAAAGTCGAGAATTTTTTATTACAGAAATTATATTGAGATCAATAAAATTAGAAAACTTGTGTCAATGAGTCAGAAAGTCGAGAATTTTTTATTACAGAAATTATATTGAGATCACATAAAACTGGTTGAAATCTAGAAAAAATAATGTTGAGATCTAGAGAATTTTTTTTTACATTGAGATTTTAGAGCATTTGTTATATTAAGTATAATTTTATGTCGAGGTCACAAGAAAAAGGAGCGGTCATCTTGAGAAAACGGTTCATCAAAATCATGAGAAAACGATATGGTAACACTTCACAATAAGGTCTCATTTGTTAACATTAGTTAATGTATTATTTTTTGCAGTATTCATCAATTTATGCTATTGTTAGTTTATAAAAATCCTGTTCATAGTCTGTTCATGCTAGTTCACAGTGCATTAACTAATGTTAACAAATATAATATTTGATATTTAATAATGATTAATAAATTCTATAGAAGTATTGTTAATTCTTCGTTAGTTAATTAGGGAAACGTTATTGTCAATATTTATGTTGAGATCTAGAAAAATGTTATGTTGAGAACATGAGAAACACTTTTCTGTGTGAAGATCACAAGAAAATTGAGTCATGATCACAAGAAAACAAGACAGAAAACAATACTTATGCATGGCCTCTCTGGGGTTCTGTACAACAAGCATTTTTTAATTAACAGTTATATTGGTTTGATTTTCTAATTGTTTCTTATAAATAAACATATCGGGCTTGTCAGAGTTTTATGTTCCTTTATAAGAACAGTTTTTGTGTGTGTGTGTGTTTGTGTTGAGTCCCTGGAGGCATTGAGAGCATCGATGGATCCACGGTTTTATATGCAGCTTCACGTTTCTGAAATATTCTGTGAGATTTTACACTCTACACTGTGTTTATCCATTCATCCTTCTCACCTTCACCTTAATCATCATCTTCCTGTAGAGATGTTACCATCAGCACAGACCTAGGGGAATAATCTGAGTGTAAAGAAGATGAAAAAGAGACCGAAAGAGAATAGAAAGACGTTGTCATCTGCATGTTCTCTCTCAGATAGAGCACGGGGACGGGTCAAGCGCACGGAGAGACAGACCATATTAGAGCTGTCTCCGTAGCAACAGAGTAAACAGCCTGAGATTTGTGATGCTGCAGCTCTCTGTGGTACACTAAACCTATGATAGAGAGTGGGAGAGAGATGAAAGGTGGATGAGGGATGTGAATGAAAAGGTAATAAAGAGCAGAATCACAGTAGGTCAGATGTACAGAGTAATTGTGTCTCCTGTCTGACCTCAACTCCATCCTTTAAAATCTGCCAGCCAATCAGACACCAGGGACTGGCCTCTGGTTACCGTGGGAGACTGGAGAAGAGGAAAATGATTCGGATTCGAGATTTTCTCAATTGCTTCTTATGCCCTTGGGGTTATACATTGTTTCCATGCCTCAAGAAGTGTGTGTGTGTGTGTGTGTGTGTTGGTGTGCAGCAGTTGTATTTGGTGATCATGATGACAGAACTAGCTGTGAACTTCCACCCACACAAAGCTACCTATCACACAAAAACACACACATAAAGGCTAAGATTGAGGCTAAAAGGCTAAAAGCAAATTTTTCTTTTCCTCACTAAATGTTTTTTTCCCCCTCTACATCACCAAAGCAAGTATTTTACATTTAATTTGAAGGAGCAAAGGCTGAATTATCTACATCATACTGTAGGTAAATAACTAGAATAACAAAGTGCTACTAATCAGAGTGTTTATAATTAAAATATATTAAGATAATATATAAGAACCAATTCCACTGGAAGCCTCGCACATTCAAATTATAAATGGCCGCTTTTACGTTAAAAATAAGGTGGATAAGACTCTTTCCTTTAAAATGTAAGTCTAAATGTCACATTCACACCAAGGATGACAATTCTAAAAATATAAACTTTTAATAATCATTCTAATTCTATAAAAATAGGGAAGTTCATATCAAAATTACAACAATAACGACACAGAGGAATGATCATTGGAATCACTTCCAGAACAATTTTTTTTTTTTCCAGTTGATGAATGATAAAAACAGCCAATCAGAATCCACCCAACTTTACAGAGCTTAAACATTTAAAGCGAACATAGTATAGTAAACAGAACATTATTGTGAATTGGTGTAGACATATTGTCCATTAGTCTGGACGGCAGTATAATTATCGTTAGTTATCTTTATAGTTTTTGGCATGAACAGGCATTAAAGGGTTAGTTCACCCAAAAATTCTGTCATTATTTACTCACCCTTACATTGTTCCAAACCCGTAAGACTTTTGTTCATCATTGGAACACAAATGAAGATCTTTTTGCTGATATTTGAGAGTTTTCTGTCCCTCCATTGACAGCCAAGGCAACTACCACTTTCACGCCCCAAAAAGGTGGTAAAGACATCATTAATGTGAATCTCAATTTTCTGAAGTGATGAGTGCTCCAATACGCATCCCGAGAGCACCACAACACGTGTGTGGTATTGATGCGAGAGCAGATGTTGTTGCGTGAACATGCATTGGAGATTAATATTTTGTAAATTAAGTGGAAAATTTCGGTTGTTTGGATTTTTTTGTGCAAACAAAGCACTTGCATCAAAACATTTAGGTCAAGGGGTTAGTTTACCCAAAAATGAAATTTCTGTCATTAATTACTCACCCTAATATCGTTCCACACTCATAAGACCTTCGTTCATCTTCGAAACACAAATTAAGACATTTTTGATGAAATCCGATGGCTTAGTGAGGCCTCTATTGCCAGCAAGACAATTAACGCTTTCAGATGCCCAGAAAGCTACTAAAAACATATTTAAAACAGTTCATTTGAGTACAGTGGTTCAACCTTTATATAATAAAGCGACAAGAATACTTTGTGTGCCAAAAAACAAAATGTTTTTCTCAACAATATCTAGTGATGGCCAATTTCAAAACACTGCTTCGAAGCTTTACGAATCATTTGTTTCGAATCAGTGCTTCAGAGTGCCAAAGTCATAGGATTTCAGTAAACGAGGCTTCGTTACATCATATTTCGAACCGAATCACTGATTCGAAATAAAAGATTCGTAAAGCTTCGAAGCAGTGTTTTGAAATCGGCCACCACTAAATTTCGTTGAACAGTCGTAATTTTGTCGCACAAAAAGTATTATCGTTACTTTTGTAATATTAAGGTTGAATCACTGTACTCACGCGAACTGTTTTAAATATGTTTTTAGTACCTGAAAGAGTAAATCGTCTTGCTGGCAATAGAGGCCTCACTGAGCCATTGGATTTCATCAAAAATAATTTTAATTTGTGTTCCGAAGATGAACGAAGGTCTTACGGGTGTAGAACGACATGAGGGTGAGGAATTAATCACAGTATTTTAAACAGAAACGTTCACAGAACCCTTTAAACCACCACTGAAATCACATGGGTGACTTTAATGATGTCTTTACTACCTTTCTGGGGCTTAAAAGTGGTGGTTGCGTAGGCTGTCAATGGTGTCATGGTGTGACATGATTTCATTAAGATCTTCATTTGTGTTCCAAAGATGAACGAAAGTCTCATGGGATTGGAGATAATGACATCTTTCATTTTTGAACTAACCCTTTTATATTTTTACAATGTTTTATCTAGTTTTTGGTATCAGTAATAGTACACCTCTAAAATCAACAAACAGGGTGTGATGGGGCTTGATTTTGATGGAGATGCTGAAGCTAGAGGTTTGTTTTAAATCCTAAGCCTAAGAATACTGATATCATTTAATATTATGTGTAAAAAATAAGACTATATTTTAATATTTTAGTGGTTTTTACTTTTCATATCCCAAACTTTGGTAGTTTGGATCCTGAACATACTGAATTCAAACAAAACCTTCATTTTTGGTTCCAATATGTGCATTTATGACGAACATTTTACCATTCTGGGAAAGGCTGTTTTCGGAGGAGCCTCACAGGACACAGAACGCTCAAATTAGCTTCAGCACGGCTTGCTCCACTGGTTCAGCCCATCTCTGCAGCCATTACAGAAGCAGTGTAATTAGTATATGCTAATGCACTGGCGATTAGCTCCCGTCAGCTCCCAGCGTCCTGTTCTACAGATGAGAGCGGCAGAGCTTCTGAACCTAAGGGCTCGGGGTACTGACGCAACCCACTGCCCCTCACTCATTATGCCAAGCTCAGGAAGTGATCGCTGCCACTTCGTCTTGCCCGTCATTACTCCCTTCATTTTCCTTGCGAATATTTTGTTTAGAAGAGCAGGGAGGGCATGCTGATCCCAGCTGTTTTAATGAGATGGGAGTACTGTTGTGAACGACAATGAGCCGAAACGGCAAAGAAAACACTGAGAAAGATGCGTTGGCTATTTTTGGCAACTCTAGAAGCCTAGAGGAACATTCCTGCATGGTAGATGAACCTATATGGTATGTTCATGTCTGCGTGGTTTATCGATAACGCACAATATGAGCTGAAAGTTTCATAATTCCATCATGTGCCACACACGTGTGCAAAGTTCTTTAAAATACACTCTTGGTATTCATGTAGGTTTCATACGATTCTGAAAAAGTTTTTCAAGAAAAGAAAAATTACTCATAAAAATCTAAAGTGGTGTAATATCAATTAAAAGGAATATTTCATAAAGTTGAATTTATTCACTATGCATGTGTGTAGCAATAACTTTGGCACGCAACACAGAATAAAAGCCTCACTGCTTGTCCGAAGAAATGCCCACATGCTAATGCTTTAGCTTTCCCCTCACCCACAAACACCTGAATAACAGAGGCATGCTGAAGCACGCTAGTGCATTTAATTAAGACAAGAGCCTCTTGCCATGCAGATTAATTCCATCACAGCAGAATTGTCTTCTTAAAAGCTGTTGTTAAGTCGCTGAGAGTTTCAGACATTAAATGAATTTCCATGCACAGTATTAAAGCGGCTTTTTCAGGTCTGCCTGTTTGATCGAATACTGCACAATGGCTTTAATGAAAAGGGTGAAAAGGTCAAATCTAAGTGTTTGTTATTGGAGCCGTTATACTCATTCATTCTGGTTTAGCCCCAGTGACCACAGCTATCGGTTTTTGGTCATTTAGAAGAGGTTTTCTCATCCAAAGCAGCTTACAGTACACTTTCCACAGGACAGTCTCTCTGGAGCTCTACCTGGAGTAAGTGCCCTGCTCACGGCTATAATGATGATACAAGATTTCAGGTCATTGATCAGGTCTTCACCTTTATAGTCAACATGACATGACCCTATTGACTTTCTTGATGCACATTCCTGGGCTTATTGTTCATGATTCGAAAGAAAAATCCTGCTTGTAACCTCTCATAACAATGAAGTGACTTTTTCCATCTAGTAATTTTTTTTTATTAAAAATGTGTCAAAGGTTTTGCAAGCATATATTTTAATACAACATAAGTTATTAATATTTTGCTGTTTTGCTAAAAATGTAAGCTTTTTCCTGTGAGCCTTTTGAATTTATATGCTTTTTTTTGGCCAAATCACTTTGTCCTTCTATTCACTGTTTTGCTCGTGTAGTATTTCATTCTTCCCTCATATTTAAAATAATTTAAATATAGAACATATTTATTATATTTTGATGGTTTAATTTAACTTGTAGGGTCATTCAAACAAATATCCCCTCTGGACATCACTTGTGTTTTTTACTGTATGCCACACTGTTCAAGCAAGTTTCCAGTGAATAAATCAAGTGCTCCCCTACATTTTTTCATTGGTACACTCAAAATAGACGCGTCACATATTGGAGTTAAAATCAGTTTCAAATGCCAATTCATGTTAAATGTAAATTTAATTTCTCAGCATGTGGTATGAGATTCTCATGACCTTTAGAAACCTTCAGAAAATCTGAGACTACGAGAGCAATTGACAGCTGAAAGACATCAGCTGTGCATGTGACTAAAGAACCGTTTTTCCAGTAAAGCTCCTGTTCTGATGGAGATGGGGAGGATGAATGCTGTGGTTCGTGGGTAACTCCCTGGCTCTCCATTCTCACTCTCTGTCAGTAAATAAAACATGAGTATGGCAACATATAGAGGTTATGTAACTGTCTCTCTCTCTCTCTATTAGTTTAGCTCTCCCTCGATCACGCCCTCGCTCTCTCACTCTCATCTCTTTTTTCTCACCTGCATCCCACCGTTTTAATTATTCTGTAGGAGGGCTACTTGACTGCAAAGAGACTTTCCTGTGCTGCGCGGCAACTTGAAAACACGTTTGTAGTGCAAATTTCGTTCAATACCTTTTCTTGAATAATTGTGAATCGACGAATCTTTCTTAATTCAAGATGCCTCATTGTTAAAATCCCCTATTGACTCACCAGCAGAAGTTCTGCTCTAGATGATGGTCCCCACCATGGGACACTGATGAGATGGTGTCCATAGGCATCATGAACACAACTGGCATGTTGGTTCACCAGCATAAACCAGCTCGGAAAAACATGGAAATTCAATGATCATTCATGCTCATTTGAAACTTCTGATTTTGTAGTTTCAACTTGTACTTATTAGACTAGGTCTAATGAGTGATTATGCTTAAGAAATGTATGACCTTACTCCAGTAAAAAAAAAAAAAGGGTGCGTAAAGTCTGATTACATGACAGAAAAATGTCCTTACTGTGGATTTAAATACATCCGGCCAGAGTCGGAGCTTGTCATTCGGTGAGTAGGAAATATGTTGTACACTCCGACTCGTTCCTGACACAAGAAATGATAAAACATGTTCTCATCTTGTCTAGCTAAAGTAGAAGTGGTACCGCTATAATGCTACTTCTGCAGAAACCACATGAGGAGGATAATACGAGTCTGTGCAAGTTTCACAATTTTGAAATACTAATAATGCTTTAACAACAACTCAAATATCAAACTTATAAGTACTTTGGGGCATATACACAAATGATTACGTTTTGATGTCACTGCCTGGAAATAACCTTTTTTTAAGTTGTAAACACATTTCTTGCTTTGTTTGGTTATTGGTGTGCATGTAAACCGAGAATCTTTTTGATAGTTATGGCCATAATGGTTTGCATGTAAAGATGCTCAATGTAATTGAACAGTTAAAATGCCTTATAAAATATTCAGGTTTGTCAGTATCTCCGTCCAAATCTGTGTACTCCACCAGCCCCACTTGGTTTTGATATTGTTTACCGTTGTTTTCCTGCAGTTGTGGTTTAGAATGCTAGGATCTGAATATATGAATCAAATCATCGCTAAGAGCAGCCATTTGCCTGCCTCTCCTGCTAACAGGATTCAATTATTGTTTCCCTGCAAAATTATTACATTCTCTTGTTTACTTGTGAACTTGCAGCGAATGGGGGATGCAGATATAAATTTGTGTGTGTGCGCGCAGGGAAAATACTTTGTATTGTTTTGCTGCCATGTTTAGGAAGCTAATTTGAAGCTGTAGCTTTTTATGCCACAAATTACTCAATTTTTCTGAAGGGGTTCAAGTACAATCAGCCGAAGTCACACTAGACATTGACTTAATACGACGTCTTTTAAAAGGCATAATTCAATGTATAGTATATCCAAAAAGTAAAAATATTCAATCTACTCCACTGTACCTTTGATACATCAATCTTCTATTGGTCACACATCTTCACAGGATACGTATTCGCAGGTCAGAGAACAATTCACATGTGTTTGAATGAAAGCCAATATAAAGAAGTGTAGTGTGACCGCCTCTTTAGCCTCAATGCGAGTAATTAAGAAAAAGTAGCTAACAACTAAGAAGCTATAGTTGCAGCTATAGAAACAGTTCACCTAAAACAACACACGTTCATCTCATTCAAAGCTCATTTTCTGTATCAATATAATAACCGAATGAACAGACCCAAATTTACGTTATTCATACAGGGCTGCTGAATGCTTGATTTCAATTGGTTGACCAACATTCTTATGTGTGCAGTTATTTTTAAGGAAGTTCCAGGCAGGTCTTGACAGCATTACTGTTCCACATCACTTCACCAAATGATTTCAGTTATTCTGAAGGTACTTACAGCAGCAAAAGAGCCAAAATGCACAATAAAACTGAGCCTAGCAAATAGACAAACTAAAAAAATATGACAAACTACCATAAATATGACTATTTCTTTTTTGTTTTTCTGACATCCAGGTGCTTTTACTGTTTTATAAATTCTATTCATACATACTACTCATTTCACATACTTCATTTTGAATATTATACTGTAGGAAAAAGGCATATTCAGAGGCATTCAGCCCTATGGGGAGCTCTCGAGACTTTTGGAAGAAATTTAATGACAATATATTCTGTGAACCTCTTCTCCATCTGATTTATAAAACAATACAATGTCATTTAAGCTTATATTTTTAATTAAAAAAAAATTATATATATTTGTTAACTGAGGCAGTCAAGTGATTCAATTCTATCTATCTATGAATTTGAAATGATAAAATATTACTTAACTGCTATAGCTAGTTTTAGTTAGTAACTCCCCAACACTGCTACTGTGTTTGTTATACAGTGGGGTTCAAAAGTCTGAGACACATTTTTATTAGAAATTCTAACATCAAATTAATGATTTGAGTGAAAAGTTGGGGCTTGTTTGCCACCAATTCTCAATGAATAAATCATCCAAAATTATTTCTTTCATCAGTCTTTCAAAGAGCATCTTGTGGTAGAACAAGAAAATCTGACAGTTTGTACAAGAGTTCACATGGTCACAAACGGTGATTTTGGTTTGATCAGCATTTTAATCCCAAAAAAATCTTTTTACATCATTTACAAATTTTATGTGCTTTTCAATTGGTCCAACTTTGGTCTTTTAGACCTCATCGTATGTTCATATTTTTGCTAGTTAAGAGCACTTTGCCTCCATGATTGAGATATTTCCATACCTTCTATGAGGACTGACACCACACCTGGTACGACTTACCCAGGAATTGCCCAGCTGCACAGCTAAATAACAAACAGCAAGCAACATGATTAAAAAAAAAACAGCAAATCAGCTGAGCTGTAGTAAACCATTTTAAACAGCATATGAGCAGAGTTATGCCTGCCATCACGCTGTAAACTCTGTTTGGCTCCTGATTGCATTTGTACTCGTTTCATTTTCAAAGCCATAGTTGCACATACGTCAGTGAATATTCAGGAAACGCTTTAATGCCTCTGAGCTGTGTAAACCCTCTAGGCCCGTGATGAATAAAGAAAAGACAGGAGTGTTTGGAACGTCATGAAAGAGACAGTGGGAAAAAAAACAATTCCGTTCGTTGGGAATGTGCTTGGCACTTCAACTGAATACTGCCTTGTGTGATGCCTGCCGAGAAACGGCGCCTGGGGAAAGAGATGCTGCCAAATCTTTAGTGCTCTCCACAGAAGAAGAAAAAGAAAAATTACTTTTAAAAATAAGAGGATGCCATGCCATACATATAGACTTGCATAATCATAATCAATTTTGTTTTAATCAAAATTAAAACAAACATTTGGTTTTGATCGGGATCGGGGAATGGTTAGCCAGCCCTCTTCACTGCACTGTTGGCTCACTTATTTCCCAAACAGATCGTCAGGTGACTGAATGAAGCGAGAATGTGTTTGTTTGGCATTTCACAAGATATTAGCATACTAACTGCAGAGCTGCCAGCAGGGAGAGTACGCAGACATCTCTGGTGCTGAATAATGAATATTTTGTTATATTTGTACGTGTAGTTTTATTTGTATGCATCTCAGGACGTATTCCTCTCCAGCAGCTCCAATCCCTAGTCAAACCCCCATCTCAATTAGCATCTTTCTTCAAGTTTGCTTTTATGCTGTAGCAAATATCATCTGCCATGTTCCTCCGCGTTTAGAAATGCAGACTGGGGTCTTATTACATTTCATGGTCTCTCTTCTTCTCTTTTTTCATTTTGAGGTGGTGTAGCATAGCGTCAGTACTTAAAAGATAATCTCAGAGTAGATTTCTTGTTTTTAATTAGATCATGGTTTTCAGGGGCAAAATGTAGCTGGTAAAACAGCATAGTCTTTCTAGTGAAGTGCTGGTTAAGCTACTTAAAGTACAATTTTTATATTAAAATATCCAAAAACCACTTGCGCTGTGTTATCTATTTCGTTCAGCTGTGTACTTACATTATCTTAAATGTTTCCAAGTATTTGTAAATTCACAATTTTACATAGCGCCCCGTCCCTCTCGTCACTTGCGCCTATCAGGGACATAATATCTGCGTTATCCCTGGTTTCCGCTTGTGCTGCACAGTAACCATGGCAACAGACACTGAAAGCCGCTTAACGTCTAGCGGCACGCTGCTGTTGTTTCGTTCAAACATTATGGACCATGGCAAGCAAACTTTGGGACAGAAGGAGAAATAAAACGAGGATCAATATTGACGTGGCGTTTCCGAGATGGCGAGCGCTTTGCGACAAACTTCGACCTTCGCTAATGCACGTTATTAGACAAGGTAAGCAAATGTCGGCTCAACACCATGCAATGTAAGAATATCATCAGTATGATAATCTAATGTTGATCTATCTTACTGTTAAGTCTCATACAGACAACAAACTAATACTTAACATTATAACTTTCAACACACTCAAATACAGTTTAGTATGACAGTGAAACGTTAGAGCAAGTGAATCAGCGCTGCGTTACCTCAGTTTTAATTCTTCAAATAAACTGACCTGTATGAGTTGTATTTCAGCACTTATGAGTAGCTCGCAGAATGAAATGTCCTCGTTTCTTTATATCCCCTGGGACACCGATATCTGTCTCTCATTAGCAATCGCAATCACATCCACGATTCTCAGCCACATCCTGCTTCACACTACAGTCATGCTAAAAACATGCATTCACTCATCCATAAACATTATTTCCCCATAAATAATATTAGATCCATCGGCATGACGACAAGTCAAGTTCCATGATTCCATATTCAGTGCACCATCAATCTACACCTTTGTTATAGTTTTGAATTGTTTAGCGACCCCTAGTGGATGAAAAAACTACATAGTGCACCTTTAATAATATTCAAGGTTCCGTACAATTTAAGCTCAACTGGCAGCTTTTTGAGACAATGCTGAATACCACAAAATGTGTCAAAATTAATGTTTTTTTTTTTTTTTTTTTTTTTTTTTAAAAAAGCAAAAGTCTGGCTTACAATGGGTGTGAATGATCTGTAAACACTAAAATACTCAAGAGAATTTTATAGTATTATAAAATTATAACATTATAAAATGCTTGCTTACCCTTTCGGAGTGAAGTTATATCCAATTTTTGCCATGCCAACATAATACCATACAATACACTACACTTAATAACATGTTAAAACGGCAAAATAATAATAACAATAATAATAATAAACACTCAAATAAGTTTTCACAGAAGAACTAATGTGAAGTGCTTTCATGAAATTACAGTCTTTTGCTTTTTTAAACGAGAATGGGGACAAGTTTTTGTGCTAATTAACATTACGCCACAAATGCAGATCATTGACGAATATTTCTTTACGTTTCATTTTTTGTTCAGTCAAAAAACGAAAAATTCATTCTTCATTTACTAACCCTAAACCTTTAGAATGTTTTCTGTGCTTATGGATTTGGAGCGATTGAGGGTAAGAAAATGTGAACTATCCCATTAAAGAGGTCTGATGATGGGTAAGTGTCCTCGTTCCATTTAGCAAGGTTGCTTCCGGAGGAACGGTTCCTTTAAGTAGCTTTATATTAGTGCCAAATCACTGTGACCTTCAACAACAGTGGTCATACATTATCATCACGCATTGCTTTTGAATAAGTCACCTGAGAGGTGACAGCCTGATTAATGGATGTTGGGTTTTGTTCACTTAAATTACCCTGTGTGACTGCTACATAAGCCTTTGATTTCCCTGCTTTTACTTAAAATCCAGCTGTGAACACATGTTTGGCATTTGGGCGTATTGATTTCAAACACATCAAGTTGTAAATAATTGTAGCATCGATTGACTGGACTCAAGCTTTTCAGGAGCAAGATTGATCCAGGTCAATCACTGCGATGGGCGTCTGCTTGAGTCACATTTGAGCTGAAAGCCCCCTGTGGGTGTGTATTAAGGTAGAGCGTTCTACATTAGGCTTCTCTAAATCCCTTTCATCTTCAAAATGTAGTCCCATTAAATCATATGCATACATGGGTGACTCGACCAAAGTAATCAACATGCAGCGATTGGTTTTCTCATCTGAGGCTCACGCTGCACATCAAAGCCTTCAGGACTCACTACAATGAGCTTTTTGATCTCACCACTCAAATTTAGAGCCCTCATGTGTGAGTTCATGTGCCCTCGTGTGCCCACAAAGTTCAAACTCTCGTGCGCACACATAGACATACATATTTTAAATCAATTAATCAATGGGAGATCAAAATCGACCCCATTTACTTCCACGCCGTTAGTCTTATTATGCAAGATTAATCAGTGCATGTTATTATTACAAAGAAAAATGTCTGTCTTAGTAGTCTTTCATCAAAATTTAATAGGCTCCGCCTCTGAAACGACTGTCTTTTCTGCAGACAAATAGCTACAGAATTCAGTGCAGTTTGTAGTAATGCAGTAATTTAGTACTAGATAAGGTTTGAAATTAGGATTTTGTCTACTGGAACCCACCCAATTATATTTTGTCAGATTAAATCCCATTATTATTATTATTATTATTATTATTATTATTATAATAAAGGACTATGTTGAATATAATCTTGTCATGCAGCAATTTTCATGTGGCATTGCAAGGTGTCCATTCGAAGATTCCTTTCTTGACTGCAACTGAAATTACTTCAATTGAAAATGAATTCATTTGCTGGCCATAGCGTCAAGTCTTGGTTAATGTAAATAAAAGTCATGGCAATGATAGCATATAAAGATAGATAGCAAAGAGGCCCTCCACAATCCACAAACTCACATTCAGGTTTGGCTCCATTCTACTATGAAACACCCACATCTCACAATCCACTCAGTTCCCAATAGATAAAATGAAATGGATTGCAAATGCAGTTTCATGTTGACTTTTAACCCAGCACTATGAAAAAAAAGGGTGAGTGAATACGCGAAGGTTATTTATTGAAATTTTATATGGAGGAAGAGTCACATTTAGATTTATGAGAAATATGAAGACATACGAGGATCAAGAAATAGGCAAATGAAACGTAACTGTGGCATCTAGAAGAGAAATAAGAACAGAAAGACCATTATTTGTTGACTTTACACAAAATAATCAATATTCATTCATCTTCTTAAATCAATTAAAGTAGGTGGGGAAAAAAAAGAATTGGCAGTGAAATTTAGTACTATCCTTTCTGTAAATCCTTAAATCTGCCTCATTGTTGATAAATATTATATGTAATTAAAGATCAATGAAATAATCACAGTCTCTGTATTGTTTATATACTCTCCTCTCTAGTTCTATCCCTTAAATCTTACAGCTTTGCCTAAAGTTAATTGCATTATTAACTCTGTCTCTCTTCCATTCATTCTCTCCCTTTTTTACTTCCTTATACTAATTCTTTACCTATAATCAATTAGAACTTAAGCCAAAGCTGAGCATTACAGGTACAACGATTGTGAACACATACACGAGTAACATTGATTTATTACATAACTGTCATTGTGACATTTCACAATATCACTGTGTTTATACCTTTGATTCTCTCCAAAGGGCACTCAGATCCATCACCACGGCAACACCGTGCTAAAGGAAGCCAACCTTTGCTACTTTGTTCTTTACCCATAATCCTCATAGTAGCCCACGCAAGATTTGACATAACTTCATAAGCAGCGTAAGCTTTGAGTGAGAGAATGAAAGCGATGTACCTGCATACAGGAAAGACTTCATGTTCCGAGCTCTTCTGTTTTTAGTGCGTCATTCAGCTTTTTAGAGTCCAGCTGGGTTCTGCTTTTTTCTCAAATGCACCTCAGCTCATAATGCTGCAGCAGCTGTCTATTTATTTCACATACAAGAGAAAATTGTTAGATGTAAAAGCCAGCCGTGGATGTGAATCAACCGTTTGAATATCTTATTGATTCCAGGACTTCGTATAGTCTCGATACCTCCTCTGCACAAGTCTCAGGAGAGAGCAAACATTAAAAAATAAATTTATCAAGTAAATACTAGGTATAATCGTTCTGTTCCTGATATTTTGTAGCATCCCCTTTTGGTGTAGTCAATGGCTGCTTTTGTATTGATTTCAGTCTGGCTAATGTTTGTATTTTATAGCGCTGCTCTTATGGGGACGTTCCACCTGGGATTGACTGAAATGCGGATCGGTTTCTGTATTTATAGTTCCTTTTCCAATAAAGAACATGGTAAAAATATGTAGCTGAAGGCCTATCTGGAAAAACAACCAGTCCATTAATAAACTGTTTAGCACAAGCGTCACAAACAGAGAGTTTTATGTTTCTTATAATACGTCTCATATATTTGTATTTGTGAGGCTTTTCAGAGGATAATGGAAAACTATGCGCTCACCCTGTGACTGGTGCTGAATTATGAGACCTCTGAAATCGTGACTTCAGCTCGATTTATTTCTCTGCCTGAGCTGACCCCTCTTTTCTAACAAGAGATCTAGATTCTCACTAGATCATATTTCACCCCCAAATCAAAAGAAAAAGATGTTTATATTTTTGCATTATTTCTATGACAATTGAGCACATTTAAAAAAAAAAAAAAAAAAACGTGTTCTATCTACCCATCTATCCATCCCTCTATTTACCTCTATCCATACCTCTATCCATCCATCCACCTCCATCCATCCATCCATCCATCCACCTCTATCCATCCATGCATCCACCTCCATCCATCCATCCACCTCCATCCATCCATCCACCTCTCTATCCATCCACCTCTCTATCCATCCACCTCTCTATCCATCCACCTCTCTATCCATCCACCTCTCTATCCATCCACCTCTCTATCCATCCACCTCTCTATCCATCCACCTCTCTATCCATCCATCTACCCAACTATCCACTTCTCTATCCGTCCATCCATCCATCATCCATCCATCCATCCATCCATCCATCCATCCACTCTATCTACCCATCTATCTATCTATTCATCCACCCACCCACTCATCCACTTCTCTATATGTCCACTCTATCTACCCATCCATCCATCCATCCATCCATCCATCATCATAGTTTAATTCAAAAGTCTGGGATCAGTAAGTTAAATACATTTATACAGCAAGGACACATTAACTTGATCAAAAGTGACAACGACATTTATAAGGTTACAAAAGATTTCTATACAAACGGAATTCATAAATGCATTAGTTTCCAAAAAAAATAGTATGCAGCACAATTGTTCAGTGACACTGGAGTAATGTCTGCTGAAACTTCAGCTTTTCCATCAGAGGCAAATTACATAATATACTTTATGTAATGTAACAAATTACCTTTTAAAATAAGTTAACATAAGTTATTTTAAAATGTAGTTTCACAATATGGCTGTTTTACTGATTTTTTGATCAAATAAGTGCAGCCTTTGTGAGTGTAAGAGACTTCTTTCAAAAACATTACTAACACTTAAACACAACACACACACACAATATATATATTTAAATCTACAGAGAGACTTCATGCTACATAGAATGTTTTTTTTTTATTATTTTGAAATGAAATGTGATCCAGAACCACCATTTTTTGCTGAACACTAACTATAGAGTGCAGCAGCAGGGAGTGTGATGGCTGTGTTGATGAAGGTCTTTTGGAAAGAGTTCAGGAGACACAGCCTCTGATTTACATGACAGGGGCTGTAAATGGCGCTCTAATTTGCATGTTGATGTATGTCCGGCAGCAGATATATGTCATCACCCTGCCAAGATCTTCAGACTGTCTCAAAAAAGAAGAGAAAAAATACTCCAAAGAAAAAGCTTGATGCAAGTCTGCAAAAATGTGCTTTAAATATTCCACACAAAGTAGCCATATACAAACCTTCTTTAAAAAGCCTTTTAACTATTTTACTATAAGAAGTCTGAAACTCTAAAAAGCCAAAACGCACCACGTGAAACGCCCACTAGACACCCAGAAATATCATTGTGTTGCTTAGCAGCTCTTCTTGCTCCCCAGGTCTCATTGAACCAATGGAGCAAACGTAATGGCTTAAAATTCTCACATTTATCTCTGGGCAGCCTGTCTGTTGTTCCGGTTTTAAGGGGGTTAGAGCTGATAGTGGATTGAGGACACACCACTAATGCGTTTGAGGAGGGAATAACTGTGATGTTAGGGCTATAGACATGTTAAAACTAAAACTGACCCTTGAGTGTTTGAGATGTGCAAGCCCCATTAAGCCCTTAATGCTGCAGTCATTTTAGAATATAACTTTAATCTCTGTCTTTCTCTCTTCCCCCATTCTTCTGTCTGTTTCTAGCTCCATCTCTTTTACCATCTCATAGTTTTCCCTTCACGTCCAGCATATTAAGTAAAAAAGGTGGAATTTGATTTGCGGTTCTGTTTATGGATTCTGGGGAGGACCTGGTCAGCGCTGACAGCCATAAGCCCAAATTACTCTTACATCCACTCAGACCAGACCACAGGCAGAAATGTTGAATCTCATTACTGTGCCTCAGTCTGCTCTCGTGAGGGGACTCGAAATATGCTTTCCCCCAAAATTAAAGTTTGAGAATGAACGCACCGTTTTTAAACGTGATTAAATATGACATGTAGTTTATGAAAGCCTTGTATGAAAGCTCCTGAACTGTCAACACAACAGCTGAATTGTTCAGCATAGCTCCGTTCCAAAGCCAAGTGAGACCCTTGCTGTCGACGGTTATTGTAGGCACTGAGCTAAAATGTTGGCATACAAACTGAAGTTGAA
Organism: Opsariichthys bidens; assembly: GCA_037194245.1. Taxonomy (NCBI): domain Eukaryota; kingdom Metazoa; phylum Chordata; class Actinopteri; order Cypriniformes; family Xenocyprididae; genus Opsariichthys; species Opsariichthys bidens. The sequence goes on along the minus strand of CM074287.1, from coordinate 11,205,607 downwards.
CCTCATGTGTGACTGATTTTGGAAAGCTCTACACATGCAAGTGAAGCACTCAGGCAGGGGTGGAAAGATTACTGAAAAAGTACCATTCCAAAATATGTAGTGTGCCTGTCCAAAAAAATTACTTGAGTTAGAGTAAAAGTGCATGACTGAGTACGGAGCTGTGGATTCGACCCCCTTATAATAATCAATGTACACTGCAATAAAAAAAAAAGAAAAGTAGAAAACACGGTAATACTGTAATTCACATTCTTTTTTGCTGTTTGTCAGAAAAAAATTAGAATATCTATATCCTCCAACACTTTTATCAGTGAAAAAATGTATCCATTTCCTAAACAACAGAGAAACAATATTACAGAGATGAAAGAGTTACTTTCAGTACACTCATATATGAAAAGAAAAAAAACAAACATTTAAAATAAGACCTTAATGAACACTGAGTTAAGTTACTGTTGCAGAAAATATCAATGTTCAAAACGGCGCAAAGAACATAAAAAAATGGTTTTGTGGAAACGCACTCATTGCATTGAAGTAGACTGTATAAATGAAAAAAAACAAAACAAACTTAAATCATTATAAACGAGTTGTAGTTTTATCACATCACTCATTGACAGATGCAGTCTAACTTGCACGGGTAATCAGTAATTTGCATACTGAATTTGGTCCTCTAGTTTCAATATGCCACATTAAGCCATGGTGAGATTTTGAAGGTATACTCCACCCAAAAATGAAAACTTGTCAATTTACTTACTACCCTCAGGCTATCCAAAATATAAGTGACTTTTATTCTTAAGTAGAACAGTAAAGAGAAGATTTTGTTGAAACCGTGGTCATCTGTGATTCATATAATGGAAGTTAATGGGTGCCGACACTTTGAGATTTAAAAAAACAAAACATATGCAGTCAAAACAAAATTAATACCCGTGGCTCCTGACAATACATTGAGGTCTTAAGAAGAGAAACGATAATATGTCAGGAGCCACGGGTATAAATTTTGTTTTGTCTACATACGTTTTTGAATCTTAAAATGACAGCACCCATTGACGTCCATTATATGAGTCACTGAGGACCATGGTTTCAGCAAAAAATCTTCTGCTAAAGGATTTTTAACATTTTATCAATGTTAAAAATGGTTGTGTCGCTTAATCTTTTGCATTTTTTCTGCATTTTTTCCATCAGGATTACTTAATGAATAGAAAGTTAAAAGAAATTAGTCTTTAAAATCATTTTAATGTGTCCTTGCTGAAAAGTTTTTTTGTTTTTTTTTTTTACAAATAAATTAAAGTATGCTGGGGAAAATTGCATTATATTATATTAATCACGATTAATCACATCCAAAATAAAAGTTAGTGCTTACATAATATATGTGTGTGTGTGCTGCGTATACTTATTTTGTATGTTTAAATACACACACAAACATGTATATATTTACAAAATATTTGCATGTATATACTGTACATGTTTATGTAATTTATATTAATATCTTAAATGCATACATGCGTGTGTGTGTGTGTGTGTGTGTGTGTGTATTTATATATACACATAATTATACACAGCACAGACACAAATATCATGTAAACAAAAACTTATTTCGGATGCGATTAATCATTTGCCCAGTATTATTACAAACAAATGACGGATTCTAAAGTTTTTAATCCCATTAAGCGTAAATGGGACAACCTTGAATTTGGCAAAATTAAGCCATTGTGCATTATCAGTTATTACAGTATGAAGTTTATCCTATCAATATTAACGTTTAATGTTTTTATTATTATTATTATAATTACCGGTAACAACAGCAAGCAAGCCCTTAAAATGCTGTGAAGGGATGCAGCTCACAACGTTTTGATCCAGGCTTATCAATGCATGCATGTTTAAAAGTTATTTTGAAATGGCAGCGTTTATGTATTTGTGTCTATATGTCTTAAGGAGCAGTTTTATTTGTTTACAGATTGTTTTATCATTTGCTTATGTGAGAAGCCAGATGCTGAATTAGCCAGCTGCGCCGCATAATAGTCATTAGCTCCTATAGTAAAGCAGGTCAGCAGTGCCCTGAGCTCCACAGATCCTGAGTCAGCCCGTGACTGTTAACCCCAGTGGAAAGCTGCGTCTATGCAGGTCTCATAACCACTGACCTCGAAACATTCAGGGGCAGGTTAAAAACAACCTAGACCCAGCCATTAGGAGCAAGCTATATCCTCACAAGACCCATCATCAAACTGGAAAGCTGAAATAGTCATCAACAAGTTCTAAAAATGTGTCGACCAAACCGTGGCAGTTTATTTGTGCGTTTTGCTGCATAGACATTTCCCGTAATAAGCTGATATTGCACTCCTCCAGGTAAAGGTGGCGGAGGACGAAGAGAGAAAAGTTACACCACATCAATTGTAGCACATTTGTGTGTGTGCGCATGCATTTCGGTTCTGATTTTCTATTTGTCTATGTCCATTTTTTTTCCGAACGACAATTTGTGTGGCATGTTTTACATGAGAGTTCTTGCTTTTCTGCACCTGATTCCCTAGCTAGCGTTATGAAATATTCATTCTGATGTGTTTGTTCGCTTTCATTTCTTGGAAACATTTTGACAGGAAAAGCCCTCAACCAATGGAGTATTTCCCTCTGGCCCCTCTAGATATCTGCAGATAAGATATTTCTGCTGATGTTGTATTTGTGTTGGGGAGAGCCCATCCAACACCCACTCTTCAACTTTTCGTAGCTATGGCTATTCTAGGGTAGAAAGGCCTGCCCACTTTTCATCAGAACTGGAATGAACCATCTCTCAAAGGAAGATGATCACTTTTTAACATAAAAGGTTTGGTGTGAATGACCCATGGGGCAGCTGCATTGAAAGGGGAGCTATAAGTCCGCTTTAATGTAATAAGTGTCTGGTGTTTCCAGAATGTCTGAAGTTTCAGCTCAAAAATTATAGCTTGTCAAATTTGCCCCTATGTGGGTATGAGCAAAAACACTGCGTTTTTGTGTGTGTCTCTTTAAATGCAAATGAGCTGGTCCCTGCCAGCTTTCCAAAAGAGGCCACAGCTCACGCTTCGGTTGTTCAACAACAACAAAGCTGGATAATCTCCCGCAGCCAAAATGATGATTGTCAGTAGTGGTGTTTAGCCTTATATTGTTCAAACCGGAGTCGGACGCTGATGGAGATACTCAGGAAGAAGTAAGAACTGGACATTTCTGAATGGTTAGTGGATACATTTATGTAGTTGCTTCAATTCATTGACTAGCATGTGCCATCATGTTAATCTTTTGTGCAAATCTAGTGTTGAATTTCCCAAACCCTCGTTTGTGAAGCAGTCTGGCAACAACACTCTACTACAACTCTTCCTCTTCTCTAAAGCAGCTCAACATGGCCTCATCCCCTTTTTTCCCTAGTTCCCGGGGGCAAGGTTTTTTTTTTTTTTTTTTTTTTTTTTTTTTAAGTGAAATCATAATCAGCCACCCCTTTAAAAGAGAGGGAGTTTTTTTACCCCCCCCCCCCCCTCTCTTTTTTTTTGTCGCTTTTTTTTTTTTGTCCTGCTGTGGAACACAAAAGGAGAAACTTTGAAGAATGTTCTGGTTGCTCTTTTCCATTCAGTTACAATGAATAGGGATTGGAGCATCAAAAAGTTTTTTTATTCATCATGTATTACTTTTTCTTCACTGATGGTAACCTGCTGAGTAGCTCACAGATGTGAAGGTCAATGACATGGGTTCACAGCAGTGTACAAAGGTCTTTTGTAAAAGAGTTTTTGCCTTGGGCACCTATTATTGGTGTTATCGTTCATCCTCAACTATAGACTGTACATTTAACCCAGGAGTGAAGCAGAGCTATTGATTTTACTTATCTAATGTGCTTTTTTTCTCTTTTTTTTCACCCTCCAATTGATGGGTTTTGTGTACCATCAATAATTTAGTCAGAGATTAATTTCACAGTAGAATTTGTGTGTTGGAAAAGCTTTCAGCAATCAGATAACATTTATGAGGCCTCAGCCGACCAGGAGCAGGATAAGATTGGGAAAGGAGTCTGAAACAACACGCATACGCTTTATCGAGCCAAACCTCATCAAATTCCCCTCAGAGTTGCCCAGTTGAATGGGTTTGTCATTTCCCTTTTAGCAGAACCCCCACAGCTTTCCTTCATTACCCACAAATAGTGCAGCTCAACCCTTATTGACCAGTCCTAATAGTTCTCCCACCTGTTTTCTATGTATAGTGCTGCCGCTCACAGGGTTTTGCGTTCCAGTTTAATTCTGGGGCTCTGAAAGACTATATCCTCCGTTACGTCGTTAACAGACATGCTGAAAGTGACCAGTGCAGTAGGTGATTGACTAGTCAGCAAACATCATATGACGACAACATATTTCTCATGTCTAAAAATGTACTCTTATCAGACAGAAATCGTTACTTTCATTAAATGGTCATTGACCAATAAGAATGTCCTCTATAAAGAGAAGTAAAAATGCACCTGCCTTAGTTGTTAGAAATGTACTCTTGGTATTCATTTTGCTTTTATAAGGTTTAAACTTTTATACCATTTACAAGAAAAGTTATGTGTTGTAAGTAAAACACTGATTAAAAGTGTAAAACAATATATTATAATTTTTATTTATATTAGAAAGACAGACAGAAAGTCATTAACGATGAGTTTTGCCTCAAACTCTTAATTTATTGCTTATTTATAGTTAGTAAGGTAGTTGTAGCATTTAAGTTTTGGTATGGGGTAGAATATGGTCACGCAGAATAAGGTACAAAATATGTGCTTTACAATTACTAATAAACATCCAATATGCAACTAGTTACTATAAAAGTGAAAATTCCCCATACTAAAGTGTTACAAAAAAAAAAAAAAAAAAATAATATATATATATATATATATATATATATATACACATACACATTATTTGTCCACATTAGTTAATATGCATTGTTCAAATATTAATAATCAGTGATGGTAAAGTTAAAATACTCTTATCGTAATAAATAATAATGGTTTTCATTTCATTCTTTTAATGAGGCTACATTAGGATTTCAGTACAGTTGTATTACCCAAAATTAAAGCAATGTAATATTTGAATAATATGTATTGTTTAATAAATAAATGTGTGGCATTGATCCTAAATGCCTTTCAAGACCAGGAGAATAAAACCAGATTAAACCAATAAAAAACATGTCAAAATATTCTAATGGAAGTAATATAAATACAATTTGAGCTCAAGTTGTCAACAAGCCTGTACAGCATCTGTTAGTCAATATTAGACTGGGCCCATCAAAGTGTCATTTTGTGCAAACATCAATAAGAACTAGAGGTCTTCAGATGAGTTTCTCTAATAAGTCCCTACAGAAAGATAATAGAATGGACTGATCAATAGCCCAGAGCTGGAGAGATTCAGAGATCTCGATAGGGGGAACTTAGTCAAGGCAGTTTTAATTCAATTGGCATCAATCCTGTTTACATAGTGTTTTGTCCGGGATAGCTCATAGTGAGGTCATCTTTAATGAACACAAGGACTTAATGAAATGGTAGTGAGAATTCTCCGATCATAAATCACATCTGTACGCTCAAAGTCAAAGACCACAGGCTGGTTTCATAAGCACGATAACTTGTGGTTTTCCATCGACAGCCCTCTTTAGGCCTAATTATGCATCCAAGTCAACAAACTGGAAACGTAAAGCACACAGTGTTTAGATAATATCTTCGAAACACAGATTCACAGCAGCCGCTTGGGAAATGATCTTAGCACATCCAATATCAGTAGCATGATGAATAACTAGATCCCTGCAAAAGCCTCAATCAATCACACGGTAACGTTTTCAGCTCCTGCAAAACACTTCGGCGTGTACCATGTGCATTAGCAAATCCGATCAATGTAGAGATCTCCATCTCCTACACATCTAAGTGTGGCTGATTGATGGTTTCATTCACAAGTTGCCTCAAGCATGTGGAGTGCAACTTCGGCATCTAAAAACGCACTTATGACATTCAGCGTTGAAAACAGCTGATGAATTACAGAGTAAACTTGTGTGACTTAGCCAAGAAGCTGCCGTTCAGGCCGACATTGATATTTTTATGGAAATTACAACTTTATTAACATAAAATAATAAACATTTAGGTTTTTGAGAGGCTGCCAGAAAAGCAGAGAGAGTTTTGGCAAGCGAACAAGCTTTTTTTGATTATCTGTGTACTTTAGTCCTGAGAAACAGCTCATTAACTTGTACTTTGTTGAGACTAAGTTGCCCTATTAAGTGTAAGCATCAAGTTTATGTCAACTCTCATTGATGGTTGGCATTATCATGAGACCTTCAGTGAGTGACTGGACCACAGTGGAAAAAGTACAGTATTGGCTACATCGAAGTTAAAAGGCAAAGGAGCATTTGTTGGACACAGCCGCCTGCAGAGCTTTGAGAGTAAAAGATGAAGTAAAACACATTTGCAGAGTATAAAAGGGCAGCGATTTTTTTTTATTGCTGGCTATGAGCCACCTGACCTCTTGTTAAAGGAAGCCAGAGGAAGTAAACTTGTCTTTGTACTTTAAAAGTAATCCACAGGGCAAGGTCCTGAGAAAACCCCACAAATCAGTGTTTTTTTCCGCCTTGTTGCTTCATCCTATTGTAAATGAGATGTTCCTCAGAGGACTCTCGCTCCATTTCATATGCAGATATTATTCTTACCGCCAACACATGTCTTTCTCTAGATGTCTCTGGGAAGGAAAGGTGACAGACGTTTCTGCAGTTACTCATCCCTAAATAGGCCCGAGAGGACTAGAGACTGAATGAAAGATGACCCGGGTAGGTGGATGGTTTAAAGTCTCCCATTTAAGATCAGACAGTAACACATGGGTCTGTAAGATCGGGAATGCTGTAGATATGTCTTTCATTAAAATGGCTAATGGGGCTTTAGTTGCATGTTATGAATTGGGATATTTCTTTGATAGACAGAACATGACTGCATCCATAAAGAAAATCAGGCTGAAATGTTTTTGAATTACAAAAAGAGGGTTTTTCAAACCCCCACTGTAAAGTTCTCTAAACAGGGATGTCACCAAAATGGTCTAAAAAAAAAAAAAATTCCATCCAAATGAAACCAACATGTTCGTTTCTATAAAAAAACAAGAACACAGTCTAATTTGGGTGGGCTTTTAACAGTGCTGCTGGATATGTATAGCTGGGAACCATGCTGAGTTAATCTATCCAAGCAAGCTGGATTGCTCATTTAACCCAGGAGGCTGGTTACTCAATTAACCCAATTGACAACAATGCTGGGTTAATCATCCATCATAAAATGGTGATTATTTTTATTTTTCTTTCAGATAAATCTGTAAATTGTGACTATAAAGAGATTAAGAATAAAATTTACATTAAATTATAAACACATACACACACACAGATATAAAAACATGCATGGATAAGGACAGTTTAGATTTTTATATTTATTTGATGGCAGTGTAATTTCAAGACAAATTCAGTAAAAAGTCCATTAATTTTATATTTAAATTTGAATGAATTTGAAATTAAGTTATTTAAATATTCAATAATAGAATGAAAATTATTTAATAGGTGATATCTGTGTCAAAATGATACAAGTATCAAAGCAATCGCATGCTCGAATTCGGTGTAGAAAAACTGAATGTAATATTCAGGCTTGCAAAGTTGAAAAAAAAAAAAAAAAAAAAAGAACTTAGATGGCTTTAGTGTCATCTCTTTTGGATAAGCAAGTGACACCTCCCGCCTCCCACCTCCGCCACAATGACACAGCACTGCTCAATATAATTAGAGTTTTAAAATTTCTCTCAAACAAATTTGTTTCAACGTTGCCATTGTTGGGTCTTCTTATTAAAAGGTGCAAAGAGTACCTGAAAACCATGCTTAACTAAAAGTATCAATAGCTAACAGTGAATATAACTCCATTACAAGTTACCGATTCCAATACAACTTGAGTAAAAGCCAGTTTTACAGAAAAGGATTAAGCCTAGTCCCAGACTAAAATGCACATATTTTAAAATATAAAATAACAGTATTTAAAGGGTTAGTTCACCAAAAATGAAAAATGCCATTTCTACACCTGTAAGACCTTCATTCATATTCAAACACAAAATTAAGATATTTTTGATGAAATCCGATGGCTCAGTGAGCCTTCTATTGCCAGCAAGACAATTAACACTTTCAATGCCCATAAAGCTACTAAGAACATTACTACAGTGGCTCAACTATAATATTATAAAGCGATGAGAATACTTTTTGTGTGCAACAAAAAAACAAAATAATGTCTTTTCAACAATGACTAGTGATGGGCGAATTTCAAAACACTGCTTCGAAGCTTTACGAATCTTTTGTTTCGAATCAGTGGTTCGGATCACCAAATTCACATGATTTCTGTAAACGAGGCTTTGTTACGTCATAAGTGATTGGAAATTTCAATAGTTCACATGACTTTGACAGTTTGATACGAGATCCAAACTACTGATACGAAACAAAAGATTCGTAAAGCTTCGAAGCAGTGTTTTGACCGCAACGGCCTCTTAAACGTCTACAAACACTCAGTCTCAGTTAAGCTCAAGTGCTCAAAAAGGGCATAGGTAAACCAATTTCCTTCAAAAAGGTCTCTTACAGATGAATAAAATAATGTTAAGTAAAATTATACTGTCAAAGCCTACTTGCACTAGATGTGCTGGTTTTGGCCTCATTACTAACTGAAGCCATATCCTAATCTAATAAATGAAACATGCGATACAGCAACTACCTCCGAATGCTCTCAAATTTGTGTATTGTTAAGTTTGGGTGAGTAAGGGCTAAACGCACAAGATTTAGTACCTTCAATACCCTATACGTCGAGATATCACTTCTTGTAACAGAAATAAAAAGCTGCAGAAAAAGTTAGGTGCCTTGAAAAATGTAATGAGTAATTGCATTACTGATTGTATAGGAGTAAAGAGTACGCACTCAAATGTAGTCAAGAGAGTACAAGTTGCTAATATTCTTGATACTCAGTCAAACTGCAAAATAGCCCAAAAGATACTAAAGTACAATAACTGATTACATTTACTCAAATGATTTACATCATTGTTTGTTGTACACCACCATTCAACAGTCATAGAAACACAAATGGCGTTGCATTAGCCAAAAGCCTGAGGTGCCTTTCCTGCCCCAGATTCTCAGCTTCAGGATTGGGTAGGGGAATAGATCAGATTAGTTAATTAGACAGATTTGAGCTTGTTAATTCTTGTCCCAGAGTCTTCAGACATGTTCCTCATCCATCTGGTAAATGACCCAAGAGAAGATGTGGTTTAATCGTCTCCCTCTCTCTGTACATCTTAATTAACTGCAGATCCCTCCTCTTTACTGGATTTCAGCTGAGGGCTGAAAGCAAATTGCGGATATGTGGGATTTTTTTTTTCCCCGCCTTGTGTCACAAACGTTCTGGTTTGACTCAAAGCTCTTGTACCTGTTTGGAGAAACACCTGTTAGAAAGAGAGAGATGGCCATTTTCAAAATGGAGCAATAGCCTACTATATTCCGTACAGGGTACGCATACAGTGGTCATATTATGTAACATAACATAAGTAATGGCTCTCACAGTAATTTGATGTCATACACCGATCTGTCTGTGCAGCGCTGCTTCAAGCCCAACACACCTAATGTCTTTGAAACAAGTCAGTCATTGAATCATTCATCTTACAGATTCGTTCAAAATCGCTGATTCATTCAGGAATTGTTGCAATGGTTCTAATGTGGCTTCATTTAGAAATAACTTCATAAGCAGAGCTAAAAACAACACGATAACTAACAGTAGTGTGCCCAAAATGTTATTTAGCCCCAGTTCACATGTACAGGGGTACTTTTATAAACTGAAATAAAACCACAAAAAACAAAAACAAAATATCGTCCACACAAGCATGACTTGAAAATGCAAAAACACACTATGAACCGCTGTCAAGAGTATGCCAAACCAACAGGTGGCGATATAGCCCCGACCGTATAAAGCCAAGCTGGTCAATCAGAAGCCTGAAAAAAAAGGCTTATTACCAGTTCCAGTAGGCTAACAATATATAGATAAAGGAGAAAATGGTGCACAAACTGACGTCAAACAAAAGAGATAACAGTGTGCGCTCCGATGTCACAAGCCAAAATCTACATGACAACACTGCAACCGGACTCTCTGAAAATCTTCACCCTGGCAGGAGTTTTCTAAAAGGTTTGATTTCAGTGACCTGATACTGTGTTTGTGTGTGGACAAACCGCATTGAAAAGGCTGCGGTTTTGAAAAAGTCGTGTGGACAGGGCCTTATTAGCTTGTTTATCGAGCTGATATACAAGAACAGTGGCAATTGTGCCGTTTTTTTTCTGAATGTCAGCACGGCTGTGATTACATGTCACTCAGGCACTGTTGCTTGTGTGATATTGTTTAAAATCTAACACAATAACATTCATTCATTTTTAATAAACATTATTCAAGCTACAAATATCCTACTTTTTGAATCCACTGTATATGTTGGTTATAAACACATATTTTATCCAATACAATACAAAATAGTAATTTTATTTATTTTATAAAAGTAGATTATATTGAAAACTCTGTCTCTAGTCTGCGTGGTGGCGATTGTGTCCGGCTGCGTAATCTGCATCTTTTAGAGTAACAGCTGGGGAGGGAGGAGGTCCGGGTAGACCACTGCAGTGCCACTTCACACCAAACCCTCCTTCCCAACAGGCTAATGACTTCTAATGCTAAACGTGCACAATGGCAGGGTCATTTCGCAAAGAGACAAGAGGCAGGGGCAAGGAAACGTTTACTTATTTAAATGGAAAGGTCATTACTGCAGAGACACAGAGGCCCTTTGACAAATGAAGTCAAAGCCACTTAATGTCCGTTCTTCGAGCGAATGACCGTATAATACATAAAACCGCACTCAACTGCTTTGGGGCTCAGTACAGGCGCTCAGGGCTGGCACACTGAACTTCCTTCCACTATATGGTTCCCAGAGATAAAAATGAATTGCTCTCTCATGTTTAATTTTTCATTACATTGTCATTTTACACTAAACAGCGTAAAAGATTTAATTTAATGAAAAGGTAATGTGTTTTCTCTTCGCTGTTTGAGTAATTAGATCGGTAAGCCGTCATTAGCACTGTATAACTGCAAAACACACACAGCCATCAGGCAGAGAGAGAATTGACTTCTCACCATAAACGCTATAAAAATGAGGACATGCCTATTTAGTTCTGTTGTTTTTGTGTATGCTAATTATAATAGCTGACTCGTGATACATTTCGACAAAAAGAAATTCGGATTACAAATTCCGATCCATTTCAGGCTACCACTCTCCTAAACGGTATGTAAAAACAAAGACCAAATGATTGGTCACTTATTAGCCAGTCTGTGCTTTTTAGACCCTAAAACTAAAACAGAATTCAGCATTTTAAAAAACGAATTTAATGCTTGACCCTTCTAGGAACAAATTAACCCTTGAAATATTTAAGTACACACTCAGAAAGTAGTATTAAGGCAACTAGATGACCATGAAATACCAGGACACAATGGCTGTGCTTTTACTATTTTAACATCTATCGATTTATTTATAATCCACAACAGTCTGAAAACAACAGCAAATTAAAAGTATGATCTTTGAATACACTCGGCACTTTGATACATTTCATACTAAAGTTAAAAGTAATTATCATCTAGATACGGCTCATAAAACAGACTGATTTTATCAGGACATCTGGTCACCCTATATCCAAACACTGCACAACCAGATGAATATAGTATTGGAGGGATTCTCCCATTCTCTCTCTCTCTCACTCACTCTCTTCTCTGATGCTTGTGCTGCGTTTCCTCGGGCAATGATACTACAGCTGTCGCATAGGACATTTCCACCCGTTACATGCCACACACACACACATATGGAGCACATGGTGGTCACACACATGTTGCCCCACAGGAAACACGTGCAAAGGGTTTGTGTTAGATGCTGCTGATGGCTTTCTTGGGGGGGGGGGGGTTGGGGGGGGGGGTGTATGGGTGTGTATGTGTTAACAGATGCCCATTGATGAGCTTCAAGGTAAAACAGGATGGGTTTTTTTATGAGGGAGAAGGAAGGAAGTTTCTTCTCAGCTTTTTAGAGAAAAGAATCTACAAGAATGTTTCATTCTGTCACACTCCAAATCCCATGGCTGGGCTGAGCAGAAATAACACTGCTCATTTTCCTAGAATTTGAATTGTAACATGTTTGAATGCATTATAGCTTTCCATATGGAAGAAAATCTTTTTTTGTTGTTTGTTTGTTTTTGCAGTGGAAAATATTGCCATATTTTCATCTTTGACTAATGTCTCGTGTTTAGAAAATATACATGACCTCGTTTTCTACATAAAATGCCATTTACAATCTGTTTTACTTCCATTATGTGACATATTTTTGTCTAAGACAGGATATTCTGTGAGGAAAGAAAGTTGCCTTTTAATTATGATTATTATTTATTTATTTTTAGTAGAAGACATGCACACTTTCTTAAATGTCTTTTAGGAGTTTAATGTGGTTACAGAGATCCACTCAAAAGTGTTTATCTGAGGTTGGAGTGTCCTAATGGAAGAGAGGTTAAGGTCAAAAGTTGAGAGCCTTTAGGCTGCTAATGCACAAGCTACCGGAACCATCCATTCCATTACATGCTCTTATATCGGTCTGCCTCTCAGAGAGATGATTAGAAATCACTTACAGAATGATGCTCGGGGCCCTTTGATGACCACTGATTAATTCGGTACTGTCCAGGGCCATGGTCATGACCTCAGCTCTGCCAGCTCTTGATTATAGAAAAATCAACTAGCTAAAAGATGGCTGTAGTGAAGCACAATACAGGGAAACATTAAAATGTAAAAAAAAAAAAAAAAAAAATAAAAAAAAAAAAAAAAAAAAAAAAACAATAATCCCTTCCCAAGCCTCCATTTACTCTAATTTGCAAAGAGTTCAAAGGAAGTGACAATCAACAACACCCATTAACTAATGGGCGGAGAACAGCTTTTGATGGCTACATGGCCATCCAGATAGTAGCACTAAGAAATGCTTACCTGCTATTGACAGAAATTGTTCATTCTAAAGACCTTCAGCGTAAAAGCAGTAGAGATTGAGGAAATAGAGCCATTTGATGCCGAGAACAGCTGAGTTCATCTCTAATGCAGTGAAAAAGGAAATTAATGGCCATTTGATGCGACCCTTTTTCTTCTATTGAATCATTCCTAATTATTACCCTATATTATTAAATTAGAATGTTCTTAATCTGTGGAACAAGACTGCTTGTATTTTGGATGAGGTAATCTAATTTATTCACTCTAGAGAGCTGTTGTTCTCCCTCCCTGGAGAATGATAAACTTGAGCAGCCATTTCAAACAGTGGGGAAAAGCATCTGGCAGACGGGAATACTATCATATCAGCGAGAAAACAAACACACCACCATTAATAGCCAGGCCAGTAATACACTGAATATTTGCAACAAGATAGAAATTATACTTTCAATACTATCACAAGTCATTTTTACTATTTCGACAACATTGCATACATGTTAGCAAGCCACATAATCTTTGCGACAACTCAACAGCATTTGCAGCAACAATACAGCAAAGGCAAAAAGATGGATAAACAAGCTCAATGAATGCACAATTTGAGACAATGCAGCACTGGCACAAAAAGGACAGTTCTGTCAAGTGGCCCAAAACTCTCAGGCCCTTAACAAGAAAGCCTACTTTACTGAGATGCCGTTGTAGTGTGAACGGCAGATGCAGGCATTACCGCTGCATTAAAGGAATAGTACATCATTTACTCACCCATTCAGACGCTAATGACTTTCTCTTCTTCAAAGGCTGCTTGAAAACCTCCAGATTCCTACATCTGGCAGTGGATCATGGAGTATCAGCGGTCTTATCCAATTAGCAGGGTCTGTTTGTGACAGTGTTCATGTGGTTCTCCTGCTTTGCGTTTCAGCATGCTGTCCATGTCGTCATTGTGTGACCCTTAACCTGGCTCTCAGTGCTCAGTAATTAATTTTTGATCTCATATCCCTGCTGCCACATCCCGTCCGGCGATCAAGTTAAACGTCACCTGCAATTGACCGCCAACCCCAGAGCATGGAAGGAGAGGGGCATCATATGAACAGATGGGGCTTGAATAGATTGGTGTCCGATCAGCTTTAAACATTACATCAAATTACACTACATTACTATCCTGTGCTCCCAGATGTGATTATCATACAAATGGATAATTGTTCATAATGCGCTCATGATCAGGCGGGAAAGGATTCCATTTCCGTGCAAAGTCAGAGCCAGAAAGCATTTTAGCACAGCCAGAGATCTGACTCGCATATGGCTTTCAGTCATGAAGGGAGAGAGTGAAGGCGGGCTGGTTGGAGGTTGCGCTCGGTATGATGAGGGTCTTTTTGGATGTGGCAGAGTGCTGGTGAAAAAATCCAAGATGACAGGTCTCGGGAGATAAGAGCAGGCACCAAGTGACAGTTCGGATGTCAAAAGCAGCTATGCATGACCCAACACGCTGCATGAGGCTCCACCAAATAACCTCGCTTATCTTTTGTCGCTGCCATCAGAAGAATGCCAGGAGAGACCAGTTTGGTTTTTTCCCCCCCTTCTTCTCCTTCCCTTTTGGTCTCTGTACTGTCTTTCAGTTGAATTAGTGATTTCAAACTCTTCTCCTGAAAGGCCATCTTCCTGCAAGTTTAGCTCCGAACACCTGACCACCTAATCAAGGACTTCAGGATTACTCTACAATTACAGGCAGGTGTGTTGGAACGGCAGCCCTCCAGGAGCAGAGTTTGACAAAAGAGATAGGTGTCTGTGAATCCAAATGCTTTGTTTGTCATCTATGCTCACTTATTTCCGAACAATCACGTGTCTTTCATCTATCCATTTTCAGTCCATGTGGGATTCTAACCCATGATCCTTGTTATGCAGGCACTGGATTTTACCACTGAGCCACAGTATCTTTCACATAAAATGAGTGTTTTAAACTATTGTTAGTTGTGACAGTAGGTTATTTCAAAGAAATGACCACAATTAAACTTTGAGCAATCAGAGAATAATCTTTCGGAGGTTGTTGTCTTTGAGATTGGTTATTCCTGAGAAATAACCACAACTAAACTATAATTGTTCCTTAAAGGGATAGTTCACCCAATAATAAAAAATCTGTCCTCATTTACTCACCTTCAAGTTTGTATGAGATTCTTTATTTTCTTTTTCTTTACTCTATATTTCTTTATTTTATTTTTGGGCAAACTATCCCTTTAACCCCACGGAGCCCCGCACATGACATGCAGGAAAAATATAGTAGGCTAAATCGTGCGCACGCTTTAGTAAGCCATTCCCTCGATTTATAAATCATGCGCACGATTTAGCAAATGGGAACGACTTAGTAAAGCCTGTACATGATTTACTTTTTTTTGCATGTCGTGTGGGGCTCCATATACCTGCATTACAAACATTTAGTTTTATGTTTTTTTTTTTGTTGTTTGTTTTTTAACTCAAATTGAATCACAATTACTCATAATATTAAACATGATATTCTTTTGAAAAACATGAGATATGAACCCATGATTTGTGTTTTATTTCCCCCCAACATTTGGGTTGTTGGATAAAATGTATAAAATTGCACAAACAAATAAAATATCAATACAACAATCTATGACTAACAAACAGTGAGCTTAAGGTAGCAACAAGTATTATGCAGTTAAATCTCAAAATTATTCATGTACCACACTAGAGTTGCGTGAGATGGCGGCAAAATTATGATATGTAGCCGCCTGATGTGTACATATGACTACAATTGCTCCCTCAGTCAAAATTGAGGGACCGAGGGTCTGTCCATTTTAACTCTCCTTGTCCACTTGACGAAGTGGAACGCACTTCAAAATGGCGGCAGGGATTCACCCAAGGGAAGTGCTGTGGGAAGTTTGCGCGTCTGTGTCTAAAAGCGAACTGGAACGAACCCTCTGGTAATTTGAGCGGCCAACTGAAGCTTGTATTGTATTTGTTGCTGTTTTTTCTTGCTCGTCCTCCCCTCTCAGTGGTACCACAGTGAATCACATGGCATTCCATCTGCTGATTGGACACTCTTCCATTCATGAAAGCTGTTTACCATTTGAGCTTTTCTCGTAGATCTCACAGAACTCAGCAGAGCCATCCAGAACCTGAGTAGCCTGAATCTGAATGCTCTTTCCTGATTTAGGGCTCTCAAGCCAATACTTACACATTACAGAGAGCTTCTTGAATAGGCACAAACTCCTTGTAAAGCTAAGCATGTCTCTAAGGTTCTTGAGGCCCCATTGATGTGAAGGACTTTTGGAGTGGACTACTACCATATGTTTCAGGAAATAAACCAAATAACACCTCCCTCAGCTACTTTTATTGATTTTTTTGGGTTAAAGCAATTTTTCTAAACCAAATATGCTTTAGACTTTGGGGCCTTGAACTTCTACTGTTTACAGTTGTAGCTTCTTTGGCTCTTGAGAAATGATCTCATATAATGTTTGTCATAAGCAGACACTTTGTTTCTTATTAACTGAAATGCTTCATAGCCAAGAGGGAGAGAAATAAAAAGAAGGAGAGAGTTGGACAGAAAGGCGATTTGTCGCAGTTGGTGTAGCCATGGTGATGAGAGGAAATCTTTTTGCTCCAAACCGAGACAGCAGCCTCTTGCAGATGACATTTTCTGTCAAAAAAAAAAAAAAAAAAAAATATCAAAGAAAAATGGTCAATCCTTTACCATTAGTGAAACAGGACACACAAAGAAACACATTGACTTACCCGGACATCCTTTATCAGATTTGTCTCTAAGAAAGATGTTTAAAATATATGGCAGGTCAAATATGTGTGATAATATTTCGTTGTCAGAATACAACCCAAAAACACACTATGCTGTGGCGTGGTAAAGAATGCACCGTCCTTTGACAAATTATTCTCTTCTACAGGTGTGCAACAGGAAGAGATGGAGATGAGGATAAGAAGAGAATTGGTGCAGGTATGCAAGTCTACAGGGAAACTCATTCACACATTAATAGGATATCCTGGGGGAAGTTAAAGACTACTGTGAAGGCGCCCACCCTCAACACACACGGGAACCATCACCATCTGCAATGAAGACAAACTTCTCATCTTGCTAGACAGCCCTGCAGCCATTCTGGGTATGATTAGGGATAAAGAAACAACATGAAACAACAGACTCTCTAACGGAAAATACAAACACCTGCGTCATTAACTTAATGTGTGAATCAGCTCTTCAGCTACACGTACACGTACATGTACAAATGCACATCATATACATGTTTAAAGTATATGTAACATACTGGGAACTCTATTCACATCACCGCTCTTCATGGCGGAGTTCCAAATGCTGTCCTGAAGCCTCTGTGGAGTGTTTCTTGGAAGAGACATATAAAGATCCTCTAAGAAACTGGAGCTTCATAATTTGAAAATAATGGCTAGTATGGCGCACGAATTAAGAAAAAAATCGAATTGTGATTTTGAAAAAAAAAACATGATTGGGATTTAAAGAGCGATATACATTGTTTACTTTTGCTTCAGTGCATTACAAAGCATTTTTACTTGTTCCTTGTTATTTTATACTGAAGAAATCGTAACTTGCTCAAAGACGGTGAATGACATCAAAGTACCGTGAGAGCGATTCGAGAGCATTGGGCTCCGTATGCTTTCGAATAGCTCAGCAGAGTTTTAGGATTTATAATTGAATCATATTAAGGTCACGACTGTCAGTTGTCTGAAGTAAATCTGCTGTTTTAGCCCATTTTATAAAATGCTTGAATGATGACGTCCACGTTTGTGTATTCCAACCATCTGAACGGTGTGTTTTAGGTAAAAACTAAATATATCGTTAAAATAACGCAAATTAATGTCCACGCATCCGCTGCCGTAGCAGTTTCAAACGATGTAATGTAAAACTGGCATTTTTGCATAGCAACCTTCCTAAAATGTCAACACATTGTGACGTCGTTTTATATTGTATGTTAATATTTGTAACACTTGTATAATGTAACATTTGTATATATTTATATTTTCTCTCTCTCTCTCTCTCTCTCTCTATATATATATATATATATATATAGTTTTCTTACTTGTAAATAATCAAGTGCTGGCTACTTGAAAATTTATAACAATTCCCAGCAATGTCAGACTGTTCATATACCCCCTTCCCTCCACACAAATTTTAAACAGTAAGATGGAGTACAAAAAATTGCAAAGTAAACATTCATTAATCAGTATTTTTTTAACTTTAAAGATCAAGTACTTTAACCCAAGTAAAATTGAAAAGGAGAACTCAATACTTTTACTGGAGTGTTATTTTATTAGGGTATATGTACTTTTATTCAAGTACTTGATTTAGTAGAGACTGCAAGACCTGAATTGTGTGTCCAATCAGGGAAATATTCACCATTTGCAGGGAGAGAGGCCTCCAGCACAGGTTTTAGACATTTTCATTTTTTAAACCTCAGTTCTTTACTGTAGGGCAGTATATTTGGGATGGTGCTATTTGAGCCCTCGAGAGAAGAAGTAGGAGTGCAGAAGGAATCTTCATATTAAATATTGATGTAACAGGAACCCCTCAAGTTCTCACAGAAGAAAACTGTTTGCAATTCTCAACACTGTTATTGAGGAAAAGACTGGGGAAAGAGAGTATGATGGGAATTTTGTCAGCTCCACTTTATGTTCAACAAATAGCACAGCAGTGGTGCCTTCTATATTTATTTGGGGTTACCCATTCCAGGTTCCACATCCAGAGTTGCCCGCACTGATTCCATCTTACAGTTAAGATTACCTGAATTTTCTTCTTGTTACATAAACTTTAAAGTAAAGAGGCAGTCACGGCGAAGGTGTATGCATAACCCGAGCGCTCTCTGGAGACATGACGAAATCGTGGAACCTTTGGTGTAACACTGGCACGCACTCACAAACATGCAAGTTAGTAGCCTTTTTTTTTTAGTAGCGCTTGATGCAGGTTTGCCTCCACACATAATGAATGACCCTTGAACAAAGATTTTGCACCACCTCTGTTGAACATGTCACATGGCAACCGTATGTGCATGACTGTCTTTGACTCTCAATAGAGGACCGAATCCGTCAAGGTCTATTGCTTCTTTTGAAAGTCCAGTTTTATAATGGAATCTGCTGATATGTGACGTGAATGTTGGGATGTGGATGAATGAACAGAGATAAATAGGTGTCCAAACGTCTCAAAGTGGCCTGAAAAAAAAAAAAAAAACCTCCCAATGACCTTGGGAAGATAATACAGGAACAGAACTTCCCTATTGTTACGCATAGCTGAGTAAAACAGGAGCGTGGCTTGATTTTGTCTATTGGGAATTGATTGGATGGTTGTGGTTTCCTATGTGATGTCATGTGAGTGACAGGTTTTCCCGCCCTCGCGGGAGCACGTCATTAGGGATGATGAGAGGAAAGCAAAGTTATTTTGAGTTATTAAAGATTACAGCGGCACATGAATTAAAATAAATGATGTGCACGGATAAATCAATTATAATAAATATAGCTTTAGTCCATAAACATTAGAATGGTCACTTTTGATTTCACTGGGACTTAAAGGTGCATTATGTAACATTTTTGGCCGCTAGAGGGCGTACAATCAAAACAACAACATCGGCATGGCTTGAATTATGGGAACTGTCGTCTTAAACTCCACCGCTGATTTAAATCAGTCAGATGGGAATCGTACATCATGTTCATGCACGAGGTAAAGTAATAGTTTTATAAATGTTGCGCTTGATGACATGATTTTATTTCATTATAATGAATTAGCCGCAAGTAAAGCAAGGTTTAACACTAAATTGGTTGTCAGATGTTACTGCGTTTGTCCAGTTCATTGGTGTGATGATGCTGTGCAGTTTAATGTGTTCAAAACAATCATAGTAAAAGTACGGTGGAACATACATTTGCAAAAAGGCTGATGAATATTTATGTAGAGCACTGTATTAATTTCCACTATCACGTCGGGTGAAGTGTATGAAAATGTCAACAAACTAATCACAAACCCATTGCAATAACGCTGTCCTTAATATATATTACTCGTGCAAAATGCAACTCATTCGCAGTTTTGCCATTTGACACATTTGATGTAGTGACAGTATTTCACTACAGTATAAAACAAAATTACAGCCAACAGTTCATAACATGCCTTGAAGTGTTCAGAGTGAACATCACCTCACCATTTTTCACATCATATGCACAGACAAGAACAAGACATTCAAACAATAACACTAACACTGTTGATCGATTTAATAATCATAAGTTTTCTGTCAGTAAAGGAATTCAGATAGTTCCTCACCTGTCTATTAAAACACGTGCAAGATCAGCGTCTCTGTCTAGTTGAAGTTTGTAGCGATCAGTTGACACTGATGTTGATCCTTGTTTTAGTTCTCTTCTCGTCTCAAAATCTTCTTGGGTCATTTGGTTTACGTTTATGGGAACCAGCTACAAACAGTCAAGAATAATTGTGTTCGATAACGAAAAGCTAGTTGCTTGATACAACTACTATTTCTACATTTGCCCATGAGACTATGTTGTCATGGCTTCTACGACCGAGGGTAACTTGGACGTCATTGACGGGCTATTCCCACACATGTCCCGGAGCCTTAGTTAAAATCACAATTTTCTCATGATTTATAAAGAGTTGGAAACATTTGGGATACTGTAAGCACTCGACTGAACGAAATCTATAACACTGGCCTAGTGATTTTTGGACATTTTACTGCAAAAACGTTACATATTGCACCTTTAAAGCGTACAAAACAAAACGAAAACTTTTTCATATTTTAAAGGTGATATGTGCATCTTTTTTTAGTTACTTCTCCTTAGTGGTGTAAAAAGCACCAACATGTCATAAAATGGCAAAAAAAAAAAAGTGTGCAGGGTGATGAGTCAGTCATGTAGTGTGTGCTTAGTCTCTTAACACATCTATAGAAGACATGGAGAGTTCATTTACGTGTATTCTTTCGGAAGGGGATACGGCTCGTTTACAGCGGGGTAATTAGAGGGCTACCCTGTGTGTCAATGATGAGGATGAGAAGAAAGGGAAGCTGATTGGAGAGCACTCATCCCAACACTTCCTGTCTGAATGCTTGCGAAAACGGAACCCATCTGTTTAAACAATGCACAATTACCAGCATTTAAACAGCTAAATTCGTTAAAGTGATTAGTCCTGTGTTTACCATAAGCAACACTCTGTACACAAGATAACAGGCTCATCTGCATATGCTAATTAGGGCAATTAGATATGCTCCACAGAGTAATTTCGATTCAGCCAACCTACAGGCAGTTTGAGGAGATTATCAGAAATAATGAAATAAATCAGTCAATCACATAAAGGCTAATATATGCGCAACAAATGGCAAGGGGCAGTCCGAGCGACAGATTTAATGTCACAAACAGCAGAAATAAACCTGGCCAACAACAACGGTCATCTCCTCTTTTAGGTGATCGCTAGCTTCCTGATTACATGTGCGATAATGATGGACCGAGGAAAAAAGACAAAAGTGGTTTGACAGATATTAATGGCGTAAATGTAATATGCGTATTTCAATAATTGTAAATAATGTGTTCGCCAAGGCTACATTTCATCAAACGTACATTAAAAACAGTAATGTTGTGAAAAAAGAAATATTTTTCCATTTGAATATATTTTAAAATGTATTCCTGTGACAGCAAAGCGGCCGTTACTCCGGTCCTCAGTGTCACAATCCTTCCGGAATCATTGGCTATATATTCAGATACGCTCTGAAAGAAATGTTCTCATCAATACAGATATTAGTTATTCAGCATATGAATAATCTTTGCTCTCGCCGACATGCATGAGGTGAGGAGAAGATCGACAAAGATCTTCATTTGTCTGTTTTTTTGGATGATCGGATGCTAAGTGGGCAAAGTGTTGTATTTTTGTTGTAGGGTGGATGTTAAAAAGACTAAACCAAGGCTCCATTGATTCTTTCTTTCCTGCCTCCATCCCTCAAGTTATTAATCAGGGCCTGCAGTCAGAAGACGTGTGGATAAACACAGAAGTGGATCAGTTTAATTTGATGCTCCGATGCGTTATCAGCGAGCAGCGACAGATATTAAACTGGAAACCGCCATCACTCGCATAAATACAGAAAAGTAAAAGCCTCCACAGACTAAGAATAGTGTGTGTCTAGAGCAACGATTTCCCGGCAGTTTGTGTTTTGTACCCACATAGCTCCATTAAAATCAAATAAAATACACTTTGTTGCTTTAAGCTTATATTATACTGGATATTATTCTGCATCATGATTAATATTGTTCAGTGATTAATGTTAGATTGAAACTTTAACTTAAAAACTGTGAAAGAAAACTTTCTTTTGCCTTTTTTAAAAAGTAAAAGAATCAATTACAATAATTGTGAAATAAATCGTTTTAATATTCATTTTAAAAAGTTCATTTATAATATATATTTTTCTTTTTTAATAGGTTTAACTAAAACCAAAAAAGTGCCCGGAATCTTCTGAAGTACTTTCTGTGGTAAATCCCTAATTGGGAATCACGGGTTTAGAGACAGAGACTCCGAGAATCTCGGGATGTCAGGTGTGGTCAAGAGCCGGCCAAAAGGGCGTGGCAACAGATCAGTAGTACAAGAGGGATAATTATAGAATCACCTGATGTTACCGTAGCAACAGAAACCAGAGGTTCACACGAACATCCCACTGCGCTGCGTTGCTACGGAGACACCCTCTCTCCTGTTAGCCTAACTGTGAACACTTAATCTGATCATTTTAGAGAGGTGCCATGTCACCTCCAGCACTTGTTTTCCTGCTATTCATTACAGCAACTAACGCTTAAAGAAATGAGACAACTCTATCATAGCAGGCCAGATAACGTGGTTTCCTTCCTGTCATGACAGTGAGAGATTAGAGATCTATCTAACAAGTCCTCTGAGATAGAGGCTCACTCAGTGCTAGTGAACACAACCCGAAGTGACAATCAAACATAGTAACAGCTACACTAAACACTACTTTTGAATGTTTTTGACATAAGTCTCTTATGCACCAAGGCTGCATTTATTTGATTAAAAATGCAGTAAAAGCAGAACAAATATGAAATATTATTACCATTATTTTAATTTATTGTGAATTTGAATGTCACATGATCCTTCAGAAATCATACTTAAATATTGATTTGCTGCTCAAGAAACATGTTCTTATTATTAGTGTCTTGTAACACTTAAATTACTTAAAATTTTGTGGAAACTTTTTTCACAATTTTTTGATGAATATAAAGTTCAAAAACAACATGAAATGGAAATATTTTGTAACATAGTAGTGTAAATGTCTTTACAGTTCATTTTGATCAATATGACTCATCCTTGATGAATAAAAGAATTAAATTCTTTAAAAACAACAACAACAAAAAAAACCCTTACTGCTCCCAAACTTTTAAACTTTATAGTTATAATTCTTGGTGTAAACAGGCCTTAACAATTGTAATAAATATTATCTTAGGTAACACTTTATTTTACATTGTCATTGTTACATATGTACTCTAGTAATAACTATAAATTATACATAATTACATGCAACTAACCCTAAACCAAACCCTATAGTTACGAAATATTACTCGGTACTTAAATCCAAATTTTACTATACGGCTAGGTATAGGGTTTAATTTAGGGTTAATTTTGCATCACTTACCGTCATTACTGTAGTAAGTACATGTAACGTGCAACAAGGACATTGTAAAATAAATGCATTTCTCCATCTTATAATGCCACTTAGGTTTAGAACAGCTTTTGTGCTTGGTATTTGCCTAAAACTCCCATCTAGGTAGACATTTGAAACGGATCCTGTTCTCTCAGGTTAGTGGGCATATATCTTTCATCATGAGAATGAGAGTGAATCTCACTGACACTCAAAAGACAATCACAGTCTTTGTCATTTATCTCTGTGGAGCTCCGCTAATGAGAATCCAACATGATTCAACTGACATTAATGTTCACAGTAATTAAATTCACATATGATGTAAATATATGCCCTTGATCATTTCATAAGTTTATCCAGGCTCTTTTTTCATCCTCTGGCTGCCATGGTGATCTAATAGAATGATGAGCGAGGAGAAGCAGTTATTCTGGACTCCTCATGCCGTCCAATCTGCCTCGCAGTGTGAGGCACACGGCTGTCGGAGGCAGAAATCCTCTTACATTGCCTCCATTAGAGGTGCCCTCTACCCAACAAGACCACACTGTTTCCCTCTCTCACTCTTGGCTCTCACACAAACCTCTCCTGAGCATCTGGAGGTCACTAAGACACATGCAGAAGACACGCAAGCCTCCGAGAGAGGAAGCCGCCTCATAAGAGCAACTCTCACCCAGGGATCAGGGTTTGCTGTTGCGGAGAATGAAATTTAATATTATTAGATATTCTGATTTCTCAATGCTCGTTGGAATCAATCTAACCTAACCCATTTTATTATAGTGTCAGCCATATTTTTTAACAGACTCAGAAATAAAAATGTGTAACACTCAGACCTTCCAATGTAGAAAAAAAAGAAATACATTGAAATTCTCACTGCACCTCAAGTTCATGGTTGTACATCCATTTCTTGAATTTATGTTGTTTTTCTGCTCTTTTGGCTGGTGTCAAACAAGAAATGCAGCTGAGCAACTGAGCTGATCTGCCAGAATAAAATTTGCTGGAAAACACACACACACACACACACACACAAAAACAAACAAATACTGACCTCTGGTTTTTAGCTAGTTTTTAAATCTGTCAGCTGCATTTTATTTTAAACATTGTAACATTTTAAAAGCACTGAACATAAGAAGAGACTATTTCAATGCAGTCTGCACAGAAATTGTGCAAAAAAAAAAAGTGCTATATTGTGTGTTTTCAGCAGAAACGCTTGTCATGTTGCATAACTGCGCAGTGTGAAAGACGAGCTTGTTCAAATGCTTAGAAACTGACCCAATGTTCATTTAAAGGCATTGTTAAAATGCCTTTTCATCTTTCGCTCACCCTTATGTCGTTCCTAAGATATAACTTTCTGTAGAGCACAAATCTTGAAGTACTATGCTGGTCACTCTTTTCAATGCAGTTGAAATGAGGACTGAAGATTTCGATCTTCAAAAAAAGAACCACAAAAGTAGTCCATACATGTGCGTTACATTCCAAAACTTCAGAAGCCATACAACAAGTCACATATTGAGTAAATGATGACACTTTAATGGGGTGAAGTGCTAACTTATGAACAAACACTGCAATAGATTTCCCTTCGAGATGCTTTTTACAATTGACCCCTCCAAACAATTGAATTTAGGTGTTCCAAACCCTGCCATGGCCACAGGTGTATGAAATCGAGCTCCTAGGCATGCAGACTGCTTCTACAAACATTTGTGAAAGACCGGGTCGCTCTCAGGAGCTCAGGGAATGCAAGCATTGTACAAATGCACTTCTAGAAGAATGATACAAAAATTCCCAATAACACACTCCAGCCTTCCCAGAACAGCTACAGCTACAAAGGGTGGACCGACTCCATGTTAAACCCTAAGGATTAGGAATGGTAAAGTTCATGAGCATGCAAAGGCAGACGTCCCAAAACATGTATATTATATATGTTCTTTTTATTTAATTGAGCGACAGCACTCATTTTACATTTATATATATATATATATATAAACATATATTTATAAATATATATATATACATACACACACATATATTAGTGCTGTAAATACATTGTTTTGAATATTTTTATATTGTACTAATTTCACAGTTACTCTCCAAATTAATGTAGAAACAAATTAAAGATGGCATATTTTAAATATTTGTTTAATGGCATCTTTTTAAGAATAAAGGCCATTATCACTGATACTAATACTGGTTCTGACCTCTCTATGAAATAGTTTTTGTTTTTTTAACATTAATTATAGATATTCAACAATCTTTAAACAATCTTCACATTACCCACTATAATAAATGCCATTTATTGCCACCTGTGGCCTTCCTACCGGTCTAACAATATATATAAATATACAGAAATTGAATGAAGATATCAAAGACATTACAGGCTTTACTGCATAAATTAAATACAGATTAATCCTTATTAAAGTTACAATTTTGTTACGTTTGTTGTTGGGTGAACATTAATGACAGAGCTCACAGGAACGGGTATATTAGGCTGCTGTGACTAAGAGCAGCCGCTGCCGAACATGACGCAGATCTGATGCGCATCTTATTTTCTCACATCTCGAAGTTCATTTAAGCCTGCCTGTAGGAGGATATTCAACAAAATGGGCATTTTGGCATAATTCATACTTTTTAACAATAGTGTCTATTCTGTCAATGAAATAAATGATTTTTATTACTAAAATGAAAAACGATGGTGGGGGGCGGTGCTGCCGTCACAGTGGGCAAGTGATGTAACCGGTGCACCTACAATCACATTCAATAAACAAACTGACATTAAGTAACATTTTAGTAACAACACTGTCCGTTTTTGCTCCATTTCAACAACAAAGCCACAACCTGTTCATCTCCAAGCAACAATGATTCTGCGTTTTGAATGTCTGAATGATTTACCGCCAATACCAAACTTTTAAAGTTCCATTTTTTTTTTTTTTTTTTTTTTTTACATACAAATATTTCAGAAATGGGTTTAAAATGAGATTTGGATATTAAGGTTGAAGGGGGGGGTAAAAGATTTTGGGAGAATTATTGGAATTGAATAAAGATGGATATGCTACTAGCGGTTCTTCAAGGGGGGGGGGGGGGGGGGGGGGGGGGGGGGGTTTGGAAGAGGGGGGTGAAACATTCATTTGAACCACTTAAATTTAATTCTTCATTCAAACACTAACCATTCCAAGAAAAGGGGTCAGGGTATTGAAAGCACCTTTAGGGGTTGGGGGGGTCAGCAATAAGTGGAAGGAAGGGTAACTACTAGCAGCTAAAGGGGACCATTTTAGCAGCTTTAAAATGACTGTGATATTCTAGGTTGAGAGAGAGTTGATCTTCAAGACCTGGACATGGTGTGGTACATGAAGAAGGATCAGGAAGACAAGAGAAGAAGAAAGCTATTTTCAGGGGGGGGGCAACTTACCGAAGGGAATCAAAGAAGGCAGATTTTAAGGCAAAACAGGACACCATAGGAAGCAAATTCAAGGGCAAAAAATTAAAGGGAAAGGGGCAACTAGAAACCTGCAGTGGGAAAAAGAAAGAAAGACTAAGAATGTGCTAATGGAGACTGAGGGGCTGAGAATGGAAAAAAAGTCGGAGAACTGCTGGGGTGGAGGAATTTGAAATTCAGTGTTTGGTACTTCACAATTGTACGCTCTCATTCTTCTCTGCCAGAACTCCATTGCTGCCGCTCCATGCAAGGCTCCCCCCCTGCTGTCCCCAATAGCAAAAAGAATAAGCAGTCCAGTATGCAAAAGTGCATGTGTACAAACAATGAAGACATGGACAAACCACATTCTGTGGGGATGATGATGAAAAACAAAAAAGTGACAAAATGTTTTGTTTTTGGCCCATGGATCAAACGAGAAGTTGCTTGAGAAGAAAAGAAAAGAATGTGGAAAAGAACCTACCTCATTTGGGGTATGGGGGGGGGTCAATCATGGCTTGGGGGCTGTTTTGCTTCTGCAGTACTTTGAAAGTGCGCGTGTGTGAAGTACCCCATGATTCTCTTCAGTACCAGGAAGATATTGAGGACAATGTGAAAACCTGACGTCACTGAAGCTTTGGAGGGGGTGACATTGGGACCTTTCACAATGGACAATCATCCCAGCCATACTCCAAGTCCTAGAGCACATGGTTGCACATTTTGAATGGCCATCGCAGTCACCAACTTAAATCCGATTGAGAAGAAATCTGGCAGACTTAAAGAAAGCACAGTTGGATGTGACTGAACTGGTGACTGAACTGGATGCTTTGCTTTGATGATGATGCGAAGGAATAGAGAGAGCTCGCTCGCGCTGCACTAAGACTTGTGTCAAGCTATGCTTCACGTAAAAAAGCTGTTTTATAACTGGATGTTGTACTAAGTATTAAGATATGAATGTCACTTGGGGTTGAAAAAAAAACTGAATGAATGTGAGCAGAGAAAAGACATTTTTGTTTTATCATTTCATTATAAATATTTTATATTTTTTCTACTACCTACACGATGCCTCTTGAATTGTTGTAAAGCAGACTGAAGAATGATCAAATCAATGTCAAAAAACCGCCCAAACAATCAATTTCAGTGGGGGGTTGAATAATTTTGAACACAACTGTAATTCTACATTTGAAAATAGATTTACCAATGAGCTGGATTGAGCAGTCTATGTAAATGATTGGGTCTTATTGTTCTAACTGAATTTATTGTTTGGGTAATTTCCCCTCTGATGGGAAAGTTAATGTCCGTTATCGATCAGAGAGTGCTCCTAAATTTTTGAACGTGCTCCTACATTTTCTTTAATTAGGAGCACAAGTGCTCCTGAAGAAAAATGTTAGCGTAGAGCCCTGGACATTAAAATAATAACAAGGAAAAGGGCACTGGGACTCAAGGTGGATGTGAATGTGAATCTGAATGATCTGTGTGTTCACCACAACACTGCCTGCTGCACCGTGACTTGTCTGAGCAATTACACCTCGTCTTCTGTTAAAGCACCACATGCTGTGGAATGTCTAGGACATATTCCTCAATTTGAGGGAATATATATACAGGTTTGAGTGCTTAAATTATTTAACATAAAAGGTTTAGGAAGGTCAAAGAATTGAGCTCATCGAGCTGAACATTACTAAATTCACTGAGGAGATGAGATTTAAAATGGAGATAAGGTCTGTCTTCATTTGACAAAAAAGGGACACGATGTCCTTCTGTTAAAAAATATGTATATGACTCAGATCTCAACCTAAAAATGAGTTATTTCCAGTGTTTTGACTTAAAGGGATATAATAAAGCTGAAACAGCACATCAGTGCAGCAATGAGGCAGAAATCTAGGCCGAATCCCTGTTCTAAAAGTCATAAACTAACATTAGAGAACTACATTATACCATAATCTCATATAAAAGCCCTTTCTCACAGAGCTAATAAATACCCTGAGTTGCACTGGGCAAAACCAGGGTGCACATGCTTCATTAGAGCAGTGGAGAAGAGATGCGCTGATGTTTTCAGCAGAGATGAGGAGCATTCAGCTAAAGCTCAAGCAAGAGACCCAATGCTTCACACTGGGTGGAGGTTTCACTCTTTTGAAGACAATTTTGCTTAAAAGAAGAGGTCTGCATTGTTAAAGGAATAGTCCACCCAAAAATGAAAATTATCCCATGATTTACTCATCCTCAAGCCATACTAGGTGTATATGTCTATCTTCTTTCAAGCAAACACAATTGAAAATATATTTAAAAATGCATCCATCCATCCATCATAAAAAATAATCCATACAGCTCCAGGGGGTTAACCCCTATGGATTTCTCCCCCATTACCCACTAGAATGATAAAGCTTGGTATTTTTAAACACATCTCCGGTTGTGTTTGCCTGAAAGAAGATACACCTATGATATCTTATTAAGGATGAGTAAATCATGGAATAATTTTCATTTTTTGGTGAACTATCCCTTTAAGAGGCTAATTTTTGTCAAAACATGTTGCTGCATTTTAATGCACTATCATTAAAAGTTTGTGGTCAGTATTATGTTATTTATTTTTTTTAGTTGAAAATATTTATTCTGTTAGACATTGTAAAGTTACAAAATATTTCTATTTCAAATGCATTGTTCTTTTCAGTTTTCTTTTTAAATAATTCGGAAAAAGTGTAATACGTTTCCAAAAATACAACGGTTTTCAATATTAAGACTGAAAATGGACATCGCATGAATAAATTACGTTTCAAAATAAATAAAAACAGAAAACAGTAGTGTTTTAGAGTAATAACATTTTACAATATTACTGTTTTTACTGTAAATAGCCTAAAAGACTTTCCAAAGCTGACCCAAAACTGATGTATGATGGTATAAGGCGTCAAATTCTAAATGCCCCTATAATGCCTTTTTTTAAGGCTTCTAATATTGTTTTGGGAGTCTCCTACAACAGATTTACATGCATGCAAGATCAAAAAACACTTTAGTTTTCTCATAATATACTTACTTCTTACTATACTTGCTTTATCAAAATATACTTAATTTGACCTCAGTTCTCAATGATTTGTAAAAAATTTTTTTTTGAAGATTCAGCCTCTCCAAACCGCTCCTTTCCGTGAGGCTGCACTGCTCTGATGGGTCAGATGGCCCAATCCTTTGTGATTGGTCTACAGTGCACCAGAAATGAAATGCCCATTGCCAAAACTGAAAGACAGCTATCAATTTGCAAGGCATTGCATACAATGCATGGACAGAAAAGATGGGATCGATTTTACCATATCAATTTGAGCCTGGCGGTGAAAAATCTGCAGTTGTCGATCAATCAGAAACTGATTCCCAATCACAACTGGAGCAGGACGTAAGCGTCACCTTAGTTTGCGTTCTTTATAAGTCATGATGGCAGTGTAGGTGCACCTGTGGAACTGTATGAGAATGCCAAGCGAAGCTTTTTACTATTACCAAAGAAAAACGGCTGTATCATTGACATTACAGGGGGTGTTTACTGTTTACAGAGAGAATACTTCAACTAGTTAGCGCGGACTAGCGAGGACAGTGCGCGCATCTCTACATCCTATTACAATACAGATAGAGCTTCACTCTATTGTAAGAATAAAAACGCAAAGAAAAAATGTGTCGTGCTCCGTGTCCTTCATCATTTCTCCAAGTAATCAGACAGACAAGCTGCATTAAGTGACATTTTTAGACAATACTGGACCCAGTGTCAGTAAGTTAGTTGGCCAATCAGCAGAAGACATACAGATGAGGGTGTACACAATATATTACGTACAAAACTACATATTTTGAAAGATCACTAGAAAATAAAAACATCAATTATTAATCATACTTACAGGATGAGATTAAGAGGAGCAAGCTGGTCCAAATAAACCGGGCATTGATCCATCATTTGAGACCAAGAATCCTGTGTTGAACACTCACACTTGTTAGTAAAATGACAGGAACACAACAAAAGATTGGGATTGTACTGCTGTGCTATTGTTGACAAAAATTCATTTTAACCACTGATTCTTTGCAGCCTTGTCAGTCAGAAGCGAAAACAGGGCGGGTCAAGTTGAACATAGGCGGGAATTTTGTGACGTGTGGCCGTCACGGAAGTGAGACTGGAATTCCTGAGGAATCGTTTAGACTGTTCAGAGTCGTTTCCATTTTTTTTTTGAGAGACTATCGAGCACTTTTGACTTCACAAGTTTGCAGATGGTTTACGTTACACACCGCATGAAAGGTAATATTCAAAAATGCACAATAGGGGGCATTAGCTTAAAGTTTGTCCATACAAAGTGTGAAAATTAATATCAAATCAGTGAAAGTACAAGAAACTATTGTTGTAGTTTCTGTGTTTTGTTATTGTAGCATTGTGTAGTCACTATTGTTTTTGACGTGCCTCTAAGTGACAGAAAACTGTGCTGTAAAACGTCAAAGAAAGGAACTCGCCACCACC
Source organism: Opsariichthys bidens (assembly GCA_037194245.1). Lineage (NCBI taxonomy): Eukaryota > Metazoa > Chordata > Actinopteri > Cypriniformes > Xenocyprididae > Opsariichthys > Opsariichthys bidens. Next base: position 11,174,027 of record CM074287.1, on the reverse strand, counting down.
ATCGCCACATCCCTCAAAACCAGTCGGACAACAAGGCACTTTGCTCATTTTTATTTATCAGATTTAAATACAATGACAGGGTCTACCTCAGAAAGAAACAAATTCAAACACTGTTTCTGTATGGCGGGGAAGAGCAGGAAGAGAAGGAACTACCGTCAAGTACACCTCACAGGGGAGGCCCGGAGACGCTTGTAAAGGTGCTGGCAGCGGTTCTTTTGCCACAGAGAAAGAAAACACGTCCTACACAAATGCCCAGAAATGTCACTGAACACTCAGATCACATCAGAGAGAGAGACAAAAATACGTTCAGTAAGTTCACTTGGTTAGTTTTGATCTAACTTCAAAATATCCATATATATACTGAAATATAGAATCTGATGATTAAGTAGGCATTTTCTCAGCAAGCTTTTGAGTTCATGGTTTGCTCTGTGCATCCCCCTCATTTCTTTAAAAATCTTGCCCCAAAATATAGAAATCTGATTGGGCAGATCAGGTTTGCGATGATGGTGTTTGACAGCTGGTGATTGGCTAAAAATGTAAATGGAAAAGATGATTAGCTATCATGTCAAAATTTAAGATTTAGGTAAATACGTTGGTCCTATTTAAAGCAGTTACAAGTAGATTTCTCTGTAGCCTGCTTGCTTTAAAAAAAAAAAAAAAATGAAAATGATAAGAAACAAAGTCCTTGGGCAGAAGAGAGGATATGCACAGAGTGTTTTAAAAAAAAAAAAAAAAAAAAAAAAAAAAAGACAAATGTTCAACATTATAAAAAAAATAAAATAAGAGCATTCTGATGTTGAGTTTTTTTCCATAATTTTTGTGTTTTGTGTTCTCTGCAAACGCATCCCGTCTTCCACAAGGTCTTTGGAACAATGACTTAGCGGCGATACCCGAACTCATCTGCGTCATCATCACGGAAATCTCCATAACGCCAAATGTTGAGCTGCGAATAAAAGGCAAAATTTATGATTATTTTTCTGAAACACGAGTTAAAATATCTAACCGTACATGTTAGTGTTGAATTAAAATACTCTTGAAAGTACTCACTTACAAGTGCAATTTAATTCAGATTTTAAATGTGGTTTGGTTGCTTTCATTGTGGCTTTGCTGACATTAGATTGACAAATAAGTATTAAATTCACATTGTATGTACAATGTATGTAAAGCACCCCCCCCCCCCCCAACTGCAATCGTGCACATGCAAGAATTTTATTAACTGCAATATTGAAAGCATCATAGATCAGCAGAACTGTGCTGCTTTTGAATGGGCTTCTTCTGTATCAATAGACATAAAGGAATTGTGTTGAAAGGAAATATAAATATTTGAAACCCACCTTAAATTCGAAATAACTTCAATGAAACATTAATAAGCAGCAAAATGAGGCTTTAAGTCGTTTGACAGCACTGATTCACCATCATTAAATCCTGATAAGCATTTCTCTGAGGCGCAGATGGTCAGCGTGTAGACGGGATCATTAAAACACGAGCTGGTCTGTAACATTATCACACCTCAGTAATAACGAGGCGAGCGGTCGTTTACGGTCCTCTTTAACTCCGGTCCCTTCACATCCAGTGATGCGTGAAGGCTTTACACCCAACAAAATTCATCGCAGCCCTTCTATTTCACATCGGTTTTGAAACATAAACCAGCGAAACGTTTCATTTACGTGATGGTCGATGGTTTCGGCTTCAGAGATTCTTAGCGAAGATGGGAAATCGTTTTGTGTGGCATACAGAGGCTTTTCTCTTTTTTTCCCCTGCATTTCGGTGGTCGATGTGTGCGCGGCTGTTAACTCAGAGAAAATCACGGCTAATTAATGTCTATGATAATTAGCGCCATCGTTAGCAGGGACATCATCATCAAGCTCTTGGGTTGGCATGATTCTCTCTTCTGCTTGAATCTTGTTAAACAGCCATCAGTCTGTCATATGGAGCAATGTTTAAGCCAGAAGACTGTGTTTGACTGTGCTACAGGTAACAGAGCTCATGAGCCAAAACTGCAAAATGTTGTGAATGACCAATCAGAATCAAGTATTCCAGAGCAGTGTAATAAAGAGGAAAGAATTGTGGAAAGGATGTGAAGAATTTGCAGATGATCTTACCCTGGCGCTCTTGGCAGATTCCTGGCCGTTCAGATATTCCGTTACCTTTGAAAAAAAAAAAGTGCATTTAGACAGAGCAGGGCCTAATGTTATGTTCAACTCCTTTGACATACCCAAACATCATCATCAAACATCTTAAACATTAGATAAATTACACACGGGACGTTATGGAGGACAGAGATTGCTTTTTAAAAAAAAAAAAAAAGGCAGCCTTTTCCAAGATTGATGCTGTACTGAAACTACATCAGTCAATCACAGTAAGTGCATCTTGTTTAGAAGATGTTTTAACAGGCCCTCATCTTGTTGAGCTGTTCTCTGATAATAAGGGTGGCGGTCAGAGCCGCGTGCTTGTAGAGCGTGTATTCAATAAGTGAAAGCGTGGGTGGTTACAGCCACTAGACAGCCTGTGCGTCTCAAGCTTATTTTCCTGCGGCCCACAGGCACAGGCCTGTACAACACTAAAAATATTGACCGTTTCAGCCACAGCAAGCATTGAGAGTCACTGATTGAGTCACCGTTTCAGGTTCAGAGCAGTATCTGCAGTAACAATAATGTAACGATACACAAAGATGGCAGACAGCGTAATGTGTGCTCTTTTAGCAGCGTGCCTGTGCGCAAGGGCTGTCATTATTAAGAGGGGGTAAATTGGCTGGCTGAAGAGCAGATGAGTGCTTTAGGACACACGTGAAGAGAATGCGAGGTACATCTGGACTCTGCAGCTGCAGACAACGGAGAAAAGTGCAGCTAATGCAGCCTCCATCCATCAAGCTTCCCCACGACATGCAACACAGCATCTCGTGTGCCACCATCAGCAGTTTCACACACAGCAGAGGCCAAAACAGCCGTACTGCTTCAAAGACCCCAACATTAGAGCTGGTACAATCATATATGACAATTCGTCAACATATCACAGATGCACAGATATTAAAGAGTGCACCGAGTGTTATTGTGCATCTCTAATTAAAATATCCAATATCATTGTCCAATTATTAGTATTGTCTTGATGTATTTTGTGGTTGTCGGGGTGTGCAATATGATTGATTGCATACACATGATTTTGTGTGTATTTGACTGCTTAAGTGCAATAAGCTGCTAAAGGAGGAGACAGAATGCAATCATTAATCATCAGCGCTTCAAGGTTCTACGTCAGAACGCCGGCTCATTTTTGGCCGGCTCCTGTGTTAGCATGACGCATGTGCGTTGTGTTGTGTTGTGTTGCTCGCGTGAACTGTGTCTGGCGTTCTGACGCAGACCCCTGAAGCGCTGGACTGTTTTTTTTGTGCACAAGAAGTGTTCTTGTCACTTCACAACATTAAGGATTCACATGGACTATTTTAACAATGTCTTGTGACGTGCAAGACTAGCTGACTACACGGTACAGCTGCGACTGGTTAACACTGACAACAATATTCAAATGACTATAGTTTTAATATCACTTATGTCGAGCAGAGCACAGAGCGAGGCCGGTGGTGTGAGTTAAATGAATCGTTAAATGCACCAATCTCGCATGCCAGGAGCTCCGGAAGGATAAAAGGAGTAGTAACAACCGTAGAGGAAAGAGGACCAGGCCTGGGAAATTTAAGTTGTTTTGTATGCGGCAGTCGACCAAGATGCACCTGTCATTTACTTTCGTTTTATTTATTTTGTCAACAAAACCTCACGGGCTTTAATGTTTTATTACGATAATTTTGTGCCTTCCATCAGCAAATGGGGTAGCGGGTCGAAGGAGGATTTGATCGGCGAGATATGGAGCGCAGCAGTTTAGGGACTTTTTTCTTTTTGTCAATTTAAATTCTGTTCTACAAATTCACCATACATATTAATGGTCAATAATTCATTGAAAGCCATTTGTTTTCTGAAAAAAAACAACAACAAAAAAACTTTGCACTTGAAGATAGAATATTATGTGAGAATTTTATAATAATAATAAAAAACTTCTAAAGGGTTAAAGATCGAGCACGTCTGCATCTTTTCTCATACATACATACATACTTCTTTATGACCAATGCTGCAATAACTTAGATGGAAATACCATCCTAATCGTCATCATAACAGTCAGCTAAAAATACACACTTCTTTCCATGTGTGCAAGCCACCTCTTTAAGTCCTCGCTTCCATGAGTATGGGTGGTTGTTTTACCTCTCTGCAGACTGCCACTGAGGCTTTCGGTATGAAATGATGGGACAGTCATCAGATATGTGGTGTTCTTCGAAACACTCTATAATACCCAGTAATACAGGCAGCCTGAAAATCAAAGCGTTCACAGACACAGCTGCACAGCATTCGAAAAGAACAGTTTGGACTTTGATCATTTCAGTACAGAGATTAAACAACAGAAAGACGCAGGAGCTGAAATGGCTTCTCTGTCCTAGATCAAGCCTGTGTTCAATCCACAGGGCACAGGAATGAAATAGGGTTTTTAGGCAGCGATGCGTGTCATTCAGCATGTGTCCCGGCCTGTTTGTGTGGATGAGTGTGTGTTTGATACTAGAGCAGCAGAAAATTCCCCGCTCCAAGTTCAGCTAACTTCTACTGGTTAATGGGTTAATAGAGCTGTCCGGAGCGAGGCATGATAGGATATGACTGGACATGAGGTGGCCAATAAGTGCCTGATTGCAAGCCAACTTTGGTTGATCTGAAATAATAATGAAAGTTTTAGTTTGTTTTTAGCTTTTAAGATGGCGTATCAATTTAAAAATAATCCATCTTAAGTCATCTCTAGATTCGAACGGTTTATGAATGGAAGAAAAATGTGATCATCATCAAATCTTAAGAAATATGTCCGACTGGAGTAAGGTAAACTCATTGAGACCAATTAAATGAGAACATTAAAAAAAAAAAAAAAAAAAAAATGTTTAAAGAATAAAACAGGAGAGGAACAAATTTAAACCACTATTTTAAACCCCATATAACTTTATCATCTGTTTAACTCAATATTACCAGACTGTGAGAGAGTTTCATCAAGTCATCAATAGCACCACAGTCTGTAGAATATCTCCTGCTGAGATCAGACCACCGATTCATGCCTTAATTAACGTCTCCAAAGGAAGGTCATTACACCGCAACAACAGAAAGACCTACAAACTCTTTGTGAAATCATAAGTCCAAAATACCGGACGCTTAAGGAGAATCTCACAGAACAAACACATCGTCTGTATTCTATGAATGTAACCCTAATTGGTGTGTGATCTTGTAATTAGCTTGTAAAACTAATGAACGTGAAAAGGCACCAGTGTCACTGATGGTGCGCTACAGTAAGCTTAAGCTTAGTGCTGGTGTAGCATGAATGCATACAGCTCTGTTTCAAACCATATGAGCTGCCTTCTTGTGTGCTGTCTAAATAGGCAGCTGGCATTTTAAAGGGTTAGTTCACCCCAAAATGAAAAGTCTGTAATTTAGTCAAGTTGTTAGTTAACTGAACTGACCTCTGAGGCTCGAATTGAATAACTTGTTTGCTAGTTCGGTGTACATTGGCCGATAACAGGCACACGTCTCATCCAGTCTGCCAGGATGAAGAAGAAAACCAGAGAAGGGGAGACAGACTGACACACAAATAAGAAAAAGCAGTGTTTGACAAACAGAGGGAGGGAAATGACACATAGATTTCAGCAATCGATCCCGAGAACTGATGAAGCTCATGCACACTTATCGGCAGGCCGCGAGCAGGCGGAGAGAAAGAGAGCTGGGGGGCCTTATCTGACACACTCTCGTCCTCTCTCTCCCTGTCAGACAGACGTTCCCATATCTGACTCCGACTTTCACGGTGAACATTTTCTTTCCCTTTCTCGTTTGCCTTGTACGGATGTTCAAGGACTCGTTTCACTCTAGACCATAGTGAACGTGACGGACTGACTGACGTATGGACAAAGTAAAGATTTGCTGATAGCAGGAAGTCTGGTGTCAAGCAGATACCCTTCAGAAGCAGCGAGGTCGTAGGGAAAAATGATCACAGAGCACTGTTTAAAAAGGAATAGAATATCAAAAGACGGGTGGGACGGGACCGTGTATTACGAAGGCAGTGTAAATAATCGCTGTATATTAACAGTGTTTTAAATCACAGCTCATTTATGAAGGAATGAAAGGTTTGATCCACTGCTTTGTCTTTAATTCTGAAGATTATGATTTATCACACCTCTTTCACCGACATGCAAATACATGCAAATTTCTAAACTACATCCTCCTGCACACGGTGTGCGGCACTGAAGGCCAAACCAGCAGCAAGAAAAGATGGGGAAGGAGAGAGAGAAGGACAGAGAAAGAGTGTGTGAGTGGGAGAGATAATGAATGAGAAAATGAATGAAGGAGAGAGAGAGATTAGAGAATCTTTATGAAAAAGCCAAGGGTGAAAGCTGAAGTAGACAGAAGACAAGTGGCATGGCGCCACCACACTATACTAAAGTGCCAGTGCGGTCCTAAAACCGCCAGTCTCGTGCCAGCCTGACAGTGTTCACGATGTGGCATTCACTGCTGATGGACCGTAATAACAGTGTTATAAGATGGTTATTAAACAAATGAACTTCCAAGTGTTTTAATGGCAAGAAAAAGTGGAGAGGATTTTGTTTTTGAAATCTTCAGATGACAAAACGCTTCATTAAAAGTGTGTAATTGACTACCATCACAGAATGAAATGGCAAAAATAATGATCAGGTCTCTGAACACTATCTGTCCATTGGTCAGTCAAACAGATCTGCCTCGTGTGATTGTGCCAATGTTGCCGTGTTGTGCTGGTCAGGAAGCTCAAACACTTTTCAGGAGATAATCAACCTAAAAAATGTCTCATAGCTGGCTATAGGAGAAGAGAAAGTATTTACTTTACACAATTCACCTGGGCACATCTTAAAACTACTGGAGGTTTGGGCATTGCTTCTCAAATATATTGAGCTGTATTGTTGAACTAACGCATACATGTACAGTAGACACGCCTGAGCGCTAGTGTTTCAGAACTACGCGAGAGTGTGAAATGGGAGAAGTGAAGTCAGACAGCTCCTCAAACAACCTGTTAGCGCAATAAAAAAATAAAGCGCGAGGGAGTGAGAGGAGGGGACGAGTGAACCAGAACAGCAGTGTTCCTATGGGAACAGGGAAACGGTGGAACTGACGTGACTGTCACAAACACCCTCCATATGGTTAGAGTCAACAAACCACTACAGACAGTCAAGTTCATAACAAGCAGGCTGCTTGAAGAACAAACCGGTGTGGTTTGATCGAAGAGCAATAGCAAAAATAACGACAGGGGGGCAGGAAGTCATGGGATAAATATTTTTATTTTATAGTGAAATGTTAGAATGTTTTAGGAACGTTTCTTATTTTAATATATTTAGTAGGTAAAAATTATATGATAATGTTTTTGATGACGATAATGTTATTTTACAGTCATATCGATATTTTTAGGCAGAGAAAGAAACCTGGAGCTTTTTTTTTTTTTAAATAATAAAATAAAAAATAAACAAAACCTAAACATTATAAATTGCAATGACACATTTTGCATCAGAAAAAGCAAACTTTTTTTAAATGATTATTTTCAGATTTGTTTTTACAGTAACTTACAATAGCAACATTTCTTATTTTGATGTTTTTAATTGTTATTATTTATTATTTCATAGCCATATTAATATATAATTACATAATTTTACACAGCAAAAACAAGCACATCAAATCTGGACCAAGCAGCATTTTAAGCACAATTTTGATAAAAAAAAATATTCAACAAATCATGTCCTAGGAAAAATTCATAGCACAAAGTAAAAACGGCGTTAAAATAAAGAGATCTAAATGCTCCAACTATTTAATTGAGTCTTCTAAGGCAGTGTTTCCCAACCCTGTTCCTGGAGGCCCACCAATGTAACATTTTCAAACTCTTTCTGATCAAACACACCTGATTCAACTCATCAGCTCATTAGTAGAGACTTGAAGACCAGAAATATGTAGGTCAGATAAGGGAGACATCCAAAATGTGCACAGCTGGAGTGCCTCCAAGAACAGGGCTGGGAAACACTGTGTGAGCAGCAGTGTGTGTGTATACACTGACACAAATGAATGCAGTTTTAAAAAACACTCAAGTAATGGCACAAGTATTAGATAATAGCAAAGGACAAAGAAAGGAAGTGAGTGCGATAAAGAGAGGATAACAAGGGGAGAATGAATGGTCAGTGCTTCGTAGTTATACAAAATGGCTGCCGTCAGAGGCCCTGCTGTGAAACAGCGAGATGCATTTCAGGGGACATAGATTATGAAATAACCCAGACTGAGCTAATGCTGCCTCCGCCTCTAACTAGCTGATACTGTTCGGGTTCTATTATATAGATCTACTCACCATTTTCTGGAGGTGCTTCTCTTTCCGTACGTCCACCATGACTAGGCCTTCTTTCACGAGACCCAGACCCACATCATCTTTAGAGTCAGCAAACTGCAGCGTGACGTGCGGGCAGACGACTCCGCTGTACTCCACATTTAGCAGACACTGAGTGTTCTGAATGTCCCTGACCAGACTGTCCACCGCGTCGGCCCGTGCGTCTTCCTGTGGGTGGGGTAATTATAAGAGCATGTCACATATCCATCCATCCCAAACCAGGTTTCATTTCTACAAACTGCCCTCAACACACACGCTTACAATTACACACACTACTACACAAGCTATTGATAGACACTCCAAGGTCCTCAGTGTGTGCTATGAGCCAATCAGACACCATCGCTCAAACTCTCCAGCTCCAGAGTTGCTCATTCATCACACTTACACACAAAAACACACACAAGCACCGCGATGATAAATGTAGATTTGCGAACAAAAAACAGATCAAAATACCTCCACACCAACACAATGTTTTACAAATGTTCGATGCACAAGGTGAGAGATACAGATCTGATCTTTTTCACTCTCATTCACACACACACACACACACACAGAGAGTTTGCTCTTGTGAGCCAACTCAGTCTCCATGGCAACCTTAGAGCATGTTCCCCTTGGGGGGAGTTATGGTGGGGGTACGAGATTCAGAGGCCATCCAGAGAGAAACAAGAGAAAGAGACAGAGATAGAGAGAACAATGCGCCTACCTCAATGATCACAAAACAACAGCAGTATTAACAGGGCAGGTGGCATGATGCCACACCTACACACACAAACGCACACACACAAACAGACACGGAAAACGTTCCCTTGTATGCATTTTGTCACACAATTTCACAACAAGTAACTAGGCATGAAGGCTTCATTTGGGATATTACCATTCTGCTTCCAACAAAGAACACTAAATACAACCTACTTTAAAAGTACTAAAACGCAACAAGGTTAAGGTAAGTCACATGACGTCATTACATTCATATTTAATGAATCAAGTATCAATTATAGAATCAATTATAAAGCATGTTAATATAATATATATATATATATATATAAAATGTTCAAAGTTATATTTACAATATATATTTTGTAGACATACAGTTTCATTGTGTAAGATTTATTCATATATTATTTCATTAACAAGTTATTAAATAAATAGCAGCTCGCTTCTGGTTTATTTTGCATTGTGGAATACAATACCCCACACAGTCTAGTGTCGTATAGCTATTCTGTGTGGAAAGTTTGCATACTTTGCAGAATATTCCAAACATCCAAAAGAGCTACACGAGCATGACGTGACTCCTAATTCCGCTCTTTTATAACCTGGATGTGACTCTGGCTTTTGCGTGCACTCTCTGTGTCCTGTTTGAAGGTCATGGTGTATGATGAATCACATGGGAATGTGTGTATGGACGTTTTAGTACGATGACTTACATCCTGTGGGACCTGAATGAAGGCAAACGCGTACTCTGTGGCCTGTGGAGGAAGCGTACGCGTGCTGAAGGCTGGAGGAAGGGGTGCAAGACGTGTGGAGGATAATGTCTCTCTCTGAAACGACAAGAGAGAGAGATTGTCACATTGTTGTGTTATAAAACAGACTTCATACCTCTTTCATACACCGACTGCATGTACAAGGTCCTCATTAAATGGAGGAGGTGTGAGTACAGCACAGCAGATAAAAGCAAAGTCAAGGATAACTCTTTACTCCTCCACATGCCACACTCAAAGCCAGCAACACAATACGAGTGAGACACTCTCTCTCTCCACTGGGTCGCAGTTGAGCGCTCTGGTCATGTGTCTTCACTACAGAACATGTGAACACAGCAGAGGCCGTTTAGCACAGAGACTCCACAAAGGCTTGAGAATAAGAAACACAGACCGAGAGAGAGACTAGAAGAGTGACAAACAGATAGAAGTACAAAGCAAAAAGACTGGCTTGTTCTGTACATACATCATGAATGCAGTGAACAGAAGTATTTGACCACAGATTTTAAGATCTGCTACTTTCTCTGAATTTTGTCACGATTGTAAGACTGTTAAATGAAATATCACAAACCAAAGAACGATAAAGCCATGGACTTTTGATGGGGCGTAAGATCTGAAAGACACCGAGCAGAGATGGATAAACAATGATATCAGATTCAGCACAATGCTCTTGCACCAAGGGTTAAAATATGCAGCAGGTGGGCAAAGAGAGAAGAAAGAGGTAGACAGTCTGTGAAAAGAGAAGGAGGAAGGGAAAGGGAATATAGAGATGTGAGAGAAGGCCTGCTGTGTGAAAAATGTTTAATCACATGACCACCTGCATCTTTTCTTTTGTGCTGGCCTGGAGCTTTCCGCCCTGGGCATAGAAACAGCGAAGCATGCTGGGTACTGCATTCTTTTAAAATTACTAACATCATTTCCTTGCAAAAACACATTTATTCTGCATTTTAGCCTAATGCAGCTGTGATGGTATGGAGAGGAATTTTGACTGATGGATTCAGTGCTGGCTTTTGAAAGCACATGCAGTATTTTAAACACAATTCAGAACATTCATCCGTCAGCACCTTTTTTTCTACACTCAGGAGATGCTGCGCTACATCCAGATTACGTATCAACCCTCCTGCAAGCTGATACTCACGTTTCCGTAGTCGATGTAAAACACGTGAACCTTTGCTGGAGATTCAACTCTCTCAATGCGTGCTCTGTACCTACAGAAAGAGAGAGATACAGGATAAAGTGTCAATTTCACTCACTGATCAGAGGAAAGGAAAAGAAAAGATTCAGCAGTTCAATCCAAAAGCACTGGACATCTTAATGAAAAAGTCGGCCACCAAATGGCACTTTGGTATCCGTGTTTCCACTGGCTTCAAACTGCTTTATTTCATGGAAATGGCTGAAAGGGCCTACACTGCAGCGCACCAGTTTTCCAGCATTTTGTTTATGGAAAAGAGGAGTATAAGTGATGTGAAAACCGTTTTTTGTGCCACTATCTGTACACTACAGGCTGATCTTATATGGGTCAGTAAAGAGAGTTGATCTTATATTCATAACCTCACGCTCTGAAAGCACAAGAAGCCTCTCATATTCAGAAAGAGCGGTTCAAAGCTCTGCGTGACACCTCAAACAAAAGAGAAGCCAAAGAAGAGTTTCCATTCTCATCAAATCAACTTGAGACATTCCGAACCACTCGAGACCCCCTGCTCACTCCAACCCATCTACTAACAGCGCCTGATTCAGGGATCCGTGCTCTTTCTGTTGGCTGCAGACTGAATTGTCTCCTCCTTCCCTGCATATCACAGACTTAATGAGCTCTTACTCCACAGAATGACAATCCTGACGCGTCGTGGGAAAACACAGCCCCCAACGCCGACTGGGATGTAGAGAAAGTGCCTGTTGGCAACATTCAGAGAACCCTGAAATTGACAGAACCCGCTTCTCAGAGGCACTGAACAATAAAGAACACTTGTAAACGATTAAAGGAGAAATTTTAGGAATTTAGTTGGGTGGAGTTCAAATGAGATTTTAAAAGAGCAAGACGACATCAACAAAAACACCAGCAGATGCTTGAATAATGAGTCGCCCCCACTGAGGATGCAGCCTGTTCAGAGTCTACAAGAGGACAATAGAAGCTTCCAGACTCCCTGACGGACAAAGAATTCATTAGAGCAGTTCAAGGTCCTGCAATCTAGGGCAGATTATACTCATAACCAACAGATGGTTTACTAAAAAATGATTTCAACAACGAATATGAGGATAAAGCAATCCCTGGAAAGATAAGTTTGCCGAGCAATGGTGCCTTTCTGCTTTTAATTTTTATTCACCAAAGTTATCTTCTTAGAAACTAAGGATACGCAGTTATCTATGTACTAAATACTATCCCAATATTAGAGATTTTGTCCTTTAACATTTTATTTTATAATGCAATTTGACTTGTATAACAATTACTGTTATCTAACGCTTGCTTAAAGTTAATCAATAAAATCACCAAAAAGTAATAAAACTGTCAAATATAATCTTTAGCAAATATCCATATTTCATACTGTGCCTCATACTGTGATGCCTAAAACTCACCCATATTAAAAATTATTATTTAAATGCCATAACAAAAATCATTTTCAGCCAGAATTTTTTTTTTTTTGCCAGAATTTCAATACAAGTAAATTCCTACTTGAAACATCAAATCACCTGCACCAACGTGCCACATCAGCAAGATGACTTACCGTTACCTCTCAAAACCAGACAAGAACATCCAGCACAGCAGCTCTGACAAATATTTTATTACATTTACTTATTAAAAGAAATTAATAAATGAAAAGGTCTTTGGTTTAAACCAGGAAACTCAGCTTTTATAGCAGAAGCCATTAGGAGACTCACCATTCTCCGTCAGCAAACTTTGCGATGCAAAATTCCCCTCTGCGCGGGGCAAAGGATCCTTCCACCGGAGGCTGGGCGGCAATCTCTCCTCGCATGCTCTCCATCAGGTTCTCCAGCTTAGTACCTGCGGAGATGAGGACGAAAAAAGGTGAACATCTTTGTGCAAAGTATCACACCTCTTGCACTTGTGTGACTTGATTCTCTCCGTGTTCAAAGACCAAGAATCATCCCGATGAAGTGATGGTATGATTTATAGAATAATGGGCCGATTTTATGAGGAAACGACGAAGTGACTGGCCTCTGCCAACACCGTTTTATCAACAAAAGAGCCCTGATTGCCCTGGAGAGGAAGATCATAATATTATACTTGTTTAGCCAAACATTCATTTGTTGTCAACCAATGCCCAATGAGTTTTTGCTGGGCCTGGGGTCTGTTGCAAATCGGAAATAATATAAGACCCACAAATCCTCGCCTCTCTAGAGCACTAGAACCCGCTTAAGAGGGGACGTGTGACCTACGCAAGCTTTCAAATCAACCAAAGGCCAGTAAGTTTTTAATATCAAAATGGCTTGAAAGACCTTTTTAATGAGAAAGTCCACTACAGATATTTACGTTTTTTCAGCCAGACTCTTGCAGCTGTTCATTCATTTCTCCCAACAACAGAGCAATCAGTACGATCGCTGAGGTGTGGGGTTTGCTTGGGTACGGAAATATGACGAAATGGCCCCACAGTCAGGCATGAATAATGTCGTAAGTGTGCAAAGCGGAGAGGGGGAGGGAAAAAAAAAAAAAAAAAAAAAAAAAAAAAAAAACGGGAGCAGTAATGTGCGACAAACACCAAACATCCCTCCAGGAAAGCTGTTAAAATAAGCCAACTAATGGGCCTGTCTTAAGCTGCTCATTTTCGCCCCCCTCCTCCGACGTCACTGGGGCTATTATGAAAAAGGTTTGCAAGCATCAGAATATTTACATGTATTAAAAGACGAGGATAAAGAGGGCTGAGAGAGTGTTTAAAACGTAGCGTAACTCTACATTCAAGCAGCCTAAAGCCTGCATGCGGCTAATTAGCATGATGCCAACTCAAACAGAGCAACGCTAGCGTGTGAACGTATGTTTGTGTACGTGTGAGAGGCACAATGGGGTATTTAATGGCAGATTTCCAAAAAGGGGTGCGGCTTAAGTTCTCCATTTTATTGGCTAGCCCACCCGCATCCAGCCTGTTAAACGGTTAATTAGCACATGTGGAAAGACACACGCAAGCCACTCAGCTGATCCTCGCACAGTAGAGATATTAGAGACGTTTTGAGGAGGCAGCAGTTTTTGAGAAGTGAAGGGGGGAGAACACGGCTGTGTGACTGTGTGTAGAGTAGCGTGTCAGATGACAGCTGAACGTGCAGCCTTGATTTATTAAACTAATTTAAAAAGTTTTGCATTTTCTTCTCAGGCAGCAGGGCAGCGAGAGTGTGTTCCCCGGCTTCGTTCATCCATGCCCCACTTCCAGCCCTGCGAGAGCTCGCTAAATAATAAATAAGGAGGGGGGGTGTCCTCCGTACGCGTTATAAAGGTTTAATGGAGGCAGCGCGTTTAACCCAATTAATCCAAGGAGCACTCAATTAGAACGCATGGACCGGGCAGAGAAAAGTCTCTATTATAGACAATGGGTGCTAATTAAAATTAATGCACTGGCTTATAATACATGTCAAAGAATACAAAACTCTCTCCAAACACTGTTGAAGGAATCGAAAACGGTTAGAGATGTCAAATTTCATCCTTTATCTGGTGACAAAACATAACTAATGATGTTTGAGGAGGTCACCATTAGAATGTGGCGAATACGATTAAAACTACAGAAGGTGGAAAGGCTTTCAGTAATTAATTTATGTTTGGGCTCAAACATTCATCTCTCAAAACTATTATTTGGCTTCAAAAGACTCAAATTCACGGGTTTTCGTCATACACGAGGGAGAATTAATTTATGGGTGAGCTATACTTTTATTTCACAACATTCATAAAAAGACTGATGCGTACAATTAATATTTTGATAATTTTCCAGGGTTTATTATAAGTGATTTATCCATGCACATCTTTTATTTGTGATCTTTAAAATCAAAAGCATTAACTTTCCTCGTCGTCATGACAAATTTTCTCTGACGACGTGTGCAAAACGACAACAATCCAACGAGCCTGCCCCAATTTTTTTTTTTTTTTTTTATTCAAGAAGCGGTTTCATTCAGATATACTTCACAATAGGGAAGGAAAGATTTCATGCTGACTAAGTAGTACTGTGAGAGTACCATAGTACAGTTGTAGTCACTGATGGTAACACCACAGTACTTGAGATATACATGTAGCAAGGAATTTATATGTTATATTCTTCAGATAACAGGGAAACGCACTAATACCATGATACTTCTATGTTAATCGGCAACTAATAGAACTAGAGGGAGACTTAAAAAGAAAGTAATTTGTGTTTTTGATATAAAAGCACGCTAACAAGACCTGCAGTGTTCCATATGGTGCGGGTTCAGGTGTTCAGCCCTGCTTACGTTCCCTGTATGCTTCATTACATCCTCCTTAGCTGATATACTGGAGGATATAATGAAGGATTCAGCTTTAATTACGATGGGGTCGTGTTCTCTAGTGCCTACTGTAAATCTGCAACACTCCCCTGACTCTGTGTGTGTGAGAAATTTCAGTGCATCGTGCTTTGCACACAGCTAGCTCGTGGTCAGCGTGTGCTGTTAATTAGCACAGGCTGAACGTGTCTACGGATTTGAACTCGCCTCCTGCTCTGATGAGGGACGAGTGAGCGTTATAGAGGACATGAGGTGGGAGCTCACAGATGAGCCCGAGAACGTCAACCACAGATGAAATGTTTTCCATTCAGATAACAGCGAGCAAGACCGTCAAGGACTCTTAGCTAATGTAAATGTTTAATCTCCAAAGTCAAAGGTTCTCTGCATGAAAAACGCCTCTCTTTCTCACACACACTGGCTAAATTTTTGCATTATCAAATGACTTCTCATTTACGACATATTCCCCAATTTACATTTTACATTCACTCAAAAGCGACATTCAAAGACATTTCATCAGTTCATGAATTCTGTGGGAATCAAAGCCATGACCTTGACTTTGGTAGCGCCATGTTCTACTGGAACAATACTAATATTAATTTAATATTGTATTTTATTGTGAGTAGTAAAGTTTAATAATGACATATTTCTACATACAAATATTACAGAATTTCTTCACATTTCCATTTTCACCAAGAGTCACTTGTTAGGCAGATGAAAGACTCACAGGTTAAGCTGTGAATATTTACAACAATGTATTACAAATGCGAGAATTCTGGTTCATTTTAAAGGTCTCCATCTCAGTTACTCTATATGTGGATGATTCACTCCTCACATATGACACATCATCTTGACATTACAAGCTGAGGGATGAGCACTGCTTGTACACACTTGGCATAGCCGCAAAAAGCACTATAAATAACCCACACCTGTGTTTATTTGTATTGGAAAGATGAATATACCATAATGGGTCAAACACTTCCCCGCCTACCTCACGTTACCCACAATCCAACCAAGTGGGCTCAAACTCATTGTTCATTGCTTCTCTGCATCCCATAATTAATCGTGTTTGCTAAGGCAAGCTTCTGTATTATTATGGCTCATACTCTGGGTTAGAGATTTGAAATACATTAAGTAACTCGTCCCACGTTGTTTATGCTACATCCTAATGGCTTGATAAGAGGCGTGCTATTATTTTTCTCAGTGATCAGACTTCCGATTTTCGCCTAGCAGACGAAATGGAATAAACAATCTCTCTTTGACTTGACTTTGACTTCCTTTGACTAAAGCAGCTTCCTAGCCATGCAAGAAGCTCCCATGCAACCACAACGTACTAAAAAGCACTCAGAACACCTTAGCAACGTCACAGAAATGCCCTCACAATTCCTTCTTAAAATGTAATTATATGTGCTGCCACGGCAGTAGCTGAGAGCAAATCATATGCAAATGCACAGAAGAATGATTAGACCTAATATCAACGTTATTGAGATATTATTCCATCAAACGATTCCCAGAGGGAACAAGACTAAAGAAATGAGACAATACTAATACTGATGTCTCCAAATCACATTAAACAGAAATTCAGCCACAATTCCAATGCATAAATACAGCGTGTTGTGTGAATCTCACAAAATCCGCAAACAACCTCAGCTCAAGAAAAAAGTGACATATTTGATGACTATTAAGACTAATGTCATTATTTTCCTCTCAAATCCTCAATACTGTTCAGCAAAAACAACCACAGCGTCATTACTTTACTAAGAAAAAACAAACAAACCAAAAAACAATAGATTATCGTAAAAATGATATTACAATGACTTGGGAGGAAGTCAATTGAGCAAAAATATAACGAATATGACGAGACGCGTTCAGCATTTCTAAATTATGTAATGACCAAATATGACACATTGAGAGAGTGTGTATGACAGTAAAAATTGTGAGAACATTTGTCTGTTATAATCAGCTTTATTTTTTTACATTTGACCACAAGTATAAGGAATGCCACCCACAGGGAGCTCTAAAGAAAGAAACAAGCACACACTTGCCAAAGAGCCAATGATCAACCCTCTCTGAAAGCCATTTGCAGTAACGTCTTTATCTCTTTCAAACAGTGATGTTCATTCTCCCTTTTCCTTCCTCTCCAGGTAAAAGCGGCAGCCCACGCCGAGCTTAAGGACAAAGCCACATTTCACACTGACACTGGGGCGGCACGTGGTGACGTGGGCTGGCCCACCTGTCCGCTCGTCTCATTAAACATTCATTGGCGGGTGGATGGGGTCCGTTCTGCAAGGATAAGGGTAGTATTAAAGAATTTCACCTCCCCTCCCGGGGTTCGTGATTGACTCCGAGCGGGAGACAGGGCGGGAATGAGGAGAAAGGCAGATGGAACGACCAAGAAAAAAATTCACCCACTGCTCATCTACAGGCTCCTCCAGCTGCTTATAGTATTACATTAGGGAAAACAAACAGAGGCAGAGATACTAAAAGCTTCTGTTCAGCGTTGCGACTAGAAAAAAACACGACAAACACACGTACATACACACGGACGCACATAAAGAGGGATATAGACAAAACAATCCCAGGGTTGTGCACAATGTACCCCATTTACAGAAGGCACAGTGGTTTCACAGCAATCAGTGCCCGGTGCTAAATTACAGCTCTGTGATTTCAAAGCCTTTGTGAAGAAAGGGCAGGGCAGCATCTGTGTCTTACCTCCCATCGCACAGGCAGTGGGTGAGACCCTGACTCTGTGTTTGATTGCAAGTTTACAAATATACCCATAGAGCTCTACAGTGCTCCAGGCAACTTTTTGGTTTCTGCCTCTTTAAAAGTGGCCATGGTAAAGAGGCCATTTTGTTACCTGCTTCATAATCTTGTAAAGCTTCAATAATCCTCAATAATGCTTCATTAAGCCAAAAGACTTTGAGAAAACCTGGCTTTAAATGCAGCATTATTGTAAGAAAAAAAAAAATGCATTTCAGTAAATTAAAAAAAACCAAACAAAAAACTGCCTGACACATGGCGCCAATAAGAATTATGTGGGGAAATTGCACTTCATTTTTATGATTATTTTGATATTATTTTGAAACAATTTAAAGAATAAATTAGTAAGTACAATAATATTGAACTGTAAAATATTGTACGAAACAAAAAAATACATTTCCTAATTAATAATTTTACAAATTAGCATTAGGAAAACAAAAAATCTTGGAACCAAAGTCAGGAATATGACAGACACAGATATACATACCTAAAGCCTCTCATAAATCTACAGAGCAGGGTTTATCCCTGACAAACAGGAGATGTTCAGACTACACTCGATTGCTAATCAAGAGTGCTTCACACTGCGGCTCACACCTCCACGCCTACAGACTCCCCTCCAGTGCTGAAATCAATACAAAGTACCAGCGTTCACCCCCCTTAATTAAATCAATATCAAAGCATCGTTTCCAGTCACTCCACTTGTGAAGCGCAACCAACGAAAAAGAAGGATGGCTTTGCAGAGGAACAGTAAGGTAATAAATGGAACCAGAAAGTGGTGGATGTTTCTGGGAACAGGGAGTACAAATTAAAGTGAGACAGGAAAACCCCCCCCCCCCCCCAAAAAAAAAAAAAAACAACTCCCACCACCTCCACCAGGCAAGTGGGCTGCATTTCATTAGGTGTAAAACAGCTGTTGCATGTAGGGGTGAGTGGTGGTGGATGTGTATAAACTGGCACCTGGTAAGGGAACCACTCCAGTCATTAAACTCTGTGCCAGAGACAGCCTCCCTACCCTCACCAGCCAAATCAATACCACCACTGCCCAAGACACTCATGACCGAGAATTATCAAACAGATGTACAGTATTACACCGTCTGCTGGTTACAGGCAAGGATTTAACCAAA
Source organism: Opsariichthys bidens (assembly GCA_037194245.1). Classification (NCBI taxonomy): domain Eukaryota; kingdom Metazoa; phylum Chordata; class Actinopteri; order Cypriniformes; family Xenocyprididae; genus Opsariichthys; species Opsariichthys bidens. The sequence continues at coordinate 11,154,766 of CM074287.1, read as the reverse complement.
GGAAGGCTGGGGGGATGGACCAAAGGTAATTTATGAAAAAAAAAAGAAAAAAAAAAAAAGGGCCAAATTTAAAGGGTTTCTCTCAACCAATATTAATATTCATTTTTTAAAAAAAAAAAGGTTACTGTGGTAATTTTATACTTTCTTACTATGTATTAAATATCTTTAAAATAAAAAATATATATGTGGAAAAATCTACCAAACTATTTTAATGTTATGCGGTAATTTTTTTCTCTCTCTCTTTTTTTTTTAAATATAAAAAAATCTTAATGTTTAAATTTAGGGTAGGTTTTTTTTTTTTTTTTTTTTTTTTAATCTTTCTCTAAACTTTTTTGAAAAATAACAATTGTCAAATTCCCTGGTATTCACAGATTCTTAATGACAGATCAAGTGCAGGGGGGGGGGGGGGGGGGGGGATAAAGAAAAACAGGAGACAAACCTGACATAATTATACTAACTTCAAACTGACACATAATTATACTCCCAAATATCTACATGAGGTGACAAACCCATCTCTGTTATGAATTAGCTAAAGACAAAAATCTGTTGGCGACGTGGTTGCTGATGCTAATGCCAAATCTAATCTGTCAGTGCGGGTAACTGAAAGTGTTCATTACTTTACTGAGGTTTCAGTTACACAACTACATAGCACCCCCACCCTAGAGAGAAATTACACACGGCCTCTGGAGATACACACACAAACGTTCCTTTGCCCAAGGAATTTCGTTTCACTACTGATCCCACACTTTGAGTAATTAAATCTAACTAATTAAAGAACACAGAGAAAAGGAAAAGAATTGATAGAGACAGAGAGAGACAGCGCGCGCAAGCTTTTCCCTGCTCCGCATGGGGTGCTGGAAACCGGAGATGTTATCGGGGCGATTTGTGGGTGTTTAGAGTCTTTTAAATGAAGTCGTGAGCTGAGATCATCACGGCGTCAAGCCATGCATTAACTGCAGACTGCGCAGTGCTCATAAGAGATGGCAGCTTCAGCCCCGTGATACCACAAAATCAATCAGAGCTGTTTATTTTCAGTCAACACATCTCTGTATAACAGCCCGAGTTTGATTCACAGGGAAAAATAACTACGCGGAGGTTACAGAAATGGTCAGGTTTAGGGTCAAAACATGATTTGATTACTATTTACACTAAAATAATGACAGTGGCTAAACACACATTGCAGACGTGCTCAGATTGCATTACAGAGTGACATGCTGCAATACTCCACACTTCTCTAGAGATGCCTTGAAACATGGATGGAGAGTTAAGCTGGAGGAAATAGCTGTGCATTTATTGGCATTGACTACCAGTTCAATGATGACAAAGTGGATCTGTGAACTGAATTTGTAAAAACAACTACAAAGGAGTCAAAATTGAATCTGAATTCTTTTAAAAAATGAAGTCGACAGCCACTATGGTAAGTGGCAGCTATTATTCGATTATATTCTCTGGTGTCAACTAGCAGCGAAAAACTGAAAGCAAAATTACCATGAATGACTACAGAAAAATTAGTTTAAGAACAAGGTCATCAAAGTCACAATGATGCGATGACGACTGTCCTGCTCCTGTCTAAGCTTATTAATGTGATCTGGATGAAAAAAGTGGTAGTTTCATATAACTGTTTTCCTCTTTAAAGCTTAAGTGTTTAATGTTAAAGTGCCACAGAGCTTCTGTTTTTTTAAAGTGGCAAAAAAAATTCTAAACAGACATTAGTGCAAATTACAGTTTGTTCCACCAAGTGGCATTTAGTCTCCCCCGAGGTAGCCTCCTTTAATACACTAAGCAGTAAACAGAATGCACTCTAGCATTGGTCATTTCTTAAAAGTTTTTGTAGGGCTGATAAAAAAAAAAACAAAAAAAAAAAAAAACAGAAAAGAGATTAGCTTTTGCACTCCTGCAGTCCTTTTCTGCCTAGCTCCGGTGAATGGCACATCTGGATGATGTCGTCGTCGTCGTGCTTTTGTAAAAAAAAAAATAAAATAAAAAAAACAACAACAACCAGGATGCGGCATTCTGCTGTGCCGGTTTCCTTTCCGCATGGAGCGTTTCTCAAAAATGAGCCGAAACTCCGCCTATAGGCTAGTGGCAGGCTCTTGCGTGCCATCTGAAGTTGTTTTGGACGTCTAGATAGTCTTTTCTTCTACTGCTTTTTTCCCCGGCGGATGGCAGTAGCGCACGTGCCCCCTTCTGGATTGGAGTGTGGATCGTCTGAACTGTGACGGTTCGGGGCGAATATTTACAACACTGCACCTGTACTTACTGTACGTTATAGCCCTGAGATACACACAGTATTTTCATAAGATATCTCACAATAATAACTTTTTTAATTTTATTAGGATTTTGATATGAAACTCCAACGCTTCTTTCAGCAAGACCACCATAAATGAAGAAAGTGGAATTATTACATGTGAAATTTGTAGACATAAAAAGTTATGTCATAATCAAAAGGCTCGTCTTCAAAGTGTTTATGAAAATCGTGCCTGGCTTGTTTGAATTTTCCTGTCTTTCTGAAGTTGCTGTGAGAAACCGGTAATGAAATTGCAAAGCGACTGGCTTGTAGGTTTTTATAGGGCTCCGCTTTGAAGTGCTCTACAAGGAATGAGACCTCCTTAACGCAGTTTGGAGAGAGTGTGAGAGAAAGAGGAATGACTTTCAGCTGAAAATAACAATCCTGTTTCTCTAACGAGCACATCTCTCTCTTTCTCGCTCTCCTTCTCCCTCTTTTTTTTTTCTCTCTCTCTTTCTCTCTACCCCCCCCCCCCCATCCAATCCTCTCAGTGGAAAACATTGGCCAATTAAACAAAGGAAAAGATGCATACTTGCTGGTTCATCTGACAAAAACAAAAAAACACAAGCCCTTAAAAAAAAAAATCCAAAACATTGCAAAGCTGCAAACATACTGCATATTCAGCTCAGCGTTTTTCCTTATCTTCTCGCACTACTTCCTCACCTATTTCCTGCTTTCTATCTCCTGTCTCCCTTCATTTTTTTGCACTATATTTGGTGTGACCTGCTTTTCTCCTGCAGCTAACCAGATAACCTGAATAATTACTTCACAAAGAACTGAGTGAGTGAGTGTGTGTGTGTGTGTGTGACTTGCTGCTGGTATTCATTTGGTATGATGGTTACAAGACATGGCACAACAGTCTTCGCTTCCTCTCAGGGCAACCTGCAGGGGTTAAAGGTCATCTGAGGAACTAAAGTGATAAATTGACGGGGGTACAGAATCTCACTCTTTTCTCACTTCTTTTCTCTTTTTTCACCTGCAGGTTTCTGAGATATTTGAGTTATTTGAAGCCAAACACCACACTAAAAGCAAAGGGATTGTAAGACTACTGGCAACCACAGCCACAGATCTATTATAAATTCACGCAAATTAATTTGCGAATTAAGACGCATTAAGAGACAATGAAAGTCAATTTTATGGTTCTGCCAATGAAGTCTGCCACTGGAACATGTAGAGAGACCCTAATTATGCAACAAACAACAGTGTGGGTTGCGTAATTAAGCTATTTCTACTGATTTTAGTGAGTGAGTGTGTGTGTGCACGCACACAAGTTTGTGATTCCGTGTGAATATGAAAGGGAGAGGGACGAAAAGCGTTTTTTTTCACTAAAACAGCTCCTTGAATCACAGGACGGTTGGCCCCATCTTGGACTAGGTCACTACCAAGGGCGAATTTAAATGTCATGTTTAATGACTAGTTGCTATCACACTGAGCAGAGAGATGACTTGGGGCATTTAGAGGGCAACAAACACAACCTGCAATGTTACCTAACTGGAGTTTGATGGAGCGGCTACATTTAATAATCATCATATCTGGAGTCTGAAGAACGCCCTTCAGTTATGATGTCATATTCATGCCTGGTTGAATATGGAGTTGGATTAAATGCCCATTAGTGTAAAACCCTGAGAGCTTGTCATCTAAACATAACAAAAGGAGGCCAATTTAAATTATGTGATTCATAAGGCTTTTTGCTGCTGACACTGTTTATTCCAAGTAGAACGCTATCTATTAACATTTCCATTCACAATTGCACAAACATGTGCATTTTGCCATCTTTGCTCATGGGCACAGAAGTTTTTTTTTGTTGTTGTTTGTATCTTTAAGTCAATCACCTGATCCGTAAAAGTAATGTGGCTAATCATCCCGGAGCCATTACAGATATCGACTGACTGATACACCACAAGAATGTTCAGAGCCCCAAATCCTTCATTTAGTGAACTAAGTTTGAGCCATGACATCAAAGATGGGGAAAGATATAATAAATAAATGACATGTATATATATATATATATATATATATATATAAACCAAAGATATTTCACAATGGCCGTCAACAGAGAAAGATTTCGTCTGTAGTTACAGTATGTACCAGCAGGAGCTAACTGGACCATGACAACGGTTTCTGCATTGCTTTTAGAAATGAGGACAGCACTCACCGGTTTCCACATCCTGTGCGTAGAAGTGCATTCCATCTGTGATCTCGGTGACATACACGGATCTGTATTTCGCCACACGTTCTTTCTCCTCCGTGGGCTGAGCCACCTCTTCTTTTGGTTTCTCTTCGTAATTGGCCCAGAGCTGTTGATAAATACAGACATTTTCCACAGTTTAAAAGGAGATCTAAAAATTACCACTGCACCAAAGTCTTAAAATTAACATGCAACAGTGTTTGCAACCCATTTTACTTACTTACTTTAAGTAAATGGGGTTAATTTTGATTTCATGTTCACTTAAACCTATAAGACTGAACCAGATTGTTTTCATCTGTTGGCATCAGTGTGAACACTGCATTTGTAGATAATCCCTTCACATGATGGTTGGTAACCCATTTACCCAGCCATGAGGAGGTCACAATGAACTCTGCACTTCGCGGATGACAAGCTGTATTGGCTAGATTTGAGAGGGCGGAGCATCATGAAGAAAGAGCGAGCTCATTAAGACTTGCGGTTGCAAATCACGAATTTCAGTGCGAATCTCAGCACTGTGGCAAAACGAAGGGTGGGAAGTTCTACTTTATCAATGCTTTATGAAGTGTCAAAAAAAGAGCCCCTGCGTGCAGTCGAAGCAGTTTGTTTTGCTTACTAAGCGCTGAGGGTTGAGTCTATTACGAAATACAAACATAACGAATTATCAGGCTTTTACACAACTGCCCATTCAGTTTGGAGGCTTTATTAGCAAATGATGTTCATCAGCTATTGAAGTTTTCCCATTTATTCTTTTTTTTCCCTCTCCCGTAGAGCAGGAGGAAGCTAATTATGAACCAGGCTTTTATATGCGCTTCCTCACAGTGCTGGTTTTAGCTAATTATGTCCACCAGGACTGCAGGACCAACATTTACAAGCCAACTTCACCACCACCACCACCACCACCAGACTGACAAAAAAAAGTGAGCCTTAAAAATCCAGCCACCAAATGATAAACTACAGGGTCAAACTACCCAATTACATCCGATTATTTCCCCAGAGGCGTGACAAAAACAAGGGAACATGGAGGAAAATGATTCCTTGGGGAAAAAACGGCTGGGCTAATGAAGATCTAAACATGCCACGCTCCGCAAACCACTCCACAGCAAGGGCGTTAGTCTAACCTCACTACCCACAATGCCCTGGCACAGTTATAACCAAACCTGCAGGACCAATTGCAGTCACCCAGAATTAAGTGTCAACACTTGTTACCATGCCGACTGTCACAATGTCATTTCTGGCACCGCCGGTCAGCGCAGACTCTGTGCTTCCTGCGGCCATGTGACCTCTGACACGCACCATAGAGGCAAGGGCACTTGAGACACGCGAACAGGCGGACATATGCAAAAACCCACTCTCACGTATCCTCCACCGCAAAAGCACAAAAGAAGCCACAAACACGCACTCTGACTCAAAGAGACACACTGCACCCTGGGCAAATGACCTTCTGTGAGCAACCAACCATTCTTGTTTGTTCCACATGAGCGCAGGTATATGACTGCTGCTGGGCGGGGTCATGAAAGAAAGGATTTGTGATGTATTCTGTCATTGAGCTGCCTGTGGCCTAAATCCATAGCAATAAGCCACAAAAAAACAAGTGTGACAGTAAGAGACAAAACCACCAACATGGGTTAATGAGAGACTCAAAACTCTGATTGAATAAGCCCTGTTTGAAATTGTGATGAATCACATTCAATATGAACACAAAAGCCTCTTCATTGCATAGTTTTGCTAATGAAACAATTTGTTAAATCCTGCCTGAAAACCTCTATGTACCAATCTTTGCTCATTGAATTTGTAACGTCTGAGAGCTTAAACACATTTATAATACAGGTTGAGCATTACCTTGCTTAAAATCACAGAAATGCTTGCTATTTAGTGGCTTACTGCTTTATTATTTGTAGTACAAGTTGTTGTGAGCGGCAGTTTTTCGCCAATAGTATGTTAGTGTTCCTGTGCCTGTTGTGTTGAGCACTCAAGGAGAGGTCAGACTTTTCTTCAGGGACTAAAGATACAGCAGAGTTACATTCATAAAAACTGCATCTCTCTCACACCGAGTTCAGGGGAGGGGGCCCTTCCAAACGCTGATGAAAGGTGACAGCGTGTCAATTCCAATAGAGTGTGTTCCGCCCAGCGAGAGCGAATCCCCATCAACACCCAGAGCGCATACACACAAATACACAGGGCCAAGGGGAAAGAATCAAACGTATAGTCCCAGTTCATACCGGAACACACTGAACTTTACCTGCCAAATTAATCTACATCCAAGAGAGTTATATGCATCGAACACTGCTGCACTACAACTACAACACCCATAAGTCATTGCACCCGAGGCAGGTCACCAGGCTGTCTTTTTCTGCAAAACAAAGATAGTAAAACGGACTCAAAAGGGGAAAAAAGGCCTTTCATTTTTGTCACATAGCCATCTAATAATGCTTTAAAAGGCATGCTTATTATCAATCAAATTATACTTGGTAAATCAATTTAGCATTCATTATATTCATAATGAAGGCACCTTTGGAAATAAAGTCTCATTAATTCAAGAGAAGGCTCATTCTGAAACCTCTGTGTGAGACATAAATGGCACGGCACACTCATCCAACATGCACGCACACACAGCATTCTTTCACAAAGTCCACTTAAACTCAGGAGCTGGTGCATAAATTGGACACTCGGAATACTTAGATGTGAATTCGATGAAGGGGAGGGATTTCTGTGCACTATTGTCTGCATTGAGTGACTGGAAATATTTCGTAATTTTTTCTAATACAGAACAAGTATAGGACCAAACAGATGGTTTATTAAAAAGTATATTTGTATGCAGTGCTTTAGTTCTTCAAAGTTCATCAGCTTTCCAAATGAGGGAAATGCTTCAGTAAATCTATCCAGCAGTCTGGAGACTCTTTGTTCCACTGCAATCCTTGGATGAAAAAAAAAAAAAAAAAAAAAAAAAACATGACTGAGGTTAACATTAAACATCCGGAATCCATTTTATCTCCAGTATATTCAAATTGAATGTTCATTCGATATAAATTTTATCCTAAGAATATCCGGGTGTCATTTATCGGAACCTCTACTATCACACAGATGGTGACAGAAAAAGGTTAGGACAAGAAAAAAGAAATACACAATCATTCCTCCTTCCACAGAGTGTGATTAGGCCTGCACCAAACACAGCTGAATGACTTATGCAGTGTTGGGCTCTACAGACATCACAAGAAAAACTGAATGGTAATCAGAGAGGTTGGACACATCAGGGTGTTTTAGCTGAGTCAATTAAGGTCTACGACCCATGATGTCCGTCTGCTCGATTCGTCTGTGCATATTGATGAAGCTATTAGCAGTATGGAATGACTAACAAGACAGACATGTCTTTACGTCCAATGCTTTTTTTAACACCAGAATCAACACAACCAACTGCGGATTGACATACTGTCTATATGCATTATCAAACTAATGATTCACTGACTGCAGAAATACAAAAACCTGGATATAGATACAAGCATGACCACAAGAGAACGATCGGAGCAGGAAAGGTCGTCACAGTTCTTTTGCATTCTTCGTGATGGCAGCACTAATTATTGTCTCCGGTTTGTTTATTTTAAAATAAAAAAAAAAGTTAAAAAAGTATCTTGTGAGAAAATTTAGGATACTCTCAAATGTAAAATCTCAAATGCGTATTGTGCTGAAGATTGGGAATTCAGGGCAGAGGTTAAATTAGGATTTCAGATATGGAGAATCAAGTGCTCATTTTGGTGACCCTATAGGTAAAGTATGACATTTATCCCCAATCCACCAAAGTATAATATTAACTCTTGTTTAAACCCTTGTTTATGGAGCTCTACACATGGTATTAAAATAAATTACTTCAAAAAAGTACAAATTACAATAAATAAAATGAAATTAAACATTACATAAAACTAAATTTGTCCTTTAATCTTGCAATCTAGAGTGGCCATTTAACAACAAAAATTTAACAACAAATAACAAAAAATAGGCAAAGAATTCTTCTAGAATAAAACGATTGATCAATACGGCCTAATTTCTAGTGCTTTGAAACAATGTGTATTGTGAAAAGCGCTATACAATACAAAAATTTACTTGGCACTGCTTAAATACATAAATAAATAAAAGTAGCAAGACCGTGACAGAATGCAACCATATTCGTAAAACGTGAAGCGATTAGCATGCATGGATATGTGCTCCCTCAGAGGGGGAAAGGGGGGGGAAATCAATGTGAAAAGATCCATGAATGACAACAGCACTAAGCCTTGCTCGTTTGAACTCCTCCTGATTGACATCTGACAGCTATAACCTCTGACCCCAGCACACGTCTACATCAAAGCAGGACACGGGATCCAGCCGCAGTATATGACAGAACGGTTTCGCTAGTGTGCAAGCTAACAAGATTAACACGAACAGAAATGGATCTAAGCACTAATGGGGGTGGTGCACGTTGGGAGGTGTTAGTAGTACGTTTATACTGCAAATGTATTGATTTTCAATGATCACGTCATATGAATAGTCATCCATTGCCCAATGAGAAATTTCAAACAGAAAGGTCAAGTTATGCTTTTTAGTATGTAAGCCCCTTTAGTCCACCCCCCACCCACCTCCCCACCAACAAGCAATTCACGCTTTCAACTCCATGTCTAAATGTAGCTGATGTGTTAACATGTCTGAATGCTTCCAAGTGCCCAAGCAATTCCACATATCAATCCCGAGGCATTTAGATGAGAGCTACCAGCGACAGCCTGCACGTTTTTCCAGGTAAATCCATCCAAGCGTAATTCAAGAGAGAGAGAAAAAAAAAAAAAAAAAAAGATTTCATGATAATAGGAATGTAAAGCACCATTGCACTACATGGCAGGAAAAAACAACACTCTGGGATTTCACTGTCAACTTTTGTTTCACTGGTTCAAATGTACGCAAAACACACAGGTCTATCCAGTGACAGAGGGCAGACCAACCATCCATCACACGTCCCAAAGTCCACATCAATCTACTCAGGGACACTGACAAACACATCAACTAAGCGACCTACACTGTCAGCATCCACTTAACCTGCAAACACTGAGCTAGCGCTATAAAGTCACTTAGCATAATCACACACACGGTCATACACTCATCTGAAAACACACAGAACACGGTAAGCTGGATAAATCCAGCGTTTTCCGACCCAAACAACTGAAGACGGGGTGACGTTGGGTGAACGCAGAGGGGAGGGGTGCGTGGAGCAGAGGTGGACGTGGAGTCTTGGATGTGGTTACTTAGCAGATAAATTTATGCATTAAAAGTGCCCAGGTGGCATGGCACTTTGGGAATCAACAGCTGCGAGATGTCAGCATGCGGGGAGCTTCTCTTCAGCCTCATATCACCGGCAGCAGCTGTTCGGATGCAGTGGCGGCCGCGCAGCTTATACCGCGGCTTACATCGCTAATGTCACTACCCTCCTGTCAGCCGTTACAAACTCCCACCAGCCTGAAATTCCTGCACGGTAAAGGTAAGAAATCACCAGAAACTCTGGCCCCCCGTTGCAGCAGTGTTGGTGTCGAAATGCTAAGCAGTTTAGAACCATTTCTGTGTGGGTTAACTATGGCAATGAAGCCTGTTTGCGCAAAATCCCAGCCTGGTTTTGAGGGGCCTGGTACGCATGTCGCGACTCCCCACCCGCACAGATGATGCCCCCAGGGAAACACGGCAGCATATGGGGTCTTACACAACAACACACAGACTTTCTGCTCCACTGCTGACTTTACACACACTGTAGTGTGACAGTGTAGAAAACAAAATGATGTATACATATAAAACACTGCTAACAAGGTTGAGCGTATAGCCACTAGAATCATCTGATTAATTAAATACTAAAATGCCTAAAAAGTCAACGTCGGTTTTACTGTGCTGGACACTGAAGCGCACTACACGGAGTCTGTAAATTCATCACTCTTGAATGTGTCGCTACCTCTGTTACGACATGACTTTAAAGTATCACAGATTTACAAATCAGACAAAAACATAGGTTCTTCCCATCGGTTGTTGATTGGATGCGGCAGATCTGAATGTGAGCTTGCAGTCAATTGTAAGAAAGGGACGGGGTTTAAGCGAACTGATTGGATGGACGGATGATGTTGAACAACAGGGTGACTATTCTGCCTATCCCTAGACCCAATGTTGCAAGGAAGACGTATTCAAAGTTTTGAATGCATTGGGAGGAGTTCTGATATTCCAATCTGTACAAACCTCCTGATGTTTGCACAAAGCTGAGAAAAATACAAAAATAAAAGCCTTTTAAATCAGTATTCATTTGCAAAAGACTAGAAGCGGAGCTATTTAAAGCGGCTTATTTCCAGCTAGCCTGCCTACCTGCTGTCTGCCCACACTTCACCGCATGAAATAACCACATGCGACATATGTTTTAATCAAAACTCCGTCATGACAGAGGGCTTCTGGGAAAGACACGGAATTCAAGTGAAGACTTCACACAAATCCATTTATCAAATAAACCATGTATACACAACCCTGACCTAAAGGGGTTTATCTTTTTCTCTCTTTTTTTATGTTTCTTTCAACAAAGGAGTCAGCACACACAAATTCGAGCAAATTAAAAGCTAAATAATCAACTTTGTTTAACCCAGCATGTCTTGATGCCCGGTTGTCATGACTACAGTTTATCTCTCGAAAAACAGCCTCTTCATTTTCTCAGATCGAATATTCCACCTCTCGCAGCTTTGCTCATCGACTCGCTTGCATCTGACAAACATGGGCGTTTAGCTGTCTTTACACAACGAAGACGCTGAGAAGCAGGGTAGTAAAAAGGAGGCAAGATGACAAAGAAAAACTGGACTGACATCGACAGACGTTCTATAGGGGGACACTTATGTCCTGAAGGAGGCCTGGTAGCCCACTAAAACCAGTCACATCCCACACACACACACACACACACACACACACTCACAACATGGCTGGCTGCAAGCCCACGGCACAGATGAGACGGAGAGAGAGGGGAAATACCGAGAAAAGGGAGTTGCATGCAGGGAGAGAGAAAGAGAAGCGCATGAGAGAAAGATGAAAAGAGGAAGTGAAGCCTGAGTACGTGTTTACATAACAGTGCAACTCCTTGAGGGTAGACAAAATGCCTGTCTGTTTGAGTAGAGCGAAAGAAATCACTCTAGAACTCTGCATTCAAAAGGAAAAGTGCACTTTAAAGAAATAGTTCATCCAAAAATGAAAATCTGCATCATTTATTCACCCGCATGTCAAACCAAATTGCGTGGAACTCAGAAGGCGGTATTTCCAAGAATGCGCTGGTTTCTCTTTTCCATGCAATTACAATGAATAGGGACAGGCGCTTACAAACCATAAAAGCACCACCAAAGTATTACAAATGTGGTTCATATTATTTCAAGTATTCTGAAGGGATAGATTTGCATGAGAAATGTAGTGAAATTCAAGTCGTTTTTCACTGAAAGACTTCATTCACTCACAACAAGCCTCAAAAAAATTGACTTAAAAGATTCAATCGTCAATCTAACATTGCTCTTGCATGAACGCGTCAAGAAAAGTTTTAAACCGTCACAAAAGGTATTATTAAACATTGTGTGTACTTCATTATAAATGCATGGAAAAGAGAGATGAGTTCAACCTTCAATTTTTTATTTTGTTTTCCATGGAAGACAAAAAAAAAAATGGGTTTGAAACAATATGAGGGTGAATGAATCATGACAGCATTTTCAATCATTTGAACGGGGTGAACTCGTTCTTTAAGATGTTCAAATCGTGACCCGTCACTCTGACTCTGATTTACTGAAAACAGGAAGTTGTTGGGGGAATCTGACACCATAATTTGATTCAGATTCAATTCGATCAATTCTTGATTGAGTTTCTAGTGCGAGCGTGCAGTGCAGTCCTGGCCATGTGCTGCCGCGTTTAATAGAATCGCAGAAGCCGACAGGCTCTGAGCCACTTCCTCTCACTCAATGGCCCAACACACACTGACAGCACATGAAAAAGAGCCCACTTGCTTTTCTGTTGAAGAAATGGCTCTTTCTGTCAACGAGCCTGTGGCGTTCTGTAACCGCAACCCAAAATGGCTCTGTGCGCAGTCCGACACGGTCAGATTTATGTTTGGATGTTAAACCCACGGGTCCACGGGGGTCAGAAAGGGTCGTCATGAGAGACTGATGGCCTGAGACAATGAAGGGGAGCTATGTGTGATTGATGCTGAGGGGTCTTAACGTAACGGCCCGCTACAACTCTTCAGGCGATCGGATGTCAAAGAACGAACAGAAACGCATACGCATGAAAGGACCTGTGCGAACAAACACGAATAACAAGCGCCACACTTGCCCGCATTCAATGACAAATATAACACCGAAGCCTCGAGGGAATTACATCAAATACACACAAAATCGAATCGAAATGTGATGTACATATTTTGTTAGAGCACTAATACGGATAATACTAATATATTTAACATCTGCCAATTTTCCCCATAAATTATAAAATTATTATTATTACTATTTATCATCATCATCATCATCATTTTACATTTGATTTACCACAAACCTTAAGGCCTTCGGTTACTTGATCATATGCATATTCTTTTCCAATAAATAGTAAAAAAAAAAAAAAAAATGTTTTAATTTATATGTTGTTATTATCTTATGTTTACTGTATCATTTGGACCATTAATGAGGGAATTCTGAAATATGTAAGCAATAGAATTTAAACTTGTGGCTGCACATTCAAAAATATATTTTTCAACTTTATCCTGGAGCAATGGCTTGCTTAAGAAATCCTGACTGTAAATGCATTACCGCAAACGCAATTTTTACAAACCGAGGAATGAGCTGAAATTATTTCCATGGAGAATCGACAGCATGTCACAGATGCAGTTGACAGCACTCAACTTATATTGAACACAGAACATTTCTGTAAAATTCACCCATTACAAACCCATTGGCAAATGCGTACTGAGATGATGGCAATTGAAGCCTCTGGAGTAGAGAAAGCCAAAATCATGGCTTTAGTCAACGCAGTCCACTCAAGACGTTTGTCAATAAGACATCTGAAAGAATAGAAGATCAGCTTGCAGGGAGAAAAGGGGAAGAACGAGAGTGTAAAAACAGGAGGGACAGTGAGTGGATGCATTCAGGAAGGGAATTGGCAGCGGATCTAAGAATAGCCTCTCCCTGCACTGAGGACTTTTTTTTTTTCCAGAGCAGGTAATAAAGAAAATTGATGAGCCGTTAGCTGAATCCCCGAGCCCGAGAACTGCTGGCTTAAACCTGTCTACTGTGCTCTCTCAGGGGCAAGTGTGTGCTTGGCAGACGGAGAAAGAGCTACAATGACCCGAGAAAGACAGAAACGTATGTGGAAAGCATGGGAGAATGTTGTTTGCTGAAAGCCGCTGAAAGCCTGGGTTCTCTGAGGTGGTCTTATCTTACCGTATAATGATGGGTTTTAGGCCCAGGAGGCTTCAGACGCATTTCTGGACGACGACATTATGTGAAACTCGATACACTTGAAACCTCTGAAAATTCATCCTGTTTTAGAAGAACGCCATCGTAGAGCCTAAATCGATCCAGGGAAGTTATCATATAAGATTTCTCAGGAGAGAAAACAAAAAACAAAAAAACAGCTGTAACGCCACCGGAGTCTGGTAAGGGACCAGCCGTGAGAAGGGGTTGGAATGATTATTCTTAAAAAGCATTCTTTAGCAAGAAACATATTTAGTATCCATTAACCAGGAATGAAGGGATGTCCCACCGCCAAAAAGCATCAAAAACACAGTCAGGAGCGTCTGCTCTCCACAAATGTTAGTAGGCTGCGCAAGGGAAGGTCCACTCTTTTTAATTACTGTCAGGCGATTAGGGAGGACACCTGAAGCGACAGCCAAGTTGAGGGTACTAAACGTTTTGGCGGCGGAGAGTTTGTACTCCCAAAAAGGAGCAAATGTCAGCAGGCTAGAGGGAAATGGCATGTGTGCCTGTGTGTGTGTTTAAATCCACTTGAAAGGAGCAGAAACGCAGTCTTATTCATTGCACAGACGTGCGCACATACACACACACACAGAGAGAGAGAGTGTGTGGATCTCAGAGCAAGTGACTTTTAGATCTAAACACTGCTGAATTTAAAGGACAAGTAGACAGTTTATGTATTCCTTTACTGTCATATCCCCAGGCAGCAGAGACAGAGGGACCCGATTTATTACAATATTAGAATATACTGTAGCAGTTCAGAGTCACTAGGAGTGCAAATAAAAAGGAGCCTTTTACTTTTACAAAATATATTTAGAAGCTTCTGGGGAGGAAAAAAAACCAGGTAGAACTCAGAATCAATTGCTTTATGATAGAATGAAGAGCATAGTTTTTTTTTCTATTTATAACCTCCATCTATCCATCCAATATATTGTGTGTCCCATCTTGAATACGATAGAAATACAGAGCATGGTCAATTATTTTAGAATTTCTTTTCTTCAACTCTTTGCTACATATTTAACAAAAAGTATAAATCAGTAATGACTCTCACGCGATAAGACAAGGAACTAAGCTAATTAGCTCATTTCTAGTCCTTGATGATTTAATATAACCTTTAAATCAGAGAAATCAGGCCCTGTCATGATTTCCAGTGTTTTGGATCCACAGATTTGCAGACCTCTTCACTTCAAGGACTTGTGACATTGGAGGACTAAGTAAAGGAAACACTACTGCCATCAACTCAGGCAGAAAAATGGCTGTTCTTGGTCTTTAGAAGGACAAAGTCTCTGTGCAAGTACAGGGCAACTGTAAAATTCTCAGAAAAAAGAAAAAGTAAGAGCCGTACATGCAGCGTTTGCAAACAACATCATGTGTTCTCTGCCTGCATATCCAAGCATGTGTTCATCTGCAGTAATGCAATTCACAATGTCATATCTAATTACAGTCTGAGCAGACAAACTCACATGCACACACCGTGCTCTCCCCATGAGAATAGGACTAGTGGAAGTGTTATGGCTTTCTTTCTGCACGGGTGAACCACAAACCTGCCCAAAAGACTGTCCGTCAAGTGCCTAGAGGGATATCCTATAAAAGAGAGGAGGGAGGCTGTGGAATGGCCAAGGACACAGTCAGGGTGACATCTCGTGTTTGCACAAGCTTGTATATATGTGAGCCTATGTGCATGAGAAGTGCAGCGTGAGCTAGATGTCTTCCTGCATGTATGCAGATGCCTGACAATCCTGTCTCAATGCGGATGGATTTTTGTGTCTCTGCAGATTGAGTATTTACACGGGCGATCTGTCACTACTTCCTGTCTGCCCATGTATGCGCTCGCCAGCACTCCTTCAAGCTGGGATTGACATTAAGTGTTCAAAGGTCCTCACGCTTGCATGCCTTAGTCTGTGTCGGTACAAAAGAAAATATGTGAGTAAATGTGTATGCAAGTTCTGCATTCAAAATGTGAACCAAATGAAGAAAATAGCTGAATATACTAAAAAAAAATATATTAAAATCTAAAAATGCTAAAGTTAAATGAAGGGTTACATGATATAAAATGTCATTCGCTCACTATTTAAAAAAGTATAAATGAATCAAAAGTTACCACCACATCATAAAAATAAAAATATGCTGAAGCAAGTTATGAATAAAAGTGATCATTTGCTGAAACTGCAGCCAAGGATTTGTGGAAAAACGTGTATGTGTGGTTATAAAGAGCCCTGGCTTGCCATTGGGATGGTTAAGAATTGCTTATGTGGTGGTGTGTACGTGAAGTGTGCGTGTGTTAGGAGTAGATGACCTAAACCCATTTTCTATGCAGAAATGCGCATCTTACATAATCCATGAGATGTATGGAATAGCCCTTCTCAGCTTTTCCCCTTTGTGTGACAAGAGCGATGATCTTTTTCTTGCCCTCTACAGAGATAAGCAGCAGAGTAGAGCACTTAATGTCAACAAATACACGCACACACAAACTGGTATTGGTGAACATATATCAAAACACAGATGAATTTCCCAGGAGGCACTGCTTTTCAAAGGACATTTCCCCATAGAATATAGCACTTTTTTCCAGTGGCACGATGGGTGCACGAACAGGATCATAGACATTTTGAGAATTACAGATTTTCCAGTGTAGGCAATGTTAGCGTGACAGGATTAACACTAGCTGATAAATTGCAAATATGATCAACAAAGTTTTGGCGTTAGTTAATGCATTAGTTATGAACAAACAGTGAACTTTTTTTTTTTTTTTTACAACATTTAGTAGTTCCCAATTACACCATTGTTTATTGCTTAATGTTAAATTATACATTAACGTTAATTTATACTATTATACAACTTGAAAAGTCAAAAATATTGCTACAGGTAGAAGTGAAGTTGATGCATTTTGTTTTTACTGTGAGTGCATACAAATAAGAGACATTTCATAGTTTTGAATGATGTATTTTGAGACTCTTTCACACTGGTAAGAAAAAAAACAAAAAACGGTGAATTGCTGACACGACCTTGGACCTCAGGGAGTTAAAACCTAGTTTAACATACAGCAAAAGTACAAGATGTCCATGGCAGCTAATGCATGAACTAATGTTATCAAATTGATCTGTATTGTTGGTCTACATGTTGGTGTTTGTCTAAACATGCTATGCTACATAAAAATGAATTATTGTTTTGTTCAAAATACGAATGCATGAAGTACCTCATGTACTCTGAAAAACTAACCAGAATAGTCCAGTATTGGTCCAGTATTGGGCTGGTTGGGACTGTGTCATTTGTCTCTCTCTCACACAAACACAGGTCGTCAGACAATGAGAGTACTGATAATAAAAAATTAAATTAAAAAAGCACTCAGCTCTATATCATAATCAGTCTAACAAATATTTAAGCAAAAACAAAGACATATGGCCTGGCAAGGATAGTGTTATTGCTAATACATGAAGTCATTGCTAAGTGTCACCAGAACGTTAATTAGCTTCCTTGCTAAAAGTACGAGGAGAATTAATTACTTTTTTGTAGGGTTTGTTGACACAGAGAGACCCAATTTGCTTTCCTGCCAGCAAAGAACACTTGGGTGCGTAAATACTCAATTAAACTTTTGTTTTGCAATGGAAACCGTTGCAGAGATCTTTATTAGCACATTTGCAGGAACACAGTGCACAGATCTGCCAAACTTTTTTAGCACAACAAAACTTCTGTGCGTGGGTTTAAAAATGAGAAAATACTCCATGCAAAAACATCCATGTTAAGCACGGGGGAGGTTCGGAAAGAGCGAGTACTGATAGGGGTTTGCGGATGGATTACGCTCATCTGCAACGTAGAGGTGACCTGAACGAACTCTTCGCGCTGCTCATAATCACTGCTTCTGCCAGGGGAGGCTCTCTCATTCCTATGTAGCAAGGAAGACTGCAATTGCTCATGAATTCAAGATGAGGAATAGGAACCACAGAGACGCCATGAGAGCGCAAAGAGCTTTTTCTTGTTTGTTCAAGATTCATGCTGCAAGGCGTTTTGTTCTGATTTGGCATGGAGAGCACTTGAGTAAACTTTGCCATGGAGGAAACCTCGATGAAAAAGAGTAGCAAGACTTAATGTGATGAATTTTTAAGATGTACATTAAATTATGATACGAGAACTCTCACGCCAGAGAATTAACTGTGGGATTAACAAATGAGATGCAATACTTTTAATATGTTCGACTACCGTGAACATATTGCTAACAAAATACTTCTGTTTTGACTAAAAACAAAAAAAACAGATGAACCCTTTATGATAAAACATTATTAAATATAATAAATTATACATCTAAAATGAATACTATTAAACAATATGTTAACATACATTTTTAAAACCTACAGTGTATGCTGAAAGTATTGTCAGCGCTTCACTTTTTCTACATTTTGTTATGTTACAGCCTTATTCCAAAAGGAACTGAATTCATTATTTTTCTCAAAATTCTACAAACAATATCTCACAATGACGACGTGAAAGAAGTTTGTTTGAAATCTTTGCAAATTTATTAAAAAAAAAAGAATATGCAAGTACTCACAGCCTTTGCCATGACACTCAAAATTGAGCTCAGTGTATCCTGATTCCACTGATCATCCTTGAGATGTTTCTACTACTTGATTGAAGCCCACCTGTTGTAAATTCAGTTGATTGGACAGGATTTGGAAAGGCGCACACCTGTCTATATAAGGTCCCACAGTTAACAGTGCATGTCAGAGCACAAACCAAGTCATGAAGTCCAAGGAACTGTCTGTAGACCTCTTAGACAGGATAGTATTGAGGCACAGATTTGGGGAAGGGTACAGAAAAATGCCTGCAGCATTGAAGGTCCCAATGAGCACAGTGGCCTCCATCATCTATAACTGGAAGAAGTTTGTAACCACCAGGACTCTTCCTAGAGCGGACCGACTGAGCGATCAGGGGGAGAAAGGGCCTTAAACTCGATGGTCATGCTGTCAGAGCTCCAGTGTTTCTATGTGGAGAGGAGAAATTTCCAGAAGAACAGCCATCTCTGCAGCACTCCACCAATCAGGCCTGTATGGTGGAGTGAACAGAAGGAAGCCACTCGTCAGTAAAAGGCACATGACAACCTGCCTGGAGGACTCTCAGACCGGAGGAAACAAAATTCTCTGGTCTGATGAAACAAAGATTGAACTTATTTGGCCTGAATAGAAAGGGTCATGTCTGGAGGAAACCAGGCACCGCTCATCACCTGGCCAATACCATCCCTACAGTGAAGCATGGCGGTGGCAGCATCCTGCTGTGGGGATGGGAACTGGGAGACTAGTCAGGATCGAAGGAAAGATGAATGCAGCAAAGTACAGAGACATCCTTGATGAAAACCTGCTCCAGAGCGCTGTGGACCTCAGACTGAGGCGAAGGTTCATTTTCCAACAGGACAACAACTCTAAGCTCAGAGCCAAAATAACAAAGGAGTGGCTAACTCTGCGAATGTCCTTGAGTGGCCCAGCCAGAGCCCAGACTTGAACCCGATTGAACATGGCTGTGCACCGATGCTCCCCATCCAACCTGATGGAGCTTGAGAGGTCCAAAGAAGAATTGGACAAACTGTCCAAAAATAGATGTGCCACGCTTGTAGCATCATACTCAAAAAGACTTGAGGCTGTAATTGGTGCCAAAGGTGCTTCAACAGTATTGAGCAAAGGCTGTGAATATTTATGTACATATGATTTTTTTCATTTTTAATAAATATGCAAATATTTCAAACAAACTTCTTTCACATTGTCATTATAGGGTATTGTTTGTAGAATTTTAAGAAAAATAATAAATGTCCATTTTGGAATAAGGCTATATCATGGCAAAATGTGGAAAAAGTGAAGCACTGTGAATAATTTCCGGATGTTTAGTTATTTTAGTTGTGTGAAAAAGCAAAAACAAAGAATGTTTATAAGCAAATAAGACAATAAAAATCACATCAAAAATAAAAATAGAAAAATAGTACATTTAAAATAAAGGTGACCAGGTCAACTAGTCGACCATCCTGACAAATCTTTAAGTCAGAAGCTTGAGCTGGAGTGATAATACTCAAAAAATATTGCACTGTTACATAACTAATTACTGTCCAGACTGAAACTCGCATGAACACTTCAGGCGAACATTCTCAAATTTGATTGGTCCCGGAGTCTGTGTACGCATGCTGATGTGTTTACAGCCAATGTTTTACATCAGAGACATCAGTCCTGCCATGTTTGTTGTCTCTCTTTAGCCGGCCAAGTCCCTGTTGTGGCGAAGCAGGCCTTAGCGCAAGCCTCCGGGGAGAGTTGCTGTGTCTAATTGGATAACTCTTACTGTGATTCACCACAGTGCTCTGGTTGTTCCTGTCTGACACAGCCTGCCCTCCATTTGTTAAATTAGAAGGCAACGATGACAGTGGTGAGAGGAGTGAGGAACAGAATGGAAATACATTTATAATCACACTTCCCTTTTAGAGCCATTTCTACACGGCACTTAATGCAATTTGGAGCAACTCAAAGCACAGGCATGATAAAATGGGGAGAGAAAGACCAGGAGTTATGCTACTCTATATAACTTGTCTAAAAGTCAAGACATCGTTTATTTGATGAATACATGTTTCTGGTCTTACTGTGAATGAATCAGTGAATGTTATTTCAGAGGAATAAATCCTATGAATGTCGAATGAAGAAACTCTGAGCTTGGGAAAAACTGCAACACCTGAAAACTCCAGAATAGCTTTTACTTTCTCAAGAACTCTGATAACCTCATCTGTGGCATGTATGTAATTATCTTGTCGTGTTTTATAATATTACCATGGCAACAGCCACTGCTTCACTGAAGCTGAAAAAAAGGAGCATGATATAAAAAGTGTTAAAACTTTATTCAGGCCACTTTGTTGTTGACAGAGAAATTGTGATCTATTCGTGTGTTCAGGCAAGTCAGTCTCCAGCATGAAATCACTTCCATCACAGGAAATTAAAAGAAGGCCTTTAATTAAAATGCATTGTTCAACATGAACAAAACATAACTCTTACAGAATGATAGCGAGCTCTGCGTTTTCATCTCCATGTTAAATATTAATGTAGTAACGCAAGTCTAAAAACTAGGGTTCCATTAGACTGACCTGAGCCTCCCACTGCCTTCATTCATCCTTGGCTCACTCCAGATTAGCCAGGAGGTAAAAAAATGCTAACTCGCAGAAGCTGGCACTAAAGCACAAAGGGTTTCTCACTAGCTCTGAGAAGTACATTGCCAAAAAAAAAAAAAAGTTACGTTTCTGAGCTCCTTTGGGTTTCATTTGTATATTTTGATTGTTTGTAGCACTCGTGTTGCAATGAATATTGCACAGCAGTTCTACTTCTCGCTAACAAACTGGTAGTCAAACATTCCTTGAAACGGGGCGTAGCCGTCCACTGATGAAGCCCTTGAAGAAGATTCCTTCACGACAGCAAGGACTCCGCCAAATAAAATCAAATAGCAGAAATAATCTTTCAAAAACCATTGCAGACATTAAAGGGGTACACATTTTGCAGCTTAACATTGTCCAGTTAAAGAAATCCTGACATAGGACATAGCTCCGCTTCTCATATCGATATCCTTAGACATTTTTCTTTAAAACTTCTCATTTTAGACCTCTAATTCCAGACCGGGGTTTTATTTTCCTCTATCTTCCGCACTTCCATGTTCATCAATTTTCACCTAAGTTTATGCTACGCTACGGGTGTGATTGTTTTGGCGGACTCCTAATATAAAACGGACTTTGTTCCCATCTTTTTTTCTAAGTATTATAGACCTCTTTGGTCCAGACACACATGGATGACACATGGAGGTGAGCTGCATTCACCCACAGTACAAATTTATCGAGCTTAAATGTCACAAGCAGACGGCTGCCCTTCTCAACCCCAGCGGAACCCTGTCACGAGTGTTGTAAAGCACACAAGAGCCTGGGGAGGCTATTAGAGCTGAAAATCAACCCCCCGGTGACAGAATTATGCCCTAATAATACCAGAAAAGGCAGGAACAAGGAGACAAATGAGTGACCGTGGGAGCGGCGGACAAGCTCAGAGATGTTTTGAACAATGATGAGGATGATGATCTAAGGGAGGATCGTAATCAGTGGTGGGTTTGTCCCAGTTTTTGAGAATCATGGGGCCGTCCACTAGAGCCTGGCTGAACTCAGATTTGAGATGACAGAATGCCTTGTTTCTCAACAGAAAGTGGACGTCTCTTCAGATTTGCAGCCTCATAATTAGTGTGTTGTAATTACAAGAAGGCTCTTTTAATAGCCTGTGTTGTGAGATGCGAGAATGCAGGTAGGCTCGATGAACACTGGGGTCATAAACTGCTCTCTAATCAGCAGCCATAACTCTGTTGCCCGGCAACCAGAAGTGTTCAAAAAACTCCATGCAGCAACTGTTTACACATCAGAGCAGTGTTGGCACTGACTGCACATGATGTTATGAGGAACTTCTAAATGGATCCCCTCAATCTACAGGGAAGCGGTGTTAAAAATAAAAATGTGCAATGAAACCAGAGGGGGATCATGGGACCCGTCTCTGCACACAAGTAAACACAAATACAATCCAAGACTCTTCGGTTTTTCGTGAAGCTTTACCAAGATGTCTCTACTCATCAACAATGAAACACTAGTGTGAGGAGATCTAAACGTAGTCCTGAGAGTTTCGATTCTAAAGTCTAGTCTACACTGCAGTGTATTCTGGCCTCAAGTGGGCCACTTATATACATATATATATATATATATATATATATATATATATATATATATATATATATATATATATATATATATATATATAACTATTGGACCTTTTAATAATTCAGTGCCAAAAGTCCAACAACTTTAGAATAACTCAATTTGTCCTGCATCCAAAACAGAGTATGTACTGCATTTGATGGAACTTCTTGACTGTTAATAAAATATGTTCATAGTAAGAAAATACTTTAAGTTCTTAAAGTTAAACCTAAAGCCCAAAAGGCTTGCCATGGGTCCTCTTCATTAAAATCACCTGGACTCCTTGTTTCTTTATCGCAGCTTTTTAGCCAATATTCTACTCTACTGGAGCTCCTCTTTATTTAATTTTTTTCATTATAAAGCAAGAACAGAGATGGATGAAAATGAGAAAGAGAAAAAAAACTAATGAAACCTCACCTAGTGAATTCATTACTTTCTGAACTGGACACCTAAGACAGCATAACTTCCCCATCCATCAACAAAAGAGCAATACAAGTAAAAATAAACACTTTTCAATTCGAGAAAAACAAACAAAAACACTTCAACACTTGGCTGTGGAGAACGAAGGTCATCAAGATAAAAGAAACACTGCCCTCAGCTATCCTTTTCATCTTCTACTGGTCCTAAAGGGTTAATTATCTCCATTTTTCAGTGGGCCTGGGAAATTCCAGAAGAGATTGGAACAGATCCGACAACCGGCATCTACAGTCTTTGAGAACAATGCAACTGTCCAGTTCATGGGTGGCAATCGTGTTCTCTCATCAAACACATTCACATCAGGGTGGCCTTGTACTGGCGGCCCCCTCCAGACAGCCAGAGGGCCAGGGAGCAGGAGACTGGGGCACAACAAACCAAACTTGTCGTCTTTGATTCACTGCCAGTGAGTCAGTGAGTCAATCCGACCCACTGGGAAAGCGACAGCACAGGAAATAAGGGTCAAACTGTGCTTTCCTCAAGGTGTCAGTGCAAAACATACCATGCTTTGTTTACAGCGAGGTGACACTCTGGGAGAAAGGTGTGCAAGTGAGTGTGCATATGCGAGTGCCTGTGTGTATATCCAAGGGAGAGTAAACAAGCAGGATTGACTTTTTAAGCCAGGCATGTGTTTAATCAGAAGTGAAGATCTATGATGCACATTTCATATTGGTCGCCATTTTCATGGAGGCTGGAAGCCGATAACACTGCCTTTGAAAGAAAGATGTGGCTATATGTTTTGGGACTTTGTGCGATATTTTGTAGAGGCGAGAGATTGAGATGAGAGAGAAATGAAAAAAAATGATAGATTTGACAAGGAAGACAGAAACACGGTCTTCGCCGTCTTGTGCCGTAGATCATATTGCTATCAGCACGAAGCTGCTCTCTCTCTCGCCAAATGAGGGATAGAGGACACAAGAAACAGCTGGTGGGAGTTATGTTTGTCCACCAGGGCTATTGCTTTCTGTGGACTGTTTCGGCCATAATGAAAATGAAGAGAGAGATTGAGATCAGGAGAGAAGAGAGTTTCATCAATCACAGCTTAGTGGGGAGAAGAGAACAAAACTGATAGTGCCAAAGATATAGCCCTGTGGCACCCCCTGAGCTACATACTCATTCCTGTGCCTTTTGTCCTGCTCCCACTGTTTTTGGAGGTCTGGTGTCCATTTGTTCTGCTTGAACTAATGTAACCTGACAACAAATTTGTGTATTCTCTTTGTTCACATTTACATTGGATGACAGGCTCTGGCCTCAGCTCTAGGAGCCAAAGGCATGCTGGGCAGAAAAGAGATGATATTTATTACCAGAGTGGAGCTGGAAGATATCTGAAATAAGTAATGCATCTCTTTGCTTGTCAGATGCAGGCAGGACACATATGAATTTCTGATTGCGACTGAGTATAGACCGAAGCTCCACTCTAAAACCTAGTGGGTGGCCCTGCTTTCTACTGTCTACATAGGCAGATACCCCTCTTTAGCAGCATCCTAAATTAAATGGAATCTAGTAAAGGACTGATCTGTGTCTGACACAAATGGATTCCAAAATGGATTTCAGCAGGATCTGATGATAACGTATTGCTAAGCTAACATCTGATACTCTAAGCATAGGCGGGAAAACATGCGGCACACATAAAATACTCTATTAGATTTATCATTATCAATACCTTTTAGTTTTGAAAATGTCTACCACTGAGCATTTTGCAATGCACTCTGGGGTTGCCTTCATTGAAAATATCTTCATTATAGTCTTTCTGATTTTAAAGTAGATAGCAGCTGAACTTGTAAGCCTTTTGATTATGAATAAAATAGCTGACTGGAGAGTGTTGCCAAAATGGCCGTAGCGTGAACTGGTTTGCCTTAAAAGGGTTCTGGTGATGCCTTATACATTGGCCAAAAGATAACATAACGCTGATGCCTACTTTGTTTGCCCAGGTTTTGTGCCAGAAGAGCGCCAATGATGCTTTAAAATGCTACCTAGGAGTTTTTGGAACAGAGCCCGAGGCTGCATGAGAGATGCTGGAATTGCACCAAGCTCACCTTCTCTTTCCTCTGTCTGGCAGTTTCCTCCACAGATACCAGACTCTTGTAGTAGGAGCTTCTCTCTGCAGTAAAGTGGACCTTAGACAGGGCATTCTCCACGAGAGCCACGGAGAGATTCACGCCCTCGATATGAAGCCAGCCAATGAAGTTCCCTGCTTTATCCATGCTCTCCACCTCCACTTCCACCTAGGAGAAAGAGAAAAAGACAAGGAAAAAGAGCGAGTTAATGTACTGTATCTGGGATTAGCAGAGATTCCATTACTGTGGCGGCGGAGAAAGACTTTGTCTTAAATAGACCGTTCACTGGAGGAGACTGAGCTATCTATTGATCGTCCAGACGGCTCGTTCTTCAGGCAACTCGGGGGGCCTTCAGCATACCCCCACTCATCTCATACACTCACGCACACACTTCCTGTCACTGACATCACTGCTGGGCACGTCTTTCTCGCACAATTAAACGTGAGGTCGAGATTCAGCCTGGCGCTAACTTTAGCCTGACATTCTCAATTAAAGCGGTGACACCAGGGAACACGCACCACTAATATATTACATTTGTCTCAGAGCACTGAGGCTGTTTATTGGCTAGTGATCAAAGACAGCAGGCAAGGACAAAAAGAGTGCATTTCAGGACGAAAGTGAGAAAGAAAGAAAGAAGAGGGCAAAAATAGACATTTAAATACTAACCAATTACAAAGAGAAAACATGCAAGGATGAATTCTCTATGAACTGTTTCTTAAGCAAGACAATTGCATACGGCGTGGCCTGGTCCCAAATGGCACACTAAACATTTGCGTTCTTCCTACAGGTCTGCACTTTCGTGATGTAACGGTGCTTTGAATGTCGGGAAGAAGTCTGCTACAGAGCTCGCTACAGTGCCAGTACAACGAAGTGTGGGCTATGACGTGTCAAGGTTTTGGTGAAGTCTAAGAAAATCTCAAAGTTCGAATTATGCACCAAATGTCAACCCTAAAGCTTACAGGTTGCCTTAAGAAGCACCACTGAAAATGTACGCCCCCAAATAATGTTTCAACTATTACAATCCATCAAAAGCAATTTCCACATCGTGCAAGTGTGTGTTGCTAAAATAGCTTTGTGTGAAGCAGGCAGGTGTTGTGAAAAGACACTCCAAGAGTCAAACGATTAAGAGTGCGGTTGTTCAGCCAGGAAGCCCCTTGGGAAATCTGCTGGGAATTACTTTGGAGGCAGAGGCTGCATACGCAGGGAGAGTAAAAGCTTTTTAATGAGGGCATAATCGGCACTTTGATTAAACACAAGAATGACAACCAACCTCACATTATGGGGACAAACAACTAGCCTCCCACTCCGGCCCTGATTGTCGGCAAACTAATGCTGTACACGCAAAAGGTAATGGCTCCAGCCGGGTTCACACTCAAAATGTTCCGGTAATCTGGGTTGGCCTTAGCCAGAGGGCTAAATGTTTTAGGTCTATCACAGCCAGCTTTACGCACCCCGTGTATATTGCTGTTTGAACAAAGTGTAGAGTTACTCAAAGTGTAACCAGTCTGGTTTTTATTAAAAATGATCTGTTGTTAAACCAGAATTTTTTTATTTATTTATAAATTAAATGATGCTAGTTTACTGTGGGGGCTGCCAGGGTGGTACTTTGGAGTTTCTGCAGTGCTCTGTGTGGCTTTAGCATATTTCTGTGAGGTGTATAGCACAGTTTTTGGTGGGTGCTAAATTGATACTTGCTGTCAAAATACTCCAAACATCAAATTTCAATTACATTCTGTCCATAACAAATGCTTTAAATTTCAGATACTGTTTTGCACAGAAGACAACCTTCTCAGATACAGATCATAGACTGGGCGGCTCTCCGCTAGCCTCCTGCGTTATATAATCAAGTCTTTAGATGGGAACGGTGTCTTCCTCAATGTCAGACAAGGGGGTTTTAGACATGATTTGGCAGCACATGCTGCAGGACAGTCTTCAACTCTCTCTTTAGTGCGTCTGTTTCATCTGTCCACCAGCTCTAATGCATCCTAGTCACTCAACACATCACATGACGCTTTATTAGACTTTCCATCAAAGTTAAACCATCGGAGACCCAAGAATTGATATTCATGATGTTATTTATTTATTTATTAAATGCGTTTTTAGGAAGTCATTAATTGTAAAAACATTCATACGCTTCATATAAATGGATAAAGACAAATGACAAATTTCTCCATTGCCTAGCTATATCTGTTATTTTAGAGGTTGGTATAATTGAAATAATAGAAAATGCCCTTTGTATATAACTAGGCTATTAAATTGTGTAAAAATTTAATTTAAAAACGTAAATTGTCATTTAAATTAATTTTTTTTCCATTAAATTATATATAAAAAAAACACTTTCTGAAAGTCAAGGCGAACTTTCAGAAAACAGCTGAAAATGATTTGTAATAGTGTTGAAAAATGGTATACTGTATGAGAACAACAGGGGAAAAGTGGTTACGCTTAGCATTGCATTTTCCCTATATCCAGAAAAATGTTCTCAAATGTATGTAAATTGAAAGTTTCAGCACTTTTTCAACAACTAAACATGGCAGATGTAAAACACTTACTATAATAATGTGATAGTAAATAGTGTTATGTACTGTCATATAGCTGGTGCCTTTTGTGTGACTAACAAGCTGTGGAAATTAATACGCATTTTTCAAAACTGTTGTGATGCATTCAAACTGTCAGCTACTGCTATGTGTTATCACCCATTTTAATTAAAATTAGGTAATATTTAATAGACTTTATACAAACGTTGCAATTCTGCTACACGGGGTCTCTGAGGCTTAAGGTTGTTTGTGAGGGAGAGAGATTGAGTTAGAGAGAAAAGCATATGGCCTTTATCTTGGCAAATAGATTTAAAATCTTCTGCTGATCCAAATACAAGGTCAAACTCAACGCACTCGCCTGCAATTCGGAGAAAACGCCAAGCGTTTCATGTAAGCTTTAATAAAGCAATATACAATTACACGAGTTTAATCTGAATGGCCCCAAAACCAAAAGATTAATATCTTTGCGGTATTCTTTCCTGGCACAACACCATGACTCATACACACAAAGACAACATGCATAAACAGAAAAATGCTTCAGTGTGATTAGGGAGCCATAGAAAAGCTTTCCACAGGGATCATGCAAGATATATCAGGCGATTTTCAAATGCCTATATTGATGGCTCGAGCTTTCGTTCATCCAGTAAGGTGCATTATCATGTTTGTGGCACTAATTTACGATGGCGAAGTAACGCTGGAGTCAGCCATGCTGAAAGACTGGATGGTTAGTGTGACGTTTCGGTCATAATTGGCAAGGGACGCTAAACCCCATCTGTGCACTCTTACCAATTACAACTCTATGCGCAAGTTTGTTATGACGAACACGGCAGCATTGGTTTACTAGCGAGTAGTATTGATACTAGCCCTTTAAATGTCATTTTACACTTTTAGAAAGGCAATGTGTTCACTCCTTGGCAAAAATCACACCACCAAACATGAGCTACAAGAGTCTGCTTGCCCTACATAGGTGACAGACACAATGAGCAGAGATTTTGCTGTATTGCAGGTGAATGGACATGATGGACATGCTAGCAGCTATTTGCTAAAAAATATGGGTTTTAGTGTGAACATGCGAAAAGTAAAACATTAACACAAACTCAATAATAGATCCTAGAGTGAAATTGGGTGTGTGATAGACTGTAGGTGGATGTCTGAGTGAGTCAGGGCCACGTGTTTCGCTGGGTGCCACATTGAACATCTCACCACCACATAGCCGCTCATCCCACTCAGAAACAGGAAAACACACCAGCATGTAAGGGCAGGCGGAGTCTTAGATAGCTGGCCCAGATGGCTCCCAGCGGAGGTTTCCAGAGCCACTATGGCTCCCTGTGGATGGAGCGTTTGAGCCAACATGGCTCCCGCTGGATCACAAATGGCTTCTGGAAGTGTGAAAAATGCCGCACAGAGGAGAAACATTAAAACAGAGAGAGATTGATTTCCAATGGGGCTCGCTTTTAGAGGAAAAAAATGGGCCTTGCCCACGTCAGATGGGTCACTGTGAGGGATGATATTATATTTAAGAGCTGATGATCACAAGAAAGGAGCAGACAGATAAATCTGCATTCATTTAAAGCTTCAACCTGGTTAACCTTGCCTGAGAGCATCCCTACAAATGATATACAGAATCCCTAAACAGTAAACACACTCCCAGAGTAATATACACTCTCAGGACCCTAGCTTTTAATCACCGGAAAGCCCTTCACAGACTTTAAATCTTATTTTATGGCATGGACCAATTACAGAGGGTGTCTGTCTTGCTCTGTAACTCAACGCCCAACATGTTGGTGAAGTACAGGAAGGACATCCTAACATAACTGTGCTACTATAAGTCCTTTTGAAAACAGATGAAAAAGGGTTTAGCACTAATTTGTGAAATTAATTTGCATATGTATATGCAAGTATATGCCTACTTTCATTTTCATTAAATAATAAACACCTTATTACGAATAAAGTGTCCTGCCCTGGAGGTACTTTAATATACCTCCTGTAAGTGAGGGAAGGTATCTGACACACTAGTGTTGGCTGACAGACTATAATGGGTAGATTTAAGTCCAAGTTTGAGAACACAGTCAAATTTCTAAAATACGTTGGTATTCGTGGCCTAATGGTGAGGGAGTTGGGCTTTTAACGTGAAGGTTGCCGGTTCGATTCCCACGCCGGCAGGAATTGAAGGTGGGGATTGTGAATAAACAACACTCTCGCAACCTTCGATACCACGACTAAAGTGCCCTTGAGCAAGGCACCTAACCCCTAATTGCTCCCCGGCGGTCGCAATAGCTGCCCACTGCTCCGTGTGTGTGTTCACTGTGTGTGCGCGCACTTGGGATGGGTTAAATGCAGAGCACTAATTTCGAGTATGGGTCACCATACTTGACAATACATCACGACTTTCATTATTATTATTATTATCATTATTATTTACAAAAACAAGTAAAAAGTGCTGGTAGGGATAGGAAGAGTCAATAATAATAAATTATTATTATTGCTATTAATATACAACCAGAAACTGTCCTGATGTCCATGATGACACATGACTATGAAATCAGGAGAGAAATACAGTGATGACTTCAGAAAAAGTGTGTGAAACATTAATACAAAACTGTAAAATATTAAAACAGTGTTATGCCATCCACAGAAGGCATCAATATAACAAACAAGCTCCTCACACTCAACTGAATGTTTCATAAAACACTTCATTTATTGACGCACACACACATATTACTAGACTTGCCTGTGCATATCCTTGTGTTTTGTGGGTAGTAGAAGAACGTGCAGTTTTATTCATTTGAGTGTGTGATGGTCGATGTGTGAATGTGTGTATCTGTGTGCATGTATTGATTACGCTTCAGGGCACATACATCAGTGCCACAGTCATGCTGTCTGAACACAATCTCTCAAACATGGGACCCATTATGAGCATGGAAAACACATGCCAAGCGGCCCATCTCTCACGCACACACACAGAGAGCGAGAGAGAGACACAGACAGACACACACAGAGAGAGAGAGAGAGAAAGAGAGAGACACAGACAGACAGAGACACAGACAGACAGACAGAGACACACACACACACACACAGCTCAATCAAACATTTTTCCCATTTGCACTTTTAACTGAACTGACGCAACAAACTTTCCACCACCATTAAAACTGCCATCTATTTCATCTCAAAACTCAAAATTTTAAATTCATGATCTCTCTTGCTCTTGTTCAATCAAAATTGTCTAAATTATGGATCACTTAAAAGGGCCAAAGTAGATTTTTTACACCCTGTGAAAGCAGCTTCAATCAGGACGGACATATTTTCAGCAGCCAAGCTGAGAATCAATGAGATTTGGTCCAGAGAGACAAACGTGAGAAAAATATATTAATACATCTGAAAATTAAAGTGGGTTTCTTCGGAAACTATGGGCATTTTGGCCTTTTAGAAATCTACCTTAATTTTCTTTTCCCCCTTAAAATCACTAGATTATTTAATCTAGTTGTGAATGATTGAGTGAGTTGAGTCAATGATGGATTTCGTTAAAGGTGATGAACAAACTGGAAATGTTCATTTAAACATTTGATTAAAACGATCTGAAGATTCCTTTTTCTAGATGTTGCTAATTTCAT
The DNA here is from genome assembly GCA_037194245.1 of Opsariichthys bidens. Lineage (NCBI taxonomy): Eukaryota > Metazoa > Chordata > Actinopteri > Cypriniformes > Xenocyprididae > Opsariichthys > Opsariichthys bidens. Next base: position 11,123,414 of record CM074287.1, on the reverse strand, counting down.
AGCTACAATTTTATATATTCTATAAACACCCCCAAATATATGTTCAAAAACACAGCGGCAAAACTTTCCATAATTTAATTATGGTTTAATTTGTTCATTGAAACAAAGTCTCTATATAAAATGGATTTAAAAATGTAGCAAAAGCAAATGATGAAAGCATGATAAATTTTCCAAAGCAGTTCAACTGTGACTTTCATATAAAAGAAAAAACAGAAAATCTGGGGCATAAAAGTGCCTGTAGTTGCAAAAACAGCCAAATTCAGAACCCAACACTAGTGACCAGTGTAGTGCGTGCATGTGTGCGCGTGTGTGTGTGTGTTCCCGCTCAGTGGGGAAATTGCCTCATTGGAGCCAGAATCGTCTGAAGTTCCAGCTGCGTGTTGTGTGAACGCTGTTAATACGTTTGTTGACAGAACTGCTGCGAGGGTCCACATTATGAAGACTGCTGTTATGACGAAAGAACTGTGTGCATGTTTGGGTGAGTGACTTTCATAATTACAGCTAAACACAGTAAAAAGGAAATGTAGATGTTGCAAAGCAGCTTTAACTCAAGCATGAGACCTCAGGGACAAATATGCACAAAAACACCTCACATGCAACATCGCAGTCATGCTAAAACCATGAAAGTACATGTGAAACAATATTAAACGAGGCTCACTGCACAGAGTTCAGAGGTGGCACTTAACCTTCAGTCACCATAGCAACCACGTCAAATTATAGCACCATGTGGTACCATCTGTGAGGTAAATTCATAACAGGAAGCACAGTCAGCCAGAACAGGAAGCAGATACACCAGATGGCCCCCACGGTATATTTTGTAATATAAAGTGCTTGAGATGCTCTGAAATAGTGCATCAGATAGCACCTGGATCTGCATGCAAACCCACATATCTATTAGTTACCTAAATAAGGACAGTCCATATGTCCTTCTAATGTTCATGTGTGTCCTTCATATGATTTCTAATGTTTATATATAAAACTAATTATAGACCAACACTAACCCTAGCACTTAATTGCACTTTTTCAGACATTAGGGGGAAAAAAAACAAAATTTACTTTAACAAAATAGTAATAACTGGAGATATTTTAATACAACAATTAATAATAGTAATAATAATAATAATTATTATTATTAGTACTACTAATTAATATAATAATCATCATCATTGGACAATCACTAAAAGAAAACTGAAATATTTTGAATAAAAAAAAACCCCTCCAAATTAAATCAATCAATCATCGTCATCACCGCTACCACACTAATAATAAAATTAATTCCTAGCCATATCACTATAGGAACACATTTAGACAAAATACATGTATATTTCAATTATATATTATTAACAACTAAACTATACATTACAAATATTTAGTTTTAATAACGACAACATTTTTTTTTTTTTTTCCCAGAATTTCTTGGGACAATTTTGTCCTCAATTTGTCCACAATATCTACCCCTCATACACCCTTGTCCAGAATAAACTGCAGAATTTGTTTGTTGCATATGCTTCATTCCCGATGTGTAAGGTTTATTTAAAAGCACATACAGTACATAAAAGCATACCCTCGCACAGACACTGGTTAACTAAGACTAAAACCTCTGGTATATAACAGTCAAAACCGCAGAGATTTCAGGGTAAATCCATAAAATGGATCAGTCCCTACCAAATAAATAATGGATCGAAACACTAATGGAGGAGGATCTATTTTGGAATGCAAAATATACAGTTAATGGGGCCTTTTAATCAAAAGAAAGCCCCCTCATAAACCGGTAGCCAAATAGACTAATACTATAGAAGCAACGATTAAACAAGAAGGTTCTTTTTAACCGCTTAAATCAATGGCTCAATCAAATGCCAACGTGTGAGGGTCCATCGATTGAGTGTGAGAGAGGGAGGCTCTGTTAAACCTCTTTGAAAAAGGAAAGCAGAATTATTACATTAGTGAGAGCGCCCTATAGGCACTTCCGCTCATCAGACTGGCAGGAAGCTGGCAGAAAATGTTTTGATTATTGCTATAGGTTCAAACTCAGTCACGTAAGTTAGAGGGTGTAAGTTCAAGTGGGAGTAACGATGTAATGCACTGCGTGTGCGTTTGCGAGTGGACGTGCGAGTGTCTACAGTCCTCGAATTTAGTGTAGGTCCAGCTGTTTCAGTGGGACAGTCAATGAACTGAGACAGCAGCAAGAGTAAAACTCACATAGAGGAAGAAATGAAGAAGAGCTTAATGAAACTCCATATGTCAAAAGTCATTTGCGTGAATGAAAGTGTGTAAACTGGGTAAATTACTACGCTGTTCTATTAAATAACTGCAAGGGTTAAACTTACAGGTGTACATCCTGTGAATGCTGACAATTCCACAGCCCAAGTGCATCTTAAAAGGTACAATCTGACTTTTTTTTTTTTTTTAAACAATAACACCTTCCTCTCCTCCCCTCTCGTTTGAAATATTTCAAAAATCATAATTCAGTAACTTTAAATTTATATACAAACTTTATATTTGTACTACACTTAAAAATGATAAAAATCGTTAATTGAAATATTTTCTTTTTTTTTTTTTTTCATCATTTAGCAGACGCTTTTATCCAAAGCGACTTACAAGGGGAGCAATTAGGGGTCAGGTGTCTTGCTCAAGGTCACTTTAGTCATGGTATCGAAGGTGGAGAGAGTGCGGTTTATTCACAATCCCCACCTTCAATTCCTGCCGGCGTGGGAATCGAACCAGCAACCTTCTGACAAGCCCGACTCCCTCACCACTAGGCCACGACTACCCCTAAATATAAGGTGATAAATTGAAAAACAACAAATATTTACATTAGTTTCTCATTTTTAAGTTGAAGTACAAAAACTAATAAAACACCAAAAGCAATTATGTAAAAAAATGTAAATAACTGAAAATATAACAAAGGCAAATTCAAAACATAAATACTACAATAGTAAATAAATAATACTATTGTTTACTGTTAGACACTATGTACATTTATGTTTTAAATAAAAAAAACATTTTAAGCTCCTGAAACTGTTTGCAAAAAAGAAGTCACCATGTCTGACTTACCTCATCAGCGGTTTCATAGTCAATAGAAATACAGAGCAGTGAATCATCAATGAAGGTGATCTCTGTACATTAGGTTGATTCACACATCTCAAACTCCTGACAGAGAAAGTAAAGTAGTGCACGTGTGGCAGAGCGTTTCAAACACAGGACTGTCATTTACACGATGGAACAGATGCAGCACGGAACTCGCACGCCACCGTCTCCTCATTACTAGAAAAATCAGAACGAGGCCCTTATCAATTACTTAAAAACGTGAACAAAGCCAAGAAACCAAATTTAACGAAAAATGTTAAAGAAACCAAAGTTAACGAAGGCAATGAATGATTTCGTTTCTCCACTAAACGACCTGGAAGACGAGATCAAAGAAGGAGGTGAGGCGTGAGTGGATGATTTTGTGATCTGCCATGTGAGTTACTGCATACAAAAAAAAAGCAAAAAGCAGCAAAAAGCTTCATTATATGAATTACTTAATGCTTTAATATGAAACATCCTGCTAAAGGGGGAAAATGAGCAGCGAATCACTGGGAAAGATGGTAAAAGATATGGAAATAACACCAGTTTTGAGTGCAGATGTTGGCACCGATGTTAAAGTATCTCCCAAATGGTGTCTATTTAAAAGCCTGCCAGCACGGCTGCATTTTGAACAGTTTGCATTAAGCAGCTTTAATACTACACACACAAATCCTCTGACACACACTCATGCAAACACTTAACGAATGGCACAAGTTTGAATTTGTGTGAGTGGCGGCACTTATTCTTGTAAGAGCATTTATACGCCTGCATGTGCACGCAAATCCTGCCAGTGCGTGTTTACATGTGTGCATTGTGTGCAATTGCTTAAGAGTGAGCGCACAGATGTTTTAAAAGGCATATTATTCTAATGCCTCCCGTGGCCTATGTGGGAACAGGTCAATATTTAGTCGATGGGACTCATGGAGCTGCGGTGGTCCCCTCTAAATGACCTAGATGGCTTTATGGAGCAATCAATCCTGAAAGGACCCTACGACACAAGCTCTTCCAGTCGGTCCCACCACAAAGATAACCGCTAGAACGTCGGAGGCACCTTCGCAACCTGGTGCGGTTCCTCTGGGGTCAAATTATCTCGAGACCACAGCGTCTCAAAGTACTCAAGAAATTCAAAAGAACCCTCGAGACGAGCCTGGCAGATCTCAGCTGAAATCCCTAACGTCCAGCTGGAAGATACATGAGGTCACACATCATAAAACTGTTTCCTTCATATCATCTCTTAAGCTTGTCAATCTCCACACGGCTTATAACAAAGACCAGCAGGGGAAGGCGGAGAAATCAATAGCCCTGATCTCTCTCCACAGGGGTATGTGCACTGCTCTCTTCATGTCAGGAGCTACGCAGCAAACACCATTGGCTGGTGAGAAATGCCATGTGACTTGTGCGAATTATCTTTGTATCTATGGTTACTGCTCAAGCTGAGGTAATCAAAGGAAACAATGACCCATGGTGTGAAAGACCATGTTAACAGGGGCAGCGGATAAATATTTAAATGATTTTTCGTTGGACCACTTTGGGATAATGAATGGGAGCATGGGAAGCCACAGAGCATGAATGGAGACATCCGATTGGGCGAAGGGAGGCCAGCGGAAGCCAGAGCGATTGAGTGAGCTTCTAGATGGACTCTAAGAGGCTGGTTGTTAAAATCAATGGTGGCAATAACTGCAATCCATCTCTTTCACACCTGCCCTTGCGCCCTGATCAATGAGTATTGAACTACATCTGTAATATTGCTAATATCAGACGTCATTTCCTTTCCAGAGAAGATGGATCAAGACCGAATATATAGACATTTGTATTGGAGGATGTTTTCGGCCATGGCTGTTTACTTAGCAAAGGTCTATTGCATTTTGATGCTTGAAATTGAACTTTTAATTGTCGTAATATTTCACAACATTACTGTATTTTTGATTAAATAAATGCAGCCTTGGTGAACATAAAATAATCTAGACCTCAAACGTTTGACCGGCAGTGATCAAAATAAGGGTCTCCAGTCACGTTGTGTCTGAATATGAGCATTTATGGGGTAGGATAGCAGAATAACAGTTTTGGGGAGTCGTCCAAAATCCGTCAAGCAACACTGAACACATTTAGCGGTAGAGAATGATTTGAAAATGCATTAAGCCACATTACTCCCAAAAGTAGCACATTCTAATCACGTCAACACACAGAGAGAGAGAGAGAGAGAGATCCATCATAGAGACATACACAAATAGATCACGATGAAATGCATTTAAAGCCCATTCTTGGGTCAAGGTAATCCAGCCACGTAAAAAGACAAAAGGTAGCTCTCATGGCCTTCAGGTTCTCAGAAAGAGTGATGAGTGCCTGAAACTGTTGTAAAAGTTAGAAGACATTCAGACCACATAGCTTTACACTTCATTTGCCATGTAGCTGTGCATCAGAAAGTCATGAAGTGCTATGAGGTGGATTGTTTCGAAGCATGTCTATTCGCTGTGATAATGTAGACTATAAAAGCAGCAAAACAAACACATAAAAAGGAGTGAAGTGTAAAAAAAATAAAAATAAAATGTATCCTTAACACCAGGCTGACATTTCTCATCGAACACAGCTGTTATTTGGCTTTTCCCAAGTGCGTCAGAGGGAGGGGTGACGGGAAGCAGCAGGCAATCATGGGAAGCATCACTATTTATCTAGAGCTCCCATTCCCACCAACACTCAAAATAATGTGCCAACCAGTGTCACTAAAAAGGCCATTTCTGCCCATCCCACACTGACAGCCGAACGAGAATGGGACAGAACAGAGAACAAGGGATGGGAGGAGGGCTGGGGGTTGAGAATCGTGAAAAATGTCATTTTTCAGTGTCTGACGTTAGGTTGGAGTCAAGCCCCCAAGGCATGGAGTGATAAGCCGAAAAGACCTGCCACAGAGGCAAACACGGCACAGACGAAGTTAGCCGGAAAAAAAATGTACACTAAATTTAAACTGAAATAAAATACATTTAAAATACATCAAGTCAGTAATGGCTCATCAGTTGAAACGAATTGAACCGTGGTGCTCGTGTTGGTGATGTAAGTTTAAGTCTGCATCATGGTTTTTTCCTGCTGATTATTACTTCTGCTTTACCGCCATCATCTCATCTCCACTTTCTATGAAAGTGTCGAGGACACAAAAAAATTTAGAGAGGCAAAAAAAAAAAAAAAAAAAAAAAAAAAAAAAAAATGAAGATGCATGAAATAGTCCACCCAAGAGTAAAGGGTCTGACTCAAAACCAGACACTGAGGCACATATCTTGTACAAAGCAATTGACCAAATTAATGAGCTGGAATATGCCAGTGAATTTCCATTTGTCTTGGAAATGGCCTTTGGCCCCATGATACATTCAGGGAATATGCTCTCCATTTTACAACTTTTTTGCATTTTCAACAGCAAGTATAGTGTCAAAAAGAGGAGGGTGTAGAACCACTGCAATTGAGAAAAAAAAACATATCATTATAGTTGAGTTTTACATTCACAGCCAGTCTAAACAGCCAGCAAAGGCCAGTCATTACCATTCAATCGGTATCGACTCCTAAAGGACAAAAAGCTCTTAAGAGATGTTGTGTAACATTTCAAATGCCAGTCCATTCAATTCAATACTTGGTATTGCAGAGCTGTGAACACACTGATCTGTGAATGGTGTCTAGAGTGAGAGACACACAAAAGATGACCGAGCATTTCTTAACTCTCTAATCAAATATGCCTGGGATGCAGTGTACAAATGAAATTACAGAGTGACCGTCTCTCAGCCTGAACACACTATATGTACATATGGACCACTTGACCCAAGTTTAACTGAGGTCTCTGCCTGAACCAGGAGGAAAGGAAAAGTCACATCTTCTCCTTGAGGCAAAGAACAATGTATGCAAGTTTAACAAACATGGTGGCTGAAGCAACTTAACATTGACTGATAACTATTGTACTGGAGTTTGTTCTCAGCTAACTAAAAAATGTTCTCAGAAGGTTCTACAAAGGTTAATGGGATATTAGAAATGCAAATAAACTGGGAAATGGGGAGGAGGAACATTTTCCTAAAAGTACCATTAAGCTATAAACTAAAATAAAATTAAACTGGACATTAATAAATTAAACTGGACAATCCCAATAAGTTCTGAAAATGAACATTGTTACTGCCTCACTAATGCTAAATAAGCACAAGTGAACTGTACACTTGCGTGTCGGCAAATAAGTACCTGAATATGTTTCTGACCTTCTAGAGACAGGCCTCAAAATACTGAGGGCACATTAGAATGCTGCCAGAAATGACAAAACGACAGCAACAAATTCCGAAACTCTTCATGATTCGATGAACCGAATGACTTCAAAACAAATCAAGGATATGCCTCCAACAGCTTTATAATGAGAAAGAGGCAGTAGAAAGAGAGTTTAAGGAGAAACTGTTCACTCTCTTCGCTTAAATCCCCCATCTTTTTGCCCCCCTTAAGACTCCAGGACGCACAGATGCTGCTAATCAGCCAGAAAGAGGCAGTCTGCCTGAACATAGACACATTATGACTGTCAAATCAAGGAAAGAGCAGCAGATAAAGTCAAAGAAGGTCAGGAGAGAGGATAGAGGAGAGAGACAGAGATCCAATACTAAGATACAATGAAGAAGCTGAAGGAACAGGAGACAGGTAAACAGACATACTTTCAGTTATCCAGTAGAAAACAGGGCTTAACCGAGATTGAGTCAGAATTACATTTCTAAGAAGCGCGCACGGGCCGTACGAGAAGGGAAAGTGTGAAACAGGAGGAGGATGAGAGATATAACGAGTGGGAAGGGGTCGAGTAAGGAGTCTGCTGCAAACTTAGGTCTGAGCAGACATCTAAAGCAGAAGATGTGCTGGTGAAAAATCAGCTGTGAAGTGAAGGCCCCGTCAGCATTTATGCCAGTGGCTTTGAGAGTTCTGTGCTTATTGGTAAGCAGAAGCAGCACTGAGCGGTTGCCGTTATGTAACATTGCACCAACGTTATCAAGGTTTATGCAATCGAGGGTCACTGATGTGTGCTGAAGACGTGACCAACCTTTTATTTGTTCATTTCATGCAACACACCATTCTCACAGCTGCTTGCTTTCTTCGATCACAAACCCCAATAACTAAGACAACAGAAAATCAAATTTATAATCTTTGTAAAGAAGTGAATAAGTAGGTTTACATGTCCAGTTAATTGGGATACAGCGAATTTGTGCAGTCGGGCTACAGTTTTCAACTCCCGTTAAACTTAAGATAGGGTGACATTGTCTATCAAATTAAACTATTTGAAAAAAAAAAAAATCATATGATTGGTAAATGATTAGGAATTTCACTTGAAGGCAAATTTCCCCATGCAGATTTAGCAATTGGGTCCAGTTGTTAATTTTCCAAATTAACTGTACGAGCAGTGCTTCATACAACGCTACATAATTGACAATTGGCAATTTTAGATTTTTAGCTTGCTATATTTCACCATAACTTTACTAATGTGACCACAGCTTTACATGACAAAACAATTGGATATTTAAAAGGATTAAAAACATGTCAAGCATCATCAGTTTTTTAGATCATGGAGTACAATACTGAGGCCAATTACGGTATAATTAATGTGTATTCATGCTGGACAAAAGCCTAGATAATAGTGTTATTTTGGGTTTCTTTGTCAAAATTTGCAAAAAACTGACTTGTTGAATTTCAGTCTGGCTAAAGCTTTTGATTGACATTTTTAAAAGGCTAATTACTATTTTAGTCCAACTAAAACCAAACTTTTAAAGCACATGTAAGTGCATTTAAAGAGTTTTTTTTTTTTTTTTTTAAATGTTAATGACGAAATTGTTTTTGAATGTGTACTTGAATGAAGACCCAGTTCTAATTAAGGAAAACAGCAGCGCTTCAGCCCGAAAAAGACAACCAACGTCACACTGCAAAATGTCCTTGAATTCCTGTTCAAGAATGAATTTAAACCATGTATAACAAGACCACATGCCTGAAACGCATTTGTGAAGCCTCTGCCACTGGGTTTTCGTTCCTCGCAAAGTATTAGTATGTTTCTGGACTCGAACGTTAATAAACAAAAGATGAGCAAAACCAGTATCTCAAGCTGCTTTTAGACATGCAAGAAACTTAGATAATTACAAGGCTCCCTGGTTTCTGACAACTGCATAAAGAAATGTTCAAAATTTACAATAAGAAAAGAAGCCCTGATGACTATCTTAAGCATTCACCCCCAGACTAGCTTGACAGGTAAAATGTGGGTGGTTTTTTTTCCTTCTTTTTCATCATTCTGTCTCAGGCTATTTTTTTAAATCAATAGTATGAGGGGATGTGGCAAACAAACAAATATAGCCATCTCTGCATGGGATAGGATTTTTTTTCGTAAGTATTTTTTTAATATCAAAAAGTTGCATTCATCACCTGTACACTCAGATTTTTGAAGAATAGTTAAAGCGATACCTCAATAATTGCTCACTGTGAAATTAACTGCATCTTTGTACCTGCCAATGATAAGACAGTGAGGTAATATGCTCTAGTTTTATGCTATTCTTTCTCAAGTCCAAAATGGGTCTTATATAAAGCTTTCAGCTGGAGGGCATAGAGCTACGCTTGTGCGGTGCATGAGGGAGAATAAGTGTGTGTGCAAGTGAGAGAGATATATGAAGTGACGTAGGCCCTGTCGTCAGCAGCTCTGGGAATGAGTGGAGTTTACTCTTTCACTCCCTCTCTTACACCCCCCTCAAAACCCCCTCCTTTTCTTCCCTCATTTCAGTGTTTCCTTTTCCTGTCTGATGTTCTGTCTGTTTCTTAGCGGAAGGTTGAAGAAGAGAGAGAACATTCACTGCCTGCAGACAAGGCTTTCACCACAGAGAGCGAGATCCAAGTTGGGATGACCTGCATATGGGACTGCGAAAATTCACTTTAAAAAGGGAGAGAAAATACAAGACCTGCAGGAAGAGGCGTGCTAAAGCATAATAAAAAAAATGAATAGCCAAAAATAAATAATATGAATAATTTATTATTATTATTACTACTAATATCTACAACTACTAGAAGAGAGATCTATTAAGCTGACATGTTAACCCAAACATTGATTTTTTTTTTTTGTAAGCTGATTTTGTTTAAAAAAAAAAAAAAAAAAAAGAAGCTGCATCATTATGGGGACTTTCTAAACCTAGTCATCTGACAAAACTGCATAGTTTCTTTACACATCTTAACTCACCTTAACCTGCTAAATAAATAAGACAACAGATGGCATTAACAGGAATTATGCAGGAATCTCCTGTAGTAGGGATCCCTTTGGACAAACATGTTGTATGACAGCACACGTGTCTGAGCGTGTGTGGGCCAGAGGCTCATACGTTTCATCATAAAATATTTAAAACTATGCTACTCCGTAGCCCTTTCAGGATGAGTGAAGCCTACGTCCCTATATGCTTGAAGAAGAGGGGGAAAAAAAACAAAAGAAAATAAAAACAGCATGCCACTCAGGGCTGGTGCATGAAGGACACTGATCTGGCCCTCAGCGAGAGCATCTCAATTTTAAAACAAGCTCCCCTTAAAGCACTATATTATGCGGAAACCACACAAGAGCAGTGAAGAACTACTATATGTATCAAAATACAATACTAACGGAAAGTGTATATTATATGAACGTGTCTATCTCTATCTCTCTCCATCAATCCATCTCTATATATATCTATATAATGCGCTGTCCAAATGAGCAATGCGATTAATTTTTTCAGTTTAACGCAATTAACGCAGCATCTTTTCAAGTGTTACATTATATGATCACGCTTTTATTCTACCAAATTAAACGAATAATTTAAGCACCAAATTGTGAATGTTGTGTCTGTGTGAGACACACGATTCTTGTGCACATAAAAGACGTGCGCAAGTATAGAGTTCTCTTTCGCCCTTGAACAAAAAACTGAATTATGCCAAAATGCCCGTTCTGACAAGTTTCCTCATAAGAGCAGTCTTAACCAAGTTAAATAACATCTTAAATGAGTTTAATTTTGAGAAAGTGGTAGGTCAGGTCCACGTCCAAAATTCTTTTATCCTATTATCTAAGTGTGTATATATATATATATATATATATATATGTGTGTGTGACACACATAATATTATAAAAGAATTTACAATTTGTTGTGCCAGACTGTTTATATTAGAGAAATGCATGGTAAAATTAGTCTTAAAATATGGGCACTATGCTTGGCCTTTTCCCTGACAAATTTGATCAATTAGAACTCCATCTGTAGTCACAGGCAACTCTGATAAGATCTTTCCAAAATTATTATTAATTTCTTTCCCACTGGTTGGCAAAGATCAGCCCACGCATGGTGGTCTAACAAATTTACTTGTATTAGCAGGGCTTCACGTGGAAAAACAGACGGGACATCAGCCAGCGGACCCCCCCTCCCCCTATTTATTTCTTTGTTCCTCGCACCATGTCATCAATCGCTCACTCTCCACATCCACATTGTCGGAAGGTTTTGAGAACAAGGCTCAACTCCAGAGCGAGGAGTGGCCACTCTTTTGAGCTGGGCTTTGAATGTGTTCCCTGCATACAGCAGGAAGTCACCTTTGGGAAATCCCATACTGCACCGCAACACAAAACACATTTAAGAAAGGTCACAACCCACAGTTTAAGGGGATTTATTCTAGAGCTTTCCATCATATTCCCCAGGACCCCTTTAGCTTCCTCCACAACCAACCGCCCCCTCCCACAAACTTAGCACCAGTGCAGCTGTGCTGCATGTTCAAAACAGTGTAGCAAAGATCAGCTAACATTAAATAAACCTAGCATTAGCATATTTCAGTACCGAGGCACAGAAGATTAGACGACTAATCAAGTACTTCCCTACTATATAGTACGTGAAAAACAGTACACAAACAGTAGTGAATCCGAATGTGTAGTATTCGAAAAACTATAAGTGGATATAGTATGTCAGAGTTTCATTCATACTACACTTATACAAGACACTTTAACAGTGTTAACAGATATGAAGTTCACAAAGCTAGTGAGACCCCAGCTAAAAAATGAAAAGTAATTATCACCGCACATTCTAGGCAGACAGGTGTCTATACAACAGAAATTCAGATGCTAATAAGAGGAACGCCGCTAAGTCAAAGGAACCTTTGAAAGTGGGATACACAAAGCTAGTATGACAGAGCTTATCTTTCCAAGGAGGATCCATATTTCCAACCCTTTAAAAACTCACCTTTATTTGCCTTTTCTGAGTAGATATAATTTCCCATGCATTAGATTGCCAGACTCTTTTTACCTCTGCCTGTAGGCCTGTGCACCTTTCTCTCTCTCCCTCATGTCTAGAAAAGGCTGTGGGCATATTGTTCGTTCAAATCTAACAGACCTCAATCTTCCTGTAACTCTACAGCTTAATGGTGCCATTGGAATATATTAGGCTCCATTATGTACCCTAATATAAAACCCCAGTGAAAAATAACGCCAAAATCTTGTTCCTCAGCGCCCCTGAGCTTCTGGCAGCAGCAATGGTTGATATCTCACTGACGATGAAGCCGATATGACCTTTTAGTGACCTCATGAGCATTTTTTTTTTTTTTTGACAATGACAGTGAAAGTGAATCACAATCAGTATGTAATGAGAATGATAAAGTAAAAATAATATTTGAAATTTACCATACAAGTTTAGATGTGGACTTGACTAAGCACAAAGTGAATAAAATCCATTTATTTGAACTTGTCATTATCTAGCTGGCTAATATAGACGAGGCGGTCTCAAAATTGCAAGAATGACTTGCTAGTCTTAGTTTTATATACACTGTGCCCCAAGGAGACTCAGAAAAAGGCTTTTAAAGACACTGGGTGGCATGACAGCTCAGTGGAAATGAGCACTGAGTGTTCTAAAATGCTAAGCCTGGCCAATGACAACAATGCAAAACTCTGCCCCGTTTCAAAAATGCTTTTAAATAACCTTTTAACATTACTGAAAAGGTTGGGTCCTGAACTTTGTTATACAGTTTGTACAGCCAAATTATGGTGCAAATCAACTGAACAACTTTTATCAGACATTTGTAAGGCTATTATGGTTCTAAAATATGCTCACCTTAAGTGGGTGAAGGCTTTAAAAATGAATAAAAATGCCTTGACACTACGGGTTCCTACCACAAACTCACTGATTTGAACGAGGATGGAAAGGTGTAAAGGAAAGAAAGTGAAGGGGACACTCAATTTGAGAAAAAAATCTATTTGTTGCATTTAGAAACGGCTACACTATTTGGTGCAATAGTTTCACTTTTGGAAATTCAATTTGCTGTATTCCTGCTTAATTTTCAGATTTTTCCAGTCTTCCAAACATTTTATTAATTCCTATCCATCAATAGTGCAGTATAGTGTGCACATGTCCTTAAATGATCTTTATCTACACCACATATTGCGTTTAAAGGAACAACACAGTTTGGCACTCAATAATGACATTGTTTTACCCTTCAGTGAATCCTCCATTTCAGTGTGTATGTTAAAAAAAGCCATTTAATATGCGGTTAAAGACTCCGGGTTCTCATCCTCCTCTGCTAATGAATACTCTATATCAGGCCTGAAGAACCACCAGAGAACAAAACATTTTTTTTTTTTTTAACTCTGCTGTGTATATCTCATTAAAAGAAGAGAGTCATTTTGACGTGTGGCAGCTTCCATATACCCACAGCTGTCAGTTAAGATAAGTTTGGAGCAAAACAAGACCCTATTCTGAAACTCAAAAACTTCATTGACAAAAACTCAATTGCTAGGGAAAAATTATGAATATTCATTTACAGCAGGGTCACTGGCCAATGCTTGCGAAATTGCTAATGGTCAATTCAAACATCTGTACTTCTCTCATAAATGTGCAAAGGAGAGTGAGAATGTATGGTCCTTATTTGAAGTTTGAAAGCTTCGGTCCATCTAGTAATTTCAATCAGCACAGTGTTCAAGATTTCTCCTTTTGTACTCTTTGAAAGGAAGTCACATGGGTTTGGAACAAAAATAGAGTGAGTAAATGACTAGAATTTTCATTTTTGGGTGATCTACATTTAAAATAACCCCATAAGCCTTTAATCTGGGCTGGAACATTCTAATAGACAGTGAGGTTTAATGAAGGTCATTAGTTTGCAAACAATAGCCATTAAAAGAGTGCTGGGGCAGAAGGGATGACACTCCATCCCTTTGGAGTGAATTGTCTTGAGCTCAGCCAATCCATCACAGGAAAAACAACCAAGGGAAATATCATTAAACATCCACTGGCCCTCAAACATTATATTACAGATGGTTAAAAAAAGAGCAAGGGGACTGTGAGAAGGAAAAAGACCATAGAGGGACAAAAACTAGCGGATAGAAAGTGAGGAGAGAGGATGGAATGGGGAAAGTCATCATGACAGCAAGTGAAATGATAGATAAACCTCAATCTTGTTGCATGTGTTTTCTAACAGCTGTTCACAGTTTTACAATATGATGTGAATGATAGTGGACAGAAAGCCCATGTTAGTGTTGCGACTAATCTCTTCTAGAATAAATTCCTAGAAATTGAAATGGAATTGAAAGTAAGTTTCTGGTCACCCTACCCCATTCAAGGTCAAAAGTGTTTAGGTGAAATGACAGTATTTCCACCTGCCATAGGTTTCAAATAATGAAAAAAGCTTGACGTTTGGTCGACAGGTGTGGGCAAAGCATGTCACCTTCCTATAGTTCATGTGTCAGCTTGCTCAATGGCCTGTGGACAGCATTCATTTAATAAACTGCATAAAGCGAATGTTACAAGTTTCAAAGTCAGCATCAAAATATATTTGCAACACATGTAGGGCAACAATGTGACAATTCCGAATGTAAAGCCAAACAGAATGTTTTTCGATCAGGAACTGATTGGATTGTGAACCGTGTATGTTCCATACCAGATTCTGGAAACTATTTCTCGTCTGAAACGCCACCAGCACATATTGGCTAAAACTTGAAGACTAAAAATGAAAAAGACAAAACATTTTCTTTGCAATAAGAGTTTATATATAGTTTCACAATGTGTAACATTTGCATGCCCCATGCAAAAGTGTCTTCAGGGAACTACCAGATTTAAGGAAATCAAACAATGATATCAGGTCATACTTTCCTGTGCATCTTTATTTTTAAATAGTTGGTTAAATGTAGATGAATACCATATTTTTAATAAACTATGTAAAACATTTCCCACCTTTTCCCAGCTTCTATACACATGCTCTGAAAGACTGTATGCACTTCTCTCACAGTACAGTAAGCACAAATATCGCCACGATGGCATTAGTCCTCACCAGCAAATTGGACTAGGGAAGCAGGCTGACCTACATGCAGCAGACCCTATATCCCAGATAGACTGGCAAACCCCGAGGCTGCCATCCTGCCCTTGCTCGCCCACTTACTGACAAGACCCAACCCGTCAAACTGGGTCGCTGGTGCTGATACAGAGCAGACCTCTCCCTGCGTCCCTCAGCCTGGGGCGGGTTGAGCTGGCAAGCTGGGCCCTCTCCGCCTGCATAAAATCATTCCAGAAGGCCTAGGGTTTGAGGGGTTAGGCGTCCCCACTATATGCATGGTGTTCTGGGTCAGCGTCACAGAGAGAGAGTGGAATGGCCCAAATGATGGTGGAGGCCTGCCAACGGCCACCCATAGTCTCACACTCAGAGGTGTGTAGTCCACAGACACAAACAAATATACGTTACACACTCTAGCACACATTGGTCATAATTCACAAGAGGGTTAGCCTGTGGGTCACATGTGTGTACACATTTGAATAATGTCCCGAGACACGTTTCACTTTATGCAAACGGGTCACAAATCCCTCAATGTGTCCTACTTTATATCCAGGCATTACCACAAGCTATGGGTGTCATTCACAAAGACCTTCACAATCACACTCTCACTGTCACACATACACAGTGGCGTGTCAAAATGCCAGCCATTGGTTGCCCGGGGTGCCGTGCTGTTTAGCACTGCTGTTCAATTCTATGACATCTGCTGTTACAAGCGTGAGATGAAACCTTTCTGAAAGCACCTCTTTAAAGTACCTTTCACCTGCTGGCTAACAGTGGCCGAAAGCCAACATGCCCAAGGTTTGAGAAAGTGATTAAAGGACCATGACTTAAGAGCACTGCTTAACAGCTCTATCCGTAGAGGAAATGGTTTAAAATGGTGAGCCCTATTCTCTTCGTGCAGGGACCATCTTAGCTCCCACTGCATGACAGGGGAGATATTTTAATCTTGGAAGGGAGGATAAAAGAGGAGAAAGTGAGAAAGTGTCCTCACACCACAGGCCCAGCTTTGCACAGTACAGAGACTCCCTCTACCGCATCTAGAGGAGGCTTAATCCATCTGAAGAGAGCAATAGCCTTTGGCAGCACACACGCTGAGCTGTCCAACACCCCTCCCATGATTTCCTGTGGACTAAGAACACCAGTCAACCAGTAGCGCCACTCGCTCCCGCAAGGTTCAGTCAACAGTGAAGTCTCATTGACCAAATGTAGGGTCAGACCTCACAAATCACTCCACCTCACTGCATCAACTCGAGAGAAGTGGGGGGGGGGGGGTGTTGAGGGTTGAATAGCATTAAGAATCCCAGTGGGGAGTGTGGAGGACAGAACAAAATCATTCATCAATCGGACTGTTTATCTGAGAAAAAAAAGCAGCAACCAGCTCCAAATCGCAGCGGTTCACTGCCAGACTGCAGACAACTCTAAACAGATCTACAAAATACAAAAACCTTGAAGAGAGAGGAAAAAAGATGGGGAGAGAGGAAAAAAGATGGGGAGAGAGGGAAAAATATGAGAGAGAGAGACCGTGCTTATGTTAGAGATAGAGAGAGAAAGAGAAAGAGAGAGAGAGAAAAGAGAGAGAGAGAGAGAGAGAGAGAGAGAGAGAGAGAGAGAGAGAGAGAGAGAGAGAGAGAGAGAGAGAGAGAGAGAGAGGGGAGGGGGCGGATACGGATGAGCTAACGTACTAAAACCAATGCATCAAACCAATGCACTGCTTGGAGTGTGATGCGTCAGCAGTACATTCACGTTTTCATTGAAGGACAAAAAGAAGAGCAGGCAAGTAAGCCTGCGTCCCGGGTGCCTGCTACTGCACCACAGAACACAGCAAAATACATCGTGTACAGAGGCAGGAAGGACTAACCCGGGGCCGGCGAGGTTTAAAAAAAAAAAAAAAGGAAAAAAAAGCAGCAAGGAAAGATGCCATGGGGAGCCACTTTTCCCTTGCCTCAGCGCTCATCCACCAGCTTCACCCGGACAGCTGTGCCGCTAACAAAGCCGAGAGCTCCAACTCTGCACTGAGCTCAGGGTACTGCAGCACTATACGGATACTTCTCTGATCAACACAACGTCACAGAGAGGGGGGAGAAACACTTTTTTTCTCTCATTCAAGGGAGTGAGAGAGCACGCTCGAAAGCAGGAGAGAGCGAAGGAGAACGAGGCAGAGAGAGAGCGATCTCTCTCCAGTGAACGAGCCTTCTTACAGAGCTGCCTCTGCACTGGTACCTCCCTTCACACCTTCCTTGGACTCTCATCATCAACTTCTTACAGAAAATAAGGATAATTGGGAAGTGTGCAGAAAGAACCCTGCAGCCTTCGCTGTGTGCAAGCGCAAATACGGAGATGAAACCCGGAGCTACTTAGGAAAGAAATGCGCTAATGACCGCAGTGTCACAGTCTTTTCAGCTGAACAAGGTGCTGACAAATCGAGCGGACAACACATTCTGAGAGAGAGGGAGACGGACAAAGTAAAGTGAGTGGAAACATTGGATGGGCACTTTTATTATTCTTTAAACAAAAGCATAGATGAACATTTGAAAAGACTGGATTTCGCTTTCTTATTCATCTCTTTCACCCCTCTAACTACCCCTCCCTGTTTTTCCTCCCCCTACTCTGGTTTAGCATGTGTGAGCGGTCCTCTATGGAGACACAGGCATTTACTAGCAGCGTCAAGCGGAGGTATCCAAGGACAAGCATCTGTGGATAGTGTGAGAGCGAGCGCTTCTATAGGAGACAAACTGGATTGGTACTCTTGCCTAAAGCTCTGAGGGCCTGCAGAGCCACTACACATCTCCTTGGATGCTTCTCTGTGGATTTATTAGGGGCCATTTTGGCATTCACCTCTTGTTTTCTGACAAATGAAAAAAGAGAAGGCTTTGCTTATCCTGGGAATATAAGAATTTGAGGAAAAAATCTATTTTGTGATTGCAAAATTTGGACGTATAAAACCTTTGAGGTAGGTGTTGAGCCTTTAAAAACATTTTTATACATAAAATATAGTCCCTTGTTTTATTTAATTCATTATTCCTTGGCTTTTCACTTCTCCCTCTTTACTCGAGTACTTGTCACTGAACGTTTAGCCTCCAGTTCAGTAAATGGAAAAACAATCTAGAGTGTTGTTTAACCCAGGGTAGGGCTTCATTAGTCAGAGGTGAACCCCTCCCCTTCCCCCCGCTTTCTACCCCCTCTCCCCAACCACCATCATCACCCCACGCCCCCCCCCCCCAGACGATGCTGAATTATGAATGTGCCACATCATGAGTCTCCTGGGGCGGGTAGCTGTGCGTCGAGCCAGGAAAGCCGCCCTGCTCTGTGTCCTGTTCCTCATGGTTCAAGCGTGCGTAGAGGTGGCGGCCGCGGCAGGGCCCCAGGGCTGCCCGACTGATTGCTCCTGCAACAACCAGCTCAGCAAGGTGGTGTGCACCAGGCGAGGGCTCACTCGTGTGCCACCAGGAATACCCAGCAACACCCGGCATCTAAATCTGATGGAAAACGCCATCGAGGCTGTGCAGGCCGACTCTTTCCGCAACCTCCATCACCTGGAGGTATTGCAGCTGGGTCGCAACGCCATTAGACAGATTGAAGTGGGTGCCTTCAGTGGGCTGACCAATCTCAATACACTGGAACTATTTGATAACAGGTTGACAGTGGTGCCAAGTGGGGCATTTGAGTATCTGTCCAAGCTGCGAGAGCTGTGGCTGAGAAATAACCCCATTGAAAGCATCCCATCATACGCATTTAACAGAGTGCCATCCCTAATGAGACTGGATCTGGGTGAACTGAGGAAACTGGAGTATATCTCCGATGGGGCCTTTGAGGGTCTAGTCAACCTCAAGTACCTCAACCTGGCGGTGTGCAACGTTCGAGGAGAGATGCCCAACCTGACGCCTCTGGTTGGGTTGGAAGAGCTAGAAATCTCAGAGAACCTCTTTCCTGAGATCAAACCAGGTTCATTCAGAGGACTGTCTTCACTAAAAAAGTTATGGATCATGAACTCTCAAATAGGGCTAATTGAGCGAAATGCATTTGATGACCTGGCCTCGTTGGTGGAGCTGAATTTGGCCCATAACAATCTAAGCTCACTGCCCCATGACCTCTTTACCCCACTGAAGTATCTGGTGGAACTTCACCTCCACCATAACCCCTGGAACTGCGGCTGTGACTCACTCTGGCTAGCACGTTGGCTACGCGAGTACATACCAACAAACTCGACATGCTGTGGCCGTTGTCACTCCCCTGCACACATGAGAGGCCGTCAGTTGGTGGAGTTGGATCGGGGTGACACCGGGGCAATGCAGTGCTCTGCCCCTTTTATTGCGGATGCCCCAAGAGATCTTAATATTTCTGCTGAACGCGTCGCAGAATTGCGTTGTCGAACCGCGGCCATGTCTGCAGTGCGATGGCTCCTACCAAATGGGACGATTTTAACTCATGCATCAAGCCACCCACGGATAACAGTGCTCAATGATGGGACTTTGAACTTTTCAAACGTGCTAGCAGGTGACACAGGTATGTATACCTGCATGGTGTCCAATGCAGCCGGAAATTCCAATGCTTCAGCCTATTTAAACGTAAGTGCGGCTGAACTAAACACATCCAACCTTAGTTACTTCACCACAGTTACAGTGGAGGTGCTGAACCCTACATCTGAAATGCCCAAGCCCAAAACCACCACGACCACAGCAGGCGCAAGCACCACTACCACGGCCTCACCATCCGTCTTTCAGCCGGTTTTTATCTCAACGCCTACAGTCCTACTCCAGAGCACCGACACTCCCCCAAGTCGCCCATCTGTTATACCTGGCTCAAAAGTGACAACAGGAAAGCCGCCCAACCCAGCCAGTACCAGTTTGGATGAGGTGATGAAGACAACAAAGATCATTATCGGTTGTTTTGTGGCAGTAACCTTGCTAGCAGCAATCATGCTAATTGTATTTTATAAACTACGAAAGCGGCATCAGCAAAGGAGCACGGTGGCTTCAGCCAGAACTGTGGAGATTATTCCAGTAGAGGAGGAATTGCCACCGCCAGCATCTGCTGCCAATATAGCAGGGGAGGGGGCACTGACTCTACCAGAGATAAGGGATCATAACAGTATTTACAAACTAGACTACAACACCCACAAATCTGACTACAGCTACAAACCAAAACTAGAATACAGTACCCATAAGCCCAAACAAGATTTCAGCATCCACAAAACCAAGTCAGACTACAACACCTACAAACTTAAAACAAACCATTCGTACCAACCTACTCTGGAATACAGCTCTCACAAACTGACGGACTATTCACACAAGTCATTGCCGGATTACCACATACACAAAAAACCTGAGCAGAGTCCCTACAAAGCTGGATATAGTACTCACAAACCTGACTACAAATCTCATACTCCTAAACCAGACTTCAGCCCATTCAAACAAGAGTACGGTGTTCCGAAATCGAAAACTGACTACAGTATGCCTAAGCTCAAATCTGATTACAGCCCCTTCAAGACAGACTGTAGCCATTTCAAACCTGACTACAGTGCTTTCAAGGCAGAGTACAGCCCCCTCAAAGCGGAATATGTCAGTTGTGACTTCAGCCCCCACAAGTCCAAAATGGATTACAGTCCTCACAAGATGGACTACAGCCCACATAAGATCGACTACAGCACCATGAAGCCCAAATACAACACTTACAAGCCACCAGGCCATGGTGCCAAATGGACAGAAAGCAACAGCATTGGAAATTCTCTGCCTCGAACCTTGCCCACTGCTATCACACCTACTCCTGAGGCCCTTATCATAAAAACTCACACCAAGGAGAAAGTACAAGAGACTCAGATATAATCTGCCCCCCAAGAAATCAGAACCTCAGTCAAAATGACCCTCTCTCTACCTTATAAGCCCACCTTCACCCCAGCATAAAACATGCAATAGAATGCACAAAAAGAGAAAAAAAGACAGGAACTACTTTTTTGTACAGAGTGCAATTCCAAAAGACTGATTCTTGTTGTACATGCTTATAAATAAATATATATGGAAAAACTGAAACTACCATGGGCTGGTAATAGAAAAGCAGACTATATTAAAAAATAATAAATTGAAACTATTTTCTAACTTATAACTCCTATTTAAAAGATGAGTTGTTTTAAGATGCTGTACTGAATTTAAGAAATGAGGGTAGTCTTGTTTAAAAAGGGCATTTTCTGTGTGATTTCTAAATGCTACAGAGAATGCAGTGAAAAATACAAAAAAAAAAACATTTATACTGAGAAGTCTTTCTTTAAAAAACAGAAAAGAAAAAGGTCAATGTTGATCTTTGCAGGTTTATCTTGTAAAAGCACCATGAATTTGTACTGTGCCAAATGTTACAAATGCAATAAAAGGATTTTTGGAAGGAAAAAAAAAAGAAGAAGTGCCATTTAGATTTTTTCCTCGCTTGATGTACTGTTGTGATCAGCCAAATGCTTTAGACACTGCAGTAGGACTCACTGCAGTTTTGCTTTAACCCTCAGAGTGCTGGGTGCCGCTCAAGTCTAAAAGGCTGGGCAGAGGCTGCTTTTCTTTTTCTTTTTCCCTTGTATGCTTTCCAGTGCTGCAGTGGCTTCACTGAGTTTATAGAATTTATTGGTCTATTGCTTTTTTACATCAAATGATGGCCGGTTAAAAAAAAAAAACTGCCTTAAGATTTTAACCAAGTTCTGCCATTAGTATCAGATAAACATGATTGTAATGTTGTTGCATATTACAGTTTGGACAATTGCTTCCTATAGAAGGTTTCAAAACATTAAAAGAAACAGAGGTTTGCACACACACACACAAAAAGCGATGGCCTGCTTTTGCTTTTAGCACTTTAGAGTGGTATGGTGGAAAAGGGGTGGTTGTTAAGCAATTTGAAAAATATTGTGATGGAACTACTATTTAACCCATTTTTTTTCTTCACTAGAACTGGACAATATATGTTGATAAAAGATGAAGTACATGAACATTTGGAAGTGTCTGATGACACAAAATTCTGAAATTCCTTATTGTACCACTAGCCATTATGAGCCAATGCATTAGACATTGACATCACACGAATGGGCAGTGAAGCGTCATAAATCAAGCAGCTTTTGTATTCTCATAAGAGGTGCGTCATGACATATTGCACAGGCTCATAAGCTTTGACTGCGACGTGCGCAATACTGCGTACCTCTTACTTGTATGGCAAGTCTTGTTTGAACGTCAGCAAGTGCTTTCTATCTTGGCTAATTGAAATGCAAGAATAAAAATAATGAATGATAGAAAAAAAATTAGGCCACAAATTGATGGCATATTAGAGGGTAATAAAATGTAATATATGTTTGCATTGCAGGGCATATATTGGCTGAGTGCATGCAGGCTGTCTAGGAGATTAAAGCTGATTACATGATAATTGATCCAGCTCACACAGACACATACTCCTGACAAAGTTGGGACATCAGGCCACAGTGCGACTCAGTACCCACTGTACACTTAAACATCCAAGCATGCACACACAGAACAAAAAAATCCTTTTAGACTGCAGCACCCCATTCAGACCAGTCTCACACTGTTTATCTGCACTTTAAATAAAGAAAGTCAATGGGAACAGTATTGTATTCAGTGTCTGCATGAGAAATTTGGAATGGAATCATTTTTTCTTACCAAACAAGTCTCCCAAACAGTCTTGCTTTCCATTGTTTGACCAAATAAGTAACGCCACCCCAAACTCATGCTATTAATCGAGCCGTATCCAACCACTCAAATTTGTATCGTCTCCACACTAAAAACAAAAAGATTAGTCAATGGCTGCCTTTGTGTTTTTATATAAATATATTTAGTTAGAACACATCAGAATATGTTTCACAGCTATAACCCTTGTTCTGGTGTCTTTACAAACATAGCGACTGTTGCTGCAATAACTTTATAAACTGCAATTATAGCCAGTGAGCTGCCGCTTATGCAGCCGAACGTCAGAGCTATAATTGCCAGTCTGGTTTTAATGGAGTATTGTACAGGATTGAAGTGGATCCTTGAGCAAGCAGCATAAAAGAGCAGAGAAAGAGAATAAAGGAAGAGGGCACATTCTGCCGAAGGGTTTAAGGACCCTTCATGCTCTTCAGCCCATTGGTGAGAGAAAGCGACCCGCATTCACCAAACTAGGCTTCAGTGTGGCTCATGAGGCGGACATTTACAATATATCTGTTCAAATACGAGAGGGAATAATAGAGAAGGTGCCATTAGGAAATGAGACAATAGAGAAGTGGGGGGTTTAGTTCATTTCAAATATCACAAGGCAAGAAATTTTGCCGAAATTTTTTTATTGAAAAACAAGCATGTGAATCAAATAAGAATGAGATTTAGACAGCAAAGGACTAGAAAGAGCAAACATCCAGCATTATGAAAAAGGATTTTAGAGTGAAAGCTTGAGGCACGACTGCCAACTAGAGCCAAAGAGAGGAAGGTTACGGCTGTACTGACTGGGCTGTATCAGTTGAGGAGTAAAAAAAAAATGGGGAGGGGCATTTATAAACTATAGATTGAATGCTGGTAGTGGGGGGGCAAGTGATGGACCATCCTGAAATAAGAGGTCAAAATGGGGTGGTCAGAAGGAGGTCAGAAACATGGCTCAAACCTTGCGGGGAGGATATGACTTCATTATGGTGCTGTTGATGGTGAGAATATCTGCTGTATGCATTCATTTCTTGTGCTTAAAGGGGTCATTAACAGTTGATTTCCATCTACCACACATAGCATGCATTTTATTTATTATGGTAATTAAAAGTGATCGACTGCTATACTGCCTAAGCTGATCTAATGGCTGACTTCAGGCCATTTTCTTTCTATAACCAAGCTCTACTTGGCTAAAGATGGGAATTGTAAAGAACTTAATTCTGGTTCCAATTATTCTTAATGATTCCAGTTCCATTTACATTTTTAGTGCTTTAAACAAAGAAACTAGAAAAACTCCAGTAAAGAGTTTTTTTCCCCCAGTCTTTTTAGAGACTGCAGTCCAATTCAACAATGTGTTTGTGTATTATAATACATATGGTGCCACATTTATATTTATATATATATATATATATATATATATATCAAAATGTGATACCATTTCATTAATTCCTTAATTGTAAGCAGTCAGTGTTTGATTTAAAAAAACAAAACAAAAAAAACGTCCATTAATTTGGCTGGACTACTCTGATCATGCCAAATGGTTGATTCACTAAAAATAATTGGTTCAAAAGCGTCAGTTCGAGAATCACACTACACTGGTTGTAGATTCAGTTGCAATGTTGTTGTTTATGAAATGGAACAATTTGTCAATGCCCAATCCTATCCAGGCCAAGTATTTATAGTGAACAGTAGAGATAGTTCCTCTTCGCATCCGTTCCAAAACCTACCAAGTGCCTTGTCAATAGATAATATGTAATTGATTTTCTTTATAATTTTGATTAAAATAGGTATTAGCTCCATTACAGATACATTTTATCTGTCCATGCAATTCCTGGGAATCAAACTCGTGACCATGGTATTGGTAAAAGGAACATAGCTGGCACTACTCAATTTCTGAATCCATGTGTATTTATAATCTGCCTCTCAACTTGCTTAGTCTGCTGTGGTTTATATGGGAATATTTGTATATTTATTACATTATTTGCCAAAAACAGCCCTTTTACCAAACCTAACAGTGCGTTTGTCATTGTCTGACCTTCTCGTTGGCAGTCCCAGGAGAGCTCCTGAACAGATGTTAACTGGCTGCACTTCTGTCTGGGCCTCAGTTCTGGACCAAAATAAAAGTAGCGGCTTTATGAAGGCCACCGAGGGCCCCTAAATGAAAGACAGCACACTTAATCACCGTTTTGTAAGGTTTTGTTCTATCCATATCCTTGTCCATAAAGGGAGAAAAGAGGGTCCAATTACCCATGAAGTAAACACATGAAAGTGCAGTGCTGGGGTACCAAGTCACCAGTCATTAATTCAGATGCCACTGTCTGTGGTTAATGGGCGATGCACAGATTCTTTCTCACCATTTGTTAACCTCTGAGCTGGCATACTGAAGCGACCAAACACTTAAAAGCAGGAAACACAAAAAGGCGTAATGCTCTATACCTTCAAACAGTCGCAAATCAAGTAACTCTTTGGACAAATAACTCACATCGTACACAGATCACCATAAAATCATTATATGCGCCTGAAGACCAAAAATACAGAACAAGGGTTCTCGATAGACAAAGCAGGTAGTAAAACTGTCGGCATGCACACACTAGCACAGCCCTTGGTGAGTGTTTAAAGTAGAAATCTATCTGAGGTTTATAGGCCCCTCTTCGTGGCACATTTGCATATCTCTTCGGTGCCATTTCACATGCCTCTGGTGTCATATGGGTTTTGGGAGGTAGCTTGTGCCAGCCTGTTCCATTTTAACTACATGCAAATGGAAGCAGTGTATGGAAGAACTGTGCCCCCCTCCAACCTCGACATGTTTAAAACACGACCCAGAGGGCATGTGCTTCAGATGCAGGATGCTAGGATGAGCGCAAGCACTGCAGCAAAACGACTCCATTTGGTGCACTTCGCATTTTTTTCCTCAATGCCTGACAAACAGCGCCTGCGTCTTCAAAAGAGAGAAATTAAACAACGTAGCTGCCCAAGACAGCAGTTATCAAATCCGCTCTGATTCACTATGTCAAAGTGACATGAGCACATGGCTTCCAGCAAAAAAGGAAAAAAAAAAAAAAAAAAAAGAGGAAGAGAGGAGGGGGTAGACGGTGAGAAAAGGCATGGGGAAAATATGGACCATTTGGATTGCTATCGGTGGCGCTTGCATATTAAGTTAATCTTTTACTGAAAAATGTACGTTTTAAAAACAGAAAAATGAGCAAAACTACCATTGCTATCTTCCTCTGAATCATTTTTATCCACAGGCTGTGCTTGCCAAATGTATTTTGCTACATTTTTTATAGATCAGCAATTGAGAGTGCAATGAACGAGAATGCCAACCAGCTTGGTGCATCATGGGGTTTGTAGTTCTTTAAAAGCTATAACCTTATTTTTCTTATATTTATTGTCACCATTTAGGAAGCTATTGAACTTTGCATAATTGCTTAAATGTAAACAGTATTCAAGGTGATGGATTCAAATCCAATATATTAAGAAACAGTGAGAGCCGTTATACAGTTTTATGCGCAGGCAGGCAGTCTCTGGTATTTAATAGTCCAACATAAATGCTTTTTGAAAAATAGAGCCAGGAGAGAATGAGACACACAAAAAATGAAAAGAGACTCTAAATGAGATTGTTTGAGAAACACAAATGAGCACTCACATTTTTATAAAGTCTTAACAGCAAGACCCTGTAAAAACTGTTTTTGTCTGATGGACAGGACCGGAAAAATGTAAAATGGAGACTGTGACCAACAGAGAAAGTGTTTATCAGGACAACATGCTGAGTGCAGCAAAACTCATTTTATGCTGCTGTCATTCAAAAGTCAAATCTTTTGTAAAGAAGTCAGGACAATATTCGATCAACATAAGTGAACTAGGGGTCGAGACAGTGGCTGCATATATTTCTTTGTTCTGCTGTACACTGAAGATATTTGGAAGAATGTTTCTCGCCTCCGTTGACTACCATAGAAGGAAAAAACACTACTGTAGTCAATGTGGGCAAGATCTGCTTCGTTAAATATTCTTCCAAATACCGGTGCTGGTCATATAATTAGAATACCAGCAAAAAGATGATTTATTTCACCAATTCCATTAAAAAAAAAATGAAACTTGTATATTATATTCATTCATTACACAGAGACTGATATATTTCAAATGTTTATTTCTTTTCATTTTGATGATTATGCCAACGAAGGAAAATCCTAAATTCAGTATCTCAGAAAATTTGAATATTACTAAAGACCAATACAAAGAAAGGATTTTTAGAAATCTTGGCCAACTGAAAAGAATGAACATGAAAAGTATGAGCATATACAGCACTCAATACTTAGTTGAGGCTCCTTTTGCCTGAATTACTGCAGCAATGCGGCAGCGTGGCATTGAGTCGATCAGTCTGTGGCACTGCTCAGGTGTTATGAGAGCCCAGGTTGCTCTGATAATGGCCTTCAGCTCTTCTGTATTGTTAGGTCTGACATATCGCATCTTCTTCACAATACTCCATAGATTTTCTATGGTGTAAAGGTCAGGCGAGATTGCAGGCTAATTAAGAACAGGGATACCTTGGTCCTTAAACCAGGTACTGGTTGCTTTGGCATTGTGTGCAGGTGCCAAATCCTGTTGGAAAATGAAATCTGCATTTCCATATAATTGGTCAGCAGCAGGAAGCATGAAGTGCTCTAAAACTTCCTGGTATACGGCTGCGTTGACCTTGGACCTCAGAAAACACGGTGAACCAACACCACCCCAAACCATCATTGATTGTGGAAATTTTAAACTGGAAAAAGCAACGTGGATTGTGTGGCTCTCCGCTCTTCCTCCAGACTCTGGGACCCTGATTTCCAAAGGAAATGGAAAATTTACTTTCATTAGAGAACATAACTTTGGACCACTCAGCAGCAGTCCAGTCCTTTTTGTCTTTGGCCACGGCGAGACGGTCCTGACGCTGTCTGTTGTTCAAGAGTGGCCTGACAAGGAATGCGACAGCTGAAATCCATGTCTTGCATACGTCTGTGTGTAGTGGTTCTTGAAGCTCTGACTCCAGCTGCAGTCCACTCTTTGTGAATCTCCCCCACATTTTTGAATGGGTTTTGTTTCACAATCCTCTCCAGGGTGCAGCTATCCCTATTGCTTGTACACATTTTTTCAACCACATCTTTTCCTTCCCTTTGCCTCTCTATTAATGTTCTTGGACACAGAGCTCTGTGAACAGCCAGCCTCTTTTGTAATGACCTTTTGTGTCTTGCCCTCCTTGTGCAAGGTGTCAATGGTCGTCTTTTGGACAACTGTCAAGTCAGTCTTCCATCATTTTGTAGCTTACAGAATTAGACCAAGAGACTATTTAAAGGCCTTTGCAGGTGTTTTGAGTTAATCAGCTGATTAACTGAGTGTGACACCAGGTGTCTTCAATATTGAATCTTTTCACAATATTAAAATTTTCTGAGATACTGAATTTGGGATTTTCCTTAGTTGTCAGTTATTATTAAAATGAAAAGAAATAAACTTTTGAAATATATCAGTCTGTGTGTAAATAATGAATATAATATACAAGTTTCACTTTTTGAATGGAATTAGTGAAATAAATCAACTTTTTGATTATATTCTAATTATATGACCAGCACCTGTGTCTTCCTTTGTGTACAGCTGAACAAATAAATTTATATAGGTTAGGAACAACTTAAGGGGTGAGTAAATGACAGAATTTTAACTTTTTTGTTGAACGATCCCTTTAAGGCTAACTTGCACTGTACTGACAAATAGCGAACAAGACTGCCAATCACAAGATCACATTACGCCACTTTACGGACATTCCAAGACCCAACAATCAACAATTGGACACGTTTTCTTAACAAGAACAAGTGCTGAACAATGGCAGAGATTGACTGTCTATTGCCGTTGGTTGATGTCTGTCAGTGTAGTGTGAATTAGCATTTAAAAGGACAACTTTATCCTAAAAATGTGTCTATTAGTACCTTAGATCAGTAATATATGTTATATATTATAACTTTTACGTTTTTGAGATTCAAGTGAAATTCACAAATTTTAAATGACAAGATTTTATAGTTGATTTGATGTTATTTAATCTTAATTTTGGAGATTTTAGTCTTTCCACCACTCAGCTGTGCTTTAAGCCTATTTGCCAAAGAGGGGGAAAAAAAAGCTCCCTGTAGTGTTGCCAAGATGGCCGCCGAGCAAACTAACTTTGCTTCTGGTAATCAGCAGACAATATAACGTCTGCTTAAGACGTTTGTGTTAGTCTCTTTGCCCAAAGCAGTGAAAATGGGCTTCCTCCGGCAATCCTGCAGGGAAAATGGAAGACATATCTGGTGCATCCTTGCATCAGCATTTTACCCGACTCTAAAAGTTCAGAGAGGAAACTCAGAGTACCCATCAATAAAAATGTCAAAATCGTTCAAAACCCACTGTCTTCCAGGAAAACAATAGTACAAAATAAAACAAAAAACAAAACATGTTACTAACAGGGCGAACCTCTTCGTAAGCATAAGTAAAGGCTTGTTTACATTCACCTGTGACATGCTAATTAACTGAAAGTGCGGCAAAGTAACAGGTATGCTGACGTGAGCCACGTCCCCGAAGCTGGTCATATTTCAGAACGCTCTGAAAGGCAAATGCTCTAATCAGCAGGTATTGCCCTGAAGAAAGCGACACAAAAATGCAGCCAGGCCAGCCTGACATTTCCTGGCTGATGGAGGTTAGCACCTGCTAAATCAGCTCAGGTGACAGCACACAGACCGGCAGCAGCTTCATTTCTAGATGCAAGCACTGATGCCAAGAGCACTGGATACATAGAGTAGATTAATACAGCTGTAAATCTAAGCCAGCATCCTAGAGGCTTCTGGGAAATGAAAAAGATGCACTTGATGCATAGGCTACGCCAGAAAGAGGTCATGCTAAAACTATTTTCCATTTTAAGACAGCTAGGGTGTTAGCAAAACTCTATAAGAACACAATCTTGGCTTGCTGTTCACCTGCACTACCTCAAATCCCACGCTTCTCATGCCGAACATAAACATCAAGAGCTTAGGCCCCAGGCCCATGGCGCAAGACGCGTCCAGTGCCAGGTTTCGCGTGCCGCGCTGGCAGACGGCGCAAGTCTTGTGCGCAAGAAGCTCGGATAACGTCGGGCACCTCGCTGGCATGCAGCAGGGGTGAATCGAGCAGCCCGGCACATGGCTCACCTCCCAATTATGCTGGCACAGGCCATGCGTTGTGTCTAAATCATGACAAACACAGCCATTAGCCACAGAGGCAAACGTACCTGTGGGGACAAACACAAAGGAAGGGAAGCTAGAGATCACTTTAAAGAGGTGGAAAAGCACAGGACGGCCAAACTCCAGCCACATTCCGGCACTAGAAAGGTGTTCATGACAAACAGTGAAAAGAAAAGAAAAGAAAAGAAAAGCTACGGCGTACCTATGGTCAAACACTATACCAAGCAAGCATCTTGCTGTCAGTGTGCACTCTGCAGTTAAGACGGCTTTCTCTGAACCTCCCTGCTCAGGCGTGAAAAAGCTCCATTTCAGAGTTCTGGCTGGCGGAGCCACAAATGCACATGCTCCTAATGCTCTCATTAGTGTAATTGAGCAAAAATGTCAGCATAGCTGCAGCTATTTCCATTTTCTTTTTTAAGTTGCGCAGAACTCATTTACAGGCGCAGGCTGGAACACAAATGATGAGAAAACTCTCAGAAGCGCGAACATGTTTTTTTTTGCGAACGCATTTGTGTGAAAGCGGTGTTCTTTGTAGAGCACTTTAAGAGGCAGATGCTTTTGCCATTAATACTTGTATTATTATCGCACACGCTACAGCGCTAACAGACTCGTCCAAACACACACACGCACGCACGCACGCACGCACGCACACAAGCAGAACAGATAACTATTTGGATTGGATTAACAACCGCTATGATCTGAACCATACGTTTTTTGTTTTTTTTCCAATTACCCTTCATAGCATTGCCTTTTGCACCATCAGTCAATAGTGCTGCTAGAAGTTTATGGCTGCAAGTATCAGAAAGTAATGTGTAATGTTGGGTCAGCCATCTTGTTAATGTGACTTCACACAGCTCTTGTTCTGCCTAAAGGGAGAGCTATGAGACCATTATGGGCTCAGATACATACGTATACAGGATAAAAGTAATTGAACAATCGCCTGTGACGAACTTACAGACTGCATTACAATAACAAAGCCACGCTCCTTAACACACTCCCATGAACTATGCTCTTACATAGAGGGTATTGCTTATAACCTTATGACATAAGTCACAATCGGAAATATGCTACATCATAAAATCATAACTGCATTACGATTGGTTCAACTGAATTCACGACTACTATTATACTGGATTATAATGTCATCAATTCTAAAGAAAAAAAAACACAGCATAAGTTCATTTAATACACAATATGTACACCAAGACCTAAAAAGGTAGCGCAACATAAAATAACGCAACATAACACTGCATCAACTGCGGTACATATCTCTAGACCTAGAAAAGAAGTTATCAAACAAATAACTATTACGATTGTTTCCACTGAATTCAAAACTATTTGATTATATTAGTGTAATTTATTACAATTTCTACTAAAATTATATTTTGGGCATAAGCACCATCTCTTTATTCAACATATGCATTCGTAGAAGATATCAAACAATATAATGCATCTACCGTAACAAGTATATCTAAAAGAGAAATCTCAAACGTATATAGAAAAAAAAAAAAAACTCAAATATAATAACATTTCAGAAGTGCCTGCACATTGAAATTGATTGAATTTCTAGGACACTATCAATATGGTTTTGGCTGTTAACTTCAGCGGACTTCTGACCCTGAATAAAGTGATAAATCAAGCTTTTCTTTCTGCACTATTAGGGAAGAATTCAACCCTATTTGGAGCTCTATAGATGGATTCTGTCCTGATTGCCCTTTCTCTCGAGCCGTGTGGGGTGGGGGAAAGCTGACGTGGCGGGGAAGATTAGGCCCTCTCCTCTGGGCTGTCGGGGTGTCCTGTCTGCCAGAAGAGGTCAGGCATTGTGCTGGAGTAAGCTACTGCAGGATTACACTCCCAGAGCTGATTCCTGAGGATAGAACAGCCCTGGGGCCCCACAGCAGAGACTAGAACTTCACATACACACCTGAAACACGACACACACCCGCTTCATTTTGTACACACTCTAATTAGCTAGAAAAGTTGGAATACCCATGAGCGAACACACACAGGGAGTTAAGAAGAGACTGCCGGAATGAAGGAGAGGAAAAGGGATGGGAGACTGGATCAAAGGAGAGGAGGAGGTGGAGATGATGCAGAGTGAAACGAGGAGAGAATGCAATGGTGTTGATCAAACACGGGAAGGGAAGAATCTGTGCGCTTGTGTGTGCGATGACAGCTGTCGAGTGTGAATGGGCCAAAGGAGAGACCAGGAGGAGGCTCCCATGGCAACCAACAACCTGATTGTCATGGGAATCATTCAATCCTGTGCTAGAAGCTCCTGTAAAACGTCCACCTTTGGCTATTCATCGCAAACACATTTACACACATAAACAAGCATTAGCCCAACAGCTCCTAGGTGGATAATGGCCCTTCAACACACAACGACACCTTTCAGAAAAGCATAATCTCTCAATTCTCCTCAAAACGAGGAGGAATCGCCACGTTTTCACACTCAACCACCGAAGGTGAATAAAACTCCTAACTACAACACGGCTCGATATCATTGATTAAAAGATTACACTCGTGCCACATGAGCGCGAGCCACTGAAAATGAGAGAGACAGTGAGATGGAGAGGACGGAAATGGTGAGGAGCGTTACATCAACACGCCTGTGCTGTTTAATTCCCTCAGCAATTACGACAATTATCACTCTGCTCTGTCATTCCATCTGAGTCTCGAGCTAAAGCGCGTCTTCAAAGAACCAGAGGAGTAAGGGACCGAGAACGATAAAGCTGCCATGAGTGTGTGCGTGCCGACTCAGTAAAGTCATGTCATAAAGCAGCTGAGAACAGCGGGCACACAACATGGCTGCCTGGATTACAGCACTGAATCAGTTTAGCAGCCTTATAAAACAAGCACGCATACATGTATGACCGGCTACAGGGCCACGGGCGAGGACAGGAGTGTGAAAGAGGACTAACTAAATCTCTTTCCTACAAGGCCACTTCAGGAATTTGCTGAACGCCGGAGGTCAAAAAGACAATGTCTGCGTTACAAAACCTAGTCAGCAATTTTTGGGAAAGGTCTTGAAAGGTTTTAAAATGACCAGAACTGAATGGAGAATATTGAAAGACATGACAACTCAAGGCCTTCCTTTCATTGAGACTCATTAAAAGGAGGTAAATAATATTTTGGCAAACTACGAACTTGAAAATATTTTAGAGCAGAACTTTGTTCAAAAATCTGGGGTCCTTGAGTTTGTTTGTATGCGCGTGTATTTTTATATTAATCATTTCATTCAACAGGAAGCATAAAATTGACTTGCACAAAAGACTCGCATTTCAAAAATTCTGTCCTTTTAAAGTATTCATCAAAGAATTCTGGGGAAAAAAGTTCCATGGTTTCCACGATAAGCTGTTTTCGACATTGATAAGCAGAAATGTTTGTTGAGCATATTAGAATGATTTCTGAAGGAACTGAAAACAGTTAAATGTAATGATACTTCACAATTTACTGTATATTTGATCATATTTATTTAATCTACATTACTTTTAAAGGCCTGGCAAACAAATTTTAAAAACGGTCCGATATTTCCATGTTTTCAAGACCGTGGGAATATTGTATGAAATAAATGAATTGCCATATAAATAAAACAAAGCTCTTATTGGGTGAAATGAGCCCTGAGACAGGAAGTTTAGGGTAAAACGGTATTTAGGTCATGGTGACATTACTGGGGTAAAGAAAGACAAGCAATGAAAAACGGATCACACTGAACTGTGTACCCATGGCCTCTTTAATAAAAAAAGACAAAAGGTGTGTGTGAGTATACGGAGTGGGGTTCTCTTGGAAGGGCATTTCCTTTGTTTGGAAGGACACAGGGATTTGACTGCTGGCACATGGAAACACTACAACAGGCACTGGAGCTTTACTGATTGAATACTGTAACAGTGATTAATACAATACTAATCTTTAAAATAAATATGAAATCAGTACTGACCAATTTTCGTAGCATATAGAGACAGGTTAATGAGTGATGGTTGACATGTAGCTTTTTAGGCATTGTTTTTGGCTACTGTTATTGACAATGTATCATTTCTGAAGGCCAATTCTCACCGCACCAATAGAGACAGGCCAATGCCGACAGTCACCACATTACAGCACGTCATTTCTCAGACATCGATTCGGCAAGTTCAATTGGCAAATGCAAGCTCAGACAGATGCCAACAGGGGGTAACGGTGATCTGACAAAACCCGACGACGTGCCTGTTTGTCTGTCGTTAATCTTCCAATAGTTAATGTGGTAATTTAATGCCACTAGAAAAGGATAGCTCATAGAAAAATTAAAGTTCAATCATTCTTTACTCACCCTGGTGTTGCTTTAATGTTGCACGCCTGTCTTCTCTTACAGACCAGAAAAAAGAAAATTAAAAGTTGCTTGTGCTCATCCATATAGATGACAGTGAACAGTAACCAGCTTCAAGTTTTAAAAAGAAAATTATACGAAAGCATCACAAAATGATCCATGCCATATTTGCCAAGTGGTCCGAGGGCATACATGACATTGACCACTTACGTTCAGATCAAAACGCCTCCTCAAGGCACTTAATTTTGGTATGTACAGTAATAATATTTACACTAGATAAAAAGCACCTACATCATTTTCCCCTTTCAGTGGAAAGCAAAAAGTTTTGTGAATATGGCTTCATGTTGACCAAATACTGTGCCTGTCAAAATAATAATAAAAGAAAAAGTTAACGGTTAAATATATATATGCAGTGCACTGTATTTAAAAAAACAAAACAAAAATTCTGTACAATAGATCAATTCTAAGCCCTTTCAGCAAACCTACACTGAAAAGGAAGAGCCACTTGCATTTAAAAGCAGGAAAACTTCCTGTTAAGAGATCTCGTGATGTTACATGGAGTTCTATGCCATCCTGCATCTTCATCCAGCACAAACACAACGTTGAGTGTTTCTTTTGCAACAGGGCCCTCTGCAAAAGCCACCAGTGTCTCATTTGCATGGCTAGCAGCCTTAGGACACAGCTCCCTCCATGGAAGGGGTAATGACAGCATTTTAATTTGCTTCTATTTTAGCAGGAAAAAAAATAGCTGGGAGGCTAATTGTGTGCACAGTGCGTTGAGTTTAGGCTCAGTGGAGGTCTGTGTGCCCTCTGCAGGAAACATTCACCTCATCTCACACTGCCATGAGCACTGCGATGAAACTGCATTTCCAGATTATGGAGCACGCTAATGCAGGTACATGGGAAGAGATGTTATTCAGCATATAACCAGACAAGTAAGTATCCCAAAAATACCATGAGATTGAGAATCCATAATAATTCATGATGGACATGAATTTGACAAAAAATGACTAAAACTTGACCTAAAATCAAAATGAATTTAAAAATAAAAGCCAATTCAAAATAAATACCATATCAGATGGCGTAAACATTAGTAAAACACTACTAATGTTGTCAAAAGTAATGACATTTAAATTTTAAAAATGGGACGATACCAGCATTTTACTTTACGTTTTATCTGTTGAGCAGATTCGTGAACACCTGATTGGCCATCGTCTTCACGCTCTGTGCAAAAGCACCACAGAAGTCTATTTACAACATGTTTTTGAAGCGTTGATCAATGTAGCCAATCACAGACCATCTGTTGAGCGCGTAAACAACGGCCAATCAGAAGTGTATAAAAATCCAGGCAAAAGTGCTCAAAAAGGTAGGGACACAATTTTAAAAATTCAGCATCGACTAAGTTGGTACTTTTGACAACACTAAATAACACTGCTGCAAAATACAACAAAAACATGCAATTTAGATAACACAAGATAATTAGACTAGGATAAAGAGACAGGAACACACAAAAACATCAGAGAGAAAAAGTGAGAAATGGTAAGCAAGACTAAGCTTTATTAGTAGAGTCCTCATTTCAAAAAGTGACAAAATGTCACCCTCACAAGGGGGTCAGAATGAGACCGAGAGAGAAGCTTTCACACAACAGAGCCAACAGTGACTGCATCTTTTCCTTTCAGTCAGTCTCTCTCTCTCTCTCTCTCTCTCTCTCCAGTCACTTAGCAACAAACTAGCAACTTGAAAAACCCTGCAAGCTCCTCATACAGTGAACACTGAGCCATTGGATGAACAGACAAACAAAAGCAAGAAAAAGAAATAAGTAAGAGAGGGAGGGGGAAAGGGTCAAAGGACGAATTAACGAAATGGGTACTTAAAATGGTGAGTTCATTCACACCAGGAAAGAGTTCTGACTAAAACTCTCAGACTGTCGATTTAAGACAGTTAGAAAGAGATGAAGTAAAAGGAACACATGAGGAATGGAAACAACGATTTACAGTTATTCACAGAATAAAAGCCCTCAGAGAAAATTAGAAAGAAAAGAAAAAGACCGGAGGTGAGAAGGAACGACTACAGATTGAAGCAGATATCGGCCTGAACTGTAGAGAGCACACTGGGATCCACATATTCGCTCTTACACTATGCTCTGCTCTCATCCCTGGATTCAGCTTCAGATATCTTTGATATAAGTTCAGACCAATGGTAGAAGTTTTTGGCTTAACCAATAATAATTAAAAAAAACCTTTAAAAGGGGAGAAATACTGCAGTATCAGATCCAGAGACCTTTCAATATTTGCTTTCAGATTTACTTTTTATCTCAAACAATTCAACTTAACCCAAAAATGAGGGCGGAAATCACTTTCAAAAGCTGTATTTATTAATCTAAAAATAACAATGCGCCTTTACAAAAGACTTTGCAAGGCCTTTCTGGATTAGAAATCATAGAGAGACAAATCTCATTCTTATGAACTCAGTTCCGGCACATTAATAATACTTAAAAATCACAACAGCAGAACAAACAGAGAAAAACTCAGAAAATCTCATGACTGCTGTACTTCAAATATGTATGAATGTCCACATTCGGTTGAACCAAGAAGCCACGGGCAGAGTTTATGACGTGTTGCAGTTTGAGCATGTGTGTGGTGAGGAGAAATCTCTAATGTGACTCTACCACAGCAGCTCTCCCAGAGGAGCTCAGCCGCCCAGAGTGTGTCCTGCCTGTCAAACACACCATTAATTATTCAGCGAGAGAGAGAGAGAGAGATTGTGGGCTACACTGATCAGCAACACAGAACAAATGAGAGAGAGAGAGAGAGAGAGAGATGTAGAGATGGAAACAGAGATAATCTTAAATAATGATGTTGGGATGTGCGGCTTATGTAATGGCAGAACACCATGGTGCTGCTCACCCGTGCAAAACTTGCCAACACGATGTGGGTTGTATGGGTGGTTGCCAGAGTGTTGCCTTGCGGTTGGTTACGGGCACAAGTCAAAAGGGTCCATATCAACGCCTCTATGGTTTTTGGGTAGAGTTGGACCAGCTGTTTGTGAAGCCTCAATTAAATTAGGATGTAAAGTTTTCACTAAGGACCAAGTTATTTCCACCGTACTGAACAAATGGTGCAAAGCAAGACTTAGCTTGTAAGCTTTGTATAAAGTATATTCACATATGTCTGCCTTTATTGATCCAGTGAACAACCTTTACATTTTTAAACCAATGTAGTGTTAAAATTTGCATTCAAGTACATCTTGTTACAGTCTAAACTCGACGTTAAACTCAAAGCCGTCGCAAAGACCCGCCCCCTTTAGTTACTGTTGCTTTGTCCGACAAGTCATGCGCTCTCACGCAGTGACAAATACATCCCGGAGCAAAGAGGACACTGAAAACGCTTCAACAGACAAAAGAAACAATAAATACCGTATACTGCCTCTTTAATGTGTTGTGACAGATTGCTGTAGCTCCTTCAATCTCATTCAATCTCTCCTTCTCTTCATACTAGTTCATTTATAGTATCAAATAAACATGAATGGACATCAGAAGGAATGTTGTTTCAAGTGCAGAAAGTACACAAGTTTAAGTTCAAGTTCTACTAACTCCCCTGACTGCTCTGTCGGACAAAATGCTGGATTCAGGGTTATGATTGGTCAGATCGCCTGTCAATCGAAACTGTTTGAGAAGGCTCGATTACATTTCCCTTAAGCCATAAAGCAGTAATAATTATTGATGGGAAAATAAATTGATGCATCGTGAATCGAGAAGTGATTCTGGAACGACAGATATTCTGAATGCATCGGCATTCTCTCTCGAATCGTTTCTGAGCTTAGTTTTAACAGCAGATGGCGATGGATTCTTTACAAAGAGCTGTACTCTGCTTACTTGCAAATCAAGCATACCACTTGAACCTTCAATAAAATAATGATTCATAAAGTTCTAAAAGATTGAAGCAAATTACAAGGGTGTTTGCAGTAGCAATCTCATGTCACAACAGTATTCTAAGGTGCAAGTCCATTCTCAGACTGAACGCACGAACGCTCTTCTTCGTGAGCATTAGTGTGTGTGTGGTTAAAAACTAGCCTAGAGCTGTTAAAAACCAAGCTCAGAATCGATTTGAGAATTGTGATGCATTTGGAAAATCTCGGAATCGATCCAAGCACCAATTTATTGTTACAGCCCTAGTAATAATAATAACAATATAAAATGAATTAAAATAAACAGAACTTAAATGGAGATGATAAATGATAATGATAATGAAGACACAGAATGGAAGCATTGTGTGCACAGTCAAAATAAAAGTCCTACTTACAATATATCGGCAAAACAAAATAAAAAGTATTGGCTGATGTTGATTTAAAAAAATGGCAAATATTGGACAATAATTTGGCCGACAACTAACATGCGTACAAAAGCATAACCAGACATAAAACACTCAAGTGGTAAAGATAGTAAGCCAACTCACATACTATTTGTATGTGCGAGACAAAACACACTGAGAAATACTCAGACAGAGACACTGTGGGTGTGTGGGTGTGTGTGTGTGTGTGTGTGTGTGTAAGATGTAGCGATTTTGAACAAAAAGGTCATTTGTTGAGTTTGGACGATCTGCGAGAGGCAGCTGGGGCGGCACGGATGAGGATGAGTCATGACTGTGTCCGAGCAGCTTTCTCTCTCCAAGCTGCCACGCTTGAGTTTCTGCATGTGCTGCTATCAATGGTCTTCCTTCCCCTCACTTTACTGCATGAACGCACACACATACACACACAATGGCCTCGGCTCTCCTCCACTAAGGTAAGAAATGAGACAGACGAAGAGCGAGATAAACCAGATCTATTATCTCTCATCAGGTTCAACCTAATTTCGGACGACGAGTATGTATACATCTAGATGCGTGTATGTGTTCTGCAGCGCACTCGCACTGTGTGGCACACTAAAGCACTCAACACATGCAGCACAGTCCTGAACCTCTGATTGGCCTGGTGCTTTTTACAGTGCCCAATCACTTATGTTCTCCCTATGCGTGTTAAAAACAGCTATCCATTACAATAAAATCTACGCTGTAGCAGGCACTCAGACCAACAGAGAAAGTAACTATGGTTGCAAACTAAAAGATTAGACTATTCATAAAAAAATCAATATGTCTGGCATCCATATCAAATCAGCTTCACATTACATAATACTAAAGAATGAAAACATTGAAATTCATATTATATAAAATGCATATTTATATTCTAGGGCATAAAACAGTACAGAAAAATGTCTAGCAGTTAAAATTGACACCAATGTACGACATGCATGTCATACTACTATCAACCAAAGCCTGTCGAGTCATGATGAGCTCTCAGGTCAGGTAGCAGGACACACTTTTACCATCTCATTTACCAACTTTAAAAGATTAATATAGACAAATTTGATCAATTTGTAAATTGATGACTATATCAGAGCACAGACAGTCAAAGATGCCTTCACTCCTTCTGCAGCAGCTTGCTATATGTGCTTTAGGAAATCCAAAGCCTACATTCTTAATTCCACTTGGTGGAAACCTCAAAAGCAGGAGGTGCGTGTTGAAGAAACAAACAGCCTCTCATGCCAGTTTAATTACGTGCTTCAGATCATGAGAGATTAGAGCCAGATTGAGAGGAACAACTTTTTAGGATGCAGTTTAAAGTGGGTCTTCCACGGCACACACAGATGCATGTATGGAGAAAGGGACGAAAACAAAAAGCCACAAAAAGCCACAAAAAAAACACAAAAAGCCTGAACTACAGTGCAGATTACTCAATTTTGTTATTTGGACACAAGGTCGATTTTTAATCACTAACCATCCAAACAATTCATTAAGGAATTCAAACTTTTTTTTTTTTATGAATGACGAAATTTAACATGTTTTATACTTTCATGTTGTTGCATAATTCATACTTTGTGTGAAAGTTATTTAAAGATAATTGCATATATTTCAGAAAAATACAGAGAGAGACAGAGAGAGAGAGACAGAGAGAGAGAGAGAGAGAGAGAGAGAGAGAGAGAGACAGAGAGAGAGAGTCAGAGAGAGAGAGACAGAGCAAGAAAGAGAGAGAGACTGAGTCAGAGAGAGAGAGAGAGAGGGCGAGACAGAGTCAGAGAGACTGAGAGAGAGAGAGAGAGAGCGAGAGAGAGAGAGAGAGAGAGAGAGAGAGCGAGAGAGAGAGCGAGAGAGAGAGAGAGAGAGAGAGACAGAGCTCTCAGAGAAAAGACAGAGACAGGAGACAAAGACAGAAAAAAAAAAGTTTCTAGCTAATGAGATAATTTTGACTTTCCCCATAATTTAAAATTTTGCTTGAACATGGAATCATGTAATCTTAAAGCATATGAAAGTATGATTCCATCTACTGTCATAAAAATCGACTGGTGCTTACACACACAGCATGTCAACACACTGAGAGGATCACGGCCCACTCTTTTCCTCAAGAACTTCCATAACAGACAAGGCTCCGTTTCCCAGTGGGTGATGGAGGTCATTAGGACACCATTTTTTTTTCCCTCCAGCTTCCGGTGTCTTTCGTAATTCTCAGCAGTAGGTTCCTGTCTCCAGTCTCTCCGTAAAGTGCAGGTTAAAGTTAGGCTCTTAAAAAAGATCCTCTCATTAGGCCTGACTGCATCACCAACCTAATTCACACAACATTAATGGAAACGGGATCCGCACCGTGTCAGGCACCCTGAGGAGAAGGTAAGAATAGTGTGCAAGCGTGTGATTTCCTCATTAAGTGTCTGAACCATCATATCCGTGGTTCCTCAATTTGGACATGTAATTTGTGTGACCATTATTCATAGAGTAACTGAAACAGATAGCCATAAGCTCTGAATATAGCACAAAAATGTGCGTTTGAGCATTCCAAGTGAAGACAGCAATAAGGAGACAGACCAAGAAGAGAACGGACAGATACGTGTCACAAAATGACCGGCGAGACCAAACATCAGAGGCACTGTCAAGTCAACTATAGAAATGGAAAGTCTAGAAACAGCTTGTGAAGACTAAAGCGACAGAAACAGACTGTAAATGACAGGAAGTCTTACCTCTCTCTGGAGGACCAGCTCTTTGGTGAACAGTGTGGCTTCCTCACTGTAGGGTTCTGCCACCTGCATCCCACTTGGCATGTTTCGAGACCCTCGGGGGCACTCAATACCTGCATATACAAAGACAGTGAGATTGGGTTGTTTTATGCAAGAAGTATCATCTCCAAAAAAAAAGAAAAAGAAAATAAAACACCTGTGCACATCTGTTATATTTTATTTTTAATCATTTTTGGCTGTGCACCTTATTTTCACATGATTTAATTTAATGATGTGCTTTTGATTTGAATTTCAACACCGAAAAAAGATGTTTGATTAATTTATATT
Organism: Opsariichthys bidens; assembly: GCA_037194245.1. Classification (NCBI taxonomy): domain Eukaryota; kingdom Metazoa; phylum Chordata; class Actinopteri; order Cypriniformes; family Xenocyprididae; genus Opsariichthys; species Opsariichthys bidens. The sequence continues at coordinate 11,081,531 of CM074287.1, read as the reverse complement.
TTTCAGGGCGTACCACTGAATAAAATACATATTTTATATAAAAACAACAGTAAATACCTATAGTATTGTTATATTGATGCGTATAAAAAAAAAAATCTGTTCACCTTGTTTAAATACAATAAAAAAAAAAAAAATTGTGAAAACATGCTTTGATTATTTTTAACTATTTTTCCAAAAAATTGTATTTACTTTATTTTCAGTAAATTAAATTAAATTTATGGTTCCAATGCCTGGAGGGGAAAAAATGCAAAAATTTGTAAAATGGCTACAGAATAAATGATTAATACCTTGGTCTATGAAAGGTCTATGAACCATTATCAAAACCATGTATTAACGCAAACAAAACTACTTTAAGTGCAGAAAAAAAAGACATTGGCTTTGCATATTACTCTTAAACAATACTGTTGTCAGTAAACACATTCGCTCTAAGCTCGTGCTGTGCCGTCTTTTGGGCCAAGCTGATAAATGGCCTGGTGTGATGCAGTTCAAATGAGAAGTATTTTTCATTCTCTATTTGACACGTCTATCATTTAATGCTTCTCATACACAACAGAAATGTAGCACTAGTCAGCAAGGCAAATAAGTAGTAGGCGAGGTTTAACAAAATTTAGTCGCAAAGAAAAAAAGGTCACAAAATGGACTGTAGCACGTCTCTCGTTATAATAGCTATAATAGAAATCCCCCTTCATTACCCAAAATAACTACAAACACAAATACAATAACTAGCCATTCGGCATTATCCAGCTCTGAGAAAGGAAAGAAAAAAACCCTGAAACAACTCAATTATCAAGTAATTGTCAGTAAATAGCCCCAAAATTAGCATTTAAATTGCTCCAGGCATCCGATCTACTCAAAGGCAGAACACGATTTCTGACAATAACAGGAGTGTTTTCACAGCCGGACGTTTGTGAACTGGTTGAAGAGCACATAAGAGTGACAGTGCATGAGAAACAAGCCTGATAAAACTATTAAGAACGAATCTGTCTCCATCTCAAGCGAGCGCAACGTTGGTCTTAAAAGCACAGAACCATCTTAAAAATTGCACCTCGACAGGCACTTAGTCAAATGATGCAATTTAATAGCACCGGCCAATCAAACCTTGAACTCTTTGTTAAAGAAATCAGTTTATTCAAAGATATGCGTATAAACACATTATCTACAGAGCGGCTGCTATATCTACGGAGACAAAATGAGACACAGGCGATGAAATTGCAGCCTTGGTAACAGAAATATTTAAATTCCCATTTATAAAAAGTTCCAAGGTTATGGCAAAAATGTCTCAAACTGGTTTTTTTTGTTTCCTTGCAGCTCTCAATGGAAGGAGCTGTGTGTATAAGTGATTTTCTCTTGAACATACGTAACGACTTCTAATAGTCAACACCTCCTTGCGTGGCCTGGGGCTTCAATACAAGTGTCGAACAAAACAGCAGTTCAACCTGTTCAACCCTGACTTCCTCAATTAGAACGGAACGATCATACAATTGTTAGCCTTGCTGATTCAGAGATGTCACATTGCGCGCACAGACGCCAGCTTCAAGAATATTCAGAGGGCTTTTTGTTTGGTCCGTATTACACAATGAACGTGTTTACTTTGACCAGAAAACTGCATTGACAAGACGAAAAAACAAAACAAATGTAATTTGTGGAAGCGTGTAAACCTGTTCCAGGATCAGTCTACCGCCAATTAGGCTGACTGATCATTTCCGACAGTGGAAAATTCTGATTCGAGACAAGACACCTCAACACAAAACATTTTTTTTTTTTTTTTTAATAAAAACAAAAATGTAAATATAGAACTAGGGCTGTGCAATATGGACAAAATAATCACATTGCGATTTTTTTTAATGAATATTGCAATTGCGATTTATTTTGCAATTTTGGTAATTGTTTTTGCTTCTTCAAACATGCATGTATTCCGTGCACAAGAAGTACATAACAAAATGTTTCACAATGAAGTAACTGTATTTACAGCTTCATAAACAAAACTGTAATTAACTGTCTTTAAAACAGACAACATAAAATAAAGTAAGGTTAACTAACCTGAAATTCCAGTCATAATAAGTAAACTTCAAGATTGTATTTCAGTGCACATATTTCACAATGAAGTAACATACTGTACAGTAGGATTAACTGCTTGGTAAAAAAAAAAAATAGTGTCTTAAAAACAGACAACATCAAATAAATTACGATTATTTCACCTGCTTAAACTCGTATTCAACGCCCGCCTTACATTTCTCATATATTTCAGGAATAGCAACTTGTGTGAAATAAGTGTGAGTTGGCAGCTGGTATCTTTTGTCCAGTGTTTGAATCCAAAATTCTCTCAAACGACTGATGTTGAATTTCTCTTTGGTACCAAATCATTTTTATTCTGAACTGCATCCATATTTTTTCTTCTTTCCTCCCGTTTGCCTATTCTGTTCTCCCGCTTTGCTTTATTCTAATTTGTGCGGTGTGCTGAGTGAGTTCTAGTTAACATCTTAAACATGCGCACAGTAACGTTGCAGTATTCTGAATTAAAATATAAATAAATGAAATAAAATTGCAGACTTGTGCGATTTAGAAATTGCATGTGCTCAAATCGCGATTGTTTTGCGATTGCGATTAATTGCACAGCCCTATATAGAACCTGTTCAGAATTCCCTTGTACACAGAAAGCATGCAATCTCTCTTTCACATCTTACTGCGTTTGAATGATCGAATACACACATGTCAAAATGCCCATCGTGTGGAGTATTCATGAACACACAGCTGGTCATGTTATAAGAGAAAGTAAACCGTTGGGTGTGAACAAACAGTTCAATAAACTGAACTGTTGTGTATCAGTATACTGGATCTGTGCGTTTGGTCTTAAAGTGACAGCATCCTAATGTACCTCCTGCTGTGTCATTGGCGTGAATCAATAAGAATAATTATTTTAATAAATAATTATTTTAAATTCATACAGTTAGGACTATGCAATATTTAGGTTTTTTTTACATTTGATTAAATTTCTGTATTAATTTTAATTTGTTTGAAAAACTTAATTTGTTTAATTCTTATGTTATTTTGCTTTAGTCCTTTTGTTTGTAATTTGCTTCTTTTTTCTTATTTTTAATAAAAGAAAATATACATGTTTATCATTATCGTGAAATAAATTTTCTAATATCGTTTACAAAAAAAAAATAAATAAATTAGGGCTGTCAAAAATAACATTTTAAAGCATGCTATAATTTCAGTTTAACACATTAAAAATATTTAACGTAATTAATGCAGCATCTGTTTTTTTCTCTCTCATAATTTGGCTAGCATTACATTTTATGATCTCGCTCTTATACGCAACAATGTTATTTAGATGATCAACTTCAAAGAAATGGTGCATTTTTACTCTTATAACCCTTGGACAGGACATCCTTATACCTTCAATGCAGAGTGTTAGCAGTACAAAGTGTGTGTGTTTCTGTTGAGACACAGCAGATGATCAGAAAACTCCTTGGTATTCCTCAGCCACAATTACAGCTGCCGAAATACTCGGTGACTTCTGTGAGGAGACTGAAGCAGAGCTCCTGCAGAGAACTAACACACAAGCTCGCTCACTCGCTCGCTCTCTCTCTCTCCCTTCTGTTGCCCAATTTCACTGTTCTTCACAGGAGACATGGAATACTACAGGAAAGGAACAGAGAGATTTTGTACCCAAGTTACTAGTAGTGATCCAAAGTAACGGGACTCTGGTACCAGTCTGACACATAAAAGAAACACTGCCAGTCCTTCAACCAAGCAGATCATTGACAACCATAATAGGAAAAAAAAAAATACTATGGTGGTATTACTCTGCTTAGTTACAAACATTCTTCCAAATATCTTCGTCTTTTATGCTCATTTAGGCTGCATTTATTTGATAAAAAAAAAAAAAAAAAAGTGAAATATTATTGCAATTAAATGAACTGTTTTCTATTTTAATATATTTTAAAATGTAATTTATTCTTTAGATGCAAAGCTGAATTTTCAGCATTTTTACTCCAGGCTTCACGGTCACATGATCCTTCAGAAATCATTTTAATATATTGATTTGGTTTCTTATCAATGTCGAAAACAGCTGTGCCATTTTTTTTTATATATATATTAACATATATGTTATTATATAATACATTTACATATATAAAAATATTTTTGTGGAAAGTGATTTTTTTTTTTAGAGATTCTTTGAAAAGAAAGTTTCAAATAAGTAGAATTTATCTGACTGTTATTTAACTGTTCATTATAAGGTAACTCTTTACAATAAGGTTCATTAGTTAAACATTAGTTAATGTATTAACTAACTATGACACATATGTTGCAGTATTTGCTAATCTTTAGTTAGTCACTCTTTAAATTCATCTCGTGCAATGGCGGCTTCTGCTCCTGGGAACGGAGAAAGTTCCATTCGATCACAAAAACCTAGACCACAATTATCAAAAGTATGGGAATACTTTAAACAGAGGCCAAATAAAATGTTCCTTTGTTCCCTTTGCAGAACCGAAATAGCGTACCACCGATGGAATTGGATATGTCAAATTTTTGCGCGCGCAAGATCATATTTTGAGCGTGCAAAAGGGCATTTCGCTCACGCGTGAACTGAGTTGAGGAGAAAATCTTCGTCTCGCAAATTAGAAAATATTTCGAGCGAACGAAAATCAGTTTTGCATTTCAAAGAAGTTTATTTGGATGTGCGCGGACGTTCTCTTTCGCACGTGTAAGGTTTCAGTTGCTCGCACTCCTGATTCCCGCCCAGCGCTCGCTAAGACTCCCTGAATTACAGACAGCGCAAGACGAAAAATACATGGTTCAGGCGACGTTTGTTCAATAACTTGAACACCATCAAAGTTCCTTTTAAGACTGTATAGAAACTCTTTGACACTCTTCATTTTAAAGTTCAAATGTTTACCACTGGACGACCACATATAAGTGTCTTATTTTTAATCAAAATCAAATCGGATTATTACATAATGGCGTGTCCCAGTGTTTCTACACCTCAATGAACTGCTAAATTAATTCTAACTTCTTACGTAAAAAACCCCCCACTAGATTAATAAAAAAAACTCAATAAAAATAATCGTTAGATTAGTCGAAAGAAAAAATAATCGTTAGTTGCAGCTCTAGTTCATTGTTCATGTTAGTTCGCAGTGCATTAACGTTAACAAGATTTTAAAAATGTTATTTGTAAATGTTGAAATTAAAATGAACAGATTAATAAATGCAGTTCATAATTAGTTCATGTTAACTAATGAACCTTATTGTAAAGTATTACCAATGCTTTTACTTTTGAACACTTCATTGCATTCTTGCTGAATAAAATATATTACAAACCTAAAACATTTTGCATGGCATGATACGGTAAAACAAAAAAACAACAAAAAAAGGCTAAATGTCATATTTATATTAAACTTCATATTCAGTCCAGAAGCATACCCGATTTTGCTGGGACTGAGAATCATGACGCCGTTTCAATTTCACTGTTATTGGCATCAATCAATTACCATTGCAAGCATGCCTTTGCCCATTCAAAACTTGATGCCGTTTCTGAGAAAGCGAGAAGTGAATGGTGATTATTCCGCTTTGAGTCGGCTATCTGGTGTAACTTTTGTAATGAATGCAGTAAACCTTCAGACAACCGTGCTTCGTCTGTGCCGTGCAGTCACATCTTAACCATCCACTTTACAGCACAGATAGCCGTCAATCTCCTGCCCACAGATGGAGAGGTTTAATAAGAATGTCTGAAATGCACATGGTTAAACACCGCCTATCATCAAACAGACACAGAAACCCCAATAGCACCAGTATATAACCGCTGCAAATGACACATGGCTGCAGAGTTTCTGCATCCAAGCCCCGATTCTGACAGCTCCATGTTTTATGCAGTAAGAAATCCTTTTTTCAGTCTCTCTCCACTGCACACACCTAGGTTAGGAGTGTTTTGTCAGGGTGATATTTTCTGACAATTCCTCCTGATCTAATATACAGTAAAACATCAAATTACATCATAACTTGCTCTCTGTATCCATCACACAGGCACAGTGAGTGGAACATCCGGAACATTCTGTTACAGAAGACGCTGCTGGCTGCTCCCGTGGAGGGAGAGATGGAAAATGAAGAGAAGGCAAGAAGAGATTTAAAAGAGGACGGCTGAAGACAGGAACACTGTGTCTAATAACTTCAAGTGAAGTCGTAATAAAGGCCTGACAGTAGTAGGCATCTGTCTGTATGAGTCTACAGAGGGGATTCTGACTGCAGGGATTTTCTGCACCGAAGCGATTCACACTCGGAATGGCACAAATTTGAGTTCATTGCTGCTATGGCTTATGTTACTTTTGTCTATTTGGAATGCCCATTTCTAAACATATGACCACAAATATTGTGTTACTGGTTGATGGGTTTTGAATATCAGACAAACCTGGGGATGGGCTCTCATTGGGGGCTGGCCTTTGGCCAGTAATTAAAGGGTTAGTTTAGCCAAAAAGGAAAAATCTGTCATTTATTACTCCACTTCATGTCCTTCCAAACCCGTAAAACCTTTGTTCATCTTTGGAACACAGATTAAGTCCAGAAAAGTACAAAAGACATTAAAAATGGTCAACGTGACTATTAGGGCTGTGTATCGCCAACAATGTCACGATACGATACGCATCACGATATGGTTCAATTTGGAATTTAAATTTCTTTTGAGCAGAGTTTAGTAACAATAATGTGTTTATTGAATAACCAGTGTTATAACAGTTGTGATAACTGAAAAACAATTTTGTTTTTGTCATTAAAAAAATTGTCACAAAAAAACCATATAATGACTCTTCCTTGCTTTTAAAGTCACTGCCTCAGTAACTGAAATGACAATTATAGTCATTTCTTATGACTTCCTATGATGAGCAAGCATACCAAATCACAGAATATTGAAGTTCTCATTCTGTTTGGTTTCAGACCTTAATTAACACACGGCTCAAACTTACAAAACATTGAGTAACCATCCTCAAATGTTTGGCGGTGGCCAAGTGGTTTTCCTGCGTCAACTTCCGTCTGCGGTCCAGCACGCAGTTGCACGGAGTACAAAATAATTTGCCCCCACTGCATTGTGACACCGGGAAACTGCTTCGCGCAGTCTTTTGCGCTTATTTTTGTTGGCAAATGAGAATGATTTGCGTGCTTCGTCCCTGGTTTCACCGCGGGGTTTGCGGATGATGTTCACGTCGCGTAATTACGTCACCTCATAAGGTTCCCATGGCAATAGGGGAAAATAATGGCGCTTTACTTGTGTGAAGTAAACGCAACATTTTTCAACTCTCTGCGAAGATATGTGACTTTTTTGCAACAAAAATACAAAAAAATGCGACCCCCCGCGTAAATATCAGGCGATCGCATAATCGCGTTTTCCTTAACTTTTGCTTTGCTGTTCTTGTATATCGCATGACTCATGTCTAATGTCTGGTTTAGCGCAAGACCCAAAATTCTCCCATATTTTTTATTTTACTTTTGTCGGCGGTGGAAAAATCCTCTTATCCATTTTGAATGTCTTGCTCTGCTGCTTGCGTTGCTAGCGCCAATTGACGTCACGTGATTGGCTACGTTTAAAAGCACGAGACTCGATACAGCAGCTGAGTCTCATGAGTTCATGACGATATATCGCTGTATCGATATTCTGAGCACAGCCCTAGTGACTATAGTGGTTCAATGAGTGATTGTTGTATCATTACAACACAAAAAGTATTCTCATCACTTCATAAAATTAAGGCTGAACTACTGTAGTCACGTTAACTGTTTTAACAATGTATTTAGTAACTTTCTGGACCTTGACAGTAGCAATTAAACTGCTGTCTATTGAGGAGTGAGAGGGCTCTGGGATTATCAAAATGTCTTAATTTGTGTTTTGAAGATGAATGAAGGTCTTGCAGGTGTGGAACGACATGTGGGGGAGTAATTAACGACAGAATTTTCCTTTAACTACCCAGAATACCATTCCAACCAATGATCTAACAACCGCTCAGAACACTTCAATAACCATTTGCATTGTGTTGCGGAATTTTGCTAATCTAAGTTGTATGCGTGTGTATTAAAAAATAAGAAATTAGTTTATTTTATTAATTGAATACCATTAGTGTTGTGTTATGAATTTATTTTTTTAAAGGGTTGAAAAAAAAAAACTGAAACAATTTCAAATGATGTGAATAGGCCTTAAAAGAACAGTACTTTTCACTCAGTAATAGAAGTTTTTGCGCAAAGAAATACGTAGAACTTCTGCCAAAATATGCCAAAAGTTCTTCAAACAAAACTGTGAGAGTTCAGACTGATGCCATGCAGCAGCTGTACACCAGCAAAAACCACCGCCAACGCACGGAAATTTGGGATTCAATCCAAAAAAAAATGTCCATTTTATGGATGTGTGAACACTGAGAAGGAGAAAAACAGATGAAAATATTCAAAACAAAAAGACAAAACACCAAATGCATCAAATGCGACTATGATCAATGTAGATAAATACTTTAGAGATGAATGTAAAATAATTACAAGTCAAATACCAATTAGTATAGTAAATAAAGTAATCAAATATATTTGATGTATTTTATAAAATATATTTCGAATATAAAAATGGTGGAGCTCTTTCTCCATCTAAGACGGATATATGACTGAAGCCAGCCAATGCCATACTGTGAAAGCAGTAAAGCACTAAAGACAAAAGAAACCTAGAAAATGCAGCGCTCTGTAAAAGCACTTCGAGACCTTCAACTGCACTACGACAGAGAGAACAGAGCATGTTAGTAATACAAAAAAAAATATCGTACTACTTTTCCTCAAGAGAATCACCAACAAAGTGCAGCACTCAGACAAGACACTCTCTCGCCTGAAAACAGATGACACGCTCTTAGCGCAGCTATACGCTCTTATGTGATGTACAGAGCGATGCCCTGCGTCACTGCGGCTCCTTTACAACAGGGTCACTCTTCATGACATTAACATCAATCCATTCGTGATCATCGCAGCCAAAACAATGTGACAGCACTACAGCTTTGAGTGAAAATTGTTTGCATCTGAGAACTGTGTGTGTGTGTGTGTGTGAGAGAGATACTATCTCTTGAAATGAAAATGTCTGGACTTATATAACCAAGCACAGTTTAGAGTTCGGAAAGCAATTTCTCACTATGCTCACCCAGATATAGATATAGAGAGAGAAAGAGAGAGAGAGAGAGAGAGAGAGAGACAGACAGAGAGAGAGAGAGAGGAAGAGAAAGAATTGTGCAGTCTCCCATTTGATCATGGAATACGTAAAGCAGCTTTGAGTTGGTCAAACACACACACACCATTTATTTTTGATAAAATCCGATGGCTCAGTGAGGCCTGCATTCCCAGCAAGTTAATTTACATTTTCAAATGCCCAGAAGGGTACTAAAAACATATTTAAAACAGTTAATGCGACTACAGTGGTTCAACCTTAATGTTATGAAGTGCCGAGAATACGTTTCGTGCCAAAAAAAACCCCAAAATAACGTCTTTATTCAACAATATCTAGTGATACTTCATATAACTTAATTTGGGGTATTTTGTTTTTTTGGCACAACAAAAAGTATTCTTGTCGCTTAATTCACATTAATGTTGAACCACTATAGTCACATGGATTGTTTTAAATGTATCCTCAGTACCTTTTTTAAATTGTGTTCTGAAGATGAATGAAGGTCTTACAGGTGAGTAGTTAATGACAGAATTTTCATTTTTGGGTGAACTAACCCTTTAAAAAGATGTAAAATACCATTCAAAAGCATGGGGTTGGTAAGATTTGTTTGTCGTTTTTAAAAGAAGTCTCTTCGTGCTCTCCATGACTGCATTTATTTAAAAATAATAATAATAATTTCAAATTTTAATACATTTTAAAATTCCTGTCATGCAAATCTGTTTTTTCAGCATCATTACCCCAGTCTTCAGTGTCACATGATCCTTCAGAAATCATTCTAATTTGCTGATTTGTTGCTCAAGAAAATGTGTTATTATCATTGTTAAGAACAGTTTAGGCAGTTGTTGCTGCCTTATATTTCAGTTATTTCAATTTTTGGATTCTAATCCATCAAAAGTTGAAAAGAGCATTTATTTTGAAATGGTAATCTTTTGTAACATCTTTAGTGTCACTTTTCATCTATTTTATGTGTCTTTGGTGAATTAAAGTATTTATTTCTTTAAAATAAATCTTACTAAACCTAAATTTTTGAATGGGAGTGTAAAATGCAAATAAATATAATAAGCCACAGTTGGAGAAAAAAAAATGTTGACACGCACTTTTTACATTACATTTTGAATGACACTTTTTTCACTTTGAACCGTATACTCGTACAAGGCTGTTTATGGTTGCCAAAGGCACCAATTTAGCATCAATTATATATTAACATTAAGTTACCAAAGCAAAATTTTGGTACTAAAAAACTCTGATCCTCACTAACCGCTAGGCATTTGCTTTGGCATGAGAAATGTCTCAAAATAAGCTTAAATAAAAGCTAATGGCCAATAAAGAAAAATAAATAAATAAATAAAAAAAAGCTTGATAAAAGCACCTTTCTTCTCCATATATGTTCTACTTCTGCTTGAGGAATTAGCAGAGCACAGAGCTCTCCATCTCTGAAAAGATACAGGACTGAGGCCAACCAAGGCCAGATCTTAGAAAGTAGGAGCTTTGGCACTAAAAACATAGGAACCCAGATTATGCAATGCTGATCCATTTGGTGACTGAGAAAAAAAGAGAAATGGAATTGAAAAGGGTTGCATTCCAGACTAGAACTTGAATATCCTGAAAGAGCCCCTTAGCTCAATAAGTTCAGGCCATATGGGGCTAAATAAGAGATCAATTTCTCAAAATTAAAGCATAAAACTCCATGTATCCAACTTGTGAGTACACACACACACACACACACACACACGACCGTGGGTTGGCCTGCTCCAGAGGACTTGAGCTTTGAGCAGCTCATCAAAGTTACATCAGGACCAGAGATGCCCTGAAGAGGGAAGATCCCTCCTGCCGATGCCTCACATACACCTCTGTTGAAACGTACCCCTTTGAAGTCTGCTTCAAACCTCTCCTCCTCCTTTCTTCAGCAGTCTTCCCTCTTTCACACCTTCCCTTGCTCTTTATAGGCAGGAAGGAAGGACACTGTTGAGAAGAAGGGGTGTACTCTGTTCTAAAATCAAACAAGTGAACTTTCTTTCTGATCAGTGCTCAGGAGGGCAAAGAGGAGGGGAGCACACCTCAGGACACAGAGATGAGCAGCTGGCAGTGCGTGCGTGCGTGCACACGCACACACACGCACGCAGTCGCAATGCACAGCCCCAAATCTCCTGATTTGTAACGGACTTCACTAAACCCATATTATTGTTAATACAATTTAAACTAAATGAATATAAACTAATAAAATTAAATTGTGGTTCATGATACATGGCATTTTATAAAATGTGAAACTTTTGAAATCATTAAAAATGCCACTAACTTTGCCCTAACATAGTAAAAATAAAACAATTTATAACTAGAAAACTAAAACTAAACTAAATAATTTAAACTAAAAACTAAATTGAAAACAAAATAGAAAAAAAAACCCCACTAAAACCACAACTAAGAACGGAGGACAGCTGGGCTCGGAAAAAATAAAGTAAGCTTTAGCATCACTTGGTCACAGATGCAATTTGGTTTTCTAATACAACTAAATTCATGAATTTTAAATGTGAATCAAGAGTCCAAATGCTTTTCGGGGTCACTTCAAATTCGCCTGAAGTAAACTATATCCAGTTCAACAAAAAATAAAAAAATAAAATCCAAATAAAGCTCTTCAGTCAGTAAGAACAAGCTGCAGCCCAGTGAGGGTTTTAAAATACCTTCCTTTAGAGAAGAAGGTTAATGACCCTAGACTGAAGAGGGCGGCCTCTTTATTCTAGCGAGAGATGTTTTTCTATGGGTTTGACTCTACTCTCAATTTCAAGATGATGAGACCAAACATTTGTCTTTTTAAGAGAACATGTTTGAACAAAAACAATTCGTTTCCACTCGTTCAAGGGGACATATTCTGTTCCCCCAAAAGGGTTTCTTGGATAGTCATAATTTAGTTGTACTTGAACACAACCAAAGAATTATCAACACTTTTGATATTCATTCTTAATAATAATCATTTGTGGCTTAATTTCAACTAATGGAAGGAGAGACTTGAGTTACAGCATGTTTTCAAATAGTACAATAACTTGCAAATTATCCAATTAAATTTCTTAATTATACAATGGTGGTATACTAATGGTGAGGGAGTTGGGGCTTGTAATCTGAAGGTTGCGGGTTCGATTCCCACACCGGCAGGAATTGAAGGTGGGGATTGTGAATAAACAGCACTCTCTCCACCTTCGATACCACGACTAAAGTGTCCTTGAGCAAGACACCTAACCCCCAATTGCTCCCCGGGCGCTGTCGCAATAGCTGCCCACTGCTCCGGGTGTGTGTGTGTGTGTTCACTACTCACTGCTATGTGTGTGTGCACTTGGGATGGGTTAAATGCAGAGCACCAATTTCGAGTATGGGTCACCATACTTGACAACACGTCACGACTTTCACTTTTTTCACAGTTAACTATATTTGTATAGTAAAAATTCCCTCCATGCTTATGTTTTGCACATGAAGCTGCAGAAACACATCGAGCCTGCTTCAGCATCTGTTGAAGTGCCACAACAACATCAGCCGGAATGCTATCGCTAGAAAAGATGCATTTAAATAGGAAAGAGAGCGGAAGAAAATAAGAAAAGCAAGCAATGAAGCATTTCTGCCCTTTTAATGCGGTAACCTTTGCTGGCGCGCCTGTGGGTGGAGAGGCTTTCGCCATAGCAACACTAATAGGGATCTGTGTGCTGTAATGGAGGGCTGAGTGACAGGAAGCTCGCCTATCTCCCTTTCCTTCTCTTTCATCGGGGCTTTGGCATTGTCTGACCTTTCAACCACTGAAGGCAGAGGGTCCTGTTGATTGGACGGCTGCGATCTGTGGTCTAATTTAGTGTTGAGCTCATTCGTGCAACAATCATTTGGAGAAACTGTCTGTGTGGACACATGCAGATACAAACCCACAACCAATCTAATGAAGAGACGAGATGGGAACGGTTTTCCTTTGTGCACACTAGTTTAATTACATATCTAAATGAGAGCATACCACTGACTTCCATTGTTTATCAATACAGCTAATTATATATTACTGTACTCCGCCTAAGATTCTGCCATCTTTGCTCATGGCAGCTCAGTTCATCAACATTTTATATCCCAGACACTGCTTTAAAACAAACTTTGCTTTCGATGACATATGATTAAAAGAGTGGTTGAGGCATTGCCTTTTTTTCTCAAATCCCTTGTATTTTATTGTTTTAACATTCCCTGAGCCAAAAACCATGAACTATTACTTTAAAAACTATAATAATCTAAACAAAATGTGAAAAACATGAGACAATTTCAATATTGATTGTGTAAAATCAAGCAAGTAAAAATTGGCTTGGCATTTTCACCAAACTTTTGGCCACTGCCCCTATTAAAAGAGCTTGGAAAATGTAAGTAAATGTCTAAGAAATCCAAGAAAATCTACATAAATATTACTTTTATCAATATTTTTGTGTGCCATTTTCAATTAAGCAGTAAGGTTGTCTAAAAAGTTTCATTGTATTTAGGATACATAAAATGCTTGGAATTAACAATACAAGTAGTTAGAATAAAATACAAGACATTTGAGAATATTTTAGTTAGAAATGTGATTTTCACCACAGAATGCTACTGAACAGTATATAATCTGTGGAAATGACACTGTGGGGTGAATTTTTCAAAGATCTAAATAAAATTGGCACATTTCTATTGTGATGCAAATATATAGTCAGTAAACAAATAAAGTAAAGCAGTGAAATAGAAGAGCTTTGAGATTTATTTCTAAAGGTCCACAAGGTTGAAAGTGCAAAAAGTCGAACACTAAATTTCAGCATTTACCAGCAGTTAACAAGCCAAAACTAGACTCCTTGGATGCATACAGATATGACACCTCAACATGTAACCATAAAATCATACAAATTCTGAGTGCAGAGGAAAGCCCGCAGGTAACCAAAAACAATCAACACTGTTGAGTTTTTGGCATACTGCCCTGTGTGTCGTAAAGTCAATAACCTCTTGGACTGCTGAAGATCTTTCATATGTGCTGTAGCACATTTCACAGCCAATAGTGCAGTCAGTCTTTTCCTTTTTCTGACAGAAAAAATGGCTTCCACGAACAAACACTAGAAACATCACAAAGAGCTGTGCCAGGAGACCGGATCCCAAGTACCTGCGACTGAAAAATGGGGATCATTTTCAACTCAAACCATCAGCTGAATTTGACTCTTAAACACTCAAAACAAACTGCTTCACGAAACATCCCAGCCTACATGATCAAATCACATAAAACCAAGAAAGAGAGCTGAGGCAAACAGGAGGAAATGCATATGAAAAACGAATCATTTTAGAAAACAAGAAAGAAAAAAAAACGTGATAGAGGTTGTGTGTCCAAAATCCCCCATAGGAAGAAAACGAGAGAAAAAAATAATTGTAAAAGGGGGGGGAAAAAAAAAAATGGAGGAAGGAAAAGACAAAAGACACTCAGGAACAAATGACCAAATTAATTGAAATATCTCCAATGACGATATGCACAATTAAGCACAGTGGGGGTGGAGGGTGTTTGTTCTCCGTTGGGGAAAGTAGAGACAAATAGAGGGAAGGATGGAGGGATGCAGAAATAGATGGGCGTCCCTCTTCTCCGTTTTCAGGGTGAATAATTAGACCTGATGGCGAGAGGACAGAAATAAACTCCTCAGAAATAACACAAATCAGTCAGCGGCTTGTTCTGAGTGATATGGAGGAAGGTTGAGGTCCAGGTTGGGAGGACACCGATGTCAGTCACGAAGAAATTGAGCGACCACAAGAAAGTGACAGTCTCTTTATGTAGTCTAATGAAGCTTGAACATTTGTGCACTCCATATACAGAACCTTGTGATGTTCCCATGTTGTGTGCAACTCAAGCAAATGGTCAAAATCCCACCCTCCATTGATCCAGAAAAGATCTGATTTGTTGAAATAAGCTTGGTTCCATCCAATTAGAGATTTTTCTGGAATATCTGGAAAACATTTACTTTATACTACAATAAACAGTATTGTCAAATTCGGTACATTTTAACTTGTATTTGTTTAGTTTTTTTTATATTTGCATTTTTATAAGCAGTGACTTTTTTTTAAACTATTTTATGGACATCTTAGCACCCCTACTGCAGCCCCTGGGCGCTCTCCTAACATCAGTTTGAAAAACTTTCAATTAAATTAAAACTGAAGCCACAAACAGTCAGTGGTTTAGTCAAATAGCATCTTAGTGGATTACTAAAATAACTGGATAAGCTAAGGTAACAGATTAACCTGCTTACCAAGATACTAGTTACTAATTATGCTTCCAGTGTAATACATTATTAATCTTAACGCATAGTGAACTAACATATACAAACAATAAACAACTGCGTTTATTAACTAATGTTAACTAAGATTAATAAATACAGAAAAGGTTATTTCATGTTAGTTAATACATTAACCAATGTTTAACTAATCAACCTTATTGTAAAGTGTTACATACTGTCAAAACAGACAGTAAAGATTTTTATAATGTTACAAATTTTTTTTTAAATGCTTCTTTTGAACTTTTTATTTCATCTAAGAATCCTGAAAGAACATACTTCATGTTTTCCACAACATATTAATAAGCACAACCGTTTTCAACAATGGTAAAAAATGTTTGAGCTGCAAATCAGCATATTAGAATGATTTCTGAAGGATCATGACGATTGGAGTAATGACTGCTGAAAATTGCACTTTGCCATCGCAGGAATGAATTGTAAAATATATTTAAACAGAAATGTTATTTTAAATTGTCATGTTTCAATATAACAACATTTATGTTATTATTGTATTTTTGATCATGAGCCTCGGTCAGACGTGTTACAAAAAAATTTCAATCTTACAGACTCCAAACTTCTGCATGGTAGATGAAGTGCTCGTAGATGAAGAAGCTTTTAAAAAAGTTAAATGTTACTGATGACGTAAATACCCTAAATCACAACAATCTATATAAAACATGTCAAAGGGTGAAGGATTTGGCAAAACACCTACAAATGAGCACATAAGAATGGCCATTGGCTACATGCAGAGTGCCGATTAAGGTCAAAAGTCACAGATGCTCCACCACCATCCCTGATGCGCAGCAGTAATAGCTGTACCAGCCCAGATACTTTCAAACAAGCATGTCCACATATATGTTCCACACAGAGAGGGCGAGAAAACTCAAGAGGAAGAACAGATGCTGAGCAGCAAGACCTCACAGCCAGCAAACGTGACACTTAACCCTCTATCAGATTGAGCCCTTCAGATCCTCATCTTGCCTTTGGGAGGTCAGAAGCATAGACAAAACGCCTGCACAAAGTTCCGCTTTCCAGACCAGCTAGAAAAAAAACAGCCTCCACAGGTCAGAGGGGAAGGACAGAAGGTATTCAATCTCAAAACTCCACTAGAACAGCATCTTGAGAAGAAAGAAACCCTTTCCACAAAAATCAACTCACCGTCAAGCTTCAGGCTAGGAAATGTAAAGAGATACTTTTATGTGGTGCATGAAGCGTGTATGAATTATTAAAGAAATATTTCTGAGAAAAATGAAATTCTGTCATCATTTACTCACTCATGCCTTTCAAAATCTATATGACTTTCTTTCATCCGTCGAACACAATTATTATAGTAGAGTGTCTAAGCAGTTTTTTCCACATTGGACATTGACAATGGTTGGCAAGCAAATACTAGACACTTTTTGGTGAATAGCCTTCCAGTCTATCAAGGCCACCTCTATCGAGGTGTTTTTTTTTTTGGGGTTTTTTTTTGGAGCTTCAAAGCCCCTTTGTCACTGAACCTCGTTCAATGTATAAATGAGGCAATGGCATGAGAACGAGAAATTGACAGAATTTGTATTCTTTTTAGGTGAACTGCTTCTTGAAGAGTTAAAGAACCGAACAAAACAGAAAGCATTAGACTGGTGGTGCAACAGCGGTCAGCAGCCACATTGTGGTCATTACATGGTCACAGATGGTGGCGTAGTTGACAGGCCGGTGCCGACTGACACTTACCAGCGAGCAGGAAGGTTATGAGACATGTCTCTTTGGGCATGTAGAGCTTGAGTCTAGAGCCACTAAACACGTACTCCACCACGGCTTCCGAGCGGCCTGCTCTCTGCAAGAATGGCAAGAACTGTTTCGCCTTCTGTGTTTCCTGTGCAAGAGGAGCGAGAGTGGAAGAAAAACAAAGAATATCAGTAACTGAACTGGTTTAAACAACATGAAAAGAAACATTTACAAATTTAGGTAACACTTTTGCAGTGTCATTGTTACATGTAGTTACTGTAGTAATAACTATAAATTATGCTTAATTACATGCTATTAACCCTAAACAAACCCTCATCCCAGCCCTATAGTCAAGAGTCAAAATCAAGAGAGTCAAGAGGCATTTATCGATCATTTACATAGTTAACATTGGGGAAAATCGTTCATTGAAATGCTTGTGACGAGGCTCAGACAAACAGTGACAATAACAGGACCATACATAAACCGTACATGTAGATAATTATTATTACGTGTATAATTAAAATGAAGCGTAACCCAAATTTATTTGTTACACTTTGCTGTTTTTTTTGTTTTGTTTTTTACAGTCTGCTGTGTGTTTGTGCTGGTTACAATTCACCGTTTTTGTGCTCGTTACACTTCACAGTTTTGCATGTTATATTTTGCTGTTTTTTTGTGCTTGTTAAGACTATTTAGGGAACATTTGAACAACACCGTTTTCAACTAAAAACAGAAAGCCAATGTATTTTGGCTCTTTATTTACACAACAGCGTTTTAAGAATTTGAAAACAAACAAAGTTTTTTAAAACAATACCATTATGGTCTCAGTGTAAATTACAAAAACGTGAATTTGTGAAAAAGAATTCTGTCTAAAATAAAAATCTCCGGCACGTTCAACTACTGGCCTGACACGCATAACAGCGGTTTTTAATCGTTTTTGCAGATTCGTGTGAATGGGTACTAACAGTACGCAAAAAACGCAAAAGGAAAAACTTTTTCGATTTTAGTATAAAGTTATCATGTAAACGTACCCTTAGATTGGTGATGCTAGGCTTTGCGTAAATGATAGAACCGCATTAAAATTTGCAGCTGACATGACAATTACCGTTTACCAGTCAAGATTATTTTATGAAATTTAATCCATGGATTGATGGCATGATTAAATGCATAATGCTTTTAGACAATGCCAAAAAGCAATATTAATGCAACACTTAAATTTATAGAACATATATGATGCACTAAACTATAAGCCTTTTTTCCACCAATTTTTAAACAGAATTTTGAAAATGTGCCTTTAGTGTCTAACTCAGTTGGTTACATTACATTAGTTTAGAAACGTTTGATCTGCAATTCAAATTGGAATTTAAAAAAATGAGAAATTGGTAAATTGGTGACGCCATGAGCCATTATGGTAGGACAGCTGTATTTTAAGAGTGTCCTGACCAATGGTGAGATTGGCCATCTTAGGTGAGGTTTTGGTGTGTAACAGAGACACTGCAGATTTCGCTTTAAACATTGCTGGTTGCTGTGACTCAGCCCACTGCCACCCACTGCAGCTAGAAATACAGCCATGACCCACACAAAGGAAAGGAAAGCAAAAGACAAAAAGGAGAAAGAAAAGAAAACAAACACATCCAAAGATAAATGGTCCTTTCACAGACCCAATCCAAACGACATTACTCTGACTGTCAGTCATATAACGAGGGAATCTTGTTTCTGGATGAGAAATGAGAATGTTACCATTTGAGAGTGACACTCTTTCCTCTCAGTCTAAACGCCTCCTACACAAACTCAGGTATAAATAACGTCCTGAAAAAGTTTAGACAGCTGCCATACACTTCATTAAAACCTGAGGAGCTCATCCATGAATGCAGAGATGAGAGAGGAACAGATAGAAAGGAGATAGTTGAGGAGAGGTGAACTGGAAGTCAGCGGCCATTAAACGTCAGTTGCTTCACACACCCAAGCCTGTCACCAGCAAACGACATTTACAAGATAAGTAAAATTTAATCTTCATTTGGTGAGGCACCCAAACAGGATTCGCCTAAAAACAACTTCAGGAGTTACGAGCATGATGACTTTATGGGTGGAAAGACTATTTTTAGACGGGTGTTCATTAATTTAATGGGCAGGGCCGTAATGCAGCAATAAATCAGCTGTCATAGGGAGAAGCTTTAACATCAAAGATTCGGGAGAGGATTTTGGAATATAGAAGACATGGGTAAAGCCATTGAACATTCAGAACAAAGTCATGGGTCATGCTCAGGGCCGGACAGAATTTTATTTATTTATTCATTTATTGTATTTTCACACTGATGTTTGGCTTTGATTTGGTCTGTATGATTAATTTAAACACAGAAGGTGTTAAACGTAACAGAAAATGCTGTTATGCATTTTCCAAATGCCAAAAATATTCACAGACAAATCACTTAGTCAAAAAAAAAAAAAAGTTCTTAAAAACATAATTCTTAAGAAATAAGAATATCAAATAAATATGCAAGGTGAAGAATCAAATAAGCAAAAATGTTTCAAATGAAAATCAAAATATTAAAGCAGAAAACAAACAACTATTTAATTAAGCCAAGCGACAGGATGTGATGCAGTGAATGTTACGGCATTGAATGAATGGCTAATGCTGGGTAAAAATAATATGCAAAAAAGTAATTTTCGGTATATTTGAATAGTGCGGTTCATCCCGCAGATATCACTGCGTTCTGATGAAATTATATTTTACCTCAGTTGTGAGTTCACTGACAAACAGCTGAAGATGATGACTTACTGAATCAAATCAATCTAAAACCCTGCCATGTATAATTCTTTGAAAAAAAAAAAAAATGACATAATAGCTGAAATACATCCAAACAAATGAATCGAATTGAAGCAAATCAAATCAAGAGCTCACTCAGATTCAACAAGGGACTGGTTTTGCTAGGGATCCCCAAACACACAAACTTACCCCCGAAATGTCTGCCACCCTGTGAATAGGCACTTCTTTCTTGCTGTGAAGTCCTTTGCCATTCTTGATCGCCCTGCAATGATTCAAGAATTGTGTTAGTCGAAATGTTCAGAACGGCCCTCAGAACATAAAACAATTTCTGCCCCAGCCTGAGAAACCGACCCTTAAACAAACCCACCAATCCACCCATCCCTCATGCCACAAAAGAGCCAACAAATCACATTTATAGGCCAGCAGTTCTCCTGCATTACACATGGGAATAGATATGGTGTCTTTTGTGTGCATGCAAGTGCTCGATCAGTGTAGTAGTGGTTGCTGAGTGGTGACGCCTTCAGATTACAGTAGATACAGAAGGAATGAGGGACGTGTCTTAGGCCTCTTTAAGGCAGATGTATCTGTGGCTGTAGCATCCCTGGTGTCCAATCACACTCGGTGAAGAAGCGAGGAAGAGAAAGCACTCATCCTGAGGTTGATTTCTCAAAGGATATAGGGTAACGACCAGCAATCCATGCTAAAAATAAATTTGAGGCCCGCAAACCTCCCATCTCCGCTCGCTCCACGGGGAAGCATTACCCAGAGAGAGCAAAGGACGGGAAAATAGAGGAGATGTGTATGACTGCATGTGCGTTTGAGAGCAACACCAAAAGTGAATAGAAATGGCAAAGAGAGAGCGGCAGATAAGAAACGAGTCTCTTTCTCTCGAGAGTCACCCCATCTAGTGCCGAGCACAAGATCCGAATCTCTTTCTGTGCAATAAACCACCCTTCAAACCTCTGCACTGCAAATCTATATAATTGTAATTATAGACAAAGAATAAAAGAGCCATGCTTTAGTGCTGGTGGTTAAGGTATGAGCTCCGGAGAGCTAACCAGACAAGCAATGACTAACTGCAAAGAACAAAATGGCTCCATTTCACAGACGGCTTCTTCGCAATGTGCGGGAAATATGGCCCATATTCGCCCGGCGGTGGTTTTATTTTAGTGTTCTGGCTTACCTTGCCTCTGCTGCCAGGAGCTCATCATAATGGGAAGATCTTTGATCGTCGTCCTGGCGGTATCTGATCACTGTGGCAAGACCTTTACTGACCAGAGCCTCAGCGATGTTTCTACAGAGAGACCAAAACAAAATCAGATGTATGAAATTCATAATTTTATTCAAAAAGGGCACATTAAATTGATCAAATGACAGTAAAGACATAATAATGTCACAAAAGATTTCAACGTCAAACAAATGCTGTTCTTTTGAAACTTTTCTTAAGGACCAAATCACCATATTAGCATTATGTGACACTATTTGTGCTCGGGGTCTAAATTGATCAAAATAAAGATATTTTAAATTGTAATATTTCACTGTATTATTATTTTACTGTTGTCTTTGGGTTCTCCCTTAGTTTTAGGCTGGGGTAGTCTATATTATACAGATTGTAATTTGCACATTGTTTGAAGGAGAGCATCGAGTAAGATTGAGTAAGGCCTAATTTGCAGAACAAAACCATAATTGATGACAACAAACGAGACTGGTGCCCTGCAAGCAAAGTGGCAAATGCATTTCTCATTGCCATTTTCCAACACAGATATTGCCTTAGGTGAGCAGCTCGTATTCCCCGATTGCAGAGCACAGCAAACGTGCAAAAGCCATTCTGTGTCAAGCTTTGGTAAAAAAAAAAAAAAAAAAAACATACAAAGTGCCTTTTCTGGAGTTGCAGGTGAGTGGTAAATGGTTTCTACTAGTACTCAGTGGGGTACTCACTTTGATAACATAAAAATACCACAGTTCAGAGCCAAAAAGCACTATGTGAAAAAGAACTAGTGATGGCCGTTTAGGCCAAGCATTCAAACCAAGAATCATGTACACTGACAAAAACAAAACGTTAGTCCGATTTCACCAAGCATTCAAAAATCAAATCGCATCAGGCCAACAGACCATGAATTTTTACAGATCTACGATCGGTTCAGGCTCCATAAAAAAGGGCACTATGGGAGAACCTGGGAAGAGCTGATTCTGAATCAGTGAAGAGCAAAGCAGCTGAGCCCTCAGGCGATGTGTCCACCCGTTACCCACAATGCTCTAACGCCAAACACTGGGGCACGGTTGTGTAATCACAGCCTGAGGTGTAGTACCACCCCAGACTCATGTGCCTGGGCTCACTTACCCTGATAAGGGACAGTGCGTGTTCACACATCCACATCACATGGGTGAAAAAGAATCATTTGAATTAATAGAGGGTAATAAAGCATATGCCAGTCCTGATTTTGAAGGTGATTGTTAGAGAGGGCTTAGAAAGATAGTTTTCTTTTTTAAATAACGTTTCTTTTGCTGTTGGTTGCTGAATTAGACAACCCACATTTGAAGAGCGATAGCAACTGTGTGAGGAATAGACTAACATTTAAAGTCATTATTTAATCAGTCTGAATGATTAATGAACAGATCAGGTTGATTTGGTTCTCAATGTCTAGATCCAGATGCAGCAGTTTACAGCTCATTGGAGGGGAAGATATTCAGTGAATAACGACTTAATTTTTGGTTTGTTCTTACACAACCAACATCGTATTACTTGAAATGTAGCATTAAAACGTTTGGCTCAGTAAGTTTTATGAACTTTCCACTAAAAATGAGCAGCACAACTGTTTAACATTGATAAGAAATGTTTCATTAGCAGCAAATCATGATCATGTGACTGGAATAAACATCTACATGTTAAATATTACAATTTTTAAACTTTTCAATTTTAATATTTTTTTAACAATATTACTATTTTTGATTTTAAAAATGCTGTTTTGGTCAATAGTAGTGTACAAGGACCAATTTAGGGTGCTTTACAGAAATTGATAAGGTACAGAGTGGGAGGAGGTGGTTTTCAAAAATTGGTCAAAAAGCAGAACTTGGTACAGATTTAGTAACTGGCTGGAGTACTCACATTCCTCCAATGGTGACTGTAGCGCAGGTGCGCTCTGGGAAAGCCGGGACGCCACCCGTTTCCATGGCACTGGTGGCAGCTCTGATGTAATCGACCGTGACATTAACCTGCAAAGACACAAAATAAAATAAAATGGTTAAAAAAAACACCAGAGTCAACGTAGGGCCAGAAACACTGCCTACATACACATACACTTGTATAAGCCTGTCATGGGGCTCAGCTATTGAGATAAATTGACCACTGAAGCTACACGTGAGGACACGGAGAACTGCACTGTAACCCTGTTTTATGATGTCGCATTAAACATGACAGAATTACGCCAAGAAAGAGCAACACATCAAACTCTGAATTTGATATCTTTGTACAGGATTGCAAATCAAGCGAAAAGCTGGCTGTAAAGGGAAAAAAAATGGATTACAGGCCTTTCAGGGTGGACAAATTGTGTTAGGGCATCTAGCGAGGGGTTTGGTGTATGCGTGTGTACAAGCATGACTGTGGGCTACTTTCCAAGGTCACCCTGAGTCAGTGTGAATCATGTCAGGCTAGACCATAGATCTCCCCAGAGGAAGCCAGACCAAACATGGAAACTGTTTATCACAAGCGAGAAAGGGGCGGGCACCGGTAACCATTCCGCTCGGCGGCGGTAGAAGAAAGTGGAAGTGAAGAGGATAACTGAATCTGATTATTTCACACCAAACTGCTTCAGGTTAAGAAATCGACTCCATTTGTGTCAAACTCTCTGAGGTCACAGGATCATCCCGGAGGGGCCATCGCATGCGGTGTATTCTTGTTAGCTCGGAGCAAATAAAGAAGCCGTGTTGAGATATTCAGAGATAGGAGACTGTGATCCAGCCAATCCCGTTCAATCAGTTCAGAGCAAACAGAGGGTTGGAAGCTAATCTGAAATAGTAAGCCGGATCTCCCATCTGTCTTGAAACGCAGAGGGGGGAATCAGTCATTAATCGGGATGGCATCAATAACAACTCAAGGACAAAGACTTCACGTGACTGAACGCCCTGTCCATGGTCTTAAGAGTGTGTGGATTGATTGCATCCTGTTACAGAATCCACAACCACAATTCATTAGTGCCTTTGTAAAGCTACCTTACAGAAATGAGGCAACACTAATATGTCAAAATGCTTCCCTCCAATCTAAAGGGCCCCATCCAGAGGATGATGAGAGTGAACCATATGTTCAGGAATAATAATTAAATTCAGAGAATTCAGTCTAAAACTAAGCTCTGATCTCGTAAATGTGGAGAGGATTTCTTTCTGAATTATTCCCAGATTGTTGGAGAATTGAGAGGTTGAGGTTTGTGCAAAAAGTTTTACAAACTTGGGTGTACAACAAAGAACTGCACTCAATGGCACTTAAACTTGGAGATTTGGTGGTTTTCAGTAGAGTCGAGGGGTTGCAAAATTCTAGGAATTTTCAAAGTTGGAAACTTTCCATGGGAATAATCTGGAAATTTGCAAAATTGCACATTGGCCTTTAACAGGGAACTTAAATGTAGTTGAAAAACATCTTGCAGCATAATCTTGGTTAAAACAAGCAGATTTAATGCATATTCATATTCAGCAATTTCTCTCAATCATGTATACAGCACAATCCTTATTGCAGGGCTATTGCGGGTATGGCCTCAATAGGTGGCCCCATACCCCTGAATCTGCTTTCATTTAACATTTTTAATGGGATTTTGTTGTTTTGCTCATGGGGGAATGGGAATGTTTTTTCATGATTTTTTGTTTTGTTGAGCGAAAGAGTTCAAAAATGTCATTTTTAAAATTTGTATAAGTTTACATGTATGTCTGTTTACGACTAAACGTGTTTAAATATGTATAAATTATCCCCCATCTCCAAATAATTCCCTTTAATTCCCCTTAAGTTCCAAAAATGTTCCTTTGCAACCCTAGAAGAAGATGGCACAATAAGAGAAAGGGTGAGACAGTCCCATGCTCTGAACTAATTCCTAAAGTTGTCTCCACTTCAGGAATTCAATCCATTTATCCCCTTCAATTCATTTGCCTCAACATGACAATGTAACTCAGTCTAATGGACATAATGGAAGTTCATTAGGTGGGGGAAAACCTGTGGACACTCATTTTCTTACCCCAGGAGTTTAGAGCTTCATCAACAAATAAAGCACAAAATAATTGCATTTTCATCCCCTACTTCTACTCTCTCCAGTTCGCTCTCTGAAAGGCAGAGACAGCTCTGCACCATTGGGCAGGAGTAATGAGCTTGGTTGAACGACAGCATGCCCTTCTTAAGAAACAAAGCGCAAACGATTCCCGCTCGTTCAGAGTAGCAAAAGTGCTTATGAGGAAAAAAACGAAAGAGAAAAGAAAGAAGTGGCGGCACATGTGGGAAGCAGATGACATATTAAAGGGGTTTTTAAGAGTCATGCCTGAATAGAAAGATCTGACCAAAGGACAACAGCAATAGAGGGTTTGAAAGAAGCCCAGAAAGAACCAGGTGGAAGAGGATGAAGACAGATATGGTGCTAATTGCGACGCATTCATCAAAACAGAGACGGATCCACAGAAATATCTCAGGGAAATGCAAAGAGATTGAGGTGGTCCATGTTCAGCAATGTACAGATGTTTTCATACTTGGTTTGACTGCTTTGTGTAAAGCAGAAATGGATTCACCCCCTCCTCTACAGGACTCTTTACACATTGTACTTTAGAGTCCAAACGGTGGAACGTTTGAATCATCAGTGTGAATACCACCGTGAGCACTGCGATAATGACTCAGGAAGAGTTTATGTTTTAGTCTGTGATTTATCAGTATGAATTTTAACGCCAGAGTTATCACCAAAACCTACAATACACAGCAAAGCATGCATGTTTGTCAGCAAAAGATGTGTTGCAAGAAACACAAAGCATGTGAGCTGCTCTCTGAACATTATCAGAGCTCATTTTATCATCAGCATTACTATATTCTGTATTGTATAGATTTAAGGGCATTGTTATCATTGTTATTATTTATACAATTGTTTTATTGATTCATACTTTTATTATTAAATATTAAAATACATTATTGTTATCACCATCATTAGTAAATAATTGATGTTTATTATATTAATTTATTATTACCATGACAGCTGATTTCATTACCATTAATAAATTAATTAATTTATTCGGTTTATTAATTAATCATTATTATTTATGGAATTATTATAATACATTATATTTTCATATTATAGATTTAACGTTTTTATTGTTGGGGTATTATCATTTATTGTGTCAAAACCTAAAATAAATCATTTTTAAAAAATGATTCGGTTATAATTGGTTCTATTCTATTCTAATCCTCTATTTTATGTGGACTCACGTATGCTTGACACTTCTTAAGAATGCCAAAAACCTTTTATATCAACCAAACTTGGAACACAAATGGACATTGTTCCACACCAAATGCTCTAGTGTGAATGCATCCTAATCGTACATGCACATGAGATGTGCAGAGTCAAACCTGCTCTCTGCAAGCTTAAGTCCCTGTGAGTGGATTCTAATGCGGTGAGGGTAGGTGTAGTCAGGAAACTCTGTAATACATATTTCATGGATTAAAAGTGAGCTGCTAGTCTCACATGCCACTGTAATTCCCTCTAAAGCAGAAGCCAAATTGGAGAAAAAAGATGAATGAAGTCTGCACAGCTCTGCCGTGGCTGCATCAATGTGCATCGGGGAAACATGAAAACTCAGCACGTCCTCTTCCATACAAATGAACAAACTAATAAAACAAAGCAGAACTTATGGAACATACCTGCATAAACAGAGACATCAAACACTTCAGACACTGACATTCCACTCAGTCACTGCCTCTTGTTCACACCCCTCACGCGCACATACACCCACACACACACACACATAACAGGAGGCACTTTGAGCGGGTAGGATTATCCAAACGTGCGCTTTCCTGATAAGTGGATTAATGCAACATTTTCATTTGACTTTTTCGCTGAGGCAGAGACCCTCTACAGAGGCGCTACTTAGAAAGTTAGCCAAATCTAGCTTTGGATTATGTCACAGGGAAGTTCTGTTTCAATACCGAGAGGAGAAAATGCACTTCTGCGCAGATTTTCTTCCATTACCCACTGCTGGTGAATGCCACTCATTCTCTCCCTCCTTTCAAAAGAAGAGAAGACGATCTGAAATGGACGCCACGCTCCAAGTTTTTACATTCCAGAGCTGCGACTCACTGGGGCTTGGATGGAGCTTCTCGACCTCCTATCCTTTCATCCTGTCCTGTACGCTGTGCCACTGAACTCTGATATTGATCACATACTAGTTGAGATTTAAACAGTTGACCTCTACGAGGGCCTCTTTTTAAAGACTACAGCCATATTAAAGTGGCAGATGGTGGATGTAACATCGGCAAATCCATCAAAATCATCACAAGCTCTCATGCCAATACTCTGGAAACAAAAGTCAGGTACTACTTGCCGCTCGTGACCAGATGGAATGCAACCTGTAGAGAACGAATGGCATCTTAAATGCCAGAAAAACTGAAAATCTGGGTTCTGGGGATAAAATGGGCCATTCTGCCCTGATCTGGTAGACATGAGGCATTACATTTCCAATTTAACAATGGCCTTATTTTATAGTTATGAACTTCTATAATTGCACAGATTTCATTTCTCTTTTAAACAGTAGGAACATAAAATTTTCCACGACTGTTGCCAGGGCAGCAGGGGAGATGCTAAAACATGGCATGCCTCAGTACAAGGCCTCATCCTCACACCACATTGTGTCCTAGCAACAACTAGCCTGTTAACAAGTGATGGCATTTTATTTAAAAATAAATTGCTGTAACCACTCTCAACCCAAGATTCACAATAGTGTTCGATCAATATGGGTTTCAATAACGACTGCTTTAGCTCTTGCATTTGGTCCAATACTGGATATCGGGTTACAACCTCAATATCATCTAAAATAATGCATCATCATAAATAAATAATAATAATTAGATGCTACTTCTCACTCTGAAAATCAAAGATGATTAATTCTATACACTACTGATTTAAAGCACTTCTGACACTTAATGAGCTAAAATTGAATGATTGCCACACTCATATCTTCTTGAGCTGGATAAATTCTGAGTGAATTCAAACATTCCCACACTGTCTGCATTAATATGCAAACAGGCATCTTATCACACAGAGTGTTGTATAAATCTGTTGACTACCGCTGAGTGCATACACGGGGAAATGCAAAAATCTGATCTGAGATTAAACTCGTTGCTTTCCATTTTCCGTCACTACTGTCGGAACATTTGAATGCTTCCAGGTCAGTGAACCAGACTTCTGTAAAAAGAAGAGGCAATAAAATATTGGTGTCTAGGAGCTGCCTTACGATCAAACAAGGACAATATAAAGCTGCAGTAGTAATCCACGCTTCTGGTGATCATTTATGAGAAAAAAAATCTGTGTGTAAGGAAATGCGCTGTCATATTTCTTTGGTGTTAAATCTAGCAAGCTGGGCTTTTCGTTATTCTGCATATAAACACCGAATTGTTTGGGTGAGAAGAGTCATGAACAGACAAAAATGCGCAGCTTTACAATCTGTCGATCATATTTTAACGAGTCCCAATATGACAGAATTTTCAGAACATCCCACACCAGTTTATACCCTGCTGTCCCAATTAAAACTACAACTTTTCATTCAAAGTATTTCTTTACGAGTGACAGAGATGGAAACACTTTGTATTTTTTGAAACATACTTTAATACACATCCTTGCTTTTTTGTGAGTGATTCAATGATGCATGTTAAACCAGTGGTATGGGAAATGGAATATATTTAATAAATATATAAATAAATATATTTCTTTATTATTTTTTCATTTTGAGAAAAGATTAAGCACTCTAATAAATAAAAATACCGATAGAATATTGTGGGGAATAAGCATTGAAAATCTATTGTAGGGCAATAGTGTGCAAGTGTCTAAATATATCAACAGTTTTCACGTCAATGCTCTGTGCTTCGCAATTCTTTTTGCAATTCAAATATTGTGGTTCTATGAAGTTGTTATGTTCAAGGTCTGTGTGGTCAATGTGTGAATCCAAACAGAATACAGAAGCTCAAAGAAAACAACATATGCAACACGGAAATAAAACTTTTATACAGAAAGAATAATGCATAATGTCTGTATGAGAATGTCAGTCTCTAACCTTCTTGCCAATGAGCTTCTTTCTCAAGAATTCCCGGGCCTCAAACATGTAAGGAATGTCGTAGAGTGGACGGAAACGCTTGTCTTTGTCCTTGTTCTTCTCCTGTAGAGGTAGAGACAGAGAGAGACTAAGTCAATATCACATAACAAGTGAAAAATAGCCTTCCATCCCAAACAGGCACAACATTTAATCACTTCCTCAGAGTCTCGTATGACTTCCTACCAAAATGAGGTTTGGAGCTTCCTGTCTTCCTCCCCCTCACCATCTTTCCAATTTTACCATTCTCTAAAAACCTAATATCCTTCCTTTTCCCCACACAGCCATGCTAATGTGTCAGGATTGGTAGATGACACGTCTCATTGTCTCGATCTCTTGGTGTGCCAGGCATGTGACTCAAAGCTATATGAAAAGCTCTCAATGCCACACACATTGACATACTAGAAATAGAACCTCATTTACATTTTTCATAAGAAAGGCGGGGGGGGGGGGGGGGTGGTGTTATTTTCCCAGAGAAATGCCAAATAAACACTCAGTATGCTCAATATTTGTGCTACTGTATCGCAGCTGAGGTCATGATAGTATGAATTAACACACAACATTGACTACATTGGAGCCACTCTGCGTAAAAAAAGAAAACAGGTATTTTGGGTGTTGAGGGAAGGAAAACTACACAAATAGCTCTTTTTTATACTGATTCAGTAAATCCAGTTAACAGAACCAGTCTGATTCGCTCAAGATTCGGACTGATTTAGTTCAAATTCAGAGCCACTTAGTTTTTTGTAGTACAAAAGGAACACCGAGGCCCCCTTTCCACCTGGTATCATGATGGATGAGGGAGACTCATGCCAGTTTACACCTGCTATTTTAATCCGCATCTTTTGCCCACTTTCAACCACTTCTGTCCTGATTTCTTCAAGGGGAGAGTCTATGGGCAGGTAAACGGATGGGTTTGTTTTTTCAGATCTTTCTTTCTAATGGACAAAATAAGCTTGCGCAATTTTCATATGAACACTTGGAGACGACGGAAAAACATTCAGAAAGCATCGGCTTTCGTTTCTGCACTGACAGCCACAAGACCGGCCAAACACTGTGAGAGCGTGTCAGAAATCAGGAATGGTGAGAGAACATTGTGCTTGGTACATTTTTCATCTTCACACCAAACTTGGGTCTTTAGCCAACAAAGTTTAAATCCCATCTGGCAAGTGTGCTCTATAATGTTAACGCATTAGGTCGGAAGAGCTTCGACCACATGAGCGATTACATCACAAAAGCAATCTGGTTAAATGCGTTTTCGATTTCCTCTGGAAGTGGTTGAATGTGGATAAGCTCAAAACATTTTACACCCCATTTACACACTTGTGATCTGAACGACCAAAACGCATCTTAATACCAAGTGTAAGCAGGACCTAAGCAAATCACTCCAACCTTTCAACGAAATAGCAGATTCAATTAATAAAACCAGTTTGATTTGCTCATTCTTTGGACTTGTGAGTTGTGATCAAGTCACAGCTGTTAACAGCCTGGTCGAGAGAAAAGTTATTAGGGAATAAAGACTTATTTTTATTTTGGATGAAAAAACTATTGCATTGGCTTGAAATATTTGAAGTAAAGTGCAAAAGTCGTTTGGGCCGCTTCTATGGTGCTTTATAACCCTTGGCAAAGCTCTGCTTCCCATTCATTGTAACTGCACAGAAAAAAGAAACCAGTAGATTAATCAAAAAAAAATCTCTTTATGTTTGACTAAACTCAGCCAGACAGAACAATAAGAAGGAGAGAATGACAATTTTATTTTTCAGTGAGCTATCCCTTTAAGAATCATGTGTCGATATTGCTCTAGGGCTACTGAATTTTTTAGAATTGGCTCATTCCAGGCAGCAACTTGCTTGAAGGAAAAACATAAGCACGAGCAGAAGTAAACTAGAGAGAGACCACAAACAATACAGCCCGAATGAGGCATAGCTTGTGGGAGAGATGAGAGAGATCGGACTGTTAACCCCAAGGACTAAATCTTACAGCGAATAAAAGCATATTGACTAAAAAAGCATAAATCTCAGTGATTTTTAAATCCTCACTCTCGGATTCCATCGAACGTTTATCAGTGCTGCAAATAACTCACCTAAAACCACATCATCTGCACCCACGTGGTCTGATATTTGGTATAAAATAAAACCGTATCGACCACCCACTTCTGAGAGTGAGACGTTGCATTTAATGCGCAGAGACATCTTTCAGGACGGCTAAGAACTGTGCCGACGGAATATAATACAGACAGAAACCCCTGACGGTGAAAGAGAGGACAACCCATTTTGAGCCAGTCTATAAATATCCACGGCAATTCCTTTCCCCCGAGCAAGAAAAGCAGAGGGAGGCCATGCAGTTGTGTGTTAGACTGAGTGTTTTTGTGCAAGTGTTGGTAAGTGCAAGCATTCGGGGTTTCACTAGTTGATCATGAATGTCAGTAGGCATGTTACATACACAAATCGTGCAGTATTTGACCCGTGTGATGGGGTTAATGTACTAACTGAAGCTGTAAGAGCCGTATGTTACTGATAAAACACTCAGAATCAAGAAGCAAATGATTCTGGAAATCTCAAAATGAACAAATTCAATATTTTCATCTCATTATGTCCACTAGGCAGTGAATAGCTAAATCAGTGGACGACAAAAAGCTCTGTGTCGATTGTCAAGATAAAAAGTCTTTGTCATTGTATTGAGCAACTCAAGTGTGTTCTGCGAAGACACGAAAGGCTGGTTATTGAACCGTGTTAGGAAAAATGAGGATTTCTGCGCCTGGCTGACAGGCCAATGTTTGCCTGTTACAGGCTCCTAAAAATGACGGTTTGGCTGCATGCAGTGAGCACAAGAATGGTTTCATTCTGCAAAGGCTAAAAGGACAGAACAAGACCTCTGCAACCATCAGTCAGGTACGATAAGCCAAACAATCATGTGTTGCTATTTTAGGGAAAAATGACACACTGAACTATTACTACACTTTTAAGTTTAGTTAACTCAAATGGAAATTCTCCTTTACTCACCTTCATGTTCAAAATCATGAAGATTTACTTTAAGAGGGTCTTTTATCAAAATGTGGACTGGTTTTGTTGATCTGTAAAAATAGTTCCATGTCCATATTCCAACTCAGCAAAGTTATGTCTACTCTCAAGGAACCAATGACGAATAAAATCACAGACACGAACCTTGACCCGACCATGTTTAACAGAAGCAGAAGTGGTTTTAAAATAGGATTCAAAACCAGTAAGTCTCTTTAAATGATCAGACTTTAGGACAAATTCTTGTTATTGACCTTAGCACAATTTCAGAAGACTTCTTCCCTTATAGAATATATCGCACAATTGTGTTGTCTAAAGTACCGACTTCTAAAAGTCAATAGTGAAATTTTAAAAATGTCACTCTTTGAGCGGATTCGTGAACACCTCTGATTGGCAATTGTGTTCATGCGCTCAACATGTTTTGTCTGTGATTGGCTACAATGATCACCGCTTCAAAAACATGTAAATAGACTATTAACCTAGCACTAACGAGGATACATACAGGAGCGTTTGAAAGCAACCGTCTATCAGCAGAGCGGTCCGCTGAGAAGCTTGCTTTTAAATGCTCCCGCTTTCAAAACACTTCTGTGCGCTTTCTAACGCTCCAGTGCATTGATCGATGTCGACAATCACAGTCATATACACTACAGTTCAAAAGTTTGGGATCAGAAAGATTTTTAATGTTTTAAAAGAAGTTCTGTCTGCTCATCAAGGCTGCATTTATTTAAATAAAAATAGAGTAAAAACAGTAATATTGTGAAATATTACAATTTAAAAACTTTGGCATTGGAATACATTTTACAAAGTAATTTTTCAGCATCATTAGTCCAATCTTCAGTGTCACATGATCCTTCAGAAATCATTCTACTATGCCTATTTGCTGAAGAAACATTTCCTATTATCACTGTTGAACAGGGTTTTTTTTTCAGGATCCCTTGAATAGAATGATGAATGGAAAGTTCAAAAGAACAGCATTTATCTGAAATAAAGCTTTTGTAACATTATACACTACCGTTCAAAACTTTGGGGTTTGTAAGAAATGTATTTATTTTATTTTTTTAAAAAAGAAAATTTATTCAGGAAGGATTCATTAAAAAGTGACAGTAAAGGCATTTA
Source organism: Opsariichthys bidens (assembly GCA_037194245.1). Taxonomy (NCBI): domain Eukaryota; kingdom Metazoa; phylum Chordata; class Actinopteri; order Cypriniformes; family Xenocyprididae; genus Opsariichthys; species Opsariichthys bidens. Next base: position 11,048,162 of record CM074287.1, on the reverse strand, counting down.
TAAATTTACTAAAGATTATATATTTCAAATAATCACGGTTCTTTTGATCTTTCTATTCATGAAATAATCCTGAAAAAAAAAATATTGTACTCAAATACGTTGTACAATAGTACACATTAAATGTTTCTTGAGCAGCAAATCAGCATATTAGAATGATTACTGAAGGATCATGCAACACTGAAGACTGGAGTAATGATGCTGGCCATCACAGGAATAAAATGCATTTCAAAATGTTTCCAAATAGAAAACAGATATTTCACAATATAACTGTTTTCACTGCATTTTTAATTAAATAAATGCAGCTTTGGTGAGCAGACGAAACTTTAAATAAACATTCAAATCTTACCGATCCCAAACTTTTGAACGGTAGTGTATGTTGAACACAATGGCCATCTGCTCAACAGCACTCAATGCATCACATTTTTTTTCAATTTCAGTATCGGCTTGGTATCGTAGATAGTACTTTTGACAACACTAGTGCACACATCATATGAACAACTTTTATGGCGCTCTTTTATTTGGACAGTCCCAGTCCTAATTAAAAGTAGTATTTGGAATTGCTGCAATATTTCCACTTTTGAAACCCATAGAAGAAAGGCACATGTTTGGAACAAGATGAGAGTTTGTAAATGATGGGTTTATTTTGACTTCAACCAAGAGAGGCAAGTCATGCAACACCATAGTTCCTGATGTTTAAATCACACACATGCACGGATTTCTTTGTCTCATTCCTAAACGTACCACTCGCACTTTCATTCCTGATTCTCTCTCTCTCTCTTTTTCTCATTAGCCAATCTCATTATCTTCAGGTGATAAATGGTCCAAGAATTGAATGTGACTCTGAAGCAGAGAGAGAGAGAGAGAGAGAGAGAGAGAGAGAGAGAGAGTGAAGCGCTCTCTCCACCATCAGGGAACAACCAATCACACCCTCAGAAAATACACTGATACAGGGATGATGTATTTTTGTAGGCCAAAACCCAAAAAACAAGTTGGCATTTTAGCACTTCCAGTTTCATCGTCCCAAATTCAATGGGTTAAATGCTTGAAATAAATTCTGTGGTGAAAACAAGCTCAAGATATTTTCACGTTTTATTCTACAATATAAAATACATCAGTAATACCCTCTAGTGATTTTTTTAAAAGCTTTTACTTGTCTTGTTAAAGGCAGTTGCAAACAAGTGGCTAAATGGGACTATAGAGGCTGTCAGGAACATTAAACGTCATCAGCCGAATAGGTTAACTTATCTACTCAATTGTCCGCTTTCACAGGCTTGTTGTGTTTATAATCGAGCTCTTATAAACCATTATAACTTTTCAGGTAAACATTTTAAACGAAGACTGAAAGAGTTGTCAGAAGCTTAATGGCTGCATTTAAGCTTCGTAAAAGTAATTCATTTCTGAAGAACAATCACAATGAACAGAATGTCTAAGAATCATAAGCTTTTGTTTGTGTCAGACCTTATTTTCTGTAATAATCCAAAAGTCAATGGAAAACTCCCATTAGTTTTTTGGTAGAGGGATGCCAACTTCTGGCTTGGCAGCACTCTATACTGATTAACAGGAAGCCAGTTTCTGATTGGCACAGGGTTCTAGAATGAACATTAAAATGATGCTTCACACAAAAATTTACTCAAACTTGACTTCTCGAATTTTGGATATTTTACCCATGTGTGTCCATATAACAACAATAAAAAAAAAAAAAATCAAAAGAAAACTAAAGTAAAAAATAAAATAATTTTGGCCAACTCGACCTTTAAACAAACACAGTCCCTTTAAAGTCATCTGTTCATGTTTTTAGCCAATTAAGTCTTTGATCAGAAGGACTAATTGTTCAGAGAGATATGCAAGACCATATAAACAATCTGAGGAAAGATTAAATGTGGGAGTTTCATTAAAAAAAAAGTAGAAAAAGGAAGTGTTCCATTTTGCACTTAATTTGTTTATCTTGATGTTCTAGATGTAATTTTGCAAATGTAGATTGTTAATTACGCATTCCCTTTTAGACCATTTGATTGCCATTAACCGTAGATAATACTCCGAGAATGTCACTTAAGTAAAAGCTGCGTTGTTCAAATTAAGCATTTTAGCAATTTGAGTACTGAGGTATGACACCTTATTTACCAAGAACGAACAGAAAACCAGCATTTGAATGCGACTTTCTGGCTTTAAATCTATGTGAAAATAATTCAAATAGATGTAATTGATTAATCTTAGGTTTACTGCAATGCATTTATTGAATATTGTGTTTTACCTTTCATATTGTGCAGAAGAGTTGATGTATTTTTAGTGGTAATTGACAGCATGTCATAGATGTTTAATTTGTATTGAATCCACAATCCATTCTTTTTTGGGATGGGTGTGTGCGGCTCATGCACAAAACATTGGCGGCAGCAGACACACAAAGAGAAAAAAAGTGAGCACGTCAGACATAAAAAAATAGATGGCCACGGTCCAGATTTCAAAGATTCCATATCCTGCGAAACATCTTGCGAAATTCGTGGCAATGACCAGCCTATAAAATCGAACAAAGATGGGCGTACGGTTTCTGGGCTCGCATACCCCTCTCATTTGACACTAATACAAATGTTTCCATGATCGTGATGCAGGCTCCTAATTTTCATGTAAAAAAAAAATAATAATTAAACGTGGGCAAAAAAAGAATGTTGCCCTACCACCGGTGAACTGGTAACTCTGAACGGCACCGCCTGTGTACTACAGTAAAGTTTGGGATCATTTTACTTTAAATGGTGATAATGTTAATTGCAAACAAACTGCAAATTTTAAATTACAATGCAACAACGAGCACCATGATAGGCTACCATTTAAAAAAAAAAGATGCAATCAGTGGTCTCTCACAGATTATGAAACTACCAATATAAACAACCAATAATAACCTCCATTTAACATGGAATGATCCCAAACATAAATTTAAGCAAGCACGCCTTAGATATCAAATTATCAATCATATCAATTCAGTTTACAATCAAACTCGAGCCTTTTATTTAGTCTGAGAAAAAAAAACAATTTTCGGGTAAGAAAGCTGGCTATTTTTTTTAATGACTATAAGTAACTGAAGTAGGCGCATCTTGTAGTATTAAGGTTAATGATTAACCGATCGTTAATTTAAATGACGATAAAACATGAAAGTTGTCATAAATGCACATCCCCAATCCTTCAATTTTAACCAAACCAAACTAAAGTAAAGCATCATAACAGAAGAAGCCATTCTATTCAGCTAGTGTATCCAAACATTGCACGAAAAGCAAAAGTCTAAATTTAAAAGTCAAAAAATTCTTGATTGTCAACAAACAAGGACCTTGAACGACGCAAAAAATTGGAAAACCTGAGTAAAGATTAATGATTGGTACATGTCAAGAGCATAATTGAGGTGAAAACCTTTCAGCCTCTCGAATAATAGCGCATAAGTCTCGCGCGACAGTCGGAATTGGAGTATGATGACCCTCAGCATCAGTCACGAGAGTTGCGCTGAGCAATTTAAACTCATGCAGCTGCAGAGAGGCCTTAGAAAAATAATCAGCATTTATGACAAATTACAATGCCCTCTTAAAATAAATCAGCAGTGACGAACAACAGTGACGCATGGAGAAAATGAATGATAAAATGAGAGGGAAAGATGGAAAAAGGGAGAACAAACAACTGAGATGATCTTTGGAAGCACAGGTATCAAAATAAATCTGGTTAAACGTGAGCTATATATTGTTCCCATTTAAAATGCAGTAAAAACTAATATTGTGAAATATAATTTATAAAAAAAAAAAAAAAAAAAAAAAAACTGATTTCTATTGCAATACATTTTAAAAAGTAATTTATTCCTGTGATGGCAAAGCTGAATTTTCAGCAGTCTTCAGTGTCAGGTACATAGTATGTTTTGAGGAGCATGGCACTTCATATCTGATCTTGCCCTAGGGCACCCATGTGAGTCATGCTTAACTTGTATTGAACCCAGAACATTCCATTACAAAAAAATAAAATTTTGTTTTACAACATCCATGGGTCATTACTCTCAAATGATTGGAAGGAAGTTCGCTAGAATTCCAAGAGTCAAGAGATCCTGAGGCAAAGCAGAGTCGTCTGCAAGAAAGAGCCTGACCAACCATGTGTGAGATGAGCCATGGAACCATACAGTGACCCCAGACAGAGGCCACAGGACACGCATACACACACAAACACATGCCTTCAGCGTGCAGGCACAACAGATACACACACACACACACACTATGAAAAGACACAATGTGGCATTCAAACACACACTCAGAGCACAAACACACAGAGCAAGGTGACAGCAAATGACACGGAAGAGTCACTCAATGACCGATACATTGTAATGTTATTTCTGTAGGGAAGACAGCGGTATGGCGGCTTCAGCTTTAAACACAGATGTCAACATTTCCCCTGCAGTCCCCTCACACACACACAAATACAGTGGGAGTGAGGATGACTCATTGAGCTGCTCTGACATAACTCCTCCCCCTCCACATCCTTGTGAGTGCTCCTAAAACGGCTGACACCAACACGCAGCTGGAAATAGCTCGCCATAGCGCAAAAATAAGCCTCCATCTGGCCAAGAGAGGAAGGGGGGAAATGAACGAGGAAAAGAAATTAGGCATGGCACATGAAGTCACATTTCTCTCAAAAAGGATAGTTCGCTCGGTCAAAAATGTCGCAATGACGACATTGGCGAAACACCACACCACTGGTTCAGTGTAGTAACCAAATGTCATTTTTCTTAATGCAAATTTTAGAGAAAAATAGGAGTGGCCGATAAAACCAAAGTCTTCGTGATAAGAGAAACGATAACTCACAATAGTTTTTTTTTTTTTTTTTTTATAAAAATGACAAATTCAATAGGACAAATTAATTGTAATTATACAAATTAAAGTCACCATTAACTCAAAATAAACAAACTTTATCTTTGCATATCCTTGTTTCTTAGAAATTCGTGCCATGCGTCATAGTAGCGACATCTTTTCTTTGTCTTCAGTGGTTTGATTAGCATTAATGAAAGATTTTTTTTCCTCAGAATTTTGAGTTTATATCCCACAATTCTAACTTTTTTTTCTTCTCAGAATTCTGAAAAACTTGTAATTGGACGGTCAGAATTGAGAGAAAAATTTTACATTTAACTCATCTATATGAAACGTTTTAGGTTTAAATAGGTCATGCTGTAATTGTAGCACTAATGCATTATGTCCCCTATGAACTGCATGTGCGAATATATTCACTATTGTTGACATGAAATTCAAGCTTTAATAATAGACTACTCATCAACCCAGTCTGTGGCTTGCAACCATAAACTTCTGCGTTTAGCTTCAAATGGTATCTTCAACGCCGGTATTCTATAAAAATGAATTTTTTTGTATTCAGATTCTGACATCTAAAAGGCAAAACAAGACCGCTTTTACTCCATAGATTTTGTCCACTTTCCTCCACTAACGTCCTCCACTGACATCTGCTTCCAAATGGTAGATCATGCAGCCAATAATAAAGCAATTACATAGCCACAGGAAAGAAAAAGTGGGTTCCCAGCATTGAGAAGAGAGAAAGAGAGAGAGCGAAAGAGAGAGAAACAATGGGCAGCAGCTGTCAGAGTTCATCTTCGTGTTGGTCAACACATCTGGCCTTAAATCCCCCCAAAGTCCTCACAGCAAGAAAGAGAGAGAGAGAGAGAGAGAGAGAGAACAGTACAGACAAATACACACAGATCCCCGGGCTGGCCTGAGGTGAGGTTTGTCTCTTTGAGTTGAAGTGTTTGTACGGCATGGCGCAGGGACAACAGTTTCACGCCCTGCGTTGAACTGAGGAAGGGAGACTGTTTAAAAATCAGGACGAGAGAGAGCGTGAGAAACAGATGGCTAGAAAGATAGAACTGTCACACCGTGACACCAGACGTGATGCGATAAAGCGACAAGCAATAAAAGCTCTTTCATGTTAATGTGAGTTTCTGTCTTAAGCAAGCAGCAAGCAACAGTACATTTTGTCAGTTATTTGGTTCCCATTTAATGTAGCGTTGGCAGGGTGGCCTTATGTATATCGTATATTACACACCAAATATGTTCTGATTGGCCGTTAGGTGCCTACACACTAGAGGAATCTGTGACTTTGCGTTTGATGGATGAGAATGTGCAAGAGCCGGGGCAATTTTGAAAGAGTGAGAATAATGTAAACTGAAAATTTAGATGCACAAATGCACCCAGGCTTTCATTCGCAGTTGACAGCGTCACAAACGTTGCCACCGATTTTGCTCATGTTCAAGTTGGTCATGCGAATTCACCGAAAAGCGGCTTGGTTTGAAAGTGCTCCAAACATCACTACACTATTGAACAGTGGATTTCTGCCTGCAAAATTTTGCTAATGTGACTGCACCCTTGTAATGTGACATCACCACTTAACTGCATACAAACATTTTGTGAACTCTTAAATTTGCCTCTGAATGTGTGAGAGAAGCACGCAGAGTGCCGACAATGTGCACGTGCACAAACAAACCCATTACCGAGAGCCATTTTGATAAACGCAATCAAAAGAGTAACTGATAAAAATGACTGCAGCTGTTCTGAAACCATTGTACAGCTGCCGTTTGAACGTACGCAGTTTAAATTAATTACGATGGCAATTTAAAAGTTGTTGTGTGCTGAACTATTGGAGACTTGCAAGCCAAAATTGATTAGTTTGATGAAAAGATTACCAGAGATCTCGTTAGTTGTCAAGGTTAATGTTGCATTAGATTAGGAAGGAGAAATATAGGTAGCCGTCCCTTTTCGATATCTTGAATGACTATCGACAAATGAAGTGATGAAAGCAAACATGAGCATTACCAACTTTGCACACTTTTCTTCTTTCTAAGCCTACCATGATTCCTCAAAACACTACATTAACCAATTGTAGAAATTAATAGAAACAATAACCTTAATAGAAATAACCTGTTCTCCAGCAGGTCCCTTAGAACCAAGGAGACAGAACAGACACCATTAATGAAGTTTAAATGTTTGGTACACATATAATGTTTGAATTTCTCCTGACTTTTATTCAAACCATAGAAGGAAAGGGTCAAAGGTCAGATTTGTCATGCCGGCACCATTATTGATGAAACCTCACATTCAAGGGCAGCATGACCGCAATGACTGTAATGCTTTAGAGGCACAACTTTGCACTCTCCTCTCTCTCTCTCTCTCTCTCTCACCCTTAAGCCGAAGTGCGCAGCCGAGCAGGGAAAACATACTGCAAGAACATCTGGTGCAGAGATGCACTACAGAAGATACAGTCTGTAAACTGAACAGGAGTGAGGTTTCAAAAGAGGAAGTACCTCAAACACATCAATACCTTTACAACATGGCTCTGCCCGGAAAAATGCTACCGTCGCAGACTATAAAAGGGAGAAGGCAACATCCGAATCCTTTCTACCAAGATACCTTTGTCTGGTCGGTTTTTAAAGCATAAATGTGTCCTCGGCTACTTATGGTAGAACTGCATGTGAACATTTATATCCATCAGAAATACTTGTTTTAAAACGGGAAGTCAGCATTATAGTCACTGCATGTGTGCTTAAATATCTTTATAGCACACAATACTTTAGATTTAGATTATTTGATATGAGTTTATGTCATTGTGGAAGCTGGTCTGAAACTAGTTTCATTAAGAGAAGCATATAATTCTGCTAAGTCACCGACTATCTTTGGAGTGAGGCAAATGCCACTCAAGGTGTCAGACACATGCATGCAACCAACCACTGCCGGTTGGTCACCATGGTATTATGATAATTACATCATGCTGCTTGATACACCAGCTCACCACCATCTGATCTACCTTCTGTAGAACAAAAATACTCTAATAAAATTTACATTTTCTGAGGGAAATGCAAGTGCTTTGCCTGTGCTAAACTCGCCACGATGCAAGAGTGTTGTTGGTTGATGGTTGTCGGATCATTGTTACGCAGTTGTTGGTCAAAGATTTGACAACACCCCTGATTAGTTAATTTACTCACTACCCATGTCATCCAAGATGTTAATGTCTTTCTTTCTGCAATTGAAAAGAAATTAAGAAATTAAAAATGATATGCATTTTAACCACAAATGCTCATCTTGCACTAGCTCTGCGATTCACCACGCATTACGTAATCATGTTGGAAAGGTCACGCGTGTTAAAGCGAATGTGCAAAGATCAAGTCAAATGGCCCTTACAAAAGAAAAGAAAAAAAAAAAAAAAGAAGGTAAAACTCCAATGTCAAAGTCAGATGATTTTGAAAATGAAATCGCCCTACCACGGTACTTCTTACAACTCTGGTGACCTTTCCAAAGTAATTACATAATGAATTGTGCATATAGTGCAAGACGAGCATTTGCAGCTTTTTTGGGAAAATGATCGATAGTTTCACTAAACAAGATCCTAATTGCTCATCTGGGATTGTGTAGAGACCTTTGAAACTGCAGTTTGGACCTTCAACCCGTCGGTAGCAGTTGAAGTGCACTATATGGAGAAAACCTGGAAAGTTTTCCTTAAAAACCATACTTTCTTTTTGACTGAAGAAAGAAAGACTTGAACCATTTGGATAACATAGCGGGTGAGTACATTATCAGGAAATTTGAATTCTGGAGTGAACTAATCCTTTAAATGGATAGATCATGCAAAAATGATAAATTGTCGTAATTTACACAATCTCACAGTGTTTCAAACCCCTAAGACTACAGTTCATCTCCAAAACCAAATAAAAAAGATATTTTGAAAAATTTTGGTAACCAAACAAATATTGTTAACTTTGACTATCATTGTATCAAACAAAAGAACCATACATTTCTCAAAATGTTCTGTTCCACAGAAAAAAAAAAAAAATACAGTTTTGGATGAACCATCCCTTAAAGACAGACAATAAAGATATTTGCCTTACCAAACACATTTAAAGAGATTACAAAAGCAGAAATGCTGAAAACTAAACAAAGAAACAGTCTGAAATGACACTAACATCTCATTAAAATGTACTATAAATTCAAAATATCAGTTTTCAGTCTAAATCAAGCTTTCAGGTTTCTCTTTTGAGAAAAATGAACATGTCAAAATATTTAAAAAACTAAAATCCATTTTTAAAAGCTCTCTGGTTTCGGCTCATGCCGACGAAGCGCGTATGAGATCTAAATACATCCGTAATCTTTATTGTTTTGTAATCATCTCTGATCTGATTAAAGCCATCTTTAAGCTGCCAGGATAGAAACACGCTGTGATCCGAACGCTCGCAGCAGCCCCGTATCCATAGATACAGACCCACAGCTCCGCAGTCCAGCCCTCCGTTTACATGTGCATGACAAATTGCGACTCTCTGAAAACCTCCTTTAAAAAAATAATTACAAACTTCATTAAAAATTTCAAACATGTTGCAACATCTATCAAAAACACAAACCAGAAATGTGTCTGCAACTGTAGTATGCCGTCATTTCTGACTGTAGTCCTCCCTAATAAACCACATGTCTAATTTGCTAAATCAACACCGAAGCTCATTTTTTTTACCAACATGCTGAATCATCGTGTCTTATTACAGGAGGTCAGGGGTCAGGAAGAGGGTGGCTAATTGCAGCGAGATGTTCGCACTCCGATTTTAAACGCTTTTAGTTGAACGTACAGCTTTCAGATACGCACACACTTAGCCTAGACAAAGCACCCATTACACATCAACTCTCATTAACAGCCTTAATGGGCGTGAATAAGAACAGACAAGAACATTTCTGAGCGTTTGATAACTGAACAAATGTGTGCGCATATGCAGCTCCACAAAATGATGCTTCCATATTAATTTGTTAACATTTAGCGAATCAAAAGTGAGCATTTGAGAATTGCATTGGATTGAGTGGACGTGTATGACGTTAATAGATGAGGAAGAGAGATTCGGAGAGCTTGTGCTCATTATGGGAGTAGATCTATAGGGCTTTTGGCTGCAGTGCAGCACTGGTGTGTCAGAGCGAGTGGAGGGGAGGAGGGCTGGTGGGCTTCTGTCTCTCTAGCTCCCCCCGGTGTCCAGTAAAGACACTGTCCTGAGATCTGAGAGTGAAAGATGTATGAAGGGAGAAGATTGGCGCTTTTAAGAAATGGAGGACAGAGAGAAAAGCATCACATCAGCACTTTGCAAACAGTGCAACAGACAGCCGGCACCCTGTGGATTCAGTAATGGTCTTAGAGACAGGGATATCCAAGGACAGACATGCATTAACTCGTACCTCGCCTTCTAGCCTTGGGGGCCTGATACTGGACAGGTGGATGGTCTTATACTCCCCAGAGTTCAGCTTCACCACGATGGCATCTGCGTTCACGACTTGCATGACCTGTACAGATGAGGGCAAAAAGAAAATTAAATAATGCAGGGAAAGAGAAAGACAAAGGTCAAGTTAACAAAAAAAATTCTGGCATAATTTACTAGCCCCAAGTTTGATATTACAACATTTTCAGAAACCAATGACGTTTGATACTGTTGATGTTCAACCTTCGCTATTGATCTCACATTTGAATATTTTGTCAAATATTTGATGTAGGGCTGCAACAACTAAATCGATAATAAAAGGATAATAATGAAATCGTCGACAACAAATGTTATGCTCTATTAGTTTCGTCCTCCACCAGTCGTCTGGAATTACAGTGCGGAAAAATGCATTTCTATGGACAAAATGAATCTAAAAATATTGGAGGAAACCGAGTGAGCTTCTGCGGCAAAGGTATGTGATCCAAAACATGAGAATTCTTTATTTTAAGCTTTAAGCTAATGCATTAGCGTAATGTTTAACATGGCTTGCCCTGTCAGGCGCATGTAACATGTGATGTTTCCTCAGCACAAAACTTCCATTTTACGGTTATATCCTTGTCTGCAAGTGTTGTTACAAATTCATGAGAATGCTTCCATTTTGCATGGAGACTCATCCTGACAGTCTGTTTATTGAATATTTACTGAATGAGCGCCGACGTAGACATGCGCTTCAAACAGACGTATTAGACAAGGAGACAATTCAAATTCATCAAAATAGTCATTTCGCTCAAATATCTATCGGATGTTATATTTAAGTTTAAAAGCTAACATGTAATTCAAGTCATTTATGGGACTGCTATCTCTAAAGACAAAACTGCCTGTATATATTACAGGATAAAGAAATGGCAGTTACTGTGTCCAGAGTGAATGAGGGTGTTCCTACAGAACATTCCTCTTATCTGTTAACAGAGTTCGTGTTTTTGTTTTTCTTCATTTTTAAAATGGGTATTAAACTTTCTTTTTGTTTTATAGCTTTTTTGCATATAGCATTGATACATTCATAAAGGGGTTTTTTTCATAGCATTCACTTAGCACGTTTGTTTGAAGCACAGCGTTTGGGCAGGATGTAGAATGGTGCGTTCCGTAATAAAATAAGATTAATCAATTAACTGAGGAAATAATGGGCCAACTAATCGATTATCAAAATAATCGTTATTTTGCAGCCCTAATTTGATGTTTTTGTCCATTTTGAAGCATGACAGACCCGTTTTAGAAACAAAATCCAACGTTTTAGAACACACTGCAAAAAGTGAGCCGAAAGAAAGACGCTCAATGATAGCCGGATATTGGCCAACCATTGGCTTGATGTTTAAACACCATAAAAGCAACTGCAAGTAAAAAATGAAAAAGACTTTGGAACATTTGCAGCAATTTAAGCACTGCATTTGTAATATTTACCACCTTTTTCATACTCAAACTACCTGCAGTGATCAATGTTCCCATTTTAATTAATTTTTCTAAACACTATGATGCTTCCCAGCCTGTTTATTTGTTAAATATTTGTCAGTCACCCTAATATTCAGGAGTGTTATCGAGAAGAGTGTGTGAGTAGGTGTAAAAAAAAAAAAAAAGAACGAGAGGTGGCGGCCAAGCTCCGCTTGGGAGGACGGGATTCTCACTTGTTGCCAGAGAAACGTTACTGTACCCCGCCACGAGCCTTCTGCGGTACAAAAGCAAACAGCTGCAAACAAAACACTTCTCCCACACTCTGTTCTGAAAAGAACATCCCTCCTCTCTCCAATTCTCTCATCCTACCACCATTACTTCACCATTTCACTCACATAAGACAATGAAAGCGAGCCGACAGGGAACACAAAGGAGCTGAGAGAGAGAGAGAGAGAAAAAAGGACAGGAAGGGGTTTCAATTGAGTAGAAGTGTGCTAGAGCATTTGTTTAGCAACAGACATACTAAAAAATAAATCAATCCTATATGGACATTTCCTCTACAATAAAGAGAAAGAAATGCTTTGAAGAAAATGTGAGTGATGTTTCACCAAACAGAAGTTGGCTCCCTGATACTAGAGTCCATGCCATAGAAGGACACCACCATTAATGAAAATAATATTATATCAGAATTACTATTTGATCTATTTTGTGATTAGAAGAGGCCTGAGGTTAAAACTGGCATGTGCCACCTATGACATCCAGGTTTTGTGACAGAATCATGTCACATTACAGCTGAGAGGAATCATTCGTAACATGTTGCGTACATAGATCTGCACAAGACGACAAATGTCACAGAAGCTCTCATGTTTAGAATCATGTCTAAGTACATCATATCCTATGTCATCTTAAATAATCATCAACTAAAGTTATTTTATAGAGGAGTCAGTGATGTGAAAGATGACGGGGTAATGGATCATATATAATCAGATCTGAACAGGCAGAGGAATACCTCAAAAACACATGTAATAAACATGTAACTGACAAATATTTGACAAATAAACAGGCTGGGAAACAAAAAATACGGCACAGACTGACAGATCGCCGTGCTTTGAACCGAATCTTCGAGTGGAAATTAAACGGATCACTTGCAAAAGAATTCGGCTTACGTATGCGTGTTCCTAAACAAACTCCGTGCCAAATCAAAAAGGTCACCGGAGCAAATTAGTGGTTTTATTTTTCTGTGTGGTAGTAGTTGAGCAGAACTGGGAACAGTAAGGAGAACATTTTGCTGTTTCATTAGCAGTCACACATGCAAGGCACTTCACCGCAAGCTGCCAACAGGGATCTACAGCCCAGATTCATGACTCACTCTGGTACTGCAGCCCACTGAACGCGACAGGGAGCCACTGCCACCTACAGATCATTAGTAGAACTACGTAAATATCTTTACTGGCTACAAGTCTGCTTATGTTTTGCACAAATGTTTGTTTGTTTTTTAAATGCACACCTTGACGAACATGGTAACGGCATGATACCTTGTGATACATGACATAGTCCTCATATTTAATCATATACCACATTAAACTAAACTAGTGTTCAAAACTTTGTCGGTCGGTAAGATATTTATGTTTTCGAGAATTCTCTTGTGCTGATCAAGGCAGTAAAAACAGTAGCATTGTAAAATATTACAATTTGAAATAACTTTTCCATTTAAAAAAAAAAATGTAAGAAAAAAACATTTATTCCTGTGAGACAAAGCTGAATCTTCAGCCTTCAGTGTCACATGATCCTTCAGAAATCATTTTATTCTGAAAAAAATTCATATCAATTGTAAAAACAGGTTCTGCTGGTTAATGTTTTTTTAAACTGTGATACTCTTTGATAAATAGAAAGCAAAACAAAATATTATTCATTGGAAATAGAAATATATTGCAAAATAAAAGTCTTTACTGACGAATTTGATCAATTTATTGCATCCTTGATAAATAAAAGTAATGCTTTCTTCCCAATTTTTTTAAATTATTATTATTATTATTATTATAATTATTAGTATTATTATTAACATGGGAGCTCTAGGTAAGATTACCATGGTAATGTAAATAAAACTACATAAAGGTTCAAGTGGACAGCTACACTTCGCACTCATACAAAGCTGCCTTGGAACAATTCTTAAAAAAGAAAAATATAATTAAATTATTATTGTTTAATGACATTAATAATGATACTAATATAAACTCTGTGAAATCATCTGAAGGACATGAGACGAAAACCAATTACAACAGCTAGACCTGTATGCCAGGACAGAGAAACCGCTTACAAATACTTGCCATTCTGCCTTTGTCAGTAGCTTTTTCTGTTGAGTCTCCCTCTCTCCCTCTCTCCCTCTCTCCCTCTCTCCCTCTCACACACAACCAATACACACATTCGCACACAATTTCAAAGTATATCTTCTTTCTCTCCCGGCTCAGGGAGATCTGAGGCAAGCTAAAGCTCATATAAATGTTTTATTCTTCACTTCTGGTATTTTCTGACTCAGGCAAAAACACACTTTTGTGTCTGCGGATTTTGAAACTAATTCTGTAAGCAGATTGCAGAGCAACACCTTTACATAACCAAAGGCCAAGCATGAATATTTTAAAGGTCTTGAAGTTCAGTGAAACAACCTTACTTTTAGGCGACTGAAGAAACTTTCTGCAAAAGCACATTTGCTGACTTAGGGGAGCACACAGTGTCAACATATCAATTAAGTCCAGGCAGCAACCGTTTAAACAAAGTTAACAAACCCTACTGATGTGCTAATATCAGTTACTGCAAAAGGTAGCCTTACACATTCTTCTTTGATATTAAAGTCAGAATGAGATGGCATTCATAGCCTACTTTACCAGCATAATACGATACATTTAGGATTTTTGATTTTGTTTAGATTAGATTGCGAGATGAGCATATTTGCTTTCAAACTGCACCCTAAAAATTCTATTTGAAATTTATTAACGCTATTTTTGCTTCCTGCATGACACAAAGCAAAGTCACTTAAGAATCAGTGTAAAAACATTTTAAAAATCTTACCGACCCCAAACTTTTGAACGGTAGTGTACGAAGAAAGAAAAAAATGTCAATTTCAATTTTATGTTCAATTTAGAGTCTTTCAAGCTCAGTGGTTTTTTGAAGTCAAAACTTGAGAAAAGCAAATAACCCTTAACATTGTCTTATTCTTTCCCAAACAATTCTAAAGCAGATATTCAGCGGTAATTTTGCAGGGGAGTGTTGAAGACTGCAGCTGAACAGAACCGCTGAGACGGCCCAAGGCTGACTTTACAGAGTATGCAAAATGAGATGAAACACCTGAGACCTAAAAGGCCTGCCTCGCTGACAGACACAATAGAGAACAAGGCGTCAGGGAGAGGAGTACGTCAACTGCACTCAGCATTTTAAGAGACTGCGGTGCTCAAATATTCTTCAGAAGCCCTGTTATAAAGGAGTTTGAAAAAGAGACGGGATGCAGACGGTCATTTGTCATCATGTTGGGACTCAGCCGGTGAAAATGTCAAGCTTTGCTGGTGTGGAAGTGTCGACCGAAACTCTGCCGACTTCGTCGTGTTCTTTTTGGAGGTTCTGAGCGAAAAGAGTTTGACTGAATGGCCCGAAGGCTGGTTTTATATCAACAGGTTTCAGTGACCTTCAGCGAGAAACATCAGAAACGTTTTTGAAGAGTTCAGACCTACAACATCATATATACAAGAAATGAATGTAATATTCAGATAAGATTTGTTTAGATTTCTCACAGCTCGTTTTGTCAATTTCTGGACATAAGTCAAGTGTAGCCATCCAGTAAAACGTAATATATTTTATTCCATTTTTTAATTATTTTCAAAAAAGTTCAACTTAAAACTGAAAAATTATGAATTAAAAACGAACAAACAACATGCACATCAAATCGAATCTTTTACAACTAGAGCCAACCTCGCTTTTAAGTAAATGTTAAATAAATGTTAAGAATTTCTGAACATTTCTGCATGTTGGTTGCTCAACATGACTTATTTGCCATTTCAATTATTCATAATATTTTAAGGTTGCAATGTAACAAAGTATTGTGGATTACCTCCAAGTTTAACAGATGTATCGAAAATGAAAAAACAGGGCTTTTATTGAGATGTTTCCATTTTAATTTATTATTTTGATTTCATGCATTTTAAAATGAATAAATCTGGACAAAAGAGAAAATTGTCTCCAATTTTGTAGTTTGTTTGCGATGAAGGTTGCACAGATTGAAAATTACTTTCAAACTAAACACACTAGCCCAAACACGTACCTTTGCTACAAACTGTCTGTCCTTCTGGTCCAGATTGGCTGTGGGAGCAACATAGTCCTTCCAGATTCTCACTTTACGCTCTTTCGCTGATCTGTAGGGTTTTAGAGCGAGAGAGATAAGGCAATTCACCAAAATGAAACCGCATAAAGGACATCCGTATGTACACCTAATTGGAATGAAGACACAACCTTGTGTGCTCCCATCATATTTCACTGTGATTGTGTGTAACGGTTCAGTAAGCTAGCAGGTGGGCATCGGGGCAGGTGTTCTTGAATGGCTGTGTGATAAGTTGCCACATTTGCTAAACTATTCTGCTGAAACATGAAGTAAGAGCAGACTGAGACAGTCTAAAGCATTTAACAAGCTGCTCGGTCTGATCCTGCAGCCGAAATGTCAGGCGAATTTGAAATATGTAGCGAACTAGGGCAGACAACTGTCCAACTGAGAAGCACTGACCGTTCTGCTGCTCTGAGTTTCTCAGCACCCTGGGTGTACACAGCCATGGACCAGTCCACACAACGTGCAAAGCCTTCCTTCAACAGCAACTCTGTGATGTTCCCATTCTGTAACGACCACACACAAACATTTCAAATTAGCAAAAAACTAGCAGAAACTGAGAAAGGACAAGGATTGGGGGGGGCGTTACAGACTGATATAAGTTATGAGCAAAACATCCTCACACACTGTGTGAAATATGCAACAGATTGTGTCTGACACTCTGATTAAGAAGAACTATGACATGTAGATGCTTTATACCTGCGGAACTGATGTGTTACATTAAACTAACTAAATTTATGAACAGCCTTAGCATTGAAGGCACTTTACACAACAAATATGTGTATAATATATTAGTCTAGACCTGTAGATCTTCCCACGTTGCTTCAACACATATCACCGATTACAGCCTTAGCATTTACTGTATTATTTTTGGGATGCCAAAAGCACTTGTTAGATATCTCATACATGTACTTTTTTCAGATTTGATCCATTTTTATTTTGTTTTACTGTTTGTAATGTTTCTCTCTTTAAAGTTCGAATTGACTTGTCTTGAATAACTGCTTAACTTGAACCAAAGTTGACTTAATATTTAATTTAACTAGTATTAATTATGCATGCATCCCAAATACTTCCAAGAACGATTAAATCCAGAGAAATAAGCAATTTTAACCAGGACCGTGTCCGTGCTTTGCCTATCAATGACATCACATCTGCGTTGCCCTCGGTTTCCGGTTTTATTATGTAGAAACCATGGAAACACCAAAGACGCTTTAATATATTAAGTGTTTTATTAGACAGATGAGCAACTGTTTGCATGGATACATCCATTGACAGAAAACTAAGCATGTTATATAGCTCAACACAGTAAGTCTTATTGTTTAAATCTCGTTTTCTTGGTTTACAGCAAGTTTTACCATGCCTAATTTCGATCTAGCTTACTGCAATGTGCAACAAGTGTTTTATAGCAACTGCCGAGCGAACACAGAGTAGCGTTATAACTTTCAGCACAAATGTATCTAATATGATAAACAGCGCTGTTTTACCCCACATACGTTTGACCGGAAGATGCGGAAGCGGAGACTGTCGCAAAATAAAAGCTCTCGAGCAGTGCGTCGCACTCATCTCTCATTAGCAATCGCTCCAGCAACCTCGTTTCTACTCGCACGGCACTCGGCCCTGCTCTGCTTCATACTAAACTAAGGATAATAATTTCATCCATGAACATCACTTCTATCTGAGTCCAGTTGCGATTATTTTCTACCGGCTGTAGAAGTGAAGAAAACACCTGTCGTGGTTCCGTTACATCAAGGAGTTGCCAAGCCATGCATTTGTTTTGAAAATTTACATATTGTCCCTTTAATTAGTTTTAACAGTCACCGTCATTGCGGTTTGTGTGTGGAATGTTAAAAACCATAAGCTGTATAATAACCTTTATATTTATTTTGATGACGCATTTATATATGAAAGAAAAAAGCAACAGACAAACTGAAGGCTAAACTATCATGCATTCACAAAACTACAAAAAAAATCTGAAATTTTCTGAAATCTGATCGGCACTTAGGCTCCCATGACACACACTAAGATTTTTGAACTAGCGTAAATATGAACACCTCAAAGAAAAAGCTCAATGGTCTATGCTTGGGAACCCTTCCTCGGGTTCCACCGGATGTACTCGTTACATCAGAAGAAGAATAGCGTCTATGCCAATTTTTGTCTTTCTGCTTATCCCAAGGTTCACCAATTAACGTGATTAGCTGGATCCAGGCCGTGTCGGGGTCGAATGTGAACCTGTGCACGGCAGCAGCGTGGCCCTGGGGTGTCGGCGGAGACTGTGTGAAGTAGCTCATCCCTTGTGAGGGCTTTACCGACTCATCAGCCAGCGGCACATATCCCCAACAAACTGTCCCATACCGGCATGATTAAAAAGATCTTAAACTAGATGGAACTGGATTAAATATTTTGACTGTTGCGTCTCCAATCATACTTATGACTGGTAACTCTGCCTGAGTATCGGGCAAGTGTTCACTGTTGGCCAGAGGAGAAGCCTGGTTTCTCCCAAGGTTTTTTTTTTCTCAATTTTCTTTTAGTTTTGGTTCCTTGCCGCTGTTGCCTTTGGCTTGCTTAAGTTGGCGACACTTGCTTGATATTCAGCAGTTTTTTTGATATGCCTGCATTGGCGCCGTTGTATGCGAACTGAACTGAGCCGGACGATTACGTCACCGTTTTCTGCAGTGCTGATATACCTAAATTAACTAGACTAATAACTATTGATCTTTGCCACGGAATGAATCAATAATATATAGAACAAGCTGCACAATGACACCATTTTCTTTGAAGTGCAGCCAAAAATGATTTACCAATTATTAATGTAAAGCTGCTTTGCCACAATTTGCATTGTAAAAAGTGCTACATAAGTAAAGGTGACTTGACTATGCTTGGGTGCAACCGGAGTTATTACAGATCAATCAGAAAGCTGGTGAGGGATGACGGGGCTTCATACCGGGTGCAGGATGGTACCCAGAATGACCTGGTTGGGGCAAGACTCCAAAATGATCTGCACATCTCTCTGAAGAAGTCGTGACTCCGTGAAGAATTTTGCCTCTGCTGCGAAGGGCTCTGGGATCTCGCTGCCATCTGCCTCCCGTTTAAACGTAGGGCACTGAAGACAAATTTTTTATATGCATTACATAAAAGATACACTGTCTGAAATCGACAGGAAAAACTTTGTTAAACCCAGAAAACAATGTAAAATCATACTTTACGAAGAAGGCAAACCCTTTCATGTAGCCACTGAGTGGAAACTCTAGTTCTGTCACTAACACACTTAATTTAGCACAGCTATGGAGTTCATTCTTTCATGATTAGTAGATTAAGCAGAAAGATGGTCTACTGAATTCATGGAACAGGTCTGGTCAAAGAAAAGCTAGAGGGAATCTCTCAGGGCAACCCATCAAGAGATACATCGAGAAGAACTAATGAGAAAATGAGAAAGCCTGAGAAATACTGGTCTCAGGGGTTCTGCCTAAAGAAATTGGTTCTCTCTTATTCACAGTGTTACATATAGAAGGATTGAAGCTCACCTTGACTCCAGACAGCATGACTGTCACCAGATAGTAGTCGGGCAGAAGCAGCGCTCGAACCATGCAGCCGTCACGCACATGTTCAATAATGGCTGTGTATGAGAAAAAGGTAGAGGGTTAAAACTTTAAATGTCCATTATAAACTAGTTTCTGCTGCGGTTTTGCACAAAATGAAAACAACCGTACAGTTCCAAAGGGGTCAGTGATATATTTTGAATGCTTTTGAGCTCCTTATGCTCACCAAGGCTGCATTCATTTGATCAGAAATGCAGTAAAAATTGCATAATTTGGATATAAAACTTTTTATTTTAGAATAACCTCACGATATGGTATGACATTGTTTAAAAAAAAAAAAAAAAGACCGTAAAGAAATCATTCTAATATTGAAAATGTTTTACATTCAAAACAAATTTTTTGCAGACACCGTGGTACATGTACTCAGAACATATTGAGAAATAGAAACTTTAACAGCTTTTTTTTGTAATATTTGTAATATCTGAAATGTCCTTAATGTCTCTTTTGACTATACAACTAGACTAGGCTATGCAATTGAAAAAAAAAACCCAATATAAAACTATTCTAATTTCTAACAGTAGGAACCAAGAATTCAGCATGTTAATGATTTGATTGTTATTCTAACTTTGTTTTTCCAATTCAAATTGTCAGCCCACTTGACGAAAGTTCATGTGGTGTCACAACATGTGGGAAGCCGACAGTATGAAAACAGGCCTCTCTAGATCTGCATGGTCTCTTGAAGAGAACAACAAATTGGCATGTTTAAAACTCACTTGGCATTACTGCACAGCAAGGGCCATG
This sequence comes from Opsariichthys bidens, assembly GCA_037194245.1. Taxonomy (NCBI): domain Eukaryota; kingdom Metazoa; phylum Chordata; class Actinopteri; order Cypriniformes; family Xenocyprididae; genus Opsariichthys; species Opsariichthys bidens. Next base: position 11,027,776 of record CM074287.1, on the reverse strand, counting down.
AAATAATTCACTAAGAAGGTGGATCACAGCCATGCTGGAATGGGTCATGAGGCCAAGTGTGTTTAAATTCAATATTACGAACAATGTCGCAACTTTGACTTCTGATTAGCATCTAATAAGCTTGTTAGCGGCGAGGGGAAACGGTGCGCATTTCTATAGCGTTTAATGACTCAGTTGTTCATTTGCAGCGAGCTGGCTAGCCCTCTAATGGAGGTTAACTCTCATCAGTGTTAGTATTCAGTGCAAGTAGGAGAAATGAGCTGTGTGCAGAGCTATGAATACAAAAAAAAAATGGGCATCTGGAAGAAGAGTGAGACACTACAGAAAGCATTATTAGAGTGTTTAATCTTAGCTTTTGTCTGAAAATGCTAAACTATGACATAATTGAAGGGTGGAGCCCAATCTGCAAAACTCCCCAATGTCTTGATGTGTGTGGGGAAAGTTAGTTTCTAGCATTACAAAACTGTGTTACTCCCAAAAAAAGTAACTAATTGCGTTACTTTTAATTAAAAGTACTGCATTACATTACTTTTGAGTTACTTTTTTTCCTCACCTGACCTTGGCTTGCTTGTTTGTGTGTTTCTTTTATAATTACACATTTATATAATTTTTTTTAACAACATAAAAAGTTATATTTTTGGCCCTTTCACGCCAAAAGTGAAATGAATAAGCCTCAGGCTAAAGCAAACGCAAATTCACGCCTGTAAAGTAGAGGGTGCAGCTCAAACAAACCTTTCAGCTGTGCTGCAATTCTGGATTGCAAAAAAAAGAATAAGACACACCAGAAGAAAGTTCAACACTCTTACTTCAGCAATAAAAACAAAAAAATTATGCACAAATGTGATGTTTATCGAAAGTAATTTTTGCTTATTCATATGGTTGAACCTGATGAATTGAAATTTAAATTAAACACAAAGTATATGCAAGAGAGCTGTCAGTCAACAAAAGGGAAAGCAAAGTAACTTTTAATCTTTGAAAAAGATAACTCTGATATTTGGCTGTAAATTTAAAAGTAAAGCGTTACTTTACTAATTACTTAAAATAATTGATTATAAACTAACGTTACTTGCAAGGCTCGTAAGTACTTGTAATATATAATTTTGCAATTATGTCAATGTACGGCCTTCACGGCTTCACTCATTAACATCAGTTGGGGGGTTTTATTAGTAAATCTGAATATGAAATTACTGGCTGGCCTTCAAGAGCACAATATGGGATCTACAAACCAAGCTTAGCATATCTTACCATTGACTGGTTTCTGGTGGAGGGAGTCCACGAAGTTGCGAGGGTTTTCGATGGCATACTTCAAATCTCGAATGGTGTGTGAGCCTCCACCCTCAGACCACAGACCCTTTTTAGCAGACTTGGCTTGGTCCTCCAAATCACACAGTCTTGCCTGCTCAGGACTGAAACACACAGAAGTGCACAAAGCCCAGTAAATATCAAATTACAGACCACAGAGTTTGCCACAAGAGTTTGGAGAACTAAAAATAAGACAAAATCATTTTAGTTGGCCTTTCTTTCCTCTCTGGACATCAATGCTCTGAGCAACAGATGTAGAGGTCTTTCAAAGAGAGCAGCCCCTTTCTGAGGACTTGATAAGCTTTTCAAATGAGTTTGGTCATTATCAAAAGCCAACACATGTTTCAATTAATTCCTCTGTTGTTCTAAAAGCCATCATTATCTTTAAGGGGAATTAAACAGTCTGACCATGGAAGTTTTTTTTTTTTGTTTTTTTTTAAATAGGGCTCTATCAGTTTAAGTAGTGCTGCTTTAATAATGAACAGACTTAAAGTGAGACAGACAGACAGAAAAGGAGAGGGATGAATCAATCTATGATGAAAACTGGGGGTTTTCTTTAGTGGAGGAAAATGTGGGTGGTGAAAGTCAATTAATTAAAGACCTAGTATGACCAGAGACTACCAATGAAGTATCAGCTCCCGCTTTAATGTCTTGGCTCGGACAACAAATAAATTATAAATTAAATGATGAATTACGAGAGTTGATGCCAAGATCGCAGAGATTGAATATAACACATTCAATGACAATTTAATTTTCAATGCATTCATGCCTTACTGAAACTAGATGAAAAGACAAGATTCAAAGTGCCTTTAAGATATATCAGATCTACTGAAGAGCATGCTTGCTGAATTTTTAATTGGCGTTTCTTTGTAGTGAGACTATTTTAATGCACGTGAACTTTGGGTTTTGCCCACGTGTCATTACATCCAGCTCCGATTAGTAGCGTAATCTTACTTCTGCCTGCACAGTCAATGAACGGCCACGTATTTTGACAAGAAATTAGTTGATTTTAATGAAAATAATCCATATTTCAAACAGTTTATTTAGCCTTACACGAAACCCTACCATGTGTAATCTTCCATTCTAATGTGCAACATTATGTGATCGTCAGCGTTGCCGGTGTCGTCACTGTGCAGATAAATATAGATGTGCACGCTGCTCAAGTTACTGCCTGAGGAATAATTGTGACAATTTATTTACAATTTAATTTGAAGTTTTATTTACAACAAAAGTTTTTTTGTTTTTTTTTTTAAATGGCACTGGTGCGGCATATGTAAAATTAATCTCCGATCTTGTCTACAATATAATGTTATCCAATCATTGCACTCAAACTCAAAGGATATGATGCGTTTAAGATGATCAAAACTGTTATTTTTGAATAATCGACTTTGGGCTGGAAATATTCCTCTCTTTAAACAATTTGTTTTAATACTTGAGGTCTTAATATTTTGGGCAAATGATGCAGAAATATGTTATTAGAAATTTTTGGAAGAATTTTATGGGGTAGATACACAATTACAACTACTGTGGGGTGTGAAATTGTAAGGTGCTACCCAAGTAGCAAGTAGCGACCCAGTGTTGATTAAGTTATAGTAGTCAATCCGGTTCTTTTCAAACCATTTAGTTTCCAGGCAGACTAATAAAAACCTGTACACAGTTGAGCTGCAGCCAGGCAATTTCATTGGACCTTATGAAAACATTTCCATTTTATGTGCAATATGCTTTAAATGTAGTTACTACTCAAGACTGTGGGTAGCCCATGGGAGACTATGGACACAAACACAAAGCTCACAAGATTCAAACCAGACAACTGGGTCCATCATCCTGCTTTTTCTGATATGCAAAACGACGATTATCAGGACAGATGTTAATACCCAACTCTCATTTAAAAACTCGCTCATGTAGTAACAGGCAAGGCTGGTAGAGCAGATGTCAAAGAAAAGTTGCCTCTTGCCTACTAAATGACAAGCCCAAAGCTCCAATTATCTAAGCCTTCATAAATTTTAACTAAGAGAAATAAGAGGCTGCCGAATCTCAGCAGCCATTTTGAGCCGTCTTTGTCTTGTAAAGTTTTATTTTCTTTCATCTTTTCAAAAGAGAAAGTAAAAGCGTGTCAGAGGGAGAGGAGTGGGCATCTTTCCCAGCTCAGCTGCGCCTAATTGAGAGCTGGTGGGCAGAGCGCGGCCCAGGTTTAAACACGACTCCTTTGGAGATTATGATAGCCGATCCACTGGGCTGTGATGGGCCACAGCAGGCCTGGCTAATGAGAAGGCTGTTCAGGGGCTGTGGAGAGACCAGCAGGGCTAACACCACCGTCTCCTGCGGGGAAAATGAGGCTAAAGCAAACCGATTCCACTGGCAATTGTTCAGGGCCATTTCACAGAGTGGCCCGCATACGCATCATTAAGTCCCAAAAGCTTAGGACAATATTACATCGCTGCTAGCCAGAGGGAAAAGGGCAGATGGACGAGACGTGTAAGGAGCAGATGTGACCAGAAGAGGGAGCGAGAGATCAAATGGAGAAATATCAAAAGGAATAACTTTTGATAGAGCCAGAGTGTCTAATGTAACTTCATTAAAGGGAAACAATGCCCCCTGCAGGACAAATAAGGTGTTTTCACAATAAAACAACAGTGACAACACAAATGATCTAAGCCAAAGGAGAAAACATAGCCAGCATTGTAAAGGCTTTGACAATAGGTGCAAGAACCACACTGACACCAGTTCGGAAAGAAAGAACGCAGATTTACTCACTTGTTTCCTCTGATGCCTTCTCTGCGAACTGTGGCAAGACCCTCGACCACCAGGGACTCTGCGATATTTTCTCCTGATGTGTCTTTGGAGAGATGAAACCCAGAATAGACATGTTACTATAACAACGCTACAGTCAACACATCATCAGGGCAATTCTCTCGTAATTTGGTAAACCATGACCCGGAATGCCTTTCGGATTAGCACCGTTGCAGTGAGATTTTGTTTATTTGTGAACGAGGTCACTACTCACCTTTTCCCAAGTACACCATGCCATATTCTCTGCCTTGAGGGGTTTTATTCTCTACGGTGAAGCAGACTTCTTTGCCGATTACCTTTTTACGCATAAACTCTCGTGCCTGGAAAGCCCACGGCTGCAAAGAACACACACATACAAAGCTATTTACAGCCATTCAGCCCGGGAGGAAGTGCATTAGCAACTAAAGAGTCGTTATTCATTCTAGCGGGAATGAAAATGTTTTAACAAAAATGTATAAATCACCTGAGGAAAAAATGTGATATAATGAGGTGTAGAATTAAAAGGATTAGAAATATAATGGACTTACTAAGGAAAATTGTCACAAGATTCCATGCACGACAGTGATTTTATGCACAGCGTGAAGAGGAACGCACAGACTTAATTGGCTTACAAATGCATTACATACATTGGACGGAAATACCAAGTCACAAATACAAAAGGTCAAAAAAAAAAAAAAAAAAAAAGTCAAACATGCAATTGTGTGATGTGCGTTCTTAGTATGACAATCTGCACACTTTTGTTTAAAAGTCTGGGGTCAGTGAGACTCATGAAGGTTGCATTGATTTGCTCAAAAATACAGTAAAACAGTGAAATATTAATACATCTTAAAAACGTTAAAATGTTATTTATTCTCATGATTGCAAAGTTGAATTTTCACCATTACTCCAGTCTTCAGCGTCACATAACCCTTCAGAAAGCATTCTAACATGCTGATTTGGTGTTCAAAAAACATTTATTATCAATTTTGAAAACTTATTAAAAATTATACTTGTTATCAGCATTGTGTTTGATGAATAATAATAATACTAAAAAAACAGCCTTTATTTGAAATAGAGATCTTTTATAGCATTATAGATGTGTTATATACAGTATATGAAAAAAAAATTATTTCTTCCAAAAAAACCTTATTGACCCCAAACTTTTGAATGGTGATGAAAGACATTTACTAAATCAATATCTTCAACCGGGGGTCTGCATTACAGTCAAAGAATGCAAGAGTACCCTCAGTTGATACTGTAATCCGATCAAAACATTCGACAAACGCTTCAGTGCATATCTGTGTTTGAGCTCTGGAGAACGTCAAATGTTTCTATTTACAATGTGTTTTTGCAGTGATGAGAAACGTGGCCAGTGAGACATTTTTGTTGATCTCTTGAATGCAATGGCCAATCAGAGGTGTTTGATGATTTAGTCAGAATCCAGTCACAGCTCAAGACACCAGTTTTTTGTCCAGTGCTGATTTCTACATGCTAGTGAATCCTCTCATTATAACGGTGTAAGAGATTCATTGTGCAGCACAGTCAGCTTCATTGATTTTAATGAAACTTTGTGAGATTGCGATGAACTGAGATGACAGCTTTTAGTGGCTATAAAGGGAGTGGTCGTTGAATACTTGGAGTCTAAGCCTATATACGTATAATCAATTAAATAAGTTGTTTTTCATGCTGCTAAGAGGACACGTCAAAAATTCAGAAGTGACATTTATTATAAATAAGGGATTCACTCTCGAAACTGCAGTGATTGGCAAAGTGATAACCAAAGCACAGGACAAAAACACGGCATATCAAAATTGATAACAACGGGACCAACAATACTGCCACTGAATTGCTCTGGTCATTGTGAAATGGCAAAACTTGTCATTAAAATAATTTGGGTAACACTATTTTACAGTCCTGTTCCTCATTTACATACTATGTACTTATTATAGTAATTACAATAATTGGGTAATAGCTAAGTGCTAACCCTGAACCTACCCCAAAACCTAAAATTAACCCATGTAGTTACCCAGTACTTTCTTAGACAAGAACACTGCAAGTACACGTAGTGTAAAATAAAGTGCAACCATAATGTGAATAATAAAAAGGAGCCACAGTGGCTTTAACTTTTTTTATTTGTTTGTTGTTGGTGCTCTTGAAGAAAATGCTGTTCCATTTGCAAATATAATACATTTTTTGCAATATTCAGATTTTTTCACATTTTAATTTTGCATAGGAAACATAGCTAATAAGGTGGCAGCTCCCTGGGAAAAAACAATATTTGGTTAACTGCATATTTAAAAAAAAAAAAAAAAGAAATGACTATGCATCAGTTCCCTAGTTCAGTAGTCAGGGAATCGGCCACATTCGTTTACACGATATACTGATTCACGACCAAGCTAGCTGAGACGCAGTATATGAATCAACACAAGAAATATTCAAAAGCCAGGCAGAGCAGCTCTGTGCAGAGATGATGTTTACCTCATCTGGTGTGTCCTTGGTGTCTGGTTGGCCCTGAACTGCGCGACGGGCCAGAGCTCCGGCTCGGATGTTACTCAGGTTGATCTGCCGCTCTGGAGGGGGTCCTCCTCGTGGCTGACCCCTAACAATGACCGCGCAACCAGACAAGACCTGCGAGGAAAGAAATCGATGTGAGTGCATATACAATGTTTCATAAATAGTTTATTATTCCAGACATGTCAATGATGATGAGAGTTGCAATTGTGCATTGGCAGTGCGTGATACAAACAAACAAGCCGCAAGTCAAATATTGAACACCTGAGGGGTCTGATCAAGGCCGCTATTCTTTTAGGACCTGTTTGTTTGTGTCAAAGAAAACATCAGTAAAACAATCAATTCAGCTTTAGCAGTGCCTAAGCAAATACAACTTAAAATGATCACTTGTGTATTCACATTAACATTTCAATTAGCTCTTTGAGATGTGTGAGCTATTCACAGCACCGATGTTTACAAGCCTCATCATGCTTTCTTTTTGCTTTAAGAAACCGTTGTTAGTTAGAGATATCTGGCAGTGGCATATCCAATCAGCTGTCGGATCACCGGCGTTCCTCCAAACATCTGCACCATTACAAAATGATTACATTAATTGACTATTAAAACAATAAAAAAATGTATCCTCGTTTAAATAGCCAATGGAGATATCAGCCTCAATCTTGTTTGAAAACGTTCAAGTTATTGTCCTGCTCGCACCGATTTAAACTCAAAGCCACATGCCACAAACACAGACTTATCATCAATGATGATTGTGTAACCCAGTGGTGTTCTGACCTTTAAATAAACATATTAAACCTCTAATAAATCAAGAAAGTGGAGGCCAAACAGAGAAGGGTTCATTTTTTTCCCTCTAGATAGGCCCTGAGAGAAGAGCGCCTGCCTAATTACGGACTGTTTGAGCGGATACACAGGCCTCCGTCACCACAGTCAGGGTCGGAAAACATCCATCCATGAATTTCCCAAATCCACCGCACTCCGATTTAACAAGGGGTTGAGCAAGTCTGGGAAGTAATTTGAATTTTCAAAGTGTTATTTGATATTTAGACCAAATCAAATCTACACAAGACATGCCATGACATTTCACTTACAATAATTTATAAAGGCATGCATTTTACGAGCCAGAAATTAACTTCATTTGCCCTAGGGAACTTATTGATGTATTCAGATGAATCAATTGAAATTCTTCATTTGAATAATAATGGATTGTATCTGTAAAATCAGCATTGAATAGCGGTAAATGACCCACAAGACATCAAATATTTACATATTTGTTTATAAATACATGAACAGTTGCCCCAAATATAGTTTTAGTTTAGTATAACAATGATGGTTTCGGAGGAAACTTTGGATAGGCGCACACATTTTGTGCCAGTTCCCAAACCGAGGCTAAGATAAACAACAGAAAACATTAAAACAAAAAAGCTAATTTCACAATTTAGGTTAAATAATGGCTTTGCATAATGCAGAGTTATACTTCTAGGTTACCTCACGTTATTGTCTAAGTTTCTCCAAGGACAAATCTTGTTTGGCTAAAGACCTACGTGTCAGTTTCTCCTGTCTGCTTCCCCTTCATTCACCAGAGCAGACAAAGTAAACAGTCCAAAACTGCGGCCCCTTGCCTGGTCAGTCGGAGGAAGCTGGCCGTTCATTGAATCTATGGCAACACAGAGACACTAACACGCGAGAGCGCGCACAAAACTCAGCGAATTTCCTCAATTATGAACTTTGAACTAAGCTCAAATAAAAGTGTAGTAACTCTAATCCTGCATGTCACTCCAGATTACGACTATGACAGAGTTTGAGCGAATCTTTGAATCGATCCATTCGCTCCAATTCAAAAACGGACGACGCATATAGTTCCTATGAACGTGTAAAAAAATACTTTTGACCACAAACAATTAAGTCTCTCCAAAAGTTGGAGGATGTGTGGAAAAAAATAGCTGCGGGCGTCATTTGGAGAACGCGTTTAAACGCACTTTCAGAATCCGTTGAGCGAGTGAATGATTCAATAGAATGAATCTTTTGGTGAACCGATTGAAAAGTTTCGAGTCACTAGTAAGAGTCAAAATCCCGTTACACCCGCCAATTAACAATCCAATTCAATCGATACAAAGTGGATTTTGCGCTCACATAAACTCGAGAATTGTTTAAAAAGCTCAGCTTGGATCCAAGACGGCGGTTTAACGAACTAGCAAGAGTTTGTTATGAAATCTGCCTCTGCAAATATTGAGCTACAGCTGCAGAAAAATGTTCAGACTTAGCGACTGGTATTTATCCAGCAGCGCTTGGCTTCATTTACAACGGCAAGGTGTTTAAGTAAACTTTAAATATATATATGTTGCATAACTGGCCATCTGGATCCCAGCTCAACTTCTCTCAATCTCTGCGGATCCCAACTGAAAGACTCGCCCAAACTCGAGAGAACTTGAGGAAAGCCGACAGACTGCATCCTGTATGCCTGAACTTTTGAAGTCTTCTCCCGTGAGCGTTAGTGGGTTCGCCAGCCCCCCCAGACCAGCACTTGTGCCCCGTGTGTTCTCCTACCATCTTTACTATCCCCCTCTGCAGCTGCTGAGCTGAATTTGGGCTGGACTGAACTTGTGCCGTTCCTGCAGATGCCATGTCCGCTGAGCTGGATGAGTATTCCGTTAGGGAGGGAAAAGAGAGAGAGGTAAAGGATCCGGGAGAGTCCTATGAGACGCCTCTACTGTGAACCGAGAAAGGGAAGAGAGACTGAGCTCGACTGATCACGCTTTGCTTAACCGGAAGCACAGCGTAGGGATGTACACGTCGAAATGTTGCACTTCCTCGGTCACGGCGTCACGCTAGCGCTCTGAATGGGGCGATTTGGCTTGTGACGTCGGACACGAGTGATGACATCCGGTGAGTGGGGAGGTGCGACACGTCAGCACAGATTTTTAAAAAGCGTGTACACATACTCACAACACACACCCATTTAATGTGTGGGAGTTTAATGTGTTTTTTCATTATTACTATTTATTTTTCTTTTATTTACTTTTTACGTAGTTTCTGGTATTATCATTATATTGGCGGATTAACGATATATGGCTTGCTGGAGATTTAAATAAGAAAGAAAGAAAAATAAAACCTCATAAAATACAATTGATTTTAATTAAATTTAATCCTGAATTTATTTTCCTTTTTTTATTATACACCTACATTTATTTATTTATTTGGGTTATTTATTTATTTTTTGTTTATGCATTCGTTATTTTTATTTATTCATTCACACAATTTATTTATTTACGAATTCATTTATTTTTTATTTATCCCCCCCCCACACACACACACAATTTATTTTCACTATTTGTTTATTTATGCATTCATTTATTTTTATTTATTTATTCACACAATTTATTTTCGTTATTTGTTTATTTATGCATTCATTTATTTTTAGTTATTTATTCACACAATTTATTTTCACAGTTTATTTATTTATGCATTCATTTATTTTTAGTTATTTTTTACACACAATTTATTTTCACAATTTATTTATTTATGCATTCATTTCTTTTATTTATTCATTCACACAATTTATTTATTTACGAATTCATTTATTTTTTCCCACACAATTTATTTTCGCTATTTGTTTATTTATGCATTCATTTATTTTTATTTATTTATTCACACAATTTATTTTCGCTATTTGTTTATTTATGCATTCATTTATTTTTATTTATTTTTTACACACAATTTATTTTCACAATTTATTTATTTTATGCCTTCATTTATTTTATTCATTCATTCACACAATTTATTTCCGCTATTTATTTATGCATTCATTTATTTTTTTCCGCACAATTTACTTATTTATGCATTCATTTCTTTTATTTATTCATTCACACAATTTATTTATTTACGAATTCATTTATTTTACCCACACAATTTATTTTCGCTATTTATTTATTTATGCATTCATTTATTTTTATTTATTTATTCACACAATTTATTTTCGCTGTTTGTTTATTTATGCATTCATTTATTTTTATTTATTTTTTACACACAATCCATTTTCACAATTTATTTATTTATGCATTTATTTCTTTTATTTATTCATTCACGCACAAGTTATTTATTTATGCATTCATTTATTTTATTTATTCATTCACACGATTTATTTATTTACGAATTCATTTATTTTTATACATTTTTTCCCACACAATTTATTTTCAACATTTATTTATTTGTTGTTGTTTTTTTGTTCGTTTGTTTATGTGCCTTTATTTATTTATTTATTTATTTATTTATACTTTTCTCTACGCAGCACGGCCGGAAGCAGGCGGTACTTGTCTATTTGTTACATTTTCATACGCTATTTAATGTTCCCTACTTGAGTTTGTAAATCGAAATTGTTCAATAAAAATGACTATTATCACAATATGCGCACGATCAACAAGAGCCTTAAAACGAAAATGCTTTATAGTTCGTTAGTAATTCGATAGGTTTCATAATTGTCAAACTATCAAAACGTGACTTTCATGGTCTAACATTGATGAAAAGACTTCACTTTGATACGACTGATCAATTAATCCGGACCCCTGCTAGATAAAAATGCTTACTGACCACTAGATGGCACCATTTGACAAATATTAACCATGCCTTGACTTAATATTACGCTTCTCCGTTTTTTTTTTTTTTTTTTAGAGAGAAGTGTGTGACATCGACCTTTTTTCTATTGATAAAGTAGATCATATTGAACTCATGTTAAACTAGAAGTAGCTAGATGCATTACAATCGTTCCTCTGCTGCACAGATATAAATGTGCAGCATGCTGCACTGAACCCAAATGATCTCATGGCAGATTTTTTATCTCATCCAAAAATCAAAAACGTGCTCATATTGTGGAAGGCAGATTGGCCACAATCAAACAATAATTCACCCTCTTGAATGTCCTATTAATTTATTTGATTACTAAAAGGACCAGTCGCATCTCCCAATACGTCAAGCGGGAATTGTTAAAACATTAGTCGATCATTATTGCGTCAAAATATTTGGATCAGGACAAAAGCTACAACCTGAAAACATGCGTCACATGAGCCTAAAACCACTCAGAAATTGTAGGCGCGTGATATCATCTCTGCTCTTGGCATACAAAGGTATAGTGTAAGATAAGAAATCAAACGATTATTCATATTCCGATCTGTTCCCAGCTGTGTCACTGAGCTCTGACAATGTTGGGTACATGTAACAAGAGCTTTGGATACGATAGGATGGCGCACAGCTTTTTGGACAGTAATTCACTAACAAATTTGGGGAGGAAATGTAAAAGATTTGATACTTACATGGCACAGAAGTGCATTTTTTCATTTGTACCATGAGCTTTGGTGTGAATAGTGAAAAGTAAAAAGAAATAGGCCACGGTTTCCTTGAATTTAAAGCTAAAAGTTTTCGCGTTGTGTTAAATTTAAAGCCGCGTCCCCGCGTTTAACCGCGGGCCACGCGTGTGCGCGTTTGGAGAGCTCCATGCACACATTTACGCGGATGCAAAATCAGCGTTTAAGTGATATAATCCAGAGCACAACATGGAAAGAGGAATCATTTTGATGGCTTTCTTCATTTCTGATGGCTCAAAATCCACGAATATATCAAAATCGTATTGATTTAAATGTCCAAATTGTAGACATCCCCAAAGTGCCAGACAGATTTGCGCACAGAGAGGGGTTCGTCCTTTTTAATCTCATTTTAAAAGCAATAACTCATTTAATGGTCTATTTTCGTGTAATAAAAAGGGCAAAAAAAGAACTCAAAGCTCTCTGAAGTCATAAATAAATATGTGATTTGTCTTTTCATCTCGTTGGCAAGGAGACGTAGGCGTTCAAAGCGGTCCTCGCGTTTATATGTGCATCGTCCAGTCCTGCGGATATTATTATGCTGCAAGGGGTGGTTAATATGTAATTTGCACCATATGGCATTTTAAAATCCAACCTTATTTCCACAATCTTCGATCTGTGTGGATTTACCTAATGATGCCCAATTAGTCATTGAGCAGGACCAAAGATGAGGCTTGTGTGGATACTCTCTCGCTAATATTTGCTCTCCAAATATTTCCTTTGAAACGTTTACAACACATTTTATCTGCTGGCCAGACAAGAGACATCTGGGAGGGTTTTCAACTCTCTATTTTTATAAATAAAACCACAATTGGTTCACATTTGCCCCTCGGACTCTATTTGTTCATGCTTGAAAGAAAATGTAATAAAAGGGGCTCCATGATGGATTTATGATTTATCAAAAGCACTTTACCATATGGCAGTCGTCTTTGGAGCAGGTTTTCAAATGTTTGCTTTAAAAGAACTAAATCTGATTAACGTGTTGCTACAGTCGTCGCGTGGAAGGATGAAAGATGCGCCAGTCACGTGACAGCCGGACAGCCTCGCTCTCCAGTCGTTTGAGAATCACAGAAGTGAAATGGGGCTCGTGCATGAGAATAACATTTCAGTGTTGTCGTTTGGAAGCTGACTACTTTCATATGTGGCCGACCACTGCTTTCATTCGCTCATTCGGAGCGTCCTGGGACCTTTTCAGACACTTGGCGGTCATTAAACATTTGTTTTTATGCAAGCTTGGTTTAGCTAAACGAACATCTTCAAACTGACTAACTTGCAAACAAAAATCCTATAGGCTGCGAACTGCATCCCTCAATATTTTGGTGATATTTTTGTTTTTTTTTATTTTAATTATTAAGCCTATTTTTGTCGATGGTCGTCTCGGCCCACTGAGTGCCATAGTAAATTTCAATTATCTAAACGACTTTTCAATCTAATAATCGAGAATGGAATGGAAAGCGCGCGAACCTCGTTGAAGTGAATGGATGCATTTCGCCAAACAACACCTTTAAAGCTTCACCTTTAAACTCTAAACATTACAAACCCTTCACTCTCAGAAAAATAAGTTCAAAAGCTGTCACTGGGGCGGTACCCTTTCAAAAAGTACATTTCTAAAGTTAAACTAAATATTAGTACCTTTTTAAAGGGCACCATCCCAGTTTGTACATTTTTTTCCTTGGGTGTACTCTAAAAAATTGAGTAAAAAAAAAGCAGGCTACTGTATTAATATGAAGGAATTTTTCGTATTTATATTTTCGTTTTACCTGTATTTCTATTTTTGCCCTGCATTGTGCTTTAGGTTAACGCAAATGTCCGTGAAATGAATGGATAATGTCCTGGCAGAAAACACTGATGACTATATTGTCATCATCGAGAGTCTATATTTACTTTTTTCCTATGTGCACAGTACGTCAACTTGATAAGGGCACCAGGATAACTATATATATAAGAAGTGGCGCGTGGGGGCAGTGAGAGGGGTGCACGCGCAAGGACGCATCTCCTTCAAGAAGACCATCTTGTTTGTAAGAAAAGGGCCAGCCTATCTGGCTTTCACTCATACATTTTATTTCTTCGTGCATTAGGCCGATTCAATGCATTAAATGTTTACTAAAATATAATTATGATGATTTTTCTTTTTCTTTTTGCAAGGCTACCAGGTGCCCGTTGGGATGTGCAGCGCAAATTCTGTTCTGGAAAATGAAGGTCGGAGTTTAATCACTACAGTTCTTCAAAGATTGTCAACCCCTAATTGCTGCGTTTATTTTTATAAGTAAAATCAGTGGAGCCAAAGTTCTAACCTGTAATAGCAAAGTTACAATAACTTTTTCTAGTGACTTTTACGGATGAAGACAATGGTTTAGGTTTTTTAAGCTTTAGGTTTTTTATGCCGCTCATTGTCACGACAGCTCTGATGGTTTAAAGCAGAACCGAACATAAATTTACTTAAATTCTAACTTTTAAAGTGGTTCAGCTGATTATGAAAGAAATTCCAGTGTATTGTGAATGCGCAAACCTCCCGATCCTATAGTTTTACCTATGGATATGTGTGTGTTAGGAGAAGAAGGGAGTGTGAATCAGCTGGGCGGTGTGTTTCTGAACGGCCGTCCTCTGCCCGTCTGTAAACGGAGATTGATGGTTGAGCTCGCGACCGAGGGCGTGAGACCGTGTGAAATCTCCAGAATACTGAAGGTAATGAGTGAAATGCTCCCCTTCACCTTGTGTTTATGTGTATATCTACATGCTGGAGTAACCGTGTGCTCTGTCAGGTCTCCAACGGCTGCGTTAGTAAGATCTTGGGCAGGTTTCAGCGCACAGGCGTCATCGGTCCTAAAGCGACTGGAGGCAGCAGACCCAGACTCCTGACTCCTGATGTGATCTCCATCATAGCGCAGCACAAGCGGCAGAACCCCACACTGTTCGCCTGGGAGATCCGACAGAAACTGGCGACAGATCGAGTCTGCAGAGGAGATAAAGTCCCTAGTGTAAGTGGACTGATTTCTGCACAGTGATGCCACAGGAAAAACCTTTTTTGCTTCCTCAAAGAAAAGTTCTTAAAAGGACCATTTTCTTAACTTGAAGAACATTTGAATAATCTAAAGAGCCTTTATATTTATGAGTCTACCCTGAGAATAAATGGATAGTTCACCCAAAAATCACAATTTTGTCATGGTTTACACTGTAATGAATTGCTGTAAAAATTACAGCAATATTTTACAGCAGATGGCTGTATTCTTAATAATACAGCATATTGCTGTAAACTGCAATGCATTCTGGGGGCCGTGGCGGTTTGACTCAAAATTACAGGATATTACTGTAAATTTCAAGCATAAAGAGGCATTGTAGGATTTTCAACGGTTGAGATTCTGGTAGCAGCAAAAGAGAGAGAGAGTGGTCTACAACTGTGGTAAGTGACTTATTTAATTAAAAACAATACAGCAAATTTAAAAAAAAATGTTAATCAAAGAATACAGTAAAATTCTGTAAATTACATTATAGTAATGGTACTGTAAAAATTACAGTAACTGGCTGGCAACCCTGCTGCCAGTATTATACTGTAAAATTTACAGGTAATTTTTAACAGTGTACTTACCTCATGTTGTTCTAAACCTGTACTTACCTACCTACACTTTTTGGGTAAACTATCTCTTTAAACTCACAAGTCTATAGTTTATATAAAAAAAGCTATTGAACATTTTCACCATTATTGATCAGGGGGGAAAATGTATCAATGATGTCATCAGGTGTCGTCCATAAACCGGATTCTTAAGAAGATTCATTTAGATGTGGACATGATGGGGAGTGCATATCCAAGCGTTAAACACATTTACTCAGGTAATCTTCTTCATTCAAAATTCGGACTGATCATTTGTCCCTGGTGTTATTTTAAAATGTCATCTGATTGTCAGTGTTGTTCCAAATGGCACAATATAATCGTAAACTGTGACAGATATCTGCATGTGTTCTGATATTATATCATCGTTCAAAAAGTCCATACAGATTTTTTTATGCTTTTGAAAGAAGTTTCTTATGCTTACCAAAGCAGCATTTATTTTGATTAAAAATACTGTAAAAACTGTCATATTTTGAAATATAGAAACTAATTTTAATATATTTTTTAAATGTCTTTTTATACATATTTTTTAATATATTTTAATATTTATAATAACATTTTTGGAAGCATTGCTTCAGTATTCAGTGTCACATGATCTTTAAGAAATCATTCTAATATGCTGATTTGTTAAAGAGACATTTCCTATTATTATTGACGTTGAAAACAATGGTGCTGCTTTATTATTTTGCAGAAACTAGGATACGTTTTCTTTTTCAGGATTCTTTGATGAATAGAAAGTTCAAAATAACATGCGTTTACCTTTTGAAAATTTGCCTTTTATCACATTATTAATGTCTTTACTGTAATTTTTCATCAATTTAATGCATTCTTTCAGAAGAAAAAGATTTCTTTTAAAAAAAAATCTTACTGACTACAAACCTTTAGTGTATATATATATATATAAAAACATCACAATTTTCATGGTGCTACTTTTTAGGATGGTCACATATAAAAATCATTTGAAAAGAAGGCTTTATTGTTTTACTTATAATGTACAGTTTAGGTTAGCTGAACGTGCTTATGTGTAGTAATAGAACAATATTCCCATAATGATAAAAATGATTAAAGGGTTAGTTCACCCAAAAATGAAAATGCTGTCATTAATTGCTCACCCTCATGTCACTCCACACTCATAAGATCTTTGTTCGTCTTTGGGACACAAATTAAGATATTTTTGATGAAATCCGAGAGCTCTCTGACCCCGTTTTTGCCAATTTTGACTGACAGTCTGTAGCCAAAAAGTATTCTCGTCACTTCATAACATGAAGGTTGAACCACTATAGACACATAGACTATTTTAACAATGTCTTTACTACCTTTCTAGGCCTTGAAAGTGGTAAATGGTCAGAAAGCTTTCATAAAAAAATATTTTAATTTGTGTTCCGAAGATGAATTAAAATCTTACGAGTTTGGAACGACATGAAGATGAGTAATCAATGATAGAATTTTGGTGAACTAAATGTCCCACATGCATTCATCCTACTTGGTCTTGAAACAAATACGTCTACTTACGTTCTCCCCCATTCACTTCCTGTCACCCACAAGTGGATGAGCAGAGTTTACACACAACAGCTCAGACAATTCAGCAACAAACGGACACAAACCTGCGAGGCACCTCTCATCGCAGCAGAACCGCTTTCACACCAGATCAGAGCGAGAGGTTAGAGAAAGGTGATTCCCTTTCAGTCACTTCAATCTCTCCCTGTCTGCTCAGAGTCATCTGTTTGCTATTATACTGACATTGCAACATCTGCCCTTCTGATTTCTGGCCATTCAGAGTTCATCCGTGGGCTTTATCCAGACCTGCTGACCAGAGAAAAGCTCTCTGAGGAGACAAACCTTCCACAAGACACTATAAAGGCAATTCACATTTGAAGTTTCAATTTACAAATTCTCTTTTTTTTCATATGAAAAAGAGGTTTTCGACATTGGTATGGTTAAAGGGGATTGTGTTAGATGTTTGACCTGATCTTGATCTTCCGTCTGAAGGTTTGGTTCTCCAATCGTAGAGCGAGGATGAGGAGGGAGCGAAGGGAAGACCGTAGAGACTGTGGATCACTGGGTAAGTGCTGATGTCTTGTTTTCATTGTAGAATTACACAGTCTGCATTTGTAAATGATTTCTGTTTCTCAGGTGTATCCAGCCCTGGGTTTCTCAGAAGTAGGAATGCTTTGATTTGTCTGTCAGCGACCTCTGGCAGATCATTGGACAGTTACTGGGCTCATCACACACAAACCACTTTTCCAATGGCCCATCACAGAGACAATAACACTTTACCATTGGCTCATTTGAACTCAAATGCAATGTCAACATGTCTACTGGATTGCACAGAGAGTTTGATGCCATCATGTCACCAACATGCCAACATGGAAACAGATTACCGATTGGTTCCCTTGAACACAGATGAAAGTATCTTAATGGCTAATCGCTCACAGTGGGCTTCTCATCAATCTCTGATTGGACAGAATGTTTCAATGTTTTGAATTCCAAAATAACACTTTCTTCAACATTGATGTTGTGGACAGTAGAGGGCAGCAAAGGAAAGAAAAAGTGGCATTCGGTGTGGAATGTACTTTTTTTTAGACAATATTAGATTTGTTTCTTGCTTCATGAATAAGCCTAATAAAAAATATTATATATTGATATTTTGATTGTGTTTTAAGTGAAAGAAAGAGGAAATGTTGAAGTTACATGGACTGGAAATGGAAAGACTGCCTAAACATTGTCTGTCAGATCATTGGGAATAAATAATAAAGAGATAAACCTACAATGCAAAAAATATGATTTTTTCATTTTTCACTTATTGCCAAATATATATATATATGTATGTATGTAAAAATAAAATGAATTAAATTAGAAGCAACACAAAAGATATTAAGACTTGTGTTTATAATACATCTTTAAATCAATTTTCATTATTTGTATACATTTTATAATGTATATTTAATATGATAATAATAGTTCTGTTTTCCCTTTTTATTAAACGAAATTTGTATTTAATTAATACACTTGTATAACATACTTTACAAATGAAAAATATCTGAAGTCTTTGAAAATATTATACACAGTGTTGCTTCTCAATTGAATTTCTCTTTGTTTCAAGGAATTTTAGATGAAAAATTAGACAAAATTCTCATCAAGTATTTTGCAGCATAGACAAGTGTCAGAGCCCCTTTATCGCGCATTTAGCTCAGGGTTCTCCAAACTCTGTCCTGGAGGCCACTGTCCTGTAGAGTTTAGTTCCAACTTGCTTCAACACACCTGCCTGGACGTTTCTAGTGCATTTACATTTAATCATTTAGCAGACGCTTTTATCCAAAGTGACTTACAACTGAGGAATACAAACAAGCGATTCTTCATGAATTGGCATATAGACACAGGAAGTGCTCACAATCCAAGTTTCATACATTGCTTAGTAACATAAGCTAGAGCAGGAAGGGAAAAGGGAAAGGATAGATTTTTTTGATGAAGGGGTTAAGTGTTCACAAAAGAGTATTATGCCTAATTAGACTTTGATTAGCTGGTTCACGTGTGTTTAATTGGGGTTGGAACTAAACTCTGTAGGACAGTGGCCCTCCAGGACTGATTTAGCTAAACAAACAAGGAAGTTTGCATGGTTTTTAGACAAATTCACAACATAAAATAAAAGTCCTAGTTGTTAACATGCGGTATATGCACCAAGGGCCCTGCTATTCAGTTTTCCTTTGAGGCCCCTGGCACTACTATCATTGACCAGTCCTGCATGGAGTATCTACACTGACTCAAATAATGACTTACATACTAAATACTACTACACTGATCAGCTACAACATTAAAACCACTGACAGGCAAAGTGAATTGATTATATTGTTAAGGGGTGGGATATATTAGGCAGCATGGGAACAGTCAGTTCTTGAATTTAATGTATTGGAAGCGAGCAAAAACATCTGAGTGAATTTGACAAGGCCAAATAGTGACGGCTAGACAACTGAGTCAGAGGATATCCAAAAACAGCAAGTCTTGTGGGGTGTTTCTGATATGCTTTGGTTTGTTCCTAGCAAAAGTGGTGCAAGGAAGGACAACCAGTGAACCGGAGTCAGGGTCACAGGGCACCCAAAGCTCACTGATGCACGTGCGGAGTGAAGGCCAGCCCGTCTGGTCCAATCACACAGAAGAGCTCAAGCTGCTAAAAAGATGGATAATGGAAGAAGTTTTCTTTTAGATTAGGTGGAAGTCCAGGTGGCAGTGTTGTGCTCTGGACAATGTTCCGCTGGGAAACCTTTGGTCGTGGCATTCAGGTAGATGCTACTTTGACACCTATTTGAATAGCAGTTGCACTGGCTTCCAATTTCCCTTTGTGGAAATCCATATGCTGGACCAACAAATCCAATCCACAGAGGCAACTTGCAGGAATTAAAGAATCTGCTGCTAACGTATTGATGCCAGGTACTACAGGACACATTCAGAGGTCTTGTGGAGTCCGTGCCTTGACACGTCAAAGCTGTTTTAGCAGCCCGAGAGGGACCTACATGATTTTAGTCAGGTGGTTTTAATGTTGTGACTGATCAGTGTATAGTATGCGCACTCTCTCTCTCTCAGACCACCTCTGTCAGCGCAGGTTCATCTGGTAAGAAATCTCTCCTGTGAGCTTTGGACTGGACTCACATACTTCTACACGGTGAGTGAACAAGATCAACACTTGGACACAAACCAGAATGCTTCAAGAGCTAACAGGGAGTTTGGACTATCACGCAGAGGTCAATCTCACAGGCTTATTTCTAATATAAATGCCATTAATCTAAAATTGTTAGTGTTTATTTCCAACGTTAGAAAGGTCAAACACATAAACCCTTTCTATGTACACGTAGTAGGAAAGTCTATAAAGAAAACATGCACCACTCTGTATGAACAAGATGCTCAAAAACGAAATAAAAGATTGAAGAGAGCCATTATACGAGCAGTTAACAAAGCACTGAAGCAGAAAAATGACTTCAAATGATGACTCTCAGAGAGAGTTTCGGGTGGAAATGTGGTTTTCTCTTGATTTAAACACAAACCTCTGTTTTACTGTACGTTGGAGTCCTATAGAAGATCAGACGTCTCGCGTCTGTTCCAGCGGTTTTCAACTCTTGTCCTCTGAGACCCCACGACAGCATAATTTGTTCCAGCCTTGAACTAACACATCTGATTCAACAATAATCAGCCGCCGCTGGATTAATTGAATCAAGTGTATTAGTTTAACCTCACATGGCGGCAGAAATCCATCATGGAGCTGGAGCTGGAGCTGAAACGGCTTATTCTTGAAAGCTCTCCTGACTCTCATCCATGATTGCTTCAACATACTGTCTGCCTGCTCCCGTTTGACTGAAGTAACTGCTTTATAAATTCAGTTCGCTTTTCAACAGTTTGAACTCTGACCTTTGACCTCTGCTGATTTAAGTGCCCTGGAGGAAACAGGAAACTATTGGCTTTGGTCTGCATGACCTTTCTTCTCACACGTCCTTTTCTATCGCCCATGAGAGGGGGTTGTATTCGTCAGCTATGGGTCGCCTGAACACACAACCTGCTGAAAGTGAACCGACACACACATTCGATGGGTTCAAACATCAGACCTGAGTGGATGGAAACCATCAGGCTGGTCTTAGCATATCAATGAGACATTTTTTATTTAATAGCAGTGCTATTTTAGTATTACTTACACACTATTATCGTATTTATTAGTATTTTTAATTTTAAAAAATTGTTTTCATGCTTTTGTCACGACAATATCCATCTCATTTAACCAAAATGATTTTTAATCATTTTACTTAACAATAACAACATTGTTTAATGGGAACTGAAATATTACAAATGAACAAAAATTACATTTTAAAAAGTTTTAATTATGCACAAATAAAACAAACAAACAAAAAAAGGTCACTTACATTTTAAAAGATGGAAATACAAAACAGTCATAAAAATAAAACAACAGCAGCCTAGATATTCAAAATAAGACCACTGATGGCAGCAGCGCAAAGAGGAAATCCCAAAATCGAAGTGTTAACAATACAAAACAAGTGTGAAAATTGATAAAATGTCAAATTACAGGCACCTTATATACATAGCGAGCATAATATTTACAATAAAACACATATTCATATTAAAAACATGATAAACATTAGTTTAAAGAGTTACCCTGCCTGTTCTCAACTGCATTACTCTATTCAGTACTGCAGTTTGTTTAAGTATCTTTGCACTCTTGGCTAAATTTAGACTTAAAAGACCCTCCACATAGACGACGCACACATGTGCGGCTTATAAACCTTCGGGGAGCCTTCTTTGAGTCGAAACGTTTTGTTATGACCCAATATTTTCCTTTAAAGACATATCGTCTTTTTGTTTTGTTTACAAATGTTATGTTTCAAATCTACACGCCAGATTAAACACAATAAACAGTTCAGGAGGATGAAATGCCATGACTTCGGTCCATCTATAAAAGACATAAATAAATACTTTGCGAACTGCGTATAAAATTTCGACAGATATATTACACCATGTGAAAGGAAAGACCTTCAGATGTTTGTAATTTCAGATCTATAAGACCTACAGATGCACAGAGTGCCATTAGCACACTCTTTGGAGTGCAGTACACGAAACAGCCCCAAAGGGGCCACAGAACGCTCCAAACTGGAGTAAGGCAAGGTGCGAAACATTAGAATGTCACTGGACCCTTCTGGAAATGAGTGAAAACATCCCATTCAAGCATGTATACTGGCCGTGGTGCTGATTGACGCTCCAAATCTGATTTGTGAAGTGGGTGACGTTGAAAAGGGTGTTTTGGAAAAGGTGATACAGAATATCGTCCTCCTAGACTGCACTTGAAATGCCTCTAAAATGATGTACATTGAGGAAAAACACATGGAAAATGCACCCCAATGAAAACAAAAGCTCCGTCCTGTCTGCAATGTCGGGTTATTGCCATCTTCAAGTATCTCCAGGGAATGACATTTAGAACATCTGCTCTGGTTTGAGACCAGTGGATGAACACCACAGTTTCTTCTAATTGCTTTTCTTTCCTCATTTATCCATCTGTCCTTGATTTTTGAGAGTTAACTCACCAGCCACAACAATCTTCTAAAAAAAAAAAAAGTTCAAAAGTTGTCATTTCCTTCATTGTTGGTTTTAAAAAAATCATGTCTGACATCTGATAGTTTCTTTGTGAGAACAAAGATATTCTTGTCTTGCACCTTTTCTGTACCAGTGGTTTTAATTTAATCTAAAAAACCCCCAAAAACTCTGGCCTCCAAGTTGTTTGAACATTAACTGTACAGCAACCATGGTCTTCACGTTGTAGACGTGCCATGAGTATATTTTCACCACATTGAAAAATATAACAGTCTAGTAACTTATTTCCATGTCCGAATAGTATTTGAAGACTTTGCGGATCCATTCAGAGTAGAAGGCCACGTTGACGAAGACAGCAGGACGCCTGGCGACGGCACACCCACGACCGTTGATGCTCACGCCCACTATGACCTTGCTTTCTCCTTCCTGGCACACCAATGGGCCACCATAGTCTTTCTGTAAGAGGTGAATAGAGAAGAATATAGGTCTCAATCATAGAATAACACCATTCTCTAAAACGATATTCCTCAAAGGCCAGGATCTGACTCGTACCTCACAAACACCCTGGTCTCTCTTGCCTCCAGCACAGATTTTAGTCTCTGTGATGGGCAGAATACCTTTGTGGCTTTGGGAGCACCTTTTGTTGCTGACAATTGGAAGCCCCACCATTTTCAGACTGCCCTCATGTCCCGTGCCTAGGTCAAAGGGTCAGCTTTAATAGAAATGTAAAGGTTTGGAAAGTTTGCATGCAAAGTTCAATTAGCTTCATTTATTTAGCCTTGTGTGTCTAAATAACTCAACACAGGTTTGGAAAAATGGGTTAAATATGAGCTAAGAATGTTTCGTTTGTTCTAGTGTGTATTTTAATGATGCTGAGTCAGATTAAATATTTATTTGTGTATCTTGTTCTTCTTCCACAAGATACAAACATGAACAAAAGATGTCATAAGTCATTGTGATTATTATCAAGACCATCTGAATGCATTCTAGAGTTGTGTTTTGAAGTAAACACCAAATAAATCAGACCAGGTTTTCAGATTGTTATCTTTTATTTTACAAAAAGTTTTATGTGGAAAATATTTGTGTGTGTATATAATTATATATATATTACAGTATCAACTTAATTGTATATGTTATTTTTATATAATATTATATTAATTATATAATATATTTTATTTACTAGTTTATCCTAGCACTAGTTACAAAGAAAAAGTAATAATATTAGTAAATATAATAAATATTTATTACACACACACACACACATATATATATATATGTGTGTGTGTGCGTGTGTGTGTGTGAAGAAACATGTAACATGTTTTCAACTCAAAAATAAAACAGAAACCAACAATGCAACAATGTCGCTGTTGAAAAGAATAGAATGGAACAGAATAGTACCTTTAGTGTC